>JAKSZU010000003.1:1733188-2403188 GCA_026018925.1 Tupaia tana | reverse complement strand
TTTATTAAGTGAAGACATACAATGTCTCTCCTTCATGGCTTGCTTCACTCAGCAGTAAATCTTCCATATTCATCCACTTTCTGTCAAAAGCCAGGGTCTTGTTTTTTATTGCTGAATAGTAGTCCATAGAGTATATGTGCCACATTTTTTCAATCCATTCTTTTGTTCATGGACATTTAGGTTGGTTCCATGTTTTAGCAGTTAAACATAAATGTGCTAGCACTTTTCCAATGAAGCATTCTTCTTAATCTGATGTAATCCCACTTGTCTATTTTTGGGATTATTGACTGTGGTTTGGGGGTCTTATTTAAGAAGTATTTGCCTACCCCAATGACTCCTAGGGCTCCCCAGTGTTTTCCACCAGTAGTTTCACAGTTTGAGGTCCTAGGCTTAGATCTTTTTTTTTTTTTTTTTTTTTTTTTTTTGAGAGGTTTTTGCTATAGGGCATGTGTGCTCACCAGAAAGATAGACAGAGAGACAGAAAGCAAGAAATCATCACCCAGGGGGGATGGCCACACCTCAATCTCTTCTCCTCCATTCTCCTCTTGGGATCTTGGGCATGCACGCACACGTGCCCGGTGTGAGTTTAAGCCACCGGGTTTGGGACTCGAACTGTGGTTGACTACATGGGAGTTCAGCAACATAGCCATTACACTAACTGCTGGCCCCAGGTTTAGATCTTTGATCCACTTTGAGTTGGCTTTTGTCAATGGTGAGAGGTAGGGTTTCAGATTCATCTTTCCATAGGTGAATATCTAGTTTTTCCAGCACCGTTTGCTAAAGAGGTTTTCCTTTTCTTACTGAATTGACTGGTATCCTTGGTTAAAAATCAGTTTTCTGTATGTTTTGGGGTTTATTTCTGGGGTCTCTTTTCTGTTCCATTGGTCCACATGTCTGTTTTTGTGCCAATAACATGCTGTTTTGATTATCACAGCTTTACAGCATTTTTGCATAGAAAAACGCATGAAAAAATACATCATGACTTTTCTGACAATCCAGTATTTTCAAATAGTATGCCTGTTCACATGTATAAGAACCTTATAGCAATGTATTACCAATTCCTCTTTCCTCCTTTCTGTTATTGTCGTTATACATGTTGCTTATCCATATGCTACATTTACACTATGTATTTTTACTTTCTTTTGGAGAGATTTTTGCTATAGGGAGCGTGAGCTTGCCAGAGAGACAGAGACAGAAAGAAAGAAATCACCCTCCCCCCAGGAGGGATGGCCACACTGCAATCCCTTCTCCTCCATTCTCTTGGGATATTGGGTGCACATGCACACACACCCGGCGTGAGTTTAAGCCACTGAGTCTGGGACTTGAACTGCAGTCAACTACATGGGAGTCCAGTGACATAGCTATTACACCAACTGCTGATCTCTTTGCCCCAATCTCTTAGAGTTAAAAATACGACATTTTAACCATCATGTAATAAAATTCAACCATATTTGTCATTTTGGGGGGTTATCTGGAGATAACCAGATTTCCAGTTATCTCTTATGCCTAAAGAATGTACAATATTTCTCTTAGAGTATGCATGCTATTAACAAATTCCCTCAAGTTTTGTTTCTCTCTTTTATGTTTTTGGCAGGTAGGTATTTCTGAGTTGTCAGATTTTCCCTTCAGTCCCTTAAAGATGTTACTAGAGCTTCTGGTTTGCATGACTTCTGGTGAGAAAGCTGCTGCAATTTTTATTTCTATTTGGGTTCTATTTCTTTCTTTTTTTTTTTTTTTTTTATCAGTTTGAATATTATGTCTGGGTGTGGGCCATTTGTTTGTTTCTTGATGTCTATCCTGCTTAATGTTCTCTGAACTTTCTTGGATATGTGTTTCAGTGTCTCATGAATTCTGGAAAAATTGGTTCTTTACACATTTCTCCTGTTCATTTCTCTCTTCTTTTAATTATACATGTGTTAGGCCATTTGTTACTGTTTCAGTTTGTGGATGCTCTATTGTTTCTTGCGCTCTTTCTTTCTCTTTGTGTTTTGGTTTGTATAGTTTGTGTTTACCTGTCTTCAAGTGAACTTACTCCTTGTGTCAAGTGTACTGATGGACCCACTGAAGGCGTTTTTCATCTCTATCATTGTGCTTTTGATTTCTCTATTTCCATATTTTCTCTTTCCACTGAAATGATCCATCTGAGCATATTTATCACCTACTTTTTATATTGGAGCTTTTAACTCATTAATCATAGTTATTCTAAATGTCCTCAGTTCTGACATCACTGCGCCACATTTAAACCTTGTTCTGATGATTGTCATGTGTCTTGGGACTGTGTAGTTTCTTGTTTTTTAGTATGCTGAGTAATTTTTGTTTGAAAGCCAGATACTTTGTTCATGATAGCACACACAAAGGTGTGTATTTCCAATGACTGGAGATGAGCACTTTTCTGTCTACCAGTTGCTGGCATGGGAATTTGTGTTGTCCCAAAAGAAGATTGGCTTGGTGTGATGCGTGTTTTTGCCCCAGTTACCTGCTGTGCACAAGAGGCTCCAACTGCTCCAGTGATACCTTGTCCCGAGAATGGTGGCTGCTTTGCCTCGCATCTTCTCCATGCAGTGCACTGACAGACTGGTTTCTCACTGCCAACTGTAATCCAGTGCTAGTTTTATTCAACATTTGCTAGCCTGCTGATGGGATGGAAAAGGGGAGTCCTGCTGAGGTTCTGCTCAAGCCTCTTTTTCAGGCATGCAGGGTATCCCGGATGTCTGGGGTCTTGGGTTGTAATTCCGTGCTTGGCATGTATTCCTGCTCATCTCTGTGGAGAGTTTTGTCTTTTGTTACCACTTTCCCCAGTCGGAATGGGTTCTCCACTGCCGTAAGGCCATGGTTTTTGTGGCTTTCCCCTGAATGATTCAGGTTTTTTTCACAGGTAAGCTATGGAATATGTGCATAGGTGGCTTCTCAAGTGGTTACTGTCCCTCCTCAGCCAACACATGATATCTTCTCAAGATTGTCCTCATCTTGCATATACCTTGTGGACTCATGGAGAAGTCTACAGGAGGAAGCAAATTGATCTCTCTCCAGTCCCAAGGGGTTTCCTTCACACGCTTGCACTAACTCACATGGTGTTTAGAAAGTCATTAAATATTTCAGTTGAATCTCTTTTCCAGCTGATACAGCATCAGCCGTGTCTTCCCAGGAAACAAATGCTCAGGGCATATTCCTCTCGGCAGGTGCCTGTCTACAGATTTTCAATTAGTTGCTAGCTCTGCAACCTTTATTCCTGGGGTCAAGAAAACCACAGTTTTACATGACTGGAAGCTAGGGGATGATGCTCTTTCTAGCTGTGTCTCAGAAATGGAACTGGAGATTTAGAATCTTTTATTTCTGTCAAGTGAACAGTCTATTTCAAATGTTGTATTTTTCAGCTCTAGAAATTCCACTGCATATGTTTTACTTATTTTCTCATTATGGTCCTGTTTTTCCTTAAATCCTGGAGCATGTTTGTAATCATTGAAATTCCTTGACTTCTAATGATTGCTGTTGTACTGTTTTTGATTGACTTTTCTGCTGGATTAGGCATATATTCCTCTTTCTTTACTTCACTAGTGGTTTCTTCTTTTTCTTTCTTTTATTTTGTGAGAGGTTTTCCTTAAGGGCACATGTGTTTGCCAGAGAAAGAGAGAGACAGACAGACACAGTGAGAGGGAAAGTGAGAAATCACTCCCCAGCGGGGATGGCCACACCACAATCCCCTCCCTTCTATTCTCTTCCCCAGATCTCGGGGAAGTATGTGTATGCACACACACCCGGTGTGTTTCAAGCCACTGGGCCCAGGACTCAAACTGTTCAGCCATGTGGGAGTCCAGCAATATAACTGCTACACCATCTGCTGGCCCACCTCTTCACAAGTGATATTTGACCAGATGCTGGACTTGAACTTTACCTTATTGAGTTCTCAATTTGGTTGTCTTCCCTGACAGAATATTGGATTCTGTTATGGCGGGCCATTCAGTCACTTTCCAGGGTTGCTTTAAAGCTGCGTGGGGCCAGCAGTTAGCGTAATGGCTATGTCGCTGGACTCCCACGTAGTCGACCGCGGTTCGAGTCCCGGACCCGGTGGCTTAAACTCACGCTGGGCGCTTGTGCGTGTGTGCCCAAGATCCCGAGAGGAGAATGGGGGAGAGGGAATTGCGGCATGGCCATCCCCCCTGGGGGGTGATTTCTTGCTTTCTGTCTCTGCCTGGCGAGCGCACGCCCTATAGCAAAAACCTCTCCAAAGGAAAAAACAAAGCTGCGTTAGGAGAGTCTAGAGTAACCGTTACTGCGAGGGTAGTTTACTTTTACTGCCCTTGACCCTTCCTAGAGCTCCACTGAAGGTCCTGGACAGGATTTAACTAGGGCTTTGGTTGACACTGCTGAAAGAAAAACTTCCAACAAATCTCATTTCACAGAACTTAAAAAGTGATTTACACACAGATTATGTAACCTCCAAACCGATTCTGAGGAACTCTGAGGTGTTGTGTGGTCAAATAACATTTCTGGACAGGAAAAGTGAGGTACAGAAAACAGAAATGAGGGAAACTAGGTGGGGCAGCAGCTGGACTAGAGACAGCTCAATGTTTGCCTGTAAGACGGAGTTGAAAGGGTGGGCTGTCTGGAACCAGATGGCATAATGGTTACATTGCTGGACTCCCACATAGTCAACTGCAGTTGAAAAAAAAAAAAGCAGAGTGGGCTGTCTGCAACTGAATGGACTCAAGTATGGCTGCTGTGATTGCTGATGATTTACCAATCTGTTAAAAGGCAGACTCCTTGGTGAGGTTTGTTTATAAGGACTCACTAGGGTAGAATAGAGGCCTTCTCAGGCCTAGGAGTGTGGTTTAATGACATCCAAATAGCTCCGGACCTGTGTGAAGCCTTCCTGGAACCGTTCAGCTTGTAGTTTTCTAGGTGTTCTTATAAGCCTCAGAACTCGAGTTCTGCAACTATCTTTGCATAGCTTTGTCACTCCCAGTACTGCCCCCCTCGAATGCTCTGTGTCTGTACCCCAAATCCTCACATCAGTTGCCTAAGTCATGAGAATGCTGTGTTTTACTTGAATTTCCCCATTCTGCCTCCTGGTCCAGAAAGCTGGACAATCACAGGCCCACTCTGTCCTTCCCTCAGGGATTGCAGTCCTCGGCTGCCTGTGATCTAATGTCTAAAAACAGTTTTATCAAATTGGCCCAATTTCAAATTTGTAAAGGGGAGTCCCTCCAGGTTACTCCACTATCACTGGAGTGGAAGTTTCTCTCAATACCTTGTCTTTTTGGACATTTAAAACATTTACTACGTGTCTTGATGTGAATTTCTTTTAATTTTTCTTGCATGATGTTTGTTCTGTTTCCTGTACCTTTGGATTTATGTCTTTCATCGATTCTTAAAAATCCTCAGAAATTATCTTTAAATGTTGCATCTCCTCTGTTCTCTTTATCTTCTCTGGAACTCTTTGTGTCATCTTGGTCCATTTGGGCGGTTACAAAAAACTGCCATCATCTATGTTGCTTGTAAAGAACAGTTTTGGAGGCTGGGAAGTCTAAGATCAAGATGGAAGCAGACTCTATGTCCGTGAGGGTCACTTTCTGATTTGTAAACGATGCTTTCTTGCTGTGACCTCACCTAGTGGGAGAGGCAAGCCAGCTCTCAGGGGCTCTTTCATGAGGGCACAATTGCATGCACTTAATCATGTTCCAGAGGCCCCACAGCAAGTACATCACAGTGGGGACGGGGCATTCAGTCTACAGCAAATGTCTGACTTTTATTATAGTCTCCATTAATAAATCTTATATTCAACTCATTCTGTTATATTCTGGGAAATTTGTCCCTCTCTGTCCTTAATTCTCAAATTTTCTTAACTGTGTCTCATCTTTTTAACTTTTCCTTTTCTTTTGGGTTATTTCAACAATTACTTTTTTTTTTTTTTTTTTTTTTTTTTTTGAGAGGTTTTCGCTATAGGGCGTGTGCGCTTGCCAGACAGACAAAGAGAGATATAGAGACAGAAAGCGAGAAATCACCCCCCGGGGGGATGGTCACGCAGCAATCCCTTCTCCTCCATTCTCCTCTCGGGATCTTGGGCACGCACGCACATGCACCCAGCGTGAGTTTTAAGCCACCGGGTCCAGGACGCGAACCGCGGTCGACTACGTGGGAGTCCAGCGACATAGCCATTATGCCAACTGCTGGTTCCCTCAACAATTACTTTTAAAAAAGTTGCTAGAGGGCACATGTGCCAGCCAGAAAGAGACCAAGAGGGAGAGGAAAACAGCAGCCTCAAAGAGGCATGGTCACACTGCAATCCCTTCTTCCCCATTCCATTGAGATTTTAGGCATGCCTGCACAAGGGGTTGGCATGTTTCTCAAGACACCAGGGCTGGGACTCAAATAGCGTGGTCGGCAGTGTGGGACCCAGCTGCCTTAATCACCAGGCGATGGGGCTAGCCCCAAAATTACACTTTTAAACAGTGTTCTATTTGGTTTTCTGAGAAAGAAAAGCAGTTCACAACAGTCTATGGAAGACAAGGTCCTTTACTCTCAAGAGGTAAGAGCCTTGATTGATGTCTTGGTTAGGGCCCGCAGCCAGTTACTGACCAAAAAATATGCTTCAGTTTACACACACTAACGCTGCATAGTCACAGATTTATGTGTCCCCCACTTTCCATCACACTGTTGCCAGAACTCATGACGTAGAGAACGCTGAGTAGGGAGCCGGTCAGTAGTCATTCTGAGTGGGCCAGCGCAAATTCTCCAGAGGATCCGCAGCCTCCTCTCCTTTCCTACTGCATAAACCAGCCCTCTCACAGCCATTGCAGTTTCAGCAACTGCTCCCTTTGGTCAGTCATCCTATACCCCTCAGCTCAAATAAACATTCCACTTCGTTACTGTGCTTCCGCTTCCTTTTTAGGCTGGATCTTGGGCACTCAACGTATCCCAAGCATGGCTCAGGGCTGACACCAGGGATGTAAACTGCAGGTCCCACCTGGGACCCTGCTTCTCCTGAGCAGTGCATCACTTATGAGCCACCAAACTGGACCATATACTCTTATTGTATTCTGTCAGGTGGTAAATTTCATTTGTCCTATTACTGAAATCATTTGTTTTGATGGGTTAAGGTGGTTTTCTAGGCTTTTCCACTGAAAAGTTATTCTTTCTCACAATGAAATTAGTATGTTCTGGGGAGAAGCTGTAACTATTTGGGAACATCTTTGTAAAAAAGTATTTTATTTATATATATACCTGGTTTCCCGTTTCATTCAATGTGTCATAATCTATTAGCATTATCATTTAATTTGATATTCCCCTAATCTGCTTTGGCCAGTGGGAGCTCATTGAAAATCACTTCTGTGTCTTTTTGACCTAACTCTCTATTTGCACACTTCTGATTTTTGAAGGGAATGAGATGTTTCAGAGTCATCTTGTACTTTCCAAGCTGTGGACCTGATATCAGTTATTTTCCGAAGGAATTCTGGTTCCTTTGGGAGAACGGAATTTAGAAGTGATAATCTAGGTACTAGGTCTCTCAGTACTACGAGGCTGTTGTTCTTCAGGACCTCTTGGTAAGAAATACACCCACACACACATACAGCGATATGAGGGGTGTTAGTGGAAAATGCGTAAGATAAGCAACTATGTATTTCAAAATTTCTTTACACCAAAAAAACTCATACTAACTTATTATAACATGTCTGAAAAGGATCTACTTTGAGGCACTAAGAAAGATAAAGAGACACCAGCAGATGGCATAGCAGTTTCATCTCTGGATTCCCACATGGCTGATCGCCTAGTCCAGGACCCAGACATAGTGGCTTGAGACTCATGCTGGCCACATGTGAACAGAGAATAGATTGTGGAGTGGCCAGGCCCCTGTGGGGTGATTTCTCACTTTTTCCCTGTGCCTGTCTTTTTCAGGTGAATGCATGCATGCACGCACCCTAAGGCCAAAACCTCTAAGAAAAAAAAAGGGAAAACAAGGATAAAGATATCCCTTTGTAGTAAGGTGGTCAAGGTAGCTGGATCCCAACAGAGCTGACTGCATGGTTTGAATCCTGGATCTGTTTGTTGGCTTGAGAAACATACTGGGTGTGTGTGCATGTGTGGCCCAAACCCCAAAAGGTGGGAAAATAGAGGAGATTTCCAAGTGTGTGTACCCTCTTAACAACAAAGTCAGCACTTTGAAAAAAAGCCCCTCTCAGAGCAACACAAACTCTGCTAAAATAGAAGCAAGAACACACATCAGGACCAGCCATGGCCTGGTGGTTACAGCAGCTGGCTCCCACATGGCTGACAGTGTGGTATGTGAATCAGACTCAGTGGCTTGGAATACACGCTGATTGCATATACACAAAAGTCCCCTAAGGAGGAAGAGATGGAGAAGGGATTGCAGCATAACCACTCCCCACGGTGGGAACTTTCTTCCCGTCCCTCTCCTCTGTCTCTCTCCAGTGAGCATACATGTTGTCTGGAAAACAACAACAAAAAAACCTAAAAAAACCCCAAACCTCAAAAAGTAAAACGTCAAACAAAAATACCAACGCACCTAAGCTTAGGTCTTCTGCAGCTCACTAGGAGGTGTCCCTAGGTGTTACCGCTGCCACTCACACAATGCCATATGCGGAGTAGTTCCACTCAGGATGGAGAGGAGCGACACCTCACGCCAGGGCCGAATTCGGCGATCCTGGCTGTGGTCCACCCAGGAATGCATCATTTTTTAAATTTTATTTTAGGTTTTTGCTATAGGATGGTTGGGCTCACCAGAGAGACAGACAAAGAGGAAGTAAGACATCACCCCCAGGGGGGATGGCCACGCCACAATCCCTCCTCCATTCTCTCAGGATTTTTGAGCATGCATGCACATGTGCCCAGCATGAGTTTCAAGCTGCTGGGTCTAGGACACAAACCGAAGTCACCCATATGAGAGTCCAGCACCTTCAGCACACCTGCTGGCTCCCTGCGCTGTATACTCTGTCACTCCTCACAGGCAGTGTAAAAGGAGCTGGCCTGGCTGGAAGCCCTGGGCCTGCGGGGAGCAGTACCTTTCGGAATCAATGCCCAAGTTTACTTTTTGGCTCCCCACACTCAGGTGAAAGAGTAACCAAACTTAGGGAAGCCTCCAGGTATGGTTTCCTGCCAGGTGTTTAAAGATGACGCCGCCTTCAAACAGCCAAGACAAACAGCAAAGACACGGTACCAGCTGGAGGCTGTTTCTGCACAAGCAATGCTGTTTTGTCCACTTGACATTTCACCTTCATCCGGTTTCCACTGTGGGTTAAAACGTTAACCTGAAGTGACATTTGTTCATAGATAAGAAAAAGGAATTTGTTAAATCTTTGCTTGCAGTAATTTATCAAGGTTTTCAAATATTGGGTATCTTAAAATTTTTGCTGAGGACTGTTCTAGCAAAAACATAAGAGATCTTGTCCTACAGAAATTCAGTTCCAGGTGGTTTGTATCTGAGGTAGACATGCTTCCTTAGGTATAACGACTCTAAGGTACCTAGAAGATTGTTCTGTCTTTGTGAATTTCTGTGGAGGCATCCTTCTCAGGTCCCCACTGAAACTGTCCTGAGGAACGTCTTTTGAGTTAGCCTTTCCGTTCTCCAAACCCACGGTTAAAGACATAGAGAAAGGGGCAAGTTCAAACATTTAAATGTGGATGTGTTTTCTGAGGGAGACTCAGTTATTCAATAAGGTTACTTGCAAGGCATACTACCATTTTTTGCAGTGACTTCATACGGCTGAATAAGTAGAACATCAGTTTTTATTGTTCGATGAATATTATTTACAGTAGTTATTAATTCAGGAATGTTTATTTTCCCCAACAGCTTATTTATAATGAAGAATCTAAACATACACAGAAGTTGAGCGAATTCCGCAGTAAACCTTCCAGCCGCCGTAATTCCACGTTAGTACTTGATTATACTCGTTCCATCCCACTTCCCTTCCTCTACTTAACTCACCCATCGGCCTGCGCGGGGTGCAGTGTAATACCGGGCGTCATGCTGCTCCACGCCATCCGTCGTCTAGTTTGTCTTAAAATTTTTCTAAAAAAAGATTATTTCACTTAACTTCATTTACTTATTTAGATTGATCGGGGGGGGGGGGTAGAGAGAACGCGCGCTGGGGAGACTGAAACCTCAGTCAACCATGTCGGCGTCCAGCGCCCTAAACCACCACGCCACCTGCCGGCCCCCTAGTTTGTCTAAAAAAGACAAATCTTATCCTGTATCTTCCTTCTTAAAACCTTCCAAAGTGCCCCACAGCGACAGAAAAATGCCCGAGGCCGGCGTGCCCTCCCGCAGCCCCGGCCTGCCCACGCCGGTCCCTGCGGCCCTCCGCCGCCCGCCGGCCTGGCCCGCTCGGCCGCGCTCACTCCCAGCGCGGCGCGGGCGCATCCCGAGGCCCGCCCGTTCCCGGCGCCCGCCAGGCGGGGCAGCCGCGCCGAGCCCCCGCGCCGGCTCCTGGACGGCGCCCCTGCGCGTGCGCGGCGGCCCGGCCCCGCTCCGAAGGCGCCTGTCCTGCGCGAGCGCCGGTCGGCGGCGCAGGTCCCCGCCCCGGTCCGAGCCGGCGCCTGTCCCGGCCCGGGCAGCCCGCCAGGCCACCTCCTGCCTCCCCCGACGGAGCAGGCCGGCCGCCGTAAAGCGCCGCTGCCGCCTGCCGCAAAGCGCTTACGACAGGCCCGGAAGCGACCTGCGACCAGCGACCGCCCGCCCGCCTCCAGCCTCGCGGTTTCGGGAGCCCACGGGGCGGCCGCTCCGTGTCTGCCCTCCACGCGCGCCGGCCCTCGGTCGGGGGCGGCCTCGTGGCTCCGCGGCCCGGCGGGGAGGCCGGGGCCGCCCGCGCCGGCCTCCATCTTCCCGGCGTGCACCGCGGCGGCGGCGGGCGCGGGGCCGCGGCCATGTTGCGGTAGTTTGTTGTTTTCGTCCTGCGGAGGCGGAGGGCCGCTGTGGACGGAGCGTCCCGCCTCGCCCGTCCCGGCGCGCGGGCCGCCGCCCTCCCCGTCCTCCGACGCCGGCTCGGGCCCGAGCAGACCGCCGGCCCCAGCTGGCGCGACGGGGCGAGGCTGACGGCCGGGCGCTGCGAGCAGCATGGCGGCCGCCCTGGGCGCGGGCGGAGGAGCGGGCGCCGGAGGTACGTGAGGGCCGGGCCGCGCCGTGGTGGGTCGGGGCGGGCCGGGCAGGCACCCCGACTCTCCCGGCCCTCGCCCCTCGCCACTGCTGCCCCGGGCCGGCCGCGGGGCCTCCTCGACGCGGCGCCCCCTCTCGGCCGCAGGGCGCGAGGAAGCGGCCGGGGCCGGGCCTAGGGCCGCAGCCGGACACGGCTGGGGGCGTGTGGGTGTCGCGCCGTGACAGCCGTCGGTTTGTTCGCAGCCCGCGGCGGGGCCACGGCGGGGAGAGTGACCCCTGGGAGGGCGCGTGTGGGAGGGCGGTTCTCGGACGGCAGCCCTGGCGCCTCGCTCGGGAACTCACTGCTCCGGAAAACGGCCAGTTGTCAGCTCTCTGCAAAGATGGGGCAGGGTAGAAGGGTCCGGAGACGAGGCCGTCTTTTAGCGAGCAGGAACGGGGTTGACAGAGCACCTGTCACTAGCGAATCACGGGGAGAGTCGCAGTCAGTAAAAACCACATTGTTGATGGAGGGTTTTTGTTTTTTGAACGAGAAAAGATACTGAAATTGGGTTTTTTAATGATTACTTTGAAAACTTTGAGAAAGAAGGCCCCTAGATGGCAAAGTATGACTAACGACAGCATCTGAAATTCGTTCTTATTGAAATAAGTGTATACAAAGGACGTATTCTTTAGTAATGTTCACAGCTGGGTGCATTGCAGTCCTTCTGCTTAGGAATTTTGTCCAAATGTCAAAACATTTCTATGACAGAATAGGAAAACAAAAATACAGACTTAAGTGAAGCAAAGTTGCTTCTGGTAGTGTGATTTCGTATACACTTTTCTGGTAGTTTAAATACAATAGATGATTTTGTATGTTAAATCTGAGGCTTTCTAGTTAAATTTTAAAAACGCAGGGTTTACCTATCCTCCTTGGCTACTTTTTAAGTGTTTCTGTCGTTCCTAGTATAGTTTGCAGTATTTGCTCAAAACTTCTTTCACTAAGACCAACATATTCTTTGCATTCTTCACTTTTATTTGTGCACAGTGGAGTTTTCCAGAGGACACCTGACACAGAAATACATTACTACACTCATGGTTAATGGAATGTATGATTGATTATTTTCAGTTTTTTATTTTGTATTTTCTTTTTTTTTTTAAGAGGTTTTTTTGCTATAGGGCTAGTGCACTCGCCGGAAAGACAGAGACAGACAGAAAGGGAGACATCACCCTCCGGGAGGATGGCCATGCAGCAGTCCCTTCTCCATTCTCCTCTTAGGATCTTTGACACACATGCCCGGTGTGAGTTTAAGCTACAGGGTCCGGGACTTGAACCTCAGTTGGTAACCATTACACCATCTACTTGTCCCCTTATTTTATATTTCTAAAACAGTAAATACCAACGAGTATAATTCACATAAACAAAAGCTTTTGAGGGCTTCTTGAACTCAAAGTTATTGAGTTCAAGAAGTTTGAGAATTGCTGTTTTGGAGAATTCAGTAGGCTTTATTCATGGTTTTGTTTTATCACGTGCCACTTTTCCCATTGCTTTTAGTCTCAAACCGAACTTCTTCCCAAGGTTTGTGGATTTTATTAGGGAGCTTCAGAACATTCATGGGAAATGGAATTAATATACAAGTTCATTTTGGTATAAAACATTTTAACTTCTATGCATAGTTTTTCATAGTACTCTTTTCCCATGAGCTTTTTGAGGACCCTTCATGTATGACTTGGTATCTGCTGCCTCATCAGCGTGTCATGTGAGTCTGCATATGTAGCTCCTGTCCTCACTCTTGCCAGGCCTCAGTCCTAATCTGGTAGGTCTCAGTCTCCCAAGGGAGGGCTTCCTTGAAAATTCATTTTCTTTAAAGTAGGTCTGTCTCCAGCTAATGTGCTCCCTTCTTGCTCTGTAGTACCCTTGCTTGTTTTCTTCAGAGCATTTATCTCAAATGTATAATTTTCTTTAGTTACTTTTATCTTTTTCCCATGAATGGGAGCATCAGAAGAAGGGAGAGAGGTGTATGAGTTTATTGGGTCTTGCTGTGTCGTGATCCCTGCGCCCCAGACTCCCAGTTCGCTAGGATTACAGGTGCACAGCACTGTGCCTGGCTTGTTTAGGTTGGGCTGGGGGCCATCTGCCTCCCCCAGTAGCTGGTGAGCCCCGCCAAGACAGGAATGCTGCCTGTCTGTATCACCCTACATTCCCAGTTACCAGCACATAGGGTGCGTTCAACACTTGCTCTGCTAAGTGCAGTGTAGCATACTTACACGGACCTTGGTGGTGTGGCATAATCTTGTGACTTGTCTGCACATATGCAGCCTGTCGGTACTGAAATGCTGTTATGTGGCTCAGGACTTTGATGAATAAATTAAAGAATGAAATATTTATTTTGCGAAACTGAAAAAACAATCTACAGTTGTATCCTGTCATGTTAGTCAAGTCTGTATTATTTACTTATATAACTGAGTCATGTTAAATTAGAGAAATACACGTATTATTTGGTAATACTTGTTTGCAGATTGCGTATTTGGCAACTCAGTATATTGCCTAGCACCATGACTTTGAAACTTTTAAAACTGCAGTCCACGTAATATGTGCAGGCATGATTAGCACACACATAAAAGTAAGAAACCATATTACAATAGCAGTTCATGCCATATGCCACATACTCTGGTTTTTAAAAAAATTATTGGAGTAAGATACTGATTGCTACCTAAGTTAATTTCACAACCCACTACATGTTGAAGATTGTCAGTTTGAAAATCACTGGCTTCCTGTGTAGTATGTGGTAGTGTTTACTGAATAAATTGTATTAGCTCTTTGTATGTAGCCAGAAACTAATGGAACCTGTGGGTAGTCAAAATAGTTGTCACAAAATGTAAGCACTTAACAGGAGTGTTTGTTTAGGCTCACACTGGCAGGCAGCTTACTCCTGACTTTAGATAGAGGTATGGTAAGTCAAATCAGAAAAAGGAGACCGCCAGCATTAATGAAATGGCAGAGAGCATATCAACCGTTACATATCGGAGACTGAAAACAAGCATGCAAGACAAAAACTTGGTATGGGGAACCAGCAGTTAGCATAATGGCTATGTCGCTGGACTCCCACGTAGTCGACCGTGGTTCGTGTCCTGGACCCGGTGGCTTAAAACTCACGCTGGGTGCATGTGCGTGCGTGCCCAAGATCCTGAGAGGAGAATGGAGGAGAAGGGATTGTGGCGTGGCCATCACCCCTGGGGGGTGATTTCTCGCTTTCTGTCTCTCTGTCTCTCTTTGTCTGTCTGGCGAGCGCACGCGCCCTGTAGCGAAAACCTCTCCAAAAAAAAAAAAAAAGAAAAACTTGGTATGTTGGGGACTTTTACCATATGAACAGAGTTTAATAACTCTGAAGATTGTCTAGTGCTTCCTTGTATTATAAAGTACAAAATAAAAACAGAAGATCAGCACATAAATCTTGACAAAAATCATCCAATCTAATTGTTATGTAATGCTTTATGGTTCATAAAGCAGTTTATGAACTGCTTTCTGAATAAGTTCATTATCATTCTTAAAGTTTACAACACCATCAGTCCTTAGATACTCTGATTTTATAGGTGAAGGAAAAACAAATGGATGCTTGTATATTTTTGTTTCGTTGATTAATCTTATGAAGAAAAGGTCTTTAATGGAATTTTGTAGACTTTTCCAGTAGAAAGACTAATGAACCCATATCATCCAGCTTCAGCATTCATTAATGTTTTGGCAGTCTATTTTCATCTATTCTTGTTTGCCACCTCCTCCTTGGTGCATTGTAAACAAATCCTGGCTTGTAAGATGTTAGAACAAGAGTGAACTGCAGAGATGTTAATCTAGATGCTAAGCCAGTCCTCTTTTTTTTTTTTTTTTTAAAAGAGATTTTTTGCTATAGGGCTCGTGTGCTCACCAGAGAGAAAGAGACAGAAAGCGAGAAATCAACCCTCCACAAGAGGGATGGCCACACTAGTCCCTTCTCCAGTCTCCTCTGGAGATTTTAGGCATGCACATGCACCCGGGGTGAGTTTTAAGCTGCCAGGTGTGGGACTCAGCTGTGTCCGTTATGTGCGAGTCCAGCATGTAACCATTATGCCATCTGCTGGTCCTGCCAGTCCTCTTAATTTACAGTCGGGAAGAAGCTAATCTAGAGAATTTTGATAATCTGACAATTCTTAGAATGGGAAGTATAAATAGGTAAGAATTGAGGGCTTCTGACTTCGAGTTCAATGTTTTTTCCACTGAGTCAGTTTTTTAATTTAAATTTTATTTTTAAAGTTATTTAATTTTATTCATCATTATTACTATTTTCTTAACTTGACCAGAGAGAGACAGAGGGAAAGTGAGAAAGTAAGCCGCTAGGTCTGGGTCTCAAACCACAGTCGGCCACCTGAGAGTCCTGTACCTTAACCATTATGCCACCTGTCAGTCCCTCCACTGCTGAGTTTTAATCTCTGTCAATACATAGTAAGGCAGGAAAGTATGTGGCATAGTGCACAAATTTTTCATTTGAAATTTTTAAGGTAAAAAAAGTTTTAGTGTTTCAACAGGTAGAATTTACTTTGTAGGAAGTTTGTTGAACACTTTAACCCCTAGTGGTACTGATAAATCAGGTGTTTTCATACTAATAGTTATGTATGTGTACGGCAGCTTAATTTTTTTCTTGAGGTGATGAATATATATGTGTATTAAATTGATTGTGGTGATGGTTTCACAGTCATGCATAGATTTGCATCTGTTTTTATGATCACAACAGAGAATAAAGAGAATGATAAAACAAGTTAGTAAAGACCAGCCCTTAACATCCAGAGATCTCCTGTTAAGGTTTAAGTTGTGGGAAACTCTGGTTTCTATTCTTTCTTTTTTTCTTTTCTTTTTTACATTTAATTTACATCTTTAGAGCATACAAAATTAACTTTCTCAGCATGAATACACTACATCAGTTCAGTCAAAGATATTACCATATACATCGTCATCAACAGATAACTTTTTATTTTTGTGTCCCTTTAATGTTTTGCTTCTCCCCCCTTGATTCCCTTCCCCCCACCCCCCAACAGCTTAATTCTTAGTCATTTTCCTTAATGAAAAATTTTTCACAGTTAATTTCTCAGTTCCAACCAAGAAAATTTGGGGAGTAGTGAAAAGGATAGCATTGCCTTCATTTCAGCCGTCCTCATTGCTTTAGCATTTCTTGTAGGAAAGGCCTTGGGTTTCACCTGTTTGGGAATATAATTTTGAAGGATAGTTGATCAGATATATAATTCTTGGGTGACAGTTTATTCCCCCCCAGCACGTTAAATATTTCATCCTATCACTCTCTAGCCTCCATAATTTCTGATAAGAAATTGACTTTTAATCTTACAAAAAATCCCTACTACTTAACTAGTCACTTCTCTTGGTGCTTTCAAGCTTCTCTCTCTCGCTCTCTTTTTTCCCCTTTTATTACAAAGTGCATGTGCATGCATATGAAATAGATAAACACTTGATAGGGGCTCGTCATACCATGATCCCCTTCCCCTAGCTTTCTAGCTTCTCAGGTCCTGGGTACCCGTGAGCATACCTGGTGGATTTTCAAGTTGACCTTGGGATCCGAGTCTGTGGTTGACCATATAGCTTCCAGACCTACAGGGCAGTTCCATTGCTGTTGTGCTACGGTGGCTGGACCAAAATTCAAAATTCTCTTTGTCTTTTGGGAATTTGATTATGATGTGTCTTGGTGTGGACCTCTTTGAATTAATCTTGTTTGGAGTTTGTTGCTCTTCTTGGATGTGTAGATTTATGTCTTTCCTTAAATTTGGAAGTTTTTGGTGATTGTTTCTTTAAATCTTTTTTCTGTCACATTTTCTTTTCCTTTTGGGACTTCCATAATGTATGTGTTGATATTCTTGAGGATACCCTCCAGTTCCGTTAGGCTGTGTTTATCTTAATTTTTTTTGCTTTCTGCTGCTCAGACTAGATAATTCACTACTTTACTTGTTATTCTTTCTTTCTTCCTTTCTTTCTTTGTCAATTCATTTCTTTTTCAGGGGTAGGTTCAGTGGGGGAGGGCAGGGACACCTCCACAATAGGGTCCTCATGCCATGTTCCCAGCCCACTTTCAACTAGTCTGAGATTATGGCCATGTGCACACCTGGTATGGTTAGCTTCCTAGAATGAATTGTGATGTTTTAAGTTATGTTTTCTTTTGTTAGTGACCTCTGTAGCATTTTTAAAATCCAAAGATCAATTAATTTAAATCTTCCTAGAAAACATTATATTTTCATATTGATTACTATAGAACTAAATTTTGTTTTAATTCATGGTAGAGCATGTGCTTACACATGAGACAGAATGAATGAGAGAGGGAGAGGGAAAGAAAGTGAGAGAGAGGTGCTCTCCAGGCTTGGTCCACACTGTGACCCCCCTTCCTCTGGTCCTCTAGCGCATTGGATCCTGCTACTCCCATGCATGCCAGTGTGTTTTCAGGCTGACTCGGCCCGGTTGCCATATAGTACTTGGCTTCTCCTGAGCAGTGCCATTATTGCTGTGCCAAGAAGCTAGCCCTAGACTTAAACATAAACAGTTCTACAGCTTCCCAAGAGTGGGAAGGTAAATTGTGGAAGGTAAATTTTTTGAGATCTCACGTCTGAACACTTTATTCATGATTTGGATGGATCAGAATTTTAGATATGAATTCATTTTCTTTTTAGATTTTTCTAGCTGTGTTGTTTCCTAGTTCCTAGATCTGCTCTTGAGAAGTCTGATGGCATTCTGATTTTTCACTATTTTGTGACCATTTTTCTCTCCCAGGAAGTTTTTTTTAACACTTCCTGTCTGTCTAGTCTTCTCTGAAAATACACCAATTTAACAACATGCTCAGTAATTTGGAAAGTCACACTTTTTTTTTTCAGAATTATTTTACTTAACATTTATTTATTAGTTATAATTTGACCAGAGACGGACAGAATGAGAGAGAGAGAGAAAAAAAAAAAAAAGGAAAGAGAGAGAGAAAGCAAGCTGCCAGGCCCGGGACTCTAACTTCGGTCGGCCATGTGGGAGTATAGCACCCTTGACCACTAACTACGTCATTTGCCCGCCCCAGAAAGCCACACTTTTTTTTTTTTTTTTTTTTTTTTTTTTTTGGAGAGGTTTTTCGCTATAGGGCACGTGCGCTCGCCAGACAGACAGAGAGAGACAGAGAGACAGAAAGCGAGAAATCACCCCCCGGGGGGGGATGGTCACACCTCAATCCCTTCTCCTCCATTCTCCTCTCGGGATCTTGGGCACGCACGCACACGCGCCCGGCGTGAGTTGTAAGCCACCGGGTCCGAGACGCGAACCGCGGTCGACTACGTGGGAGTCCAGCGACATAGCCATTACGCTAACTGCTGGTTCCCCAGAAAGCCACACTTTTAAAAGGAGGGTCTAGATTCTTGGGAAAAGAAATGGAATGTCAGTTCGTCTAGATTTAGTCCCAGCAGGGATGTCCAGTTGCTGAGCTCAGACCACTTGTCCTTTTCCTGCTTGCCCAGGGTTATAACAGGCCTTTAATCTTGATCTTGTATTAGATTGTTATGATCAGTTTCCAAATAAAGGAGGAAGAAATTCAGTTGGAAAGTTAGACCAGTGACCATTGTACACTATACTTCATAAAGAAAAACAGTTCGTTTTAGGGAGATCCTGTCCTGGGGCCTGTGGAGCAAGAGAATTTGAAGCGTGACTTCCGATGACTTCTAAAGCAGCTTAATGTGGAGGTTCTTCCTGAAAATGCTGCTTGGTTATTCAGAAGTTAATAGTCATTCTGTAGGGCTAATATGTTCACTTTGAAAGTTACGGAATGTTACCTAATTTTTTTCTCCAGTTAATGTTTGAATGAAAGGTCTGGATTTCTTCATCTATAAAATAAGGAATTTTAACTTGGTTCGTGATTTAAAGTAGGATCATGTTATACATGAAGAGTGGTGTTGAGAAACAAATTATAAGATTGAGAACCTTTGGAATACAAAGGTCTATTGACTTTGTGTAAAGGGCCAAATAGTAACTACTTTAGGCTTTTCAGGGTACATAGCTTCTGTTGTTACTATTCAGCCCGTCCCTCACAGTTTGAAAGCAGCCATAGATAATATGTGATTGAATTGGCATGGCTGTGTTCTTTGAAATCTTATTGGCAAGGCTGGCTCCATAGTGCAGTGTTTGGGAGAGTTGATCCCACATGGCTGACTAGTTTGAATCCTGACTCCAGTAGCTTGAGAGACATGCAGGGCATGTGTGTGCACTCTGTATGTCCAAAACCCCTACAGGGGTCTCTCAACATTATTTTGAATTAAAAAAAAATTGAGTTTACTTGTTCAATTTTGAGAGTTCCTATGTATTCTTCATAAAAGTCTTGCATATTCAGTTTCTAACGAAAAAGTTGCTGGAAATTTTTTTAAAAGAGATTTTTGCTATAGGACGCATAAGCTTGCTAGAGAGACAGAGATACAGAAAGCGAGAAGTCACCCTCCCGAGGGGATGGCCATGCCATCCTCTACACCTCCATTCTCCTCTCAGGGTCTGGGGCACACACGCACACACATCCGGCCTGAGGTTTAAGCCACCAAGTCTGGGACTATGTGGGAGTCCAGCGACGTAGCCATTATGTCATCTGCTGGTCGCAGTTACTGGCATTTTGATTGGGACTGTATTGAATCTACAAATCAGTTTGGGGAGAATTGAAACTTTAATAATATTAAGACTTGGGGACCAGTGGGGACAGTTTTACTTCTTACTTTTCATTTTGAACTCCGGGTGTTTTTTCTCCTTGTCTAGCTATGTACAGTGGTGACTAGAAGTGACGGGGATGACCATCCCTGTCATCCTTGACCCTGAAGGAAAGCAGTCCATCGCTCCCTTGTGTAATTTTGCTGTAGCGTTTGTGTGCATGCCCTTCATTCAGCTTGAGGAAATTACCTTGCAGTCCTAGTTTGGTGAGAGTTTTGTTTTATAATAATTATAAGAAATGGATGTTGGAGTTGTCTAGTACTTTTTCTGCTTTTATTGAGGACATCATTTGTTTTTTTACTTTAGATTATTTAAAAATTTTATTTCTTCCATAAGAGACACAGACATAGAGTGGGAGAGGTGGAGAGAGTGGGGCACCAGTAGGGTCTTTGTGTAGTGACTCTTCCTCTGTCTGACTGGATCACAGACATGCTTGAGTGTTCTCGGCACGCATAGGGGGGCCTCAGGTGTGGTCCCTGGGCTTCCCACACAGCCTCAGATTATATAATGCTGTGTTACCACTGCACCATCATGTCTGGTCCCACTTTTAGTGGATTAATGTGATGTATTATGTTTTTTTTTCTACATTGACTTAAAGATTTTTACTTTTAAAATTTTTATGTTTTAAATTTTTACTGTAGGGCATGTGCACTAACTGGAGAGAGACAATGGGAGGGAAAGTGAGAATCCCCGCCCCCCCCCCCCCCCCCAGGTGTGTGGAGGGCCACGCCACAATTCCATCTCCTCCATTTTCCTCGCATGGGGAGGGGGGTCTGGGCACACATGGTGTGATTTTCAAGCCTCCAGGTCTGGGACTCAGACTGCCATCAGCCATGTTGGAGTCCAGCACCTTAACCACCACACTACCTTTTGGCACTTACAGGTTTTTAAAAATAAAAATCCTTCCCTTCCCTCTTTTCTTTTATCTATCCTTTATTTTTTTGCTTTCCACCTTTTTCTCTTTTGTCCATCTTTCCTTCCCTTTTTTTCTCTCCTTCCTTTTCCTTTCTTTTTCTTTTGGCACACCCAGACAGAAACAGGTGTTCTTGACAAAGTTTCTCCCCTGGCCTCCCAACTAGCCAGGATCACATGTGCACACTGGCACACCCGAATGTTCAGGTCCACCCAGGATCTGAACCCGGATCTCCTGTGTGGCTCCAGCATCACACAGATGTGCCCTTCTGCCTACACCAGCACATGCTAGGCCTGGTCTTTTAATATTAAACAAATCTTGAATTCCTGGGATAAATTTCCTATAGTAATGATGTATATTATCCTTTTTAAGAAAGATTTTTGCTGTAGAATGTGTGCTCACTGGAGAGACAGAAAAATAGAAAGTGAGAAATCACCCCCCCCCCCCCCCCCCCCCCCCCCCCCCGGGAGGGTGGCCATGCCATAATACCTTCTCCTCTGTTCTCTTCTTGGGATTTTGAGCATGTGCACACACATGCCCAGTATGAGTTTTAAGTCACCAGGTCTGGGACTTGAACCACGGTTGACTATGTGGGAGTCCAGTGACATAACACTTAGTTTCTACTAGTCCCGGTATGTTATATTCGTTTAATTTGTTATTAGAACCTACGTATCAAATTTTAAAAACAATCACATGTAAGTTCATGAGGGATGGCAGTCTAGTTTTTTCCCCCTTTGTAATATCTTTGTTTAGTTGGTTTTCTTTTTTCAGTTTCCAAGTCATTTTATTAAGAATTTTGTGTTTATTTCCTAGATCAATGAATACTATACAAAACAATGTAAAAATGGCTGCCATTTTCTCTTCCCTGCTCCCCCTCACCTCGGACAGCCTCACTGGGTTCTCCCTCCAGATTTGGTCCAGCAAATGAGGTGGAGTGACATATTATAGCTACAGGAATCCCCTTCAGAGGAGCTCAGCTAGGGTGGGAGAGCCTCAGGTCTGCAGGTGAGTAGGTTAGGGAAATGGATTAGTGTGTTTTGGGAGAAGAGACGGTGCCTGGGGCAAGAGCCTATCTCAAAGAAAAGGGTGTCTGAAATATTCGTGTCTTTTTCTTTTGCCTCAAAAAGAACCATTTATTCAAATGAAAAAGAAAAAAAATGGTTTGTTGTCTCTTTCTTGGCTCCTCCTGCTGCTCCTCAGCCCACCCCACAGGTCCCGAGACAGCCCCCTCAGATGAGGTCAGCAACGTTGAGGGGCATTTCCTCAATGGACTGTTGTAGAAGGTTGGTGTCTCGGAGAGTCCTCTTGTTGTCTGTCCCCATGTTGGTAGCCAGTTCTGTGGATGCAGTTCCTCATATTTGGAAGGGTTTTTCTGATCTCTATATTATCCACACTTTACTATTTCTTCTGCCAGGTTCTGGTTCATTTTGTTCTGCTTTTTCTAGTTCTCCAAGGTATAAAGTAAGGTTGTTAGAGATCTTTGTTAATATAGAAGTTTGCAGCCATAAATTTCCCTCTGAGTACTGCTTTCACTGCCTCCTTTAAGTTTGGTACGTGTTTTTGTGTTTATTTGTCTGAAAGTATTTTTTTTTGTTCCCTAGTAATTTCTTTTTACCTGTTGACTGACTGTGTGCTGTTTAATTTCCACATATTGTGAGTTTTCTAGTTTTCTTTCTATTACTGATTTCTAGTTTCATTATACTGTAGCCAGAGAAAACATTTTGATTTTTAAAAATTTATTGAGAGCTGTCTTATGGCCTAACATATCTGGGAGAATGATCTTTGTGCAATTGAGAAGTCTGTGTTCTGTCCATTGTTGGGCCAGGTGTTCTGTTGTGTTCTCTGTTGCTAATAACAGATAAGCTGGAATGTTAGTGATTTATAATGAATAGAGATTTATGTAAATCACAGTTTTTGTAGGCCCAAAGTTAAGGGGCTACTGCATCTAGGAAGGATTTTTTTGTCATTGGGGACTTTGGAGGGTCCTGCAGTGGCACAGGGCATCACATGATACAGAAAGGGACTGATTATCTTTCTGCTTTTCTCTCTCTCTCTCTCTCTCTCTCTCTTTTTTTTAATTGCCAGAGGTCATGTACATTCACCAGAGAGAGAAAGCAAGCACCCCAAATAGAGTATGGTCATACTACCATCCTTGTTTCTCCATCCCGTCAGGGTTTTGGACTCTCATACATATGGGCCAAAAACTGAGGTAATCTAAACTGAGTCTAGTTGGCTAATACGAAAAGATCTTGTTTTTCACCATTAAACACACACATGCACACACACGCCACTGGGACAGGGATTTGAACCATACTTGGCCATGTGGGATCTGGTTTTCATTGCACTGTGCTTAACTAACACGGTGCTGTGGTGCCAGCTTTCTCTTTATAAAGCTTACCAGGATTCATCATTCAGTCCATTCTGATGAATTTTTCCAATCCTCATCACCTCCTCCAGACTCCACATCTTAGTACCATAATTGGATTATGTTTTCATTCTCTTAATAACAGCACAGTAGTTTTAAGTTCTCTCCACACATGAATATTTGGAGTACACGTTCAGATCATAGCAAGTTCCTGTATTTGTTAAATCTAGTTGATGTATAATATCAATCAAATCCTCTTTTTCCTTATTGATCTTTCTAGATGTTTTGTCCATTATTGGAAGTAGGGTATCAAAGTCTCCAACTATTTGGAATTATTTCTTCTTTCATTTTTGTCAGTGTTTACATATAAAGTCACTAATGATAGGACATTTTGGTCAATATTGGACCAAATCTACGTTGGTCCCACTAGATTATAATAGGCCATACCATGCAGCCTAGGTACATAGTAGAGTACTCACCATCTAAGTTTGTATGAGTGTACTTGCTGTTGTGCACAATGAATCTATTGTAACCACTTGTTTTCCAGAACATATCCCCTTTATTCAGTGACACATGCTGTGTTTATAATTGTTCCATGAATTTTTTGTCAGTATATCCTTTTTTTTTTCTTTTACAATTTTGAACGTAAAACCTGTTTGATACTTGTATAGCTGTACAAGCTCCTTTTTGATTATTATTTATGAGAGATATGTTTCTCCATGCTTTCATTTCAACCTGTTAGTGTCTGGGTCTAAAGTGAGTCTGTAATAAGCAGTATATAGTTAGATCTTTTTTTAAAAAAAATAAACTCTGCCAATCTGTGACTTTACAGTAGTTAGTTGAGTAGGAGGTTCCAGGTTTTGCCTTCTATTAACGCAGAACTGAACTGGTAAGAACTGTTTGAAGCCACTGTTACGGAACTCTAGAGTCTAGTTAACCCTTGCAGCATTCAGGGAAATTCTTGGTGAAGGCAGACCCAGTGATTGGAGAAACTTCCTGTTGTGGATACTCTCAGGGTATGGGGCTGCAGAGCTGTGTATTTTGATCACAGCTTTTGATCACTGCTAGACTGGCACAGAGGCTGTCCTACAGTGCTTTTCCATTGCAGCAGTTGCTCCTGAAGCTTCACTGTATTTGTTTTCCTTACTGGATACAGGCATTTAAGGAAATCTCTATCAAGTCACTGGCTCACTAGGGAGATAGATAACACACTTCTGTGACCATACTAAGGAATAGAATAGTCTTTGGAAGAATAATTTAGGAGTCATTAAACAAATGGACAGCTTCATTAAGGAATAGAATCAGATTTCCCAAGGTACTGTATTACAGTATTCAAACTATCTATTTTAAGTTAAAAAATTACAATTAATATCAAGAAATGGGAAAAGTATGGCCCACTCTCAAGAAAAACAAAACCCACCTGTAAGGATGCCTAGTCAGTGGACTTACTCGACTGAAACTTTAATTGTCAAGCTTTCCATGGGCAAAACAGCAAAAGGAAAACTGGAGAACAATACATGAAGAAGTAGAAATATTTATAAGGAGACGGAAATGACAAAAAGGAAACACATAGACCTTCTGGAGCTGAAAAGTACAATAGCTGAAATGAACTTCTTTAGAGGGGTTCAGTGAGTCCATTTTAGCAAACAGGAAAAAGAGTCTGCAAACGTGGGTAGTTGGGTTTATCTAGTTGGATGAGCAAAAAGAAAATAATGTACATAAGTAAACAGACCCTGAAGGACTTCCTTACACAGCAGAGACTCAGAGGAGAGAGGAAATGAGAAAGTGGCAGAAAAAATATTTGAGGAAACAATGGGATGAAAAACTTCCTAAATTTGATGCAAAATGTGAATCTAGATTTCCAAATACACCATAAACTGGTTAGCTTAAAACAACGTAACAATCAGTTCACAGTTCAGGAGACCAAAGTCTGACTGAAGATTCTGGCAGGGCTGCACCATACTCTTTAAAGTCTCTAGGGTGAGAATTTTTTTTGTCTCTTCCAGCTTCTGGAGGCTCCTGACATTCTTTGGCTTGTCACAGCATCATTCTTTGGTTTCTCATGGCCTTGTCTGTTTCTTTGGCTTCATATAGCATTTTCTCCTCTTAAGTGTGTCTGTCTCGAAATCCCTCGCCTTCAGAGCACACCATCATTGAATTATTGCCCACCTTAATGTCCAGTATGATCTGATCTTTACTCGATTACTTCTGCAAACATTATTTCTGAGTACAGTCACATTGACGGGACGGGGGAATGAGACTTCATATTTTTGGGGGATACATAATTCAACCAAGTAAAGCAGGTCTGCTAGCGACATATTCTTTATGTATTTGGTTAATCTGTGAATGTTTTATTTCACCTTGATTTTTGCAAGATAGTTTGGTTGAATGCAGGATTCATTTCTTGAGCACTTCAACTGTATTATTACACTGCCTCTGGCTGCCATTGTTCTCGATGAGAATCAGTATTATATTTCCTTTGTTGAGTGATATTTTTCTCTTGCTACTTTCAAGGTTTTCTTCTTTTCTTTGTAACATTTCGATCAAGATATGTGTGTTTGTGGGTTTCTGTTTATTCTGAGTTTGTTGTGCTTTCTGGATGTTGCTCTTTCTAGTATTTCCAGAGAGAGACACACAGAGAGTGATAAGGAGTCAGAGAGAAAGAGGGAACGTGAGATAGCAAGCCACCAGGTCCAGGATTCGAACCATGGTCAGCCATGTGGGAGTGTCCAGCGTCTTAACTACCACACCACCTACTGGTCTAGTATTTCCAAATAAATGTTACATGTTTTCAGTCATTATTCTTTCAAATATATATGTATATGTGTGTGTATAAGTAGTTTTCTTTCCTCTTCTTCTGGTACTCCCATTAATACTTACATTGTGTGCTGAATGATAATTTCTCAGAGGCCATGTTCATTTTTTCTCTTTCTGTTCTTTGGATTGCGTAATTTCTGTTGATCTGTTTTTAAGTTTGCTAATTCTTTTGTCGGCTCAAATGTTCTGTTGAGCTGCTCTAAAGAATTCATTTTTTTCCTTCCTTCCTTCCTTCCTTCCTTCCTTCCTTTTTTCCTTCCTTTTTGGTAGAGAGTATGTGTACTTGCCAGAATGGGGCAGAGAGAGAGCAAGAGGAAAAAGCACCCCACGGGTAATGGTCACGCTGCAATCCCTTCTCCACCTCTCCCTAGTTTGGAATTTGGGGTGTGCATAGACATGCACCTGGCATGTTTCTTAAACCACACTCAGACTGTACAGTAGGCTAGGTGGGATCCAGTTGCCCTAACCATGAGGCATGGAGCTGGTTTTACTCTTTTTAACAAGTATTTTTTTTTTTTAAATAATTGTTTATTTATTTACTTAAATTTGACCAGGAAGGGACAAAGTGAGTGAGTGAGAGAGTGATATAGAGAGGAGAAGTGAGAAAGCAAGCCACCAGGTCCAGGACTCGAACTGTGGCCCGCCATGTGGGAGTCCAGCATCCTTAACCACCACACCACCTGCCGGCCCCCTTTTTAGCAATTATTGTCTCTTCCTTTACATTTTTCATTTGGCGTGACATCGTCAATACTTTCTTTTGTTTCTTTGATTACGTTTTCATTTAGTTTTTTTGAATGTTGCTGCACTATTCCTTCTGTTAAATCGCACATCTGGTCCTTTCACAGGTGTTTTTGTTGCCTGCTTTTTTCCTGATGGATTACGGGTTATAATTTCCTGCTTTCTTAGATGTCTTATAATTTTTTGTTAAGAACTGTACATTCTAGCTAATCTACTGTAACACTGGGTGGTAGTTTTCCTTCTCCTCCACACAGAGGCTCATCACTGTCATTGCTTGTTGATTGCCATTAATTGGTAGGTTGTTTCAGTGAAACACCTCACACCCTGCATTGTGAACTTCTGATTTTGTTTTCTGGGGACCACAGTCTTAGGCACTGCACAGCTACCCTGCTGTGACAGTGACTTTGACAGGGCCTTTTTTGACTCTGTTTCTCTGACTGCACCTTTCACCATGCTCTGTGGCAGAAGTTGCTTTACAGACTGAGCCAATCAAATTGAGATTCCTTTGACTGGATAAATTTTTTCTGACCAAATGCAGGCCCTTCCTGCTTGTTTGGAATCCTTTTCTCTCCAGCATAGCAGCTGGCTTACAGTCTCTGTCTCCAGTTACTCTTACGTCTCCTCCCAGTTACCTCTCAGAATTTGAGAACACCCTTTGGCTTGCACGTTTCATCACTGTGTTCTAAATGGAGTCAGTTCGTTTGGGAGAGCTTGGGAGTTCTGTGTTCTAAGGTGTGCACTGCCCCACACCCACTAGCTTTCTGAGCCATAGCTTTTGTGCTGGGATTGGAGACACAGGCATACTGACCTCTGAGTGACATGCCCATTTAGGAATGGACTGCAGAGGGTGGGTGGGAGGCAGTGTCACTTGAGTCTCTTGGTATGGAACTCCTAGCCGAAGAGCTGGGGCAGAGGACATTTGGGCCCAGTAGTATCTGCCCCATGAGTGAGACCTGGGAGGAAGAAGAGAACCCCAACCTCTCACTCATAATTCCACTGTAACTGAGCCTCAGCAACAAGCAGATGGCAGCAGGATGAGAAATGCAGAGGCCCAGCCCTCCATCTGGGCCTGGGAACTGGGAGCTTAGTGATCTGGCCGCACAGTTTGGAGTGGAGCCTCTGGGTCTCATTGAGCTTCTAGGCAGGGAGGAGTGGATCCTCCTCAAAAACTACGAATTGCTGCTGCCGTTCTTTTCATTTCAGTGGGTTTCTGGGAAAAGTGTCTCTGTTCTTTGAATTAACCCAAGAGACTAAAAACCCATTTTTTTTTTTTTTTTAAGTGGCTGTTACCTGGTTAATGGGCAGTGTGTCCATGGGTCTCTTCATGCTGTCATATGGAAGGCTGCTTTCAGGAGGAGGCGACTCATTTTTTCTTAAGTTTATTTATTAATTTCCTCCAACAGAATATACAGCATCCGCAACAGGGTCAGGAAGCCAAGATCCAATCCCAGCCACCCAGCCCTCGGTTATGTGCGTACATGTGCCTGGCACGCTTAGCATGGTCTTGTCGTGGAGCCCAGAACTGTCCCATGTAGGTCAGCATTGCACAGCATGGTGGTGTTCCTTGGTGGTGTTCCTCTTTTGCTACAGTCTTGCCCTTCCTCATTCTGTAGTGTCATTCACTGTACGATTCGTTTTTTCTTTAAGCACCTGTTTAGTTAGGTAATGTTTGACATACTACTTGGTTAGAATTAGACTGGTTAATTTCCAACCCCAAGCTAGAAAAGTTTCTGAGGCTTTTTAGGTGTTGACATCAGCTGGCTCCTCTGGTAGTCTCAGTGGGCAGAGGGACCTGTCTGTGAATGCTTCTCAAGCTGCTTTGCTTGTGTGTGGGTCTAAAATGAGAAAAACTTCAATTTTAATTCTTTGGCTTACCTAATAATATGTTAATATAAATAAATAAATATATATATATAGTATATAATATAAATATAAAATATGTATCAAGTGCCACCCACTCACTAGTCAGTCCAGGTATTCTAAAATACATCACCACATTTAATCTTCCAGCAAATTTATGAACTAAGTAATAAATCCATTCCATAGGGAAAAAACTGAGGTCCAAAGGACAGGACAGCAGTGCTCTGTCTGTGGTGTCCACTTCAGTAGCATCAACCATGTGGCTTGTCCACATCAAGATGTTAGGTGTGGGACCAGCAGTTAGCATAATGGCTATGTCACTGGACTCCCATGTAGTCGACCGTGGTTCGAGTCCTGGACCGGTGGCTTAAACTGACGCCGGGTGCGTGAGCATGCGTGTCCAAGATCCTGAGAGGAGAATGGAGGAGAAGGGATTGGGGCGTGGCCATCCCCCCTGGGGGGTGATTTCTCGCTTTCTGTCTCTCTGTCTGTCTCTGTCTGGCGAGCGCACGCGCCCTACAGCAAAAACCTCCAAAAAAAAAAAAAAAAAAGATGTCAGGTGTGCTGAGTCTAAATTCATGGCAGGAAGAAGGTAAATAACTGTTCATTCTGTACTGATTACATGTGACAATGTTTCAGATATAGGGTTAAATGAAACATATTCCTGAAATTTCACCTGTGAAAGTTTTACTTGTTTCTTTTTACTGTTTAAAATGTGGCCACTTGCACAGTTAAAATTGTATGTGTGGTTTCATCCTTGTTCGGCACTAATGTGTATTATATTAGCTCTACTTGGCTTAAATACGGCTTTTTGCTTTCCTTGATTAGCTTGGAAAAGCGTGAAGATTATAAAAAGTACTATAGAAGTCTTGGGGCCGGCAAGTGGCATGGTTTTTAGGGTGCTAAATTCCCATGTGGCTGACAGGGATTTAAGTCCCAGACCAGGCAGCTTGAAATCACACTGGGCAGGTGTGCGTGTGTGCGTGGAAACCTGAGAGGAGAATGGAGCAGAAGGAAGCGCAGCGTGGCCATCCCCCGTGGAGGTGACTTCTCACTTTCCCTCTCTCTGTCTCTCTCTCCAGAGAGTGCATACACCTTATGGCAGAAATCTGGAAAAAAAAAATTATGAAAGTCTCTTAACTTTTAGCATGTCAGTATTCTTTCATGCAGAAAAAAATACACACTTAAAACTATTATTTTCTAAAGAAAACATTTACTGGGATCAACACATTGTGTAATGGTTATGTCACTGAACTCCCATGTTGTGGACCCACGGTTCAAGTCCTGGACCTGGCAGCTTAAAAAGAATGCCGCCAGGTGCGTGTGCGGGTCCTTGAGAGAATGGAGGAGAAGGTATTGCAGCATGGCCATCCCCTCTAGGGGAGGGTGGTTTCTTGCTTTCTGTCTCTTTGTTTCTCTGTCTCTGGTGAGTGCACGTGCCCTGTAGCAAAAACCTCTCTAAAAAAATTTTTTTTTTTTACTAAAGTTTATAATTAAAATGGAATCTAGTTAGTGATCTTTTATGCCTGCTTGTACAAAATAAATGGATTTACTTTGTGTTATTTTGAATTCTAAAAATTGTAATGATTAAAAATGGCTAAAGCAGAGCTAGCCTGTGGCCTGGTGGTTAAGGTAACTGAATCCCACACGAATGACTGTACAGTTCAAGTGTCAGACCTGGTGGCTTGAGAAACACAGGCTGTGTGTGTGTATGGTGGAGGTACAAACGGAGAAGGGGTTTCAGAGTGGCCATATTCCATGGAGGGTACTTTCTTGCTTGGTTTTTCTCTGGTGAATGCATATGACCTCCAGCAAAAGAAAGAGAGAAAGAAAGAAAAATGGCTAATGTGTTTATGATGATCATATCATATATGGAGCATCTGTATTTTTAAATGTTGGGCCAGGTACCCATAAACAAGCTGTTGTAGTGTTTGCATTATCTTTGGTGTGTCAGTTTGAACTGTAATGACACTGACTCTAATGGACTCTTCTCAGACGATGACTTTGACCAGTTTGACAAGCCTGGTGCAGAGCGGTCCTGGAGGAGGAGAGCTGCGGATGAGGACTGGGACAGGTACGTACGCAGTCGCACCTAGGAAGGTCTGTGCTCGGTTATGCCTTCTGCTGTGTGGCTGTGGAGAGGTCACTGCAGAAAACCGTGTGTGGCTACCTGGAACTCCTGAGTGTGCCCATCCCTACTGGGCCGAAGCCAAGGCACTTCGGGTAGAAGGCTGCCTGTGGGCTCCTGCCCTGACCCAGGGCTCTGTGCAGGGCCACAGCAGAACATAGGGCTTCTTCCTTGTTTCAGACAGTGATGGTGCTGGGACGGTATTGGAGGAGCTGTGTGCCAGAGCTGCTTTGCTCCACATCCTACCTGTTTGGCTAGACTTTAACATTTTCACCATCCTAATATGAGTAGAGTAGTATCTCATTATAATTTCAATGTGCATTTCCCTGATTATTGCTGAAGATGAAAATATGTGTTTAGGAGTACACACACACACACACACACACACACACACACACAGAGAGAGAGAGAGAGAAAAGTCCACAGTAATAAAGGACAGTCTGATGCAGTAGTTACCTCTGGTGAAGAGTTCCAAGTTAATGGGATGTGCACTTGGAGAAGCACACAGTGGGGCTTCATCTGGGTGATGGGTTGGGAATCAATGATTGTTCTTTACAGACTTTATCACCTTCAGTACTGAATTAAGGGAATTTAAAAACTACTTTGGAGTTACACTCAGTAATTTCAATAGTAAACATAAATAGATGTGAGTAAAGAGGAAATACGATAGCCTTTGTAAAACCAGTATCTGATTCCTGTTTGAAAATGATGCCTTAGATGTCTCACAGCCAAATCTGCAGTGAAAGCTATGTAAGTTTTACAGTCTGTGTGAAGTGGCTTGCTCCTCTATGGCTCACGCAGTACAGTAGTTCCGCAGTGACAGGACCAGCAAGCTAGAAAGGGACAAGTGAAAAGAGATCATCATGGGGGGTCAGCTCCTGTGATCACAGAGGCTGAGAGAAGTCTCAGATTCAGCACAGCAGTGCAGCCCCGGCCCTGGCCCCCACCCTGGCCAAGGCCTGAGAACCAGGGCAGCCAATGAGGCAAGTCTCTGCCCGAGCCCATCTTGGGCTTGAGGACTAGGACTGCTGTGTCCAAGGGCAACGGAGATGCCCCTGTTTACAGGGCAAGGTTAAATAGTTAGTGGGTCAGCAAGCATGTCAGGAGTCACTTTTCCCTCCTGGCCCCTTCCAGACAAAGGAAGATGGAAGTGGCATCCGAGAGCCTAGTGGGCACAGCCGTCTCTGCCCCTGTTGAGGCAGCTGAGAGGGAGGGCTGATCTTTTTCTGTTTCTCTTGCTTGGTGACATCGTGTTCAGGCCCAGAGCAGGCAGAAGGCCAGAGAGTGAGTTGCAGTGGGGGGGGGGGCTGGAGAGGGTGACCTATGCGCAGTCGTCACTTGCACTTACGCTTCTGATTCTCAGGGGCTGTAGCCCAGCAGCTGATGACAAATGCTTGCCTCCCGAACCACGTCTTTCAGGATCCTGTTTATGAAGGATAATACAGCTGCTCACAAAATGCTGATGGGCTCTGATATTTGATAAGAGACATATTCAATGTCTGCCCCCAAAGGCTGTTTTTATTCCCGTAGTGATTACTGGTGAAATCTTTAGGAAGTTCTGCAGTTAACACACGACCCCTCCATCAGTTCAGTGTGGTTGGGGAGCAGTTTACCATTGTTCAGGTGACTCTCGCCTCCTCGACCCTGCTGGATGTGGGCCAGTCACTCTGAAAGTCCGTTGTTTTGGCTGCAGAGATCTAATTGAGGTGGTTTATGTATCTAATAAATCTCTTCCCCTAGGTGTACATACTCTTCTTGGGCTCGTACTTTATGACAATGGCACAAGAAGTGCATTATTTTCTGGGGAGGATGTGGATGTGCATAGTGGATAGGATTTGGACTCTGGCTTCCTGGGTGGGTGACCTTGTGCAAATTATTGAACACCTCAGTGTTTGTATGGAAATTCAAAAAATGGGAGGATATAAGTTTCTGCCTCATAGGTCTTTCTGTCAGTCAGTGCCCTGGCAGCGTGCAGCGCCCGGTGCAGAGATGCACGGTGGGTGCTGATCTCTGGAGAGAACTTAACGCCTGTCTGTGGTCCTCTCCCTGCCATCTGCCACTCTGCTTGCTCATTTGTGTGTTCGTTCGTTAGTCATGGACCCACCCTGAACTACTCTCCAGTCTCTGCACTCACTTGTTATCACATATCTTTTCTGTTCTTTTTTTTAAAGACAGTGTCTTTTCCTATGGCGCGCTCTCCTGCCTCAGCCTCCCATTGGGACAGTAGGTGTACCACCATGCTGGCTCTTTCTGCCAATAGATGGGGCCTCATTGTGTCGTCCAGGTCAGCCTCGAGCTCGGGATCCTCCTGTCTCAGCCTCACTGAGTTGCTGGGATTACAGGCGCACCGTCCACCTGGCCCGCTGTGGGGTTCCAGCCTGTGGAGCAGCATCTTGGCTGGGCCGACATTTGTCTTCTTTTAAAAGATGTTTTTGTGTAGGAAAAAATAGTTATTAAGTATTGATTGCTTATTTCCTTATACTTTCCTTTTCAGCAAAAGGCAGAAATACTTTGCAGATTTTTGCTTGTGTAGTTACTGACACTGTTCTTACTACTTTTCCAATTGCTTTTCCCAGGGAAGGTGGTATTCCCTTCCATTCTCAGTTATTTAAAGCAGTGGTGTAAAGGGATTCCTATCTTCAAAGAGGTGCTTGTTGTATGTTTTTAGTCCTATAGAATCAAATTCTCAGATGGGGCCATTGTAAATACTGTTGATTAGACAGCAGCTTTTTTCCCTGTCCCTAGAGATTAGATTAGTTACAACACTGGCACATACCGAAATTGAATCTGACTGGTGGTTTAAAAGTGTGGGAAGAAGGGACCAGCAATTAGCGTAATGGCTATGTCGCTGGACTCCCATGTAGTTGACCGCGGTTTGAGTCCCAGACCCAGTAGCTTAAACTCACGCTTGGCGCGTGTGCGTGTGTGCCCAAGATCCCGAGAGGAGAATGGAGGAGAAGGGATTGCGACGTTGCCATCGCCCCTGGGGGGTGATTTCTCGCTTTCTGTCTCTCTGTCTCTGTCTGTCTGGCGAGCGCATGCGCCCTATAGCAAAAACCTCTCCAAAAAAAAGAAAAAAAAAAAACAAAACAAATACAAGCAAACAAACAAGCAAAGTGTGGGAAGAAGTTATTCTCTCTTAACTATCTTACATAGGTCTGTGAAGGAGTTTTTTCCAAGGGCCATTCTTTCCTTGTATCTGTCCCTGCTATGTGACCTTAGGCAGGTTATTTAATGTCCTTATTTTACCCTTATAAAATGTACAGTGTAATATTTACTTAAAGCTCCTAAAAGTGTTCAGTGTATGAACTGAATTGTCAGATTGTAGGAGTCCAGTGCCATAACTATGCCACCTCCTGGCCCTTCATCGTAGGTTGTTAAAGATAGGAGGAAGTTTAAATATTACTTGTTACAATTTCTTCTTTTTTAAAATTTTAGTTTGTTCATCCCTTCCATGAGAGAGAGAGTGCACGAGAGGCAGGCGCCCCTAACAGGGTCTTCATTCTGCAGCCCACCCCAGCCTGAAGCAGCCAGGATCTTCGGCGTGTATGTGCACCTGTGACTGTGCACGGAGACCTGGAGGTGCTGTTCCAAGACCTTGTGTGGCTCCAGCATTGTGCAGTGTTATGTTACTGCTTGAGCACTGGAGCCAGTTCCTTTTTCTGATTATTCAACAGGTCTAAAGATATTAAGATATAAAACCGAGATTAGAAGTTTAGTGAGCCACATCCTATAACAAAGCCCCCCATCATTAAAAGGAAAACTGTTGCCTGTGTATTTGAAAATACATTTTCTTTTCTTTTTTTTTTTTTTTTTCCCTTAAGAGAGATTTTTACGTAGGGCCTGTCTGCTCACTGGAAAGACAGAGAGAGAAGGTGAGAAATCACCCCCTGGGGGGATAACCAGGCTGCAATCTCTTCTCCTCCATTCTTCTGGGATTGGGGCATGCATGCACACATGCCTGGCGTGAGTTTCAAGCCTCTGGATCCAGGACTCGAACTGTGGTTGGCCATGTGGGAGTCCTGCCCTTAATTACTATGCCACCTGCTGGTCCCACATTTTCATTAATAAAGAAAAAGAATAGAAAACTTAACATAAAAGTACCCAAACCCCAGAGTTCTTGGTGAATCCCGAGTGACTGTGTCCTTCTTAGTCTGTTAGACACAATACATTGACACATCTCTTTTTTCCCCCTCAGTGAACTTGAAGATGACTTGCTTGGAGAAGACTTGCTGTCTGGAAAAAAGGTAAGAAATATAGGTCCTTCTGAAACAAAACACTAGTCATTTCATTGTACTTCAAATATAAGAATACAGCACTTATACATGCATTGAGTTTCTGGGAAGCTGGGTATAGATTAAACTTTGGTACATCGAGTTATTTTTTTAAGTGTGTAAAGAGCTGACTGTTTATTAGTTTTCTGGCAATTACAGCTCAAGCAGTAGCTCCTTTGACGCAGATCCCATAGTGCCTAGTATATCCAAGGCCCCTCGGTGCCTCAGCTGGCTTTGTGGCAGTCGTGCCATGGAATTCCTTTTTGCCCTGAGTGACTGTGACACTCGCAGTTCACGTTTGCTGTACTCAGAAAAGGAGACGTCACCCCCAGAGGAATGGCCATGCCGCATTCCGGTCTCCTTCATTCTGTTAGCATATGCATTGGTGTGCTTTTAAGCCATTCGACCCAGTATTCAAATGGCACAATCAACCTTGTGGGGTACACCTGCCTTAACCACCACACTACCAGCTGGCCCAAAAAGTCTGAAACTTGTAGGTTTTTGTAAACTTTCAAGCCACTTGGTGTGGGACTTGAAGTGCAGTCAGCCACGTGGGAGTCCAGTGCTGTAACCACTGTGCCCCCGGCTGTCCCTTCATCATAGGTTTTTACAGATGGGAGAAAGTTTAAATATTACTTATTGGATCAAGTAAAACCTTTGAAACAGTTACCTTTAATACTGTACTGATATATAATATGTGTATATATACTCTACCATTATGTTTCAAATGCCATAAAACATTGTAAGAACATCTATTTTATTTTTTGAGTTGGGCATATGCATACTGAGGGAGGTCTCTGAACTTGAACTTGGAACCCTCCCTTGTGGGATTGCCTCACAGCATCATGTTTAATCACTGTGCCACCATCTCGCTCCAGTAAAGCATATGTACAAGATAGGATTGTAAAGCAAGAGTGTGTTTGAAGTGAAATAATAAAATTTAAGGTTTTTTTTGGAGAGGTTTTTTGCTATAGGGCACGTGCGCTCACCAGAAAGTGAAAACTCACCCCCCCAGCGGGGATGGCCACGCCGCAATCCCTTCTCCTCCATTCTCTTCTCAGGATCTTGGGCACGCACGCACACGAGTCCTAGACCCAGCATGAGTTTAAGCCGCCGGATCCGGTACTCAAACTGCGGTCAACTACATGGGAGTCCAGTGACACAGCCATTACTCTAACTGCTGGTCCCTAAAATTTAAGTTTTTATACCAGTTTAAAAACACATGCTATTTTCATTTGAAGTCAAGATAGTTCTTTATGCTTAATTTTTAAATGTGTTAAAGCTACAGTTTATTACTGTCAGTACCATCAGTTCTAGAGCTCATTTTGCCTTCAAGGTGAGATCCATCAGTAGGCTCAGTGATACAGACCTGCACTTCATCTTTGATTCCGCACGTCTGATGAGCTCGCCCTTTAATCTCCTTTGCAGGGTTTGATTTAGATCTTTCACTGTAGGTGAAGTACCCGTTCTGCCATTTTCTTCCCACTTTACCATGTTGCATTACTAGCGTTTTACTCTAATGCAGTAATTTGCTTTAGAATTCTTTTAAAGTCACTTTTTCCTTTCTGTTTTCTTTTTCTTTTTCTTTTTTTTTTTTTGGAGAGGTTTTTGCTATAGGGCGCGTGCGCTAGCCAGACAGAGAGAGACATAGAGACAGAAAGCAGGAAATCACCCCCCAGGGGGGATGGCCACGCCGCAATCCCTTCTCCTCCATTCTCCTCTCGGGATCTTGGGCACGCACGCACACGCGCCCGGAGTGAGTTTAAGCCACCGGGTCCGGGACTCGAACTGCGGTCGACTACGTGGGAGTCCAGCGACATAGCCATTACACTAACTGCTGGTCCCCCTTTCTGTTTTCTTACCACATCATCAGCCTACCAGTGGTTTTGGACTATCCTGACTTCTTTTCTTTCTTTCTTTCTTTTTTGTTTTTTTAAATTTTATTTATTAATTTTTTTAATTTACAATTTTTACATACATTCCGTCACATTATTTAGCTCACAAGGTGATCATTTCAATATGTGAACATTTCTCCCCGGTCCAGTTGATCAAAATATAACAACACTACCTCCCTGTCTCAACAATGCTGTCTCTGTATCCCTCCTCCAAATGTTTTTCCCCAGGCCCCACTCCTCCACACATACCACATCTGGCATTCACACCCATCTCGTGTTTGTACATCCTTTAGCCCGTCAGTTTCAGTTATAGGGTGAGGACACTCGGTATATATTAAGTGGGGACATACAGTGTCTCTCCTTCATAGCCTGGCTTGCTTCACTCAGCAGTAAATCTTCCATATTCTTCCACTTTCTGTCAAAAGCCAGGGTTTTGTTGTTTTTTTATGGCTGAATAGTATTCCATAGAGTATATGTGCCACAGTTTTTCAATCCATTCATTCGTATGGGGGCATTTGGGTTGGTTCCATGTCTTAGCAGTCGTGAAAAGTGCCGCAATAAACATCAATGTGCAAGTACTTTTCCAATGAAGAATTCTTCTGTCCTTTGGGTAGATGCCAAGGAATGGGATTGCTGGATCATATGGTAGTTCTATTTGTAGACTTTTGAAGAATCTCCAAATTGTTCTCCACAGTGATTGGACTAATTTACATTCCCACCAGCAGTGTAAGAGAGTTCCCCTTTCACCACACCCCTGCCAACACTTATCATTTTTTGATTTTTTTAATCTTAGACATTCTGACTGGGGTTAGGTGGTATCTCGTTTTGATCTGCATTTCCCTTACGATGAGGGATGTTGAGCATTTTTTCATATGCCTTTGGCTATTCGTAGGTCATCTTTAGTGTTTTTTTCAACTCCTTCTCCCATCTTTTAATAGGGTTGATTATCATTTTTCCAAACAGCTTCTTTAGTTCCTTGTATATTCTGGTTATCAGTCCCTTATCTGATGCATAATTTACAAAAATATTTTCCCATTCTGAGGGCTGTCAATTCACACTAATTACTGTGTCTTTTGCCATGCAGAAACTTCTTAGTCTGATGTAATCCCACTTGTCTATTTTGGGGATTATTGACTGTGCGTTGGGGGTCTTATGTAAGAAGTCTTTCCCTACCCCAATGTCTCCCTGAGTTTCTCCAGTGTTTTCTAAAAGCAGTTTAATAGTTTGGGGTCTTAGATTTAGATCCTTGATTCACCTTGACTTGATTTTTGTCAGAGGTGAGAGGTAGGGGTTCAGATTCATCTTTCTGCAGGTGGAAATCCAGTTTTTCCAGCACCATTTGCTGAAGAGGTTTTCCTTTTCCCACAGTATTAACTAGTACCCCTTGTCAAAAATCAGTTGACTGAATGATTGGGAATTTATTCCTGTGGACTCAGTTCTGTTCCATTGGTCCACATGTCTGTTTCTGTGCCAGTACCAAGCTGTTTTGATTACCACAGCTTTGTAGTTTATTTTTGGGTCAGGGAGTGAGATGCCGCCCACTCCACTCTTCTTGTGTAGAATTGCTTTGGCACTGACTTCCTTTCTTTAAATGGCTTTTTCATCACTCATAACTCCTAGGAATCAATTACTCATCAATCTGCTTGGTTTTATCATGCTAAGCACATACCCCATGAACTACTGGGAAGAGTCTAGTTTGTGTGCTGCGGCTCCGGCTCTAGCTGCAGGATGCCTTCTGCGTGGGGCAGAGCGATGCCTGGAGTGAGTGGGGACCACCCTCATCCTTCATGTGGACACAGGACAAGTGGTGCTGCTTCTTTCTGTCTCATGGGTTATTTGTACACTCTCTGAAGTACCCTCACTGTGCTTGGGAGTCCACTATCCTAGTGTGAATAGTTTATTTAAGATACTTGAAAGAAGAATAACAATTAGATATTAAAAAGTTTAAATATAGTGAAAAATTTTTTAAAAAGTTTATTTCTTCTGAGTAAAAGAGACAGAGACAGACAGGCAACACCCTCGAGAAGGTCCTGACACCACGGGGGCCTGTGGGGAGCGGCTAACCTGAGCAGACAAAAGCAGAAACGCACTATCATTCAGAACTCGTGTTCTGCCGGGTGGGTCCCGGCAGGGGCCCCGGGCACAGCTGTGTCTGGTGTACTCGGCAGTCTCCAGGTGCAAACCTAGAATCTTCCCATATGGGCCAGCTCCACAGAGCATTTATTGCTTGCCATGAATGTAGTGAGGCATTTTTACGTGAAGGTGGGATTCTGTTGGCAAGCCTGGTGCATCATAGTGTGCCCTGCGTTTCTTTCCTGAGAGTGTGCCCAGCAGTAGTAAGTCCCTTTGCTTACACGTGTCCTCATCTTGTAGCTTCAGCTCTCTTTCCAGTAAAGAAGGAGAGATGCTATCTGTTGGGAGAGAGTCGGGCTCTCCTAGGGACGCAGGCCAGCTCGTACTGGATCAGTGCACTGCTGGGACGGGGCCGCGTTGGCGTGGAGCTGGAGGTTGCTTGGTCCTTCTGTTTGTCTTAGCCAAGGGGCCCTTCTGCTTTGCTCATTTTAGAAGGTCATTTACTTTCAAACAATAGATGTCCCTCCCATTTTCTCTTCTCTTTTTTTTTTTTTTTTTTTTTTTTTTTATTTTTATTTTTCTAGATTTTTTTTCCATAGGATCATTGTGTTTGCTGGAGACAGAGACAGAGAGGGAAAGTGAGAAGTCACCTCCTGGGGAAATGGGCATACCTCAGTCCCTTTTCCTTCATTTCCTTCATTCTCCTTTTGGGATTTTGGGCATGCAAGCACTCGTGCCCAGCATATTTTTCAGGCTTCTGTGTATGGGACTCAGATCTTGAAGGTGGCCATGTGGGATCGAGCATCCTAACCAGCACACCACCCACTGGCCCCTAATCTTCTTTCCTAACATAAAATAAATGTATTCTTGAGGAATTAGTATTCAAAATATATAAAAAATAAAGCATAAGAGAATAGAAATAGACCCTCATGACTAATATTTTGTCATCTATTCTTTCATTTTCCACCTGTATTTATTTATTCAAATTGAGAGAGAGCACATGCACTCACCGAAGAGACAGGAAAAGGGAGAAAGCTCCTCCCCCATGGGGTATGGTCATGCCATGATCCCTTCCCCTTCATTTCACCATCCCACCATGATTTTTTTTTTAAAGAATTACTTAATTTTATTTATTGTAGTAGTATTTTATTTTGGAGAGAGAGAGAGAGAGGAAGGGAAAACGAGAAAGCCAGAAAGCGAGGAGTTGGGCCTGTGACTCAAACCATGGCCGACTGTGTAGGAGTCCAGTGCCTTAGCCACCACACCAGCTACTAGCCCCCTACCAGGATTTTGAGTATCCACACTTACGTGCCCAGTATAGTTTTCAAGCTGCTGGGTCTCGGACAGCTTCTTAACCATGAGGTTATAAGCTGGTTCTCTTACATTTTTAAAAATATAATTGAAATATGTATAAAATATTGCTTCATTTTACTTTTGCATGTATTATTGGTATTTTGTGGTTGTCACTAGGCATTTTTTTAAGATGCTTTGCAATGGCAACATATTTTATTGTTCCTATCTATTCCAGTCTACCTAGCCATTCCTATGTGCGTTGGAGATGTTTCCAATTTTTTGTCTATGACCTTTTTTTTTTTTTTTTTTTTTTTTTATTAGAGATTTTTTGCTGTAGGGCCTATGTCCTCGACAGAGAGACAAAGTGAGAAATCACTCCCCAGGGGACTAGCCATGCCTCAGTTCTTTCTCCTTCATTCTCCTCACCAAATTTTGGGCATGTACACACATGTGCCTGGTGTGAGTTTTATGCTGCCCAGTCTGGGACTTGAACCACAGTCAACTATGTGGGTGTCTAGTGATGTAACTGCTATACCATCTGCTAGCCCCTGCCTATGACTTTTAATTTTTTTGAAAGCTTTTTGTGGACGGTCTTAAGTATATATAAAAGGAGAGAGAAGAGTGTGCCTCGTGCACCTGTCACCTGTCCTCAGCGGTTTGCAGCCAACGAGTCTCGCTTCACCATTACTCACTTGTTTCTGACCTCCTGACCTTCCGAGTTATTCTGAAGTAAATCTCATCTCAGACATGATGATTTTTTTTTCTTTCCAGAGATTTTTGCCTTAGGGGGAAGGTGAAAAATCACCTCCCAGAGGGAATGGGCACTCCGCAAGTCCTGTTTTCCTCCATTCTCCTTCTGGGATCTCGAGCACACATGCACACGAGCCTGGTGTGACTTCCAAGCCACTGGGTCTGGGACTCAAACCCTTGTTGTCCGTGTGGGAGTCCAGTAACATAACCCCTACGCCCTCTGCTGGTCCCATGATGACAATTTTTTTTTTAAGAATTATTTTATTTAACTTTATTTATTATTATCATCATTAATTATTATTATCATCATTATTATTTTCCAGTTTGATCATAGAGAGAGAGAGAGGAAGTGAGAAAGCAAGCCACCAGGACCGAGACTTGAACTGCGATCGGCCATGTGGGAGTCCGGCGCCTTTAACCACCATGCCACTTGCCGGCCCCCCATGATGACGTTTTAATATACAGGTCTTACAGTGCTTGTGGGATTCATTTCTTAGGACCTTTCCATACAGGGGAATTTCTGGCCTAAGGGTAGAAACATTTCAGGGTTTTGTTTCCTATTGCCAAGTAACTCCCCAAACCTTTGGTCTGTTTATGTTGCTGCACCTCTCTCACCTCTCCATTCTCTAGCCGATAGCACTTATAAAAGAGGGAAAAGAATCTTTATCAGTGTGTTAGGTGAACAATGATTTCCAGTTGGCTTAGTTTGTATTTTTTTAAAATACCTGGTGGGTTTTTTTTTCTTTTTTATCTTTTAGGAATTTTTTTTAGCAATTTATTGCTGCAGGTCTGTGGATGGGTACACTGGCTGGCTGGCCACTGTTTGCCCCGGATGTCACGGAACGTACAAAGACGCGTCTTGTCTGGAGAGAGGCTCCAAGAGCACTAATGACCAGAGAGAGGCACATAACTGTGTCGAACTGCCAGGGACCAGTTACCCTGTGTCAAGAATGGAAGCTGTTAGTGTCCAGTTCTACATTCATGACTAAAATACAGGTCGCAGATACAGGAGAGCGGGTGGATGGTATGACCAGATTAGAGCTTTTAGAAATGGTGTAAGGTTGAGGCGGAAGTTGGTTACCAGTAGGTCCTCCTCGGCTTCTCTATTGACTTTGCATCACCTAGAGCTGGACAGGCCCTCTTCTGGTATTCGAAGCTGGGCTCTGTTTCGGAGGTGCCAGTGTTTTAGAGTGTCTGGGGAATCATTTTCTCCTCATTTTTAAGGCCTTGCTCTCCTGTGCGAGTGCCCCATTCTTGGGGGTTTTAGAACTGTTCAGTTTCATGCATGGTCTCTGCCCATTAGAGGAATGTCTTGGCTGTTGGGAAGATGGAAGGAAGGGTTTTAGTAGCATATATGGCCGCTTGGACTTCCTCTTCCGGGACGTTTGCCCTGCCTTCCTGCAGGCCATCTTCAGCAGGATCCTGAGCCACAGCACCCTTGTAAGAAGGCAGTTTACTCCAGTTTATTTGGGCATGTAGTGAGAGCTGGCTTGGCTGCGAGGATGTCACCCTGTTACCCATTGCAGTTTTCCACTGAAGTGCATGTTTTCTTTATAGCCCTCTCTGTCTGCTACTCATCAGTTTCAGAACTGATAAAGGGTAAATCCTTGGGACCACCAAATGGCATAGCAATTATATCACTGGACTCCCACATGGCTGACCTTGCTTCAAGTCCCAAACCCGGTGGCTCGAAAATCACACCGGGCACGTGTGCATGCATGCATGCCCAAGATCCTGGGTGGAGAAGGGATTCTGGTGTGGCCATCTCCCTGGGAGGTGATTTTTCATTACCTCTCTCTCACTGTATCTGTCCGTCTGTCCCCATGCCCCTCCTCAACACTCCTGCAAGCATATGTGCCCTAAGGCAAAAAACCTCTCAAAAAAAAAAAAGGTGAATCCTCAGAAAGTGAGATTTGAACAGCCCTGGGGCTCACCACAACATGTGCTATTTGTTGGGCGAAATACTGGTTTACTGATTTAACCTAAAAAAATCTCCAAGAGTGGCAGCCTCTGGAATGATGTTTGACTGTCATTGACTTACTAGTTTTTAAAGATCTCTCTAGGTTTTTACATAAAATTAACTTAGAATTGTCTGAATTAGACAGCCAAGGTTAGATTTCCCAGGGCAGTTCTGGCTCATCCCTGCTACTGACATTTTCTTTCTCTCAAAACTAGCACAGTTTGGATGACAGATTATAGGGCCAACTAACAGAAACTTCATTTTTCATCTTTTAAACAGTTTGTTTCATTATCCGATAGCTCCATTTGCCCTTCTTCTAGTAAACTGACTACATGGCCTGTATTACCTTAATTTTCTCTTACTATTAATATAATGTCAGTGATTAGATGGAATCCCTGTGGACTAATAACTACTAACAAGACTGATTATTTTTGACTATCAAAAATACTGTAATAAAAAATAGACATGGGCCAGCCTGTGGTGTGGTGGTTAAGGCGGCTGAATCCCATAGGTCCAGCTGCACAGTTCAAGTCCCAGATGTTGCAGCCTAAAAAACCCTGGGCATGTGTGCGTGTGTGCATGCCAGAAACCCGAAAGGAGGAAGAAATGGATACGGGATTCGCAGCATGCCCATTCCTTGGGAGTGCTTTCTCGCTTGGGCGTGGTTTCTCTCTCCCTCTGGTGAATGTACATGCCCTCTGGCAAAAGTTAAATAAAAACCAAACTTGCTTATTTTCTCTGTAAGTAGAAAATGAAGTGTAATTGTTTTGTTTTTAGTTTTTAAAAATTTGTGTATGTGTGACTCTATCTTTTGGAAAGAGAGTAGTAATTGTGTATATATACACCATTTATATAGGGTCATTAGAAGGCATGATGCGTTTTTTGCACAGAAAAATACATCATGACTTTTCTGACCACCCAATACATACAAGGAATTTTAAGAGAGAAGGAACGTGTGAAGTATCCTCCCCCCTTTTCCATCCAAGCTACTGGCCTGTAAAAACCCAAGAACTCTTTGCAGAGCGGCCAGCCTGCCTCTCTTTACTGCCACGGTGAGTACCAGGCTGTCTAGTGCGGAGATTGAGTTGCTGACATGTGTTTTCATGTGTGATCTGCATCAGAAAAGCCCAAGTGTTATTCTAGTTCCTTACTATTTCACTGCAGTGACCCAGTTATCTAAAATTGGTTTATTTCTAAAATTACCCCCTCTTTTATTTAAAAGTCTTTAGATTTTGGATCCTAAGTGTTAAAAATTTAGCCATGTCTTGAGGATACCAGTTGTTTTGTGCGTAAGGAAAAATGATTTGTAAGGCTCCACTAAGGACCCCACCTCTTCTTGTTGTGCTGGACTGAGAATCAGTGACCGTCACACTTGTTGCTTCTGCCTTTACTTGACTCTGGCGTATAAAAATCATTCTTAGGGAGGTAACTAGTATCTAGGTGCCATCTTTTGATTGCTGGTAACAACATTGGGAAAACTGGGTGGCAGCTGTTCTAATGACATAAGGTTAAAAGCAATCTGATAATGTAATTTTGCATTTTTGTGATGATTCTTTGTATGGAAGTGACACACATTAATTTGATTTTTTACTTTAATTAGAATCAGTCGGATTTGTCAGATGAAGAACTAAATGATGATCTTTTACAGAGCGATAATGAAGATGAAGAAAATTTCAGGTATTCGGTATTAACTCATTAAAGATATTCTTTATTTGACTATATTGATAGAAAATGTTTGTAATTATAACGGGATAAAATTGAAAAGTGAGCGATTATACTTTTAACGGACTGCATTTTAGAAGGGATAGTTGTGCACTGATGTGGAGCCACATAGATTGTCCTGCACATAGCTCAGTGTCTGACAGTGCATGTAGGTTTTGTGTCTCTTGGCTCTGTGAGCTGTGCCAGGGCAGGCTGTGAAAGCTCAGGACAGATATGTGCACTGGCTTGCAGAGAATCGGTTCGTTTGACTGGAGGACAGTGACCTCAAACCTTACACTGCGGGTTACAGTTTGGTGTTGTCTGTGTTCTCATTTCAGACAGTTTTTGTATGTGCATACCTGAATTGACATTTCGTAAACTTCTTGGACTGTACTTTAGATTCTAGTTGACTATACATATGTGATGATTATGTTCCTGTTGTTGATGTAGACATCAGAGGTGGGGAGAGACTTTATACTTTGGTAGGATTAATCTGAAATATTTTCAGTTGTATGAGGAAACACCGGGAAAATGTAAACACATTTTGGTTATAAATGCAGTTAACAAATATTTATTATCTAGCCACAGATTTATAACAAGTTTTCTAATGTAGGTAATTTTTATGGGTAAAATATAGTTTAAATTATTCTACCAGTTAAATAAATTTTCCATTTCCATTCTTTGGTACTGTTCTAATTCTCATCTTTCGATTTAAGTTTCCCTTGAAATACATTTTCAGAGTTTTTTTTAGCTAGTATCTTGAAATCAATGTGGCAATTCCTTTTGGTTAGGATTAGATACTTAATATGTATGAATGTAGATTTATTTGCACAGTCTTGCATTTGAAGTGTTATCTTACATTTTCTGATTTGATATTTAGCTGTTGTGATTTAATAGGTGCGATTAATTAAGCTTTTTTTTTTTTTTTGCAGTTTTAAAATCCTGTGTTATTTTTATCAGAAATTAATTGATATTTGGGACCAGCAGATGGCCTAATGGTTACAGCTGGGCTCCCATGTAGTTGATCATGATTCAAGTCCAGGACCTGGCTGCTTAAAACTCACGCTGGGTGCATGTGCGTGTGTGCTCAAGATCCCGAGAGGAGAATGGAGGGAAGGGATTGGTTGTGTGTGGGGGGGATTTTTTGCTGGCTCTGTGTCTCTGGTGAGTGCACATGCCCTATAGTAAATAAATGTATCTCTCTCAAAAAAAGAGAAGTGATTTTCTAAAGATATTTGTGACCAGTGTGTTTTATTTATGAGAACATTGAAATACTTTATTTATGAGAACAGATTTTTAATATTTGGTTTTTCTAAATAGGAGTTTATAATTTGCATTATAAATATTAAAGATTGTTCTTAAAATTCTAGCTATGAGTTTTGGCTTATTGAATAATACTTCTGTTTTTCCTTTGAACTCTTGGCAAACAGATCCATCCATTTCATGCTGTAAATTTGAAATAAAGTCTGTTCAGCTTAGTTTTGGACTGTTTGCCACTCAGACTTCCTCCCTCATCTGGCTGATGACAGCCAGCAGCAGATGGCGCGAGGCGGTGCTGGTGCCTCATGTGCAGGGGCGTCTGTGGGCCGGTCTGGGCAGCAGTCCTGGATCTACATACTGCGTTCAGGCTGAGGCTCTGGCTCTAGGCAGGGCTGCGGTGTGCATTAAGATCTCCCGTGCTGGCCCAGTAGAGCATGTGACTCTGTGTGTGTTAGGGGTTATGACACTGGCTCAGTGGAGCATATTGAGCTTTGTTTCTCTCATTGTTGGGGTGAATGTAACTGGGATAGTTATCAATAACTGGGATAGCTTTTCAATGCACATGCTTTAAAGTCTTTGTAATAGCTAATTAATATAAGGAATATTTTGAGCTTCACATACTGTGTGCCTTTCTTTGTATTTTTGTCCTCTCTAGTTCTCAGGGAGTCACGATTAGTCTGAATACCACGTCTGGCATGGTTACATCATTTGAACTCTCTGACAACACTAATGACCAATCTGGAGAACAAGAGTCCGAGTATGAACAAGGAGAGGATGAACTAGGCTATCACAAACCTGATGGGTCCGAGTTGTACACTCAGGAGTACACGGAGGAAGGACAGTATGAAGGCCATGACGCTGAGCTGGCAGAAGACCAGATAGAGTATGTGGAGGAGCCCGAGGAGGAGCAGCTTTACAATGATGAAGTGCTGGACATCGAAATCAATGAGCCTTTAGATGAATTTACAGTGAGTCTTTTCTCTATTGTATGGCCACAGATAACATGGCTTCCCTGCATAGGTGTCCAGGCTGATTTGAAATCTCTTTACCCCCCTTGGGAGGGAGGGAAATTAGACCTTATTATCACTGTGTGCCAGTTTCTTTATCTGAGCTATGACAAAGTTTGTGTTGACAGCTTGTTTGGACAGAGGTAATGCTCCTTTGTCATTCTGGAAGGCTGCTAAGAATCGTGACCTTGAGAATTGCACCCTGAGGAAGAAAACAGCTTTGTGTGGTGGAGATGCACTGTCAGTTGTTAGAAGTCCCTCATGCAGAGCTTTTATCCAGGCTTTAGACCAGATCTGATAAAGTCCTTCTAAGGTGAAAAGATTATTGACCTGCTAAAGACATCTTTAAGGTGCTGATATTCTGAAGTGATTGATGTCCTGTTCATTCATCCTTTTTGTAACAGAGAACTGTCTAAACCTGAATAAAGAGATTGGAGGTTAGTTTAGAAAATGTCACACATAATTTACTATCTGCAGTCAGGAAGCATTGATTGTGCTGATTTTTTCTTTTTTCCAGAAAGATGGTTTGGGTAGTAGATTTTGTTTTTGATTTTTTTTTTTTTTTAAAGTTGAACTGTCATAATTTATCATCAAAGAGATTTGCTTTTTAAAATAAGTGCTTAATGAGATCCATGAGGGAAGGCAGTGACCTCAGTGGTTGGGATCAGTTCCGGTTTCAGGAGTCCCAGGGCCTGTTGCGGCAGTCAGTATCCGTGGGTCTGCCGGGACCGAGATGGAGCCTGCAGTCGGAGTAGCTCTGCTTGTATCTGATTATGTCTTCATTCACAATCCAGTTTCATTTGAGAAAAAAAGTACAAAAATTGTTGAGTTTTGGTGATTGAGTTTATAGAGATGAGTAATTTTATTTTTTTCTTGGGGGGGAGAGGTTTTTGCCTTAGGGCGCGTGTGCTCGCCAGAAAGACAGACAGAGACAGAGAGACAGAAAGCGAGAAATCACCCTCCTGGGGGATGGCCACGCCGCAGTCCCTTCTCCTCCATTCTCCTTTTGGGATCTTGGGCACGCACGCACACGTGCCCGGCGTGAGTTTTAAGCCACCGGGTCCGGGACACGAACCGCGGTCAACTACATGGGAGTTCAGCGACATAGCCATTACACTAACTGCTGGTCCCAGAGATGAGTAATTTTGAAAGGGTTAATAGTTTCTATGGAACTTTAGAACACGTAATTCTGATCATGATTGTGTTTAAATGTCTCGCTTAGTTTTAAGGTTTGATTATTTTTGAATACTTGTTCTCCAGTAGTTATTGCAGTGAGAAAATGTTTGCAGTTTTGACAGGTAGAATCATTTGGAAGGCGTCCTGGGCATTTCTTAGGTTGATCACCCTGTAGGTGATTTGATTGGCGGTGAATCCTGAGCTAGTATGGCAGGTGTTTCTTCTGGCTTACTGGGGCATTTGTGTACTTTCGTAAGGTGAGGCACTGTAATTCTTTAAGTAATTTAAAGTGCTCTTTTTTTTCTTTTTTTGGAGAGTTTTTTTTTTTTTTCTTTGCTATAGGGTGTGTGCGCTTGCCAGAAAGACAGAGAGACAGAAAGCGAGAAATCACCCCCTGGGGGGGATGGCCACGCCGCAATTCCTTCTCCTCCATTCTCCTCTCAGGACCTTGGGCACGCACGCACATGCACCTGACGTGAGTTTTAAGCCACTGGGTCCCGGATGCCAACCGCGGTCGACCACATGGGAGTCTAGCGACATAGCCATTACGCTAACTGCTGGTCCCTAAAATGCTTTTTGTTGTTGTTGTTGGAGAGGTTTTTGCTTTAGGGTGTGTGCGCTCACCAGACAGACAGAGACAGAGAGACAGAAAGCGAGAAATCACCCCCCAGGGGGGATGGCCACTCCGTAATCCCTTCTCCTCCATTCTCCCCTCGGGGTCTTGGGCATGCACGCACGCACATGCGCCCGGTGTGAGTTTTAAGCCACCGGATCCGGGACACGAACCACGGTCGACTATGTGGGAGTCCAGCGACATAGCTATTTCGCTAACTGCTGGTCCCCCTAAAATACTTTTTTAAAAAATAATTTTTTAACTTTATTTATTTATTTTACTTTAACCAGGGAGTAAGAGAATGAGGGAAAGAGAGAAAGTGAGAAAGCAAGCAGCTAAGTTCAGGACTTGAACCGCTGTTGGCCATGTGGGAGTCCAGTGCCCTCTACCATCACACCTCCTGCTGGGCTCTAAAATGCTTTTTAAAAATTAAGTCAGGATCTTTCAGAAATGTGCCTGGTTACTCCCTAGTTACAGTATATTATTCTATTAGTCATAAATAAAAATATGATTGGCTAATCATCGATGAGGTCTTTTGCCCGTGCTAATTCAGCAGTTCAGCAGATCTTTGTTAACTTCCAAGTGTGGGGGACACAGCTATCCTGGGCCGAGTAAACCAGGGAACATGAGTCTTGCCCATGAGACTGGAGCTCAGGGGAGCACGACACACTGTGGAAGGAGAGTGCCGATAGAATGAGTGTGCAGGCCACACGCAAGTCTCTCTCACTTGGCCATTCTTGCGGATTGCTAGAAAGAGAATTTCTAGGAGGTGAGAAATTTCTCTTTCTTGCATTCATTCTGTTTTCAAACTTGAGGTTACTTATAGATTCCAAAGTTGTAATAAAATTCAACTTAATTTTTATCATCTTATGGTTTTAAGACTCAGATTTGAAAAGGAAAAAATGTGGCAGTTTAATAATACTCATAGTACTCTCACATTGTAAAGAGCTATTTTCAGATTAAAAGAATAAAGCTTAGGGGCCAGCCATTGGCGTGGAGAAATTGGCAGGATCCCACACGCCCAGCTTTGTGATTAAGTCCCAGACTAGGTGGCTTGAAAAGCGTTCTGGGTGTGTGTGTGCAAGTGCCCAAAATCCAGAAAGAACGGAGGAGAAGGGATTGCAGTGTGGTCCTCTCCCTGGGGTGCTTTCACTTTCCCTTTCTCTCTCTATCTCTTCCCAGCAAGTGCATGCACCTTATAGCAATATTAAAAAAAAAAAAAAAAAAAGAGGCTTAAAAGGACTGCTGAGGGACCAGCAGTTAGCATAATGGCTATGTCGCTGGAATCCCGTGTAGTCAACCACAGTTTGAGTCCCGGACCCGGTGGTTAAACTGACACTGGGCGTGTGTGCGTGCGTGCTCAGGATCCCAAGAAGAGAAGAGATTGCAGCGTGGTCATCCCCCCTGGGGGGGTGATTTCTCACTTTCTGTCTCTCTGTCTCTCTATCTCTGTCTTTCTGGCGAGTGCACGTGCCCTATAGCAAAAACCTCTCCAGAAAAAAAAAAAGGCCTGCTGAGAAGTTCCGAAGCACCCCGTTTTCTCAGCGAGCTGCAGCCGGAGGCGAGGAGAAGCTGCGCAGCGCCCTTCTGTAGCAGTCTCCACTACTTCGCAGTGGCCAGCAGGGCGGCGTGGGCCCTGCTTTCCCAGAAGAGGGCCTCACAGGGGTGGCCTCGATGGCACTGCATCCTTGCATGGGAAGAGATGCACAGAGGTGACCTGCAGATGCTGGAGCCTCTCAGACTGTCCTCTCAGGCCTTCACTAAGGTTCTTTTCATCAGCAGGAGGGCCTGTACCCACATGCCCCAGTAATGGTTCAGTTCATTAAACAGCTCTGTCCTGGGGAGGGTGTGGTCTTTGAGACATGGGCTGTGAGGTGTGGATGGCAAGTACGTTCTACGGCTGGAACTTGCCCACAAAGTCATGGGCAGGGCTGTCGTGTGAGTGTGAGAGTAGAACCTTGGAACCATGGGGTTTGCGGTCGGAAGGAATACTCTTGCCCTTGGAGAAAGGGTGGTGCCGAACCCCTCGGAGCTGGCAGCACAGCTCTGGTGTTCTAGCCTGTTGTGCCCGAGGAAATGCCTTGGGTCTGTGAATTTTGCGGGTGCTGTTCTGGAGAGCGAGGTGTTACTTCATGTTGAAGCTCTCCTTGGTGTCAGTGACGAATGCTTACCACTTACTGGTCAGCCAGACACTAGAAGGGTTGATGTGTTACCTACAGTTCTAAATGAAATCAGTTCACTTTGGATCTTAAGAACGAGCATAGGCTGAGATTTCGTAAAACGTTCTGTAAAAACAGGTTTGGATTGACAGTTTATCGAAAAGGTAGCAGGTTTTTGTTTCCCAGTAAGAGCCCAGTGGTATAGGCTGTACTCCAGCAGTGTATTGGCTGAATATTTTCGTTAGTGTCATCTGGCCTTACTTGAATTCTGAGTATCTAGCTACCAGTGAGTCGGGGTGCTGGTACTTTTGCTCAGTGTGTTTTAATGGACTGCTAGCAGTTCCTTCTGGGGGTAGAGTACAGTGTGTACAGGCCATTCTGAGAGGCCGTTCATGGGACGGAAGCAGCTTTCAGTCCCATGAACTGTGACCTTCGATCCAGCTGCATTCTTTGAGGCCATCGATGAGACGGTCAGGTCCCATCTGGGGCTGTGGTGGCTCTGTAGGTAGCTCTACTTTGAGGGTTTGCCGCCGTGAAGCCCTTGTACTTGTCTGTCCAGCAGGCGGCTGGGTCCTGGGGAGGCCCCCCACGAGTAGGACCAGGTCTCTGCCCCTTGTTCGCAGTACCAGGTGCAGCCTTTCCTTCTCCAGTAGCTTCGGTACCTCCAGCCAGCTTGCTTGCCTCTTTCCCTGTGCCCAGAAGGGACCTCTGCTCGCTGCAGTGACCTTATATGTCAACCTTTGCATGAGGATCTGGGGCCATCTTCTCATTCAACGGAGGGGCCTGAAGGGGAAACACATGTTAATAGGTGATTTTTTTTTTTTAAGAGGTTTTTGCTATAGGGCGCGTGCGCTCGCCAGACAGAGACAGAGAGACAGAAAGCGAGAAATCACCCCCTAGGGCGCATGGCCACGCTGCAATCCCTTCTCCTCCATTCTCCTCTCAGGATCTTGTGCACTCACACACACGCGCCCGGCGTGAGTTTCAGCCACCAGGTCCGGGACGTGAACTGCGGTTGACTACATGGGAGTCCAGCGACATAGCCATTACGCTAACTGCTGGTCCCAACATGTGATTTTTAGAAGCTCCCGTGTTGAATCAAACTGCCCAGACTTGCCATACAGTGAGAGCCAGGCCTGGGGTCAGCCCCCACTGTCCTCTGTGAGCACGTGCACAGCTTTCTGTTAAGATTGCTTTTCCTGGTATGTATTTGAAAGAGAATTGTTGCACAGAGCACTTGGGTTCCAGGCAGAGCCTCATGCCACTCACCTCGCTCCTGTTAGTGTGGTGTGCGTTTCGCATTAACTGCAGGGGAGGCTCCATTCTATTCTGTGTTTAGCGCTTGATGCTTGGTCAGGAATGGCCAAAGTAAAATTCGCTGGAGTAATGAAGCATGACTCACAAGGGTGAAAAGTGCTAAGAAAACAAGCAAAACGACACCCAAAGCTGCATGAGAAAAACCTGTTTTCTCTTCGATGGCTGTCAGGATGAAGAGCACTTGCAGGCTTGTGGTGGGCAGCCAGGGCTGCAGGAGCGGGAGGACTGTGTGGCTGAAGATGCATTAGATGAGCTTACTGATTCCCAGCTGGCTCCCGAAACGGAAGAGGTATTTGTTCATCTTTTACAAAGAGCCAAAACGTTTGCTGGGATTTTTTTTTTTTCAGATTTAATATGAATATATCTTAGCATAGTACACAACTTGAGTTCCTGAGACTTTGGGAAGTGAGTTCTTAACGTGCTGTGGTTTCTGGTTAGTGTATACCTCTTAAGTTTGAGAGTGTTTCAAGTGTTTTGTGGATGTGGGTAGAAATCTTTCAAAATGTGATGTACAAAAGACTTCTAAAAGTTTATGGAAAATAGAATTAAACTTCTAAAAGTTTATGGAAAATAGAATTAAAGTATGAGTTTATTTTGGTGCAAAAATATTTTGAAATTCATTCATGGTTTTTTATAATATGTATTTTTCCTGACCTCTTTGTAGATCTCACATACACCTTAGTGCTTGTAAGCAGAGTGATGATGATGACGACAGGGAAAGGGAGAAGTCACTCCCGGGGGGATGGCCACACTGCAGTCTCTTCTCTTCCATTCTCTTCTTGAGATTGTGGGCACGCACGTATGCACGGATGCACATACACACACGTGCCCGTATACCTGGCGTGATTTCCAGGCCACCGGGTCCAGGACCTGAACTGCCATTTGGGATTTAGCACCCTAACCACCACAACACCTGATGGCCCCGTGCTGTGATTGTTTTTAATTGGTTGGCATTGGTTAATTTTGACTGTTATTCAGAAAATAGTGCATGGTTCCCTGTATTCAGGTGCTCTTTTAGGTGTTGAAGAAACAAGTATGATGAAGCTTGATTCCTGCACTCAGGAACGCGCAGTCTAGTATCAGGGTGAAAAAAAAGATGTGTGCCAGTCCTGGGATGTAGACACAGGAAGAGTAAGGCTTTCCGAGGGAGGCTCAGCCACAGAGCGGGCGCTCACTGAGGGTGTCCCGGGGCAAAGGTGCTTCGTGGAAGAGGTGGGCCTTTGCGAGACGGACGTCTTCTGGCCCGGGCCAGGTGGGTGAGGGCACAGGTGGGGCTCAGGTGGTGCCATCCTCTACCCTGGAGCTGGCTGCTGCAGGCCGAGCAGGGAAGCCACAGAGCCGTTTTTTGGCCTAAGGACTTGGTGATTTTCTTTCACATTTCACTTGCTAGTGTCCCTTCAATGATTTTTTAGCACCCCTTTCCCTCTTTTCAACGGATCACTAAAACTGATATTTACTGGCTTGGGCCACTTGGTTTAAGTATTACACCAAGGCTTAGAAACCCGGTTCATGAAACAGTTACCTTTGCTTTTTCTCTTTTTCCCTAATGTGAGTAGCACTGTGAGAGCACAAATGTGTGTGCTGTGTATAAAATGCAAACTTCTTCTGCTCATATCCTCTCTCCCTCTCCAGCAAGCTAAAAAGCTAAATCGATTTTTTTTGTGTGTGTGTGCTCTCTGAAATTTCTTGAAAGCTAAAGATAGAAGAGTACGTTGGGACTCTACCTAAATTCTCCCATTGTGGAGGAATGTATATAGTCCAAGGAACCAAGGCAGAAGATACGTGGGGGCCTCAGAAAGTTTGTGGAAATAAAGGATTAAATGCATTTATTTTGGCGCAAAATTTTTTTGAAATGTATGTGTAACCTTTTTGTAATACACCCTTGTAGTGAACTTTCTGAAGCCCCCTTGCAGGTACCCCGACGGCTAAGTGTTTATCACTGCCACGTTCTGTAGCACTCCTTCTAATAAAAGTGAGAGCCTACCTAGGTGAACCTGTAAAAGGGCAGGCTAGGCAAAAGACCTCAGAGAAATTGGCTGAAGAAGCCATTGAAGGAAGGAGGGGAGCAGACAGGCTGCTGTGGAGACCATTCCAGGGTGTGAGTAGTTGCAGGGAAACTGAAGAACTCAGCACCCATTCAATTCATGGTTTTGGTGCTTATTTTTTTTTTAATTTTTAAAAATTATTTTGAAGTCAGAAAAACGATTTCAGTGTTTTTATATTTTTAACCCTAAATTTTATTTCAGTTATTTATTTATTTTTAAGGTGTTTGTGAGAAAGACAGAGAGGGGGGAAAGTGAGAAATCATCCCCCGGCGGGATAGCCATGCCTCAGTCCCTTCCTTTCCAATTCCTCCTGGGATTTTGGGCACACAGGCACACAGCTCATGGTGTGATTTTCAGGTTGCTGGGTCTGGGATTCATACTGTACTCGTGTGGGAATCCAGCACCTTAACCACCATGCCACCTGCTGGCCTCTTATTTCAGTCTTTTAGGTACCAAATTCTCCTTATTCTTTCTGGATAACATATTTGTAGCATATCTTAGAATGGGGAAAGGTTTTGTAGACTTTAGTAGCAGATGATCTCTGGAAGTATAAACTGTTGTAATGCAGTAAAGAATAAGAATATTAACATATATGACCATTGCCTGTGTGCCCTCTTGCAAAAAAAAAAAATAGTAAAACAAATTTGTGCTCCTTTGAAAAAAAATAGTAATCTTGCTTTCCATTTAATGTCTTCTATGGGAGGAGGAATTGGGGAGAGAGAGGAAGAGGCAGAAAAGGGAGGAAGAGTTAGAAACGAGGGAGGTAGCAAGAGAAGAGAGGGAGGACTTCTGGAGTGATGGTAGTGATCAGACTGGCCTAGAAAAGGACATCAGGACATCTGTGAGTTAACCTGACGTGATACTTCAGATGGACCGGAAAAGCATTGTGGAAGAGTCAGGTCCCTCCCTTAAACCTGTGTCAGTATGGATTTTAGGTTGCTTCAAGATTTCGGTGGAAAACAAATGACCTTGCACACACATCGTCAAACAAATCATATTGAAGAAGTACTTTCATCATAGGTGCTGGCATTCAGCCTCCTGCAAACAGAAAATGCACCATGTCTTAGAAGTGTATTTCTCACTGTCATACAGTTCCAGAGGACATTGTGGATCGGCGTCCTCCCAGACTTCATTGTGTGAACGCAGGGTGCTGCTTTCCTCCTGGCCCACCCACACTACAAGGCATGGGTTGCAGGAAGACTAGAAGCCATGCCCTGCCTTGAAAGACACAGTAGCTTAGGTTCTTGGACATGCCTGCAGACATGTTGGTAATTAACCTCCGTCCCGTGAGGGAAGCCGGTGGAGAGTGGTTTTGATCAGATTAAAGAAGTTCTTTTCTATTTCTAGATGACTGGGGTTTAAAAAAAAGGGCAAAAATCAGTGTTGAATTTTGTCAGTGCTTTTTCTTTTTAATATTAATTATTTATTTTGCATTCATTCACTGAACATCATCACAGTACACTAGATGCAGTTTCCCATCCAGAATACACTGTATAGTGGCTTAGTCATACATGTTATCACAGTTTTCTATTTCTTCTTTCACAACCTCTGCTATATCCCACCCCCTCCCACTCTATCTCTGGTATCTGCGGTTGCTTTCCATTCTTTTCTTTTCTCCCACATTTTATTGGTTAAAAAAATCTTAATTGATCTAACTACTTTCAAAAGCAAGTTCAGCTAATATATAAATATCTGTGAACAAATGTTTAACTTTAGGAATGAAACTGAGAGTAGAATGAATGTACTATAAAATAGCATCTAGCTGAGGCTATATAGCTTACTGTGATCAGTAAATAGGTGTTCTTTCACTTTTTTTTTATTTCAAGAAAGGCAGTTTTAGCTTTAATAAATCAGAATTAAAAAATGTTAAGAGAACTTTGCTTAATACTTAAAGCCAGGAAACAGGTTAGGATTCTGTTCAAATAGTAGTTACGTGGACTTGTTGACAATTCAAGAGAAGACAAAAATCCTTATCTCTGGACAACAAAGCATAGATAAAGATCGTATTGTTTTAGTTGAAAGCCATAAAATTCTATTCATCAGCTCAGTCTCATGTACTTAATTTAACTTCTGTTGTGGTCCAAGCTGTCCATTTAAATTCTGGAAGATAATATTCAACTCTGGACTTGTCCCTACCATTAAGCAGGCCCTTTTCTTAGATTTCTTTTTAACTCTTATTTCTGTGTGTCTGACTTTAGTTTTCCTGCTATAGCACTCCCTTTAGCACTTCTTGTAGAACTGGTCTGGTGTCAGTTAATTCTTTCAGGTTTTGTTTATTTGAGAATGTTCTTGTCTTCTCATATGAAGGGCAATCTCGCTGCGACAGTATTCTTGGTTGAAATTGTTTTTCACTCAACACTTTGGATATATTTTCCCATTCTTTCCTTGCTCACATTGTTTTTGATGAGAGGACCACTGTTAGATGGGATATCCTTTGTAGGTGACTTCTTGTTTCTCTCTTGCCAGTCTGAGTACCTTGCCTTTGTCTGTGGTCAATCTGGCTGTAATGTATCTTGCAGAAGATCTTCTGGGGTTGATTCTATTTGGGGTCTTATGTATTTCTTGGATCTGGATCTTTGAATGCCTCTAGGTTTGAAAAGTTTTCTTCCAGGAATTCATGGAATAGATTATCAGTGCCCTTATTAGTCTCTTCCCCTTTTGGGATACCGATGATCCAGATGTTTGGATGTTTCATGGTATCTGATATTTCTTGTATATTAGTCTCTCTCTCTCTTTTTTTTTTTTTTTTTTTTTGATGACTATTTTCTCAGTCTTTATGGTAGACTTTTCTAGGCCAGGGATTCTGTTTTCTACATCTGAGATTTGATCTTCTGTATGATCTAGTCTGCTTTTAATACCTTCAAGGGAGGTTTTGATTACCTGTATTACAGCCTTCATCTCTAACAGTTCTGTTTGATTCTTTTTTATGATATGTATTTCCTCTTTCAGATCGTGCAAGAACTTCTTCACTTCCTGGAACTCCTCCGCTCTTCTCCTGCCTCATTGTCTCTCTTCTCTTGCATCTCTATTAACTTTGTCACTATGAATATTCTAAATTCTTTATCAGATATTTCCATGATTTCCATTGAACTGTCTGGATGAAGAGGAGTTATTTTCCCTTGAGGGGGAGGTATTATTTTGATTTCTCATATTTCTTGTGCCTTCGTAGTGATTTTTAGTCATCTGATGGGCTATATACTTTTTCCTATTTTTAGAAGTTCAATCTGAGCATTCAGGGGCATGCAGGAGGAGGTGATCTGCATTCTCCTTGCCATTCCATTTTTATCCCTTTGTGCAGCAGATTCAATGAGTATTGAGGAGTATGTTGACCCTAATAGTATCTGGATGTTTGGCTGTGGTTCCCTTAGACCCATCTAGACAGGCATGAATGGAGATTGAGCAGCAAAGTCACGAGGTAAAAGAAAAAGGATGGAAAAACAGAAAGAGAAAGAGAGAGAGAGAGAGAGAGAGAGAGAGAGAAAGAAGGAAAAAGAAAAACAACCAAAGTATATATATTTTTTAAAAGCAAAAAATAAAAACCTTGTGGCGTGCATGTTCTCAGCTGCAATGGAGGAGTCTTCTTTTAAAGGCCTGCTCTTTGCCTCTCCTAGAGGGCATGGGGAAAGGGGATTATTAGCAAGATAAAGGAAGATCTGAAAGCCAACAGAATACTTTACCTTAAAAAATTTTGGGAACCAGCAGTTAGCGTAATGGCTATGTCGCTGGACTCCCATGTAGTCGACCGCGGTTTGTGTCCCGGACCCGGTGGCTTAAAACTCATGCCGGGCGTGTGTGCGTGCGTGCCCAAGATCCCAAGAGGAGAATGGAGTAGAAGGGATTGCTGTGTGACCATCCCCCCGGGGGGTGATTTCTCACTTTCTGTCTCTCTGTCTCTCTCTGTCTGGCGAGCGCACGCGCCCTATAGCGAAAACCTCTCCCCCAAAAAAAAAATTTTTTTTAAAGAAAAATTATCAAAAATGAGACCGTGGTTCGAGTCCTGGACCCAGTGGCTTAAACTCAGAATGATAGAGGGGGCGCCCTACCACTCGAGTCTGGAGTCTGGAGGCTGAGTTATTAGTAGATGGTCTTCATTTCCCTTATCTCCTGAAAACACTAGTTCTCAGCTGCAGTGGAGCATCAGCGCTTTTTCTGAATATATTGAAATAATCATTTGGTTTTTATACTTTATTGCTGTGAATTAATAAAAAAAAAACCTGTTAGTGATAACCCTATAGTTTGTTTCTGTTTTGTTAGTTCTATTCTAGTCCTCTTTATGTTGGGGCTCCAGTCCTGGGCACCCCATTGTTGTCATGTCTCTCCTTTCTCTGTTCTGTGACAGTTTCTCAATTTTTTCATTGTGTTTTTATTATCTTGACAGTCTTAAAAAGTGCTAGCCAGCTTTCTTGTAGAAAGTCTCCCAATCTGAGTTTGTTTGAAACTGTTCTCATGGTGAGACAGAGGTTATGGGACTTGGGAAAGAACACCGCATGGTGAAGTGTCTTGTGCCCTCATCCCATGTACCTGATAGCCATGTGGCCTGGAGGGGAGGACGGTGGAGAGGGACTTCAGCTCCACCTCCTGGAGGAGTGCAGCATCTCCCTGTGTCTCCCCTTGGCGAGACTTGTTCAGTCCATGGATGTGTGAGTGTGAAGTCAGACTTGCGGGCTGGATGAACTCCGCTTAATCGTGTTGTAATATCTTTTTGGTGTTTTGCTGGATTCCACATGCATTTATATTCTGAGGGATTTTCATGTTTATATTAATGAAGAATATTGGTTTACTTTTTTTTTTTGTAACTTTGGCATCATTTGCTTGCTCTGTCTTTCCAGTTTATAAATCTTCATCGTCGTAGGAGTAGATACTTTGATTTATATTTGATGATATAAAACCGGATTATTCTCCACCAATTATTCTGTATAAAAAGCATTAAAAAACTTCAGAAACTTTTTGTAAGCATTTTTTCCAGTTTTTTTTTTAATGTTCAGATTTTGTGTTGGAATATTGAATTTTGCTGTAACATCCTGAGATCATAGGTTTATTTCAGAATTAGTTAAGAATTTAAGAATACATGGGACCAGCAGTTAACGTAATGGCTATGTTGCTGGACTCCCACATAGTCGACCGCGGTTCGAGTCCTGGACCCGGTGGCTTAAACTCACGCCTGGCGCGTGTGCGTGCGTGCCCAAGATCTCGAGAGGAGAATGGAGGAGAAGGGATTGCGGCGTGGCCAACCCCCTTGGGGGGTGATTTCCTGCTTTCTGTCTCTCTGTCTCTTTCTCTGGCGAGCGCAGGCGCCCTAAAGCAAAAACCTCTCCAAAAAAAAAAGAATTTAAGAATGCATGTAATCCTGAATCTTGCTATTCCTTAGAATTTCTAATTCTTGATATATGAAAGGATTTTAGAAAGTTTGTGAAAAATGAAATTAAAGTGTGAATTTATTTTGGTGCCAAAAATTTGAAATCCAGCTTCGGTTTTTTATAACACACATTTTCTATAAACTTCTTGGAGATCCTCTGGGTGCATGTGCTAAGGCCTTGGTGGGCCTCTGTTACTTAAATACTTGGATACTCATTTGCTCCTTTTATTGAGAATTAGAAGTAAAATCTTTCAGATTTTCAAAATCAATCAGTAGCTGCAAATCAAACCTTTGAATAGTATTTTGTAATGCCTGTGATGAAATCAAAGATTGCATAATGTAAATTCTCATACAATGTAATCTCAAGATAATTCGATTTTTATATGGTAAACATTACCCATCAATGGACTTTTACGTATGACTGGAATGCTAGATACTCTTTGTTGAAAACCATACAGAAAGTATCCATTTTGGCAGGTAGGTCTGTTAGTTCCCTAAAGCAAGGGGCCAGGGAGATGCATTTTTTCCTTCAGTCCTATGTTTAGAGTCAGAGTTAGTAGCCAGTGGCTGAAGGAATGAGTCTAGCTTAGTGAATGTTGTTGGGTGGCTTACAGCTGAGCGAGTGGTGTCATGCTCGGCTGTCACTGTTCAGGGCTTCCCACCCTGGTGATCGTTCAAGGGCCATTCAATATTGACCCTTCATATCATCTGTGGCTTACTTGGGCTCCCAAACTTGGAACGGAAGTGTGCTTAGACAGTTTTCTAATTCACACTGGTTTTTCTTGTTCTTTTTAGTCATCCCACTCTTCCAGTCCTAGCTGCACACTAGTGAACTCTTGTCTCTTGGAAAATTATTTCAGTGTATAGCCTTGATAGAGAGGTTGACTTCTTCCACTCAGTATAATGCATTTACCTAAGCCCAGTCGTTTCAGTAGTTAATTTTTCTCAATTGCCAATTAACATTGTATGGTTTAGATGTATTGCAGTTATCCACTGTTGAAGGACATTGAATTGTTTTCAGCTTCAGTGGTCTTGAATAAAACTGTGAATATTTCCTGTAGGTTTTTATTTGAACTTAAGTTCTCATTTCTCTAGGGCAGTTGGCTCCAACTTTTTTGCACCAGGGACCAGTTTCATGGATGGCAGTTTGTCCACTGTGTGTGTGTGTGTCTGTGTGTGTATGTATGTGTGTATGGTTTTGGGGTGATTGGAGCACATTGCATTTGTTGCACACTTTATTTGTGTTATTATTATTACATCCTAATATGTCATGAAATAATCATACAACTCACTGTAATGCAGTATTTGCAGCTGCACCCCACTGTTAGTGTCATGGCCTTAGCTCCACCCCAGGTCATCAGGCATTAGATTCTCATAAGAAGTGCACAAACAGTCTGGATCCTTCCCATGTATGGTTCACAGTAGGGTTCCTGCCCCTGTGAGAATCTAAAGTCATTGCTGCTCTGACAGGAGGCAGAGCTCAGGCGGTGCTAGCGATGGGTGTGGCTGCAAATACAGATGAAGCTTCGTTCACCCTGCCTCTGCTGCCGCCTCTGCAGCCTGGTTTCTGACAGACCATGGACCTGTGGCCCGGGAACCCCTGCTGCAGGGCGGGTATCTAGGAATGGGATTCTCGGGTCATAGACTATAGTTTTGTTTTTATTTTCCTAGTGGGCGATAGTATTTCTTTCAACGAAGCAATTTTCTACTTACCTTTGTCTTCTGTCAATTTCTTTTTCTCTTTTTCTTTTTCTTTTTTTTTTTTTTTTTTTTTTTTTTTGAGAGGATTTTGCTATAGGGCAGGAGCACTCGCCAGAGAGACAGAGACAGACAGAAAGTGAGAAATCACCCTCCAGGGGGATGACCACGCCACACTCCCTTCTCCATTCTCCTCTCGGGATCTTGGGCATGCACACACATGCGCCCGGCATGAGTTTAAGCCACTGGGTCCGGGGCTCGAATGGCGGTCGACTTCATGGGAGTCCAGCGACATATCCCTGTCTTCTGTGGATTTCTTAGGTGGAGATTTGAAGGCAGAATAAACTGTATTCTTTTCAGTGCTATCATTTTTATTTATTTATTTTTTTAAGGTTTTTGTCATAGGGCATGTGTGCTCACCAGCAAGACAAGAGAGCAAAAGTGAGATAAGAAGTCATCCCGAGGGGATGGCCATGCCACTATCCCTTCTTAATTTTTCTGGTATTTTGGACATGTGCACACACACATCCCTATGTGATTGTCAAGCTGCCACGTCTGGGACTTTAACTGCAGTTGGCCATGTGTGAGTCTAGCACATTAACCACCATGCTACCTACTGGCTCCAGTGCCATCATGTTTTACATTAAATGTGTTTTGAAAGCCTTTGGATTGTAATTACAGCTAATAGTTGAGATAAAAATGTCTGTGGTGGTAGAATCCTTGCTTTGGTGGAAGCGTTTTTCCCTCCTGCGGGGCCTTGCCTCTTGCTGTGGGCCATGGTGCTGCAGTAATGGCTTCCCAGGGAGCTTGTTCAAAACGCAGAATCTCCGGCCCCAACCTGGAGCTGCTGAGTCAGAGCCCCAGTGATGGGCCTGCACATTACATCTGAGAAGTGCAGCTCTGGACATCCTGAAAGTCGAGAATAGACTTGTCGAGGATGTTGGCTTCTTTGGGATTTGAAGGTGTAGTGTGACACGTGCCTGGCAGGGCTCTCGGAGTACTGTAGCAGTGATGCTGGCAGACCACCAGAGAGGCAGGGTGTGGGCACTTGGAAATCTCACTGCACTGGGCGTCTGCAGGCTGACCGGTGGTGCTGGAGTCACTGGGCTTAGATAAAAGAAGCTGCTTTAGTTTGCAGTTACCCTTTCATTGTTGAGCGTTTGAGTTCCTAAAGACGTATTTCCAATTGTAGGACCTATAGTAAAAAGAAAAATGCATATTTTTAAATGATCTTTACATAGAAAAAGCTGAGGTGAAGAATACAGAATGTTGTGATAGAAAATCCTTGGCTTATTTTTAGATTTTTTTTTGCACATTTTCTTTTTTTAAAAAGAATTATTTATTAGGTCATTGGGAAAGTCATAATGCATTTTTCTGTTTCTCTATGCAAAAGTGCATCATGACTTTCCCAACAATATTATAATTTTATTATCTTTTAATTTAACCAGAGAGAGACAGAGAGAGTGAGAGAGAGAGAGGGAAAGTAAGAAAGCAATATTCCAGGTCTGAGACTGGAACCACTTTCAGCCATGTGGAAGTCCAGTGCTCCAACCACTGTACCAACTGCCGGTCCCTCTTGCACTTTTTCTAATAAAGCAGTTCATTATTGTTTCTACTAAATAGTAAAGAATATTTTTAAGAGTTATGAGAATAAAGGGCAAATTTCGTTTTCTTGCGATTTGTATGAAGTACGGGAACGAACCCAGCACTTGGCATTACCTGTCTTTGTATGTGTGAGAAGGCAGGGCACTGAGGCAGACTGAAGGTGAGGAGTGCGCGGCCGTGTTGGAAGGAGCACAGTGCACCTCGGCAGTGAGAATTATCTGTGCAGAAATTACTTTTAGGGTGCACCGGAGAACATACTACATGGGGAATACTGATGAAATAAAATGTAAGGTAAAAGCTAGTTGTAGCACTTGGGAGTACCGGTCGGGAGAAAGAGCTCTGCTTTGTCTATAGTCCCAGCCAGAGGCAGTGCTGTGTGGCTCCCCAGGCCATGGGACCGAGGAGAGAGGAACCAAGTGATGAAGGAAAGAGTGGAAGGGGACAGTGGCAGAGGCCCACAGCAGGCACGGCTGCTCGTCTGGCGGGGACGGAACAGGAGTTGTCTCTCCAGGAAGATGTGCTGTGCGTTCCAGGGCAGCCGTGTGCTGGTCGGCCCGGCGCTCGCTCGACTTGGCTGCAATCTGGAATAGACTTGAGCAGTAGGCTGAGCAGGACTGTATGGAATTTTGGTTTGTTCTCTAAAAAGTTTATGGAGCAACAGTGTAGGACTTCGAGTTTTAATTGTAAGCAGGAAATTGAGCTTTTTCTAACAATAAGTTAATTTTCAACATTTAAGGTTCTTTTCTGTAACCAGTTTTGGGTTGCACTTGGATTTACAAAAGGATATATTACAGTATTTTTACACCTTAAGTAGACTAACTTTCAAAGCGTGTTTTAGCATTCTTTAATTCTAAACAATGTGAACTCACTAGCCTGCCACTTTTCTTTGTCTGCCTTGTAGGGAGGTATGGAGACTTTGGAACTCCAGAAGGATGTAAAAGAAGAGTCAGATGAAGAAGACGACGATGATGAAGAGTCTGGACGACTGCGTTTCAAAACTGAGAGGAAAGAAGGAACAATTATTAGGCTCTCAGATGTAACTAGAGAGAGAAGGAACATTCCAGAAACTTTGGGTAATTCTTTTGCCTGTTTCCCATTCTCCTTCACTCCCATTTCAGCTCCCTCCATAGTATTGACCCAGTTAATCACATGGGAAAAGCAAGAGACACTGAAGTGCTTACAGGAGGTGTCATCCAGGGAGTATGTGGGCTGCATGGGGCAGGCTGAGACGGGGCCGTGAGAGTCGTCCATCCTTCCGTAAACACATTTGTTTCTAGGTTAAAAATGCTTAAATAACATATTTAAGGTCATTTATATTTTAATAGTTTTTTCTTTTGGATTCTGTGGCCTGGAGCAACTCTTGTATGTACCATGTGGTTCCTAGTTGGTCCTGAAAAGTGGCCATTGGGCTCTTGCCAGGACCCTCAAGTTGCCAGGGCTAATTCTAGAGCAGACTGGTTTTATTTTGTACTTGCAATGTCCTCAGAGCTATATTTTTTCTGTTTTGTCTGTCTGGACTTCCCGTCAGTGCTGGTAAGATGCAGTGGCTTGTGTATAGACAGTTAGTTGAGTATCACTCTGAGCAAAGACATCTCAGACGGGTAACCGGAGACCCTTCTCAGTAGTAGCTTCGCCTTCACCCAGTTTTCCCAGTGTCCGTCATGAAGAGTCAAGCAGTGGTCCTCAAATTTGAGCGAGCATCTGAATGACCCTGAGGGTTTGTTAGAATAGGTCTGGGGCCAGCTGGCCACATGGGTAAGGCAGCTGGATCTTACATCGTCAACTATACGATTTGAGATCTGGACCAGCAGGTTGGGAAACAGGCCAGGTACAGGTGTGCATACCCAAAATCCTGGAAAGAGGAAGAGCTGGAGGAGACGAGTTTGTGGTGTGACCATTTCCCATGGGGGTTGCTTTCTCATTTTCACTCTCTCCAGTGAGTGTACGAACCCTTGGGCAAATTAAAAAAAAAAATACACACAGATTTTTGGACCCACTCCCAGCTTTTTTGCTTCAGTAGGTCTTGGGCAGGGCCTGTTTTTATGTAGTTCTTAGGCTGCTGTTCTAGAACACAGGTTGCAGGGCCACTAGGATCTGTCCTCCTTCCAAGGAGGCAGTGGAAGTGTAGAGGGGGCTGTCCTTTCCCTTTAGCCTTGGTCTAGGGAGATCAAGATCTAGCCTCATTACTCCCTTTTGACTTCTTGAAGTCATTGCTTATAGTCAGTCTGAAACATGAGCCTCTATCTTGAAGTGTCAGATAGGAATTCCCCAGGAGCCCACTGACCTCCTGAGGTGTGCAGGCCAGCAGCAGTGAGCTAGCCTTACCCTGTTGGCTTACTCATCAGGGTCTGGAATGTCACAGTTCCCTCCTCCTTCCCCCTTCAGTCTCCTCCACCTTTTGGCCCAAGATTTCCCTAGACTTCTCTCAAGTTATGGTGTAAAGTTGCCGTTGTTCTGAACCCGATTTCTTAGAAACATGGTTACATTTCTAAGAAATAAGGTTTGAAGTGGCCTTGGTGACAGTACATGGAGCAAAGGTCTCCAAACAGGAGGAGATTGTAACATTGCATAATAGAGTTACTCCAGCAAAAGTCTCAGGACAAGAGCTCCGAGCCCTGGCTGAACACTCAGGGCTTCCTGACTCAGGAAGCCGGTGGAGGGAGGAGGAGGAGCAGCGACTGGTGAGTCATCGCTTATGCTTCTTTGTCTTAGGTCTCATTATCTGGGTTGTGGCTTTGATTGCATAAATGAAAAAACCCAATGAATAAAAGCGTAATAACAGCGCTCCCAGGGGCCCTGCAGTTCTGAGAATATTAAATCACCTGACAACCAACTTTACCAGTGGGGCCATTCTCCACTGCCATCCCTGCAGGACTGCTGTGATTTCCTGGTCACCTTTTCTCCTCAGTGCCCCTTCCTGCTCTCCAGGGCCTCTCTGCCCTGGGCCCAGCTTCCTGGTCTCCAGCCACAGCAGTCTCATCCCTGGTGGTTAACCTCACCCCAAGTTCTGAAATGTCCTCTGTGTGCCTCATTTTTGTTTCATTCTTACCTTTTTTCTTCTCAAGCCCTTTGCCTCATTTTGCTCCATCTAGGGTCATTTGCACATTATGCTACTGGAAGAACTTGCATCCACTCTGTCCACACCCTCCACCTCCCCCAGGCATCAGGCAGTTCTACAGTCACACTGCCCTGCGCAGGAAGCAGAAGGGCTGGCTTGTGGTGGGCAGGTCTCCGAAGACAGGAGGAGAGGGACTAGGCTGGTTTTTGTTGTTGTTGTTTTTGTTTTTGTTTTTGTTTTTGAGAGGTTTTTGCTATGCCACATGTGTGCTTGCTAGAAGGACAGAGAGACAGAGAGACAGAAAGTGAGAAATCACCCCCCAGGGGGGATGGCCATGCTGCAGTCCCTTCTCCACTCTACTTTTGAGATCTTGGGCGCGCACGCACACATGCCTGGCGTGAGTTTAAGACACCGAGTCCAGGAATCAAACTGTGGTCAGCTACATGGGTGTCCAGTGACGTAGCCATTAGGTCAGCTGCTGGTCCCTGAGAGGGTCTAGGCAATTTAAAGGTAGAGGGGCTATCAGCCTGAACAGTTGGGCTGTTGTCCGTTGTTTTAAACATTGATAAAGGACTTAACTACATTTGAGTGGAATGTGACTGTCCTCTAGGTAGGAGGGCAAGTGAAACGGTGCTTGGAAGGACCTTCCTCTGGTCTGTGAGCCCTCACTTAGGAGGTGTTAGTGTTTTAAGAGTTCTCCAGTAACTGTGAAGTTAAGGTTGTTCCCAATACAAACAGTGTTTTTCTGTCCATTGAGTAATTGGTTTCTAAAAGCCGTGGTTTCCCTTATTCCCTTTAACATCTCCCCCTAAAACAGAAGATGAACTTACATATGAGGGAAGTAGTTGTTTAAAAGAAAGGATGCCGTGGTATTTAGTACCATATTTGCATACATTTTTACTTATGAGCTCATTTATGTGTTCTCAGTGGTAGAAGTACCAGTTTAGGTTGCATGTAGAAATAATTGCACTTAATTGTAGAAAGCTGTTTACCTGTCTTTGTAATGAGGTTAACATATCTTGCCACCAGAGAACATATGTCAAATCACGATATGTACTTTTCAACAAATTACCTTTTCAAGTTTTGAGTACAAATGAAAACAAGTCATATGTTGTTGATTAATGTTTAGAACACTTCATTCTTCTTTACACAGAATCACAACAATGCTCTGGGTCGCTATTTCTGATCCGAAAAGTTTGTGTGCGAAATAGTTCTCTTCAAAACCTAGGCCGGAGCTTGGGTCACTTGTAATCTTTTGTCCTTGTTCAGATACTTGGTGTCATTCCTAAATATAAAAAATATTAATTTATATACATTACAGTCTTGATAGTTAAGGAATCTAATGCAAAGTCATTGATTTATATTTTGAAATCTAGGTTAGATGAAGAGTAGAATTTTGGGCTTCAGTCTAGGTTAAGCTTTAATTGGGTAGTGCGTTTCTCAACCAGGATTCTGGAAATTAAGCCTAAAGACTTGAGCAAATGTTTTTTCTCAATTTTCCCAAAGATGGTGCAAAATTACGTATGAGTTAAATTCATTCATTGGTACAAAGCATGCTCTAAAGATTCTTTGTTGAAGCCTAGCTGAACTGGGTTGCTAAACAGGCATGTGGGAGGGAGTGGTGTAGTTCCAGAGCTGACTTTGGAAATGGGGCATCTGACCAGTTTCTCTGGAGGGTCAGCTCAGAAGTCGGGAGTGGACTGTTCTTTTGCTCTAGAATGTAGACCTTAGGTTGCCTTCGAAAGCAGTACAAGCCATAAATGCAAGACTGCATAAATTTAAGACCACATTTATTTTGGTTAGACTTTTTATTCTTTCTTTATAAGTAGGCTTCCAGATTTGTGTTTTCTAAGTTTTTTACACATGTAATGTGTTATTTTTTATTACATTAACCCGAAGAACTTGCATATTACACCCACACAATGTTTCCTTGAAATAATATTCTTAGCTAATTTATTTAAGGCAAAGGCTCTGTGGAACAAGTGCTTCCTTCTAAGGATATACCGTTGATGGCCAGGGCCAGCCGTCACACACTGTTAGGTTTGCACTGTGGTGCACACCTCCACAAGGTCTTTCAACAGTTTCTTGATTCAGTTATCTTGTTAAAGAAAAAATTTCAGGTGATCATTTGTTTTTATTTTTCCAAACTGCGAATTTTATAAATATTTGTTCACTCTCAGCTATTATAAAATTATTAGCAGTCTAGAAAGGAAGAATATAGTGTAAAACTATTATTTTGACCCATATCTCTTTACCTTAGAATCTGGACATAGTTCAGAAAACACTTAAAGGGAAATTAACATTTCAGTTGAAGTTACAAGTGTAATTTCCATCCTGTCATATTTCGGTGACCTTTTGTGACAGCTTGTCTCAATTGGAGGAAAGCATTTTTACTTGCTGATTAAAGATGTCATTTGAAACCATTTTATTACTGAGGAAAGTGAAATTAATCTTGACACTCAGAACCACTAGAAAAATAATTGCTGATTCACCACATAAAATGTGTGTGTGAAACAATCATGTAGTCAAGATTAGAATAAAGTCTATGCTGGTTAAAAAGAGATTAAATTTTCTTTCAAATAGGGTCTAGATTCATTTGAGAGAAGGGGAATAACATAGAAACTAATGTCAAGAAAATGAAATGTGGCTCACAGATTTTGGAAGAGTTGGAGATGATCATAGAATGGAAGGTGGAAGGTAGACTGCCAATGTTTAAGATGTTCTCTTCATGGGGGAAGAGGAGGTGAGACTTTTCTCAGAGGGATCCAGTGACATCTTTAGAAAGTACACGTTCACTAATGTAAGAGCTGTATGTCACATTTTGGATACTGTTGAGTCACTGGAAAAGTCATGGCACATTTTTACATAGAAAAACGTAGATAAGATACGTCCCGGCTTTTCTGATGACCCCATGTTATGACCCTGCAAGTGGCATGGTAGGTAAAATGCTGATGACGCTGCAAGATGACCCTGTGGTAGTTAACGTGCTGGACCCCCACGTGTTTGGGAGGCCATTTCCCCATCAGAGCTCAGAATAATGTGTCAGCTGGAGTTCCGGGGGCCTGGCCTGGCTGTGTGTCCCTGATGCACGGGGCACGGAGCCTGCAGGCACCGACTGCTCATGCCCATGTGGCGTGTCCCTGTGGCTTTGCTCTTAGGTGGTACGGCCCCCTGTCTGACTGCATGGCTATGGGAAGTCTTTCTTCATAGAAGACAGTCCTTTTCCCTTTTTAATAAATAGGAAAATTTGAAGTGAATTAGTGTTAAATGAGTTTTCCTTTCTTGGTGAAATTACCTGTAATTATTGCACTTCACAGTGAGTCCATTAATAACTTTGTTTTAAAATTGGAGCAGTCATGTTTTTTCGAGTGCCTGTGCCATGTGTATTAATAATTCTCCTCCGGGCTTCCATCAGCAAGTCATCTGGTGTGGTATGGTGGGGATAGCTCCCGAGCCGGGTCCCTGCCAGCAGCCCGTCGTTTAGGGCAGTGGCTCAGTCTAACTTAAGCACGTTCGTTTACCCGCCTCACTACGCACACTGTAGTGGCTGCTAATGAAAATGCTCTAGCCCCACAGATGATACTTGTGTTTCATTACAAAAGAAAGCCTGCTGTCATTGTAGGGTGCTCACTTGTGTGTGTGTCGCCTATTTTCTCATCCATGCTACAGTAGTTAAGTATTACGGCGGGGGGAACATGTGCCATTCAGTTTCCCTGTCACCTGTTTCTTCCCTGTTTTCTCATGTACATCTAGATTGGCGTATGAAGGTGTCTAACACGTATGCATCTTTTTAAATAGAGCTTTCAGCAGAAGCCAAAGCTGCGTTGCTTGAATTCGAAGAAAGAGAGCGACAGCACAGACAGGGCCGCTATGGTTCCAGGCGGGGAGGAAGGAGAGGAGGCTCTCTAATGTGCCGTGGAATGGGAGACCAGAGAAGAGAGAGCAGTGAGAGGGGACGGATCAAAGACCACAGACCTGCTCTGCTTCCTACACAGCCTCCTGTGGTGGTAATTTCCCGATTTTCTGCTGATGGTTTACAGCTGTGTAACAATGGCAGTGTGCTTTTGTGGGCCTCATGTTTCCTGTTGATCTCTTCTTAGTCTGAAATTAAAGTTTAAAACAGGAGGAATGACTACAGTTTGTGCTTGATGCCCTGTGCTGTGTTTCCATTCGTCGTTTGAGAGGTTGAAACCTCCAGGGATCTGGTGCTTGGCTGTTGTCTGCTGCTCCTGGGAGGTGCCACCTCCTTCATGTGCACCGAGGGCCAGATTTGTTGCCGTCATAAAAATGTTTCCAGGGCCAGCAAGTGACGTGGTGGTTAAAGTGCTGGGCTCCCACATGACTGACCATGGTTCAAGTCCCAGGCCTGGTGGCTTGAAAATCACACTGGACAACTGTTCATGCGTACCCAAAATCCCAGGAAAGGGAATGGAGGAGAAAGGACTGCAGTGTGGCTATACTCCCAGGGGGTGATTTCTCACTGTCCTTCTCACTGTCCCCCAACCCCTGCCTATGAGAGCACACGCCCTTGGCAAAAGCCTTTAAAGAAAAAAATTGAATCCTGCTTACTGTTTACCCTCTGTTTTTCTTTTAAATAGAGTTTGTCTTAGAGTAATTACCATATCCTATCTATAAGTATTTTCCATAATTTAGAAATAGATCATGTACTTAAATTTCAACTTAATTTGAATTTCCTTTGTATTTCAAAGATGGGACACCCCAAATCAAAGGCAAAGGGAATGTGGCGATTGTTTTTCCTTCTTATTGTCCCTTTGATCAGGCTTTATTAAAAATTTTTTTTTATTTTAAGAATTATTTAACTTTATTTTTTTTTTATTTATTTTTTTTTGGAGAGGTTTTTTTCGCTATAGGGCGCGTGCGCTCGCCAGACAGACAGAGAGAGACATAGAGACAGAAAGCGAGAAATCACCCCCCAGGGGGGATGGTCACGCCGCAATCCCTTCTCCTCCATTCTCCTCTCGGGATCTTGGGCACGCACGCACACGCGCCCGGCGTGAGTTGTAAGCCACCGGGTCCGAGATGCGAACCGCGGTCGACTACGTGGGAGTCCAGCAACATAGCCATTATGCTAACTGCTGGTCCCAATTTAACTTTATTTTTGACCAGAGAGGGACAGAGTGAGAGAGAGAAGCGGGGGAGTGAGAGAGCAAGCCGCCAGGTCCAGGGCTTGAACCACGGTCAGCCATGTGGGAATCCAGCATCCCTAACCACCATGCCACACCACTTGCCAGCCCTGCTTTGGGGTTTTTAATTCTCTCTTGAAAAGTAATCCTTTTAAGGAAAAACTGATTTAATATGGATTTATGCCCATTGTGTCTACCTGTGTTTGTACATTTTTATCTGAATGTAGCCAAAATACTGCACTGTCTCTGTAGTAATATTGTACTTAAGGAGGCATTTCTTTATGAAATAAAAGAAAAGATGGCTTTTGTTTTTGCATGAGACTTCCAGTTCAATGTAAAGGAAGGGAGAAGTGGACGGAGTTCGATGACCCTGGCAAGTGCTGTGTGCTCCTGTGTGCTCACTCCTACAGCTGTTTTGTTTTTAAGCAACTTTTTTTTTTTTCTTTAAGAGATATTTGCTGTAGGGCATGTCTGCTCACTGGAGAGACAGAGAGAGAGAGGTGATAAATCACCTCTCCGGGGTGATGGCCACACTACAATCCCTTCTCCTTTTGGGACTTTGGGCACACACGCTCAGGTGCTCAGCATGAGTTTCAGGCCTCTGGGTCTGGGACTCAAACCGCAGTTGGCCATGTGGGCACCCAGTGCCTTAACCACTATGCTATCTGCTGGCCCCTTGTTTTTAAGCACCTTTAATAGCGAAGGGCTGGGCCTCTAATATGCTCTTTCCTTCCCTGCCCACAAGTCCCTGCCCCATGGCTACACTGGGCATGCATTAAATAGCCAGCTCAGTTGTTTTGGCCTGCTGGCAGAGAACAACCACATGTGAGACCTGTTTTTGCATAACTGTGCTTCCATGAGCCTGGATAAGAAACTGAACTCCCTCTTTGCTCACCTACAAAGAGAGGGAGGCAATGTATGGCCCACCTCCTTCAGAGAGGCTGAGCTGAGAGACCTAAGAATGCTGTGAGCAGTTGGGGGCAGGACGTGCGTGGTACGGCGGTCAGATGTGATGCTCTGCAGGGCAGGCCCACGTTGAGGGGGTGTTCCCGTCCCAGGCCAGAGACCCAGAGTGTGCCCAGCCCATGCTTCCCTGAGACTGGGTTGACCGAAGCTGGGGGTGGGTCGTGGCATCAAGACTGTTAGGAGTGCTGCTCTGTCTCATGGGAGATGCAAATGAAATGTGTGCTTGAAGTCTAGCCTGACCCTGACCTGACGGTGAGGCTGTCCCTCTGGATTCCAGTGTGAGCCATCTGGGTTATTTGAGCCAGCTGCACGAGAGAGAAACCAAACCGCTGGCCTGGGTGTGGTCTGACCTTGCTGGCGCTGGCGGTGGTGGCTTACTGAAAAGAGCAGGCTGTCTGCAGTGATCTCGCCCTGGCCCCCGATGGTGTTCCCTCCCACCCACAAGCAGCTCTGCTCCCTTCACTTCCCACCTCAGACTGATGGCTCCCGTCTCTGCTTCTGCCCGTGTTCTCCTAGGTCCTCCCGTGCTGCCTCTGTCTCATTTTGCTCACTTCCTGGTGGTGCCCTCTGAGTTGCCACCCTACCTTTGCTTGGTCCTCGACCGCTAGACCCTGTGTGTCTGGGGCATGGCTGCTGGCTGGCTCCTTCCTTGAGCTGTTTCTTGGGGTGTTCTGTTTTGGAATTATCACTTCTCTCCCTTGATCCTCACTCCTCCCTCTCCCTTTTTACCTACTTCCTTTCTTGTTACTTTAAATTGAGAAGTAACAGTTGTGTGTTTCTGTGGGGTGCCGTGTGATATTTTGGTGTGTGTATATGTTGTTGAATGGGTATATCAAGCAGATTAATGTGTTTGTGGCCTCAAGCACTTACCTTATTTTGGTAGTGAGAACATTTAAAAGCCACTCTTGTAGCAATCTTGAAATGCCTATCTCAATTTTCAAGTTTTAATTTACTTTTCCATGGGAAAAGAGCGTGCGTGTGCTTGTGCGTGTGTTCCCAGTAGAATCTTGGTACTGTGGTCTGATTCCAGCTACGTTAGTCCTGGAACACTCCATTCTCCTTCTCCTCCTCCACTTCTCCATCCTGTCAGGATTTTGGGCACACGTGCACTCAGATCTGGCTCTAGGGCCGGGGTGCAGACTGTAGTCTGTCATGTGGGTTCAGCTCCCTTAACCAACTAGACTGCCGAGGCTGGCCCGGGATTCTGTCTCTCGGAATCTTGTGTGGTTTCTCCGGGTTTTGCTCGCAGCCCTCTTCTCGGCTGGCTCTCAGTTGGCAGCCTTGTCCCAATTGCTGTCTCTAGGTGATCCTTAGCCTCTGACCTGGCCTTTTTCCAGCTGTGGTATCTTCTTTTCCCACCTGTCTCGAAGGGGCGCTTCCTGGACCTGAAAGTTGATCCATTTAGTTGATCTGCATGGCCCTCCCCTTACCCCACTGTTGGGCTCTTGGATCCGCGTGGTCCCCCTCCGTTCAGTTACAGGGTAGCCAGCGTGTCCATGCCAGACCTCTGCCCTCTGTGCCAGTGTGCCCACCGCAGGCATGGGAGCCAGGGCCAGAGCATGCTGCGTCCGGGAGCAGGCGCAGCAGCAGGTAGAGCTGGCAGTGGTGCTCTCCTGATGAGTAGATGGCTGGTTGGACGAGTGGTTCAAAGCAGAACTGGGCTCCAACTGCATCCCAGTCCCAGCTCACTGGCTTTACCAGCACTTGAGCTCATGCAGGGAGAGGAGGAAATAGGACTTGCTCTTGGGGTGTCGGGAGCCACTGGCTGCCTTCTGGCTGGCCTCATGGTGGGTGGGTGCAGCGGCCCCCGGGCTATCACTTCCCCCGTGGGGGTGGTCAACTTCCTCCTGCAGGATTGTGATCAACACAGTAACCACAAGAGGTCGACCACTTGGTGACAGTTCACTGCCTTACCCCAGCCTTTGTCTTTTTCACAGCTGGGGCCATCCTAAGGCTCCAGGTTCCCACTGGACTCAGGGCTCCTGACGCCCTCTGGTGGCCTGCTCGTCACTGGTGCCCACCTGTCTTGTTGACACCTACTCCAGATGCGGCCACCTCAGACAGCTTCTTCCCGTCCCTGCTTGGAGCCACGTCTGTCCTCATGCTCTGTTTCTGTAGCAGGTCCCTGTCTCCTCACCAGGGCTGCCACTGGCTGAGGGCACCTTCTGCTCTGTCCCCAGCCCAGTGCTCTCCTTGTTGGCTGCACTGAACTTAAAATTTTATTTATTTTGTTTATGCTAGAGAATGTATGTGAGGGTCCGATAGTGAGGAGGGAGCTCCCTCAGTAAGGCTCGTCGTGCCCCACAGCCACCCTCCTGCAGCCTTCCCGCTTGTCGGGTCTGTGCACCAGTGCATGGGCGCAGCCTGTTTTCGAGCCAGCCCAGGCTCCAAACCCACAGTTGGTCATGTGGCTCCCAGCCCTGCAGTTCAGTTTCCCACTGACCGTGCCACTAGGCTGGACTTGATGGAATTTTTCTTCCCAAACTAGGCTGGTTATTCTAGGGCTTCCATCTTTCCTCTCCTCACCTTGAGACTGGCTGAGCTGTGAGACGGAGTCCTCCAGATGGGCAGTGGGCAGCTTGTTTCTCCTGCTGTTATCAGGGTCGCTTCTGCATGTGTATTTCCTTTGTAACTTTTCAAGTTTAATCAGTATAATTTTGTAACACATCAGCTTTTTCTTTTTTTTTATTTTAATAAATATTGATTTCCATGAATTTTTTTCTCTTTTGTGTGACTTCTAGACCCACTCTCCGAGACTAATCCCTCCTCCACAGCCTCAGCCTCCCCCTGCACCCCCACCACCGCCACCTCAGCAGCAGCCGATCAGAAGCCTGTTCCAGCAGCCGCAGCCGCAGCCTCTGCTCCCCCTGCAGCATCCGCACCACCCTGCCCCGCCCCCAGGCGTGCACGTGCCCCCGCAGCTGGAGACCCCCAGGGTGCTGCTGACCCCCCCTCCTGGGCCTCCACCGCAGCCCAAGAACATCCACATCAACCCGCACTTCAAAGGGACCGTGGTGGCTCCTGTTCAAGGTACGCTGTCCGTCCTGTGTTGTGAAGGTGCTGGCGGTCACGGTGCCCCGGCCTGTGTCCGTCACTGGCTGATGCTTTGCATGTCCAGCTTTGTAGAGTTTCTTCCCCTGGCTCCTTCCCCTCTCGCCCAGGCACACGTTAGCTTCGTGGGCCAAGTTCATTTCTTTGCAGATGTTTCTCTCATTGAGTGGGAGGTTCTGAGAAATCATTCTAAACTTAAAGACCACATAGAGACAGTTGCTGAGGTAGCTGAGCCGCCGTACTCACAGATGTCAGGAGCACGGGCCTGTGGGAGCGGGTCTCCCCCTTAGTTTCCACTCACTGCCCCGTAAACTCTAGTGTTGGCTGGTGGTGGGAAAGGACAGATTCGTTTTCTAATTATTAATCATAACCTAGCAATTGCCGACATTATTACAGAAACGTGTTAAGCTGGAGCTGGGAACTGATTTCCAGTGGTCCGTATGAGCATGTCTGTGAGCGTTTGTGAGTGTGCGTTCATTGAGGTCGTCTCCCTCCAGCTTCGGAGTTCTGTTGGTGAGCAGAGCAGAGCTTTCCGCAGTTGCGGCCTCGCGAAGTGTGGGACGGTCGCCAAGCGGGGAACAGAATAGGGCAGGACTCTGTGGCATTAGGCGGACGCGCGCTGAGAAGCCGTGAGCAGGAAGTAAGGGGTAGCTGTGTCTGAGACAGGGCGAGCAGCAGAGGTCAGGGACTGGCCGTGCCAGGTCTGCCCGCAGGGCCAAAGGGCTGACCCAAGCTGAGACCGCGCCGTGTGTGTGAGCGAGCAGACAGAACGGCCGGACTCCTGTGGACAGGAAGTGCTGAGACAGGGCCGTATTGGCCTCCAAGCTCTCGCACCATTGGCTTTCCCTCAGGGCACAGCGGGTAGTGACTGGAGGGGTTCGAGCCAGGGAAGGACACTGCTCTGTGTTTCGGAATGCCCATCTCGCTGCCATAGGGGAGTGGGCAGCAAGTGGCGAGGGGTCAAGCCAGGTCTCACTGGGAGGTGGCCACAGGGTCACAGGTAGCAGACGGGTGGCGTGGAGCGGTGTGGGAGCAGGGATGTTGAAGAGCAGTCAGAGGCCGGAGGTTCCAGGAGATGGAGCAGGAAGCCTTGCTGGAGGGTTGGCCAGTGAGAGAATGAGGAGGGATGGAGCTAGGTGCCCAGGGACGTGGCGCTGCCATGGCCTGAGGCGGGGTGGCTGGAAGGCAGATCTGTTTGGGGTGTGTCTGACAGTGAGATGTGCAGAGGCAGTGGGATGGGGGTTTAGCCCGGGGGCTGTTGGCACAGTGAAGCGATAGAGCTCTACGGGAGGTGTCGGTGGGGCGGGATGCCAGGCACTGGCCCTGGGCCCTCAGCAGGAGAGGAGCTGGGAAGGCAGAGTGTGAAGAAGAGAGCCAGAGGAAGCACTTCGCAGGGGGCGGGTGCAGACTGCACATGGTGTCAGGAGGTCTTTGGCACTTTGAGGGTGGTTTTGGTGAGCAGGGGGGATCCTGGCTGACGTGGGCACAGGCCTGGAGGCCACCGTGCCCGCAGGCTTGGACCGTGTGCTTTGCTGAAACAGTGGGTGGTTGGTCGTTGGTGGGAGGACGTGGGTCTGAGAGTGTTCCACTGGAGGTGGGCAAACACATTGCACACTCGCAGGAGAGGGCCTGACGTGGGCAGGAGGGAAAGAGACTGCCCTGCCAGGACCTGCAGTGCACCAGGCAGGACCCCGGGCAGCCCTTTCTCGACGGCTTTCACTTGCTCGGTGAGTCGCCATGATGGGGAATGAGGAGGGCAGGTCTGAGGAGAGAAGCTCCCAAGTCACCCTTGAGGGGACAGGAGTGTGGACGTGTAGGGGTGTGTCGGGGCTGCCACCTCTGAGGCTTGTGTCCTGCATTCAACGAGCCATTGGTGTGATGGGGTCCTCTCCCGAGCTGTACCCACCTACGTGGTGGTGTGGGCCCCCAGGGCTGTCATTCTGGCAGGGCATGGGAGGTCAGGCCCGAGTGCGTGATAGGGCCCTGGAGTGGATGGTGGGTCTGGGGGAGCAGGCTGCGAGGTGGTGTTGGGGTCTCGTAGTCACACAGCGGCTCTGGCCAGGTTCCTGGAGAGAACGTGAAGCAGTGGGCAATGTAGATCAGGAGAGGGAGGTGGCCGTCACTGCTGAGGTGGCCACGAGGAGCCCAGGTGTGGCACTGGGAGGGTCTGGCGCAGGTCCGCAGGATGAGCCCTGAGAGCTGCACAGGAGCAGGAGCTGCCTTCAGGTGGCTGGGCAAGGGAGGTGACACCCCAGTGAGGCACACCCAGGTGCTGGCAGGTGGCTGTGGAGAACAGTGGCAACCTGGGAGGCCCAGGGAAAAGCCAGGTTCCACTCCAGCAGGAGGTTGAAGGGACCAAAGGGCGCGGTAGGGAAATCCCAGATGTTGGGGAAGCCCAAGACAGACCTTAGTGTGGGAGATGGCGTGACCCTCACATCCCAGCCTCTGGGCCAGGGTCACGGCTGTGGTCCTGTGGCCTTGGAGCAGAGCAGGGCAATGACAGGTGGCTCTGAGTGTGCGGGAAGCTAGGGCCGCTCAGGACCTTCGACGCAGAGACTTAGCAAGGGGGAGGGCGAATTGCCTTTGCCAGGCGCTGACGGAGGCCAGCCCTTCTGAAGCACGTTTCTTCAGTGGAGACTGAGGGAGCTGAGACAGACGTCTGCAGCTGGGCCTGCTGCGGCGTGCGACGTCAGAGCCTGGTGGAGATAAAGGCGCATTGCGAACCTCGTAAGGAGAGTTACCACATGCGTATCTCCTGATGGGACTCTTGGCTTTCGAGGGTGAGGTGTACGCCGTGGTACCCACATTTCCCCAGCAGTTTGGTAGGACTGCAGCCAGGGAGCTGTCAGGCCGAGAGGGAACACGAGTGCCCCTGTGCTCCCTGGGGCGGCACGGCCGCCGGGCAGCCCCTTGCTCCCTGGCCCTGCAGGCTGCTGGTGTGCCGGGCATCGGGCCCCGGCCGCACCCTGGGCCGGACGTCCAGTCCGTTCTGCTGCCCCAGCTCTTGGCTGCCCTCTCTGTCACCTGCTGCTCTCTTTATCTCGGTCTTGCCTTTTTTCTGTTTAACACACAGGTTTGTTTTTGTTTTTAACGTAAAAAAGGATAGAGTTAGGTTGCCAGGAAAGTCATGAAGTATTCTTGTTTTTCTGAGCAAAATGCATCTCGACTTGCTCAACAGCGCAGTACTTACTGGGAATCACCAACTTGCCGGAGGTTCCTGTGGAGGAATCCATTTCTTAGTGTGCGGTTCCTTCCCAGGGCCCCGCCCCGCGCTGCGGGCTCAGTCTCCCCTGCCCTGCCCTGCCCTGCCCCGGTAGCCCTGCTGCTGTGCAGGCTTACCTGAGAAGTACTGATGTCCACACCGAGTTCATGCAGGAGGGGTGGGCGTCTCTGGAAGATGTCGGTATTTTGGTACTTAATTTAAAACACCATGTCTATATTTATTGATGTAATTTCCCCCCTTCATCTTCATGATAATCTCCTGAGGACAGAAATACTCAAATTTTTTTCCTTTTCCACTTCACAGTCTCATATTTTGCTTCAGCTACGCCATCGACGCACCACTGGCTGTGCTGAAGGGACCAGGGCGGGGCCTGAGTGCACGCAGCCTTGGCATGGACTGATGCTCACTTTGGATTTGGACTCCTTGCTCAGTTGCTCTGGGCAGGCATGGGCTTCTGCCATTGTTACAGTGTAAAAGTCAGTTTCAGAAGCATCGATGCAGCTCCCTATATGCTGACACTTTAAACTGAACCTGCGGGAGAACGCTGTTGATTATGAGGTTTACCGTGGGAGTTCTTGAGTGCTCATGGTAAATGAGAAGAGGCTGTCTCAGCGCTGATTCAGTGACTCGTGAGATGTATCATCTGTGCTCTTCACTCACCAGAGCTCTATTTTTTTTTTAAGAGAGATTTTTGCTATAGCGCCTGTGTGCTCGCCAGAGAAACAAGAGAGATAGAAAGTGAGAAATCACCCCCTGGGGGGTGGCCACACCATAGTCCCTTCTTCATTCTCCTCTCAGGAGTTTGGGGACACACACACAGGTGTCTGGTGTGAGTTTTAAGCAATCAGGTCCGGGACTCGAACCGTGTTTGACTACTGGAAGTCCAGTGATGTAACCATACGCCATCTGCTGGTCCCTCACCAGAGCTTCTTAAGTTAGGATTATGCTGTGCTCCTAGCATTACTGCTGCGCATATGTTTGCTAGCTGCCCCCACAGGTCCTGTAGACCGGGCCTTCACACCAGTGTCTCTTCACTCTTCTGGAGGCTGGCAGTCCAGGGCCAGCTGTGCACAGGCCAGTTCCCTGTCTGTGGCTTGCAGATGTCACCCTCTCCTGTGTCCTTGTCTTCCCCCATGTGCACCTGTGTCTGCCCAATTTGCCCCTCTCCCAGAGACAACAGTCTGGCTGGCTTAGGGTCCACTGCGGAGAGTGCGTTTGACCAGTTACCCTCTGTGAGGTCCTTTACAGTCCCTTATAAATGCAGTCACAGGCTTGGATACAGGGATTTTAATGCACCCACTCGGGAGGGGGAGGGGAGCGGGAGCTCGATTTGGCCCCCACACCTGGCCATCTGAGAGCTCCCTAGGTGCATCTGGTAGCACATTTTAAAGAAAGGCGGAGCATACACTTAGGTGTTGAGTGTTTTTTTGTTTTGTTTTGTTTTGTTTGTTTGTTTTTTCTTTCAGTGTAGCACAGAAGTTTTAAAGAGCTTAAACACATCTGATTTAGCCCCAAGGTGCAAAATGTACATGTAACTCCCTCTTTTTGTGAAGTGTCCTTTTAAAATGATGTGATGCCTTTAGTAGATTGATAGGAGTGCTACTTGTTTAAAACCAAAAGTAAAGACTTGGCATAGCAGATGGTGAAGTGGACGGTTCTTTGTAATGGCACGTGAGTGGTTTTTCTGGTTCATTATGCCGTTTCTTTCCTCCGCCTGCCTCACTTCCTCCTTCCCTAGCTTTCCTGGATCTAGGGGGTTTCGATTTAAATATGTGTATGAAGGGCTAAGAAAATAGAGCCAGGGTTCAGTAGCCTGGGTACCCGAATAAGGGTGTGAAAATGAATCGTTTCGGGTTTCACATTTCTTTGTTATAACATTACAGCAGTCCTATCTTTTTTTCTTGAAAATTATGTTAAGCCAACTGTTGGGTCATTAGAAAAGTCATGACCCATTTTTTTGCATAGAAAAACATAGAAAAATACGTCATGACTTTCCTAATGACCTAGTAGTAATTCAGTGTTGAAATGAAAGCTCCTGCTCATGTTATCACATGCTAAAGAAGAAAGCTTTTGCTTCCCTCTTTCCTTTTAGGACTTGTTAAAGAATACTCAGTGCTGCCCTCGAGGGTAACTCGATGTGTTACGCGAGCCTTGTGCACACCGTCTGTACTCTCGGTTACGTGTTGAGCCTTGCCCGCCTTCCCCAGTGCCCGGTGTTGTGGGACCGTTTGTAACGCAGGTCGTCTTCTTTGCAGTGCCCTTGCTGCCAGTTCCGAGCCAGCCCCGACCTGCTGTGGGACCCCAGAGATTTCCCGTGAGTAGCAGCTGCATCTTCTGCCCTGATTGGGATGAGCACACACTTCCTAAGAAACATTAACATAGCAAACGCAAGGGCTTACAACCAAATATAATTTTAAGGATTTGTAAATATTGACAATAATCTCTGCCATAGAAAATGTTTGTTAAAAGCTTAAGGTCAATGGATTTTTGAGAGTGGAATTAATTTTGTTTAACTGTAAAATTATTGAATCAGGATCATCAGTTCATCTTAAAGAATATGAATTTCGACTCTGTTATTGCATTATGGTAAGTGGGAAATGCGCCTTGCTTTATTATGGGGTGGGGGAGCAGATAGGCATTCTTGCAGGTTGTGTGTGTGAAATTCTAGGGCACAGAAATGAAATCCCTACCTTTTTGAAAAAAGAACCTCTGAAATCTTAATGAACCTTAATTTTGTATTTTAAATGAAGGTTTTTACTTTAAAATAGTTTTTTTTTTTTTTTTAAAAAAAAAACACATTCTCTCTCTCCCTCACTTGTTAGAGACACAGAAAAGTATACTGTACCCATTCTTCTGACATCTTAGTAGAAAAATGCCCGTCCCTTGTACTTGTGTTGACTTAAATATATGCATTTTACCTTAGTCGAATTTTTGGCTTGATTTGAGGTTTGTCCTTGGCTTTATTAAACCAGTGAGTACATGTGTTTTTAAAAAGCAGTGTGAAAAAAGTGAACCAGGCCATACAGTTTCGACGCCACTTGTATGTACAAAAGTAGTCTCAGCCTAAGTGCTTGTTTCCAGGAAACATCTAATTGCCAGTTTGACTGTTGCTCTTTGATGCTTTAGAGGATAACATTTGTATGTGCTATTTGGCAAAAAAAGCTTAAAGGAAAGGCCTAAGTATATAATCAGGTGATTATTCAAAAATAAAATTAGTACTGGATTTAAGGTTTAGAGTTCTTTTTAGTGATTTCCTTATTTGTAGCTCTTATGTTTGAATTATGAGGCTGGGTTCTTACTGGGTTCATTCCCTTATACTCAGCTTTTTTTTGTTTAAATTACTTAGTAAGTTTTAAAAATTAGTCATTTTTAAAAATCTAGACGAAAGTGAGTCCTGGTCTCTATTTACAACACTTCACTTGCCCCTTTAGTTCAGTGCATTGTGTCGCCCAGCAGTGGCCTGTGTGTTAGTCACTGGACACACTCCTTCTGGTGAAGGGCATATCAGCTAGTGACTATAAAGCATTCTCATCCTAAGTTAATTCTCTTTCTCAGGATGGTGAACATCTGTGTTAAAAATCATTTTGGGACTTGTTTGTGTTTTATTTGTAGTCAAGGCACAAAATTTAATGTGTAAAAGCAATTACAGTTTAAGAAATAAACATACGTTGATATGTTTGGGAAAAAAATTTAAGATATTATTTTGAAGATGGTAAATATCGTAGAATTACGATTGGAAAACTTTCTGCAGGGATAACGACTTGGTGGTGTGTGGGTGGGTGAAAGGAAGTAGTTTGGTTAGACACGAGGTGTTCATGACGGAGCCCGAGTGCTGCCTTCTGCGTGGTGTGTGCCGCACCTGTCGGTACGCCCCGGGGAGGGAGACTGAGTCGCAGTCAACTGTGGTGTCGGAGCCACTGTGCTCTCTCCTGTGAGTAGTCTCCTGGAGAAAGTAATCAATGTGGAACCTGCTGACCAGACTCAGTAGAAGTGTCATGTGCTAAAATGTCCATCCAGGTATTGCTGGGGAGGGGAGAGACTCCAGGCTGCCTCTTGTCCTTTTACTTAAAAGCCAGATCTTCAGATCTTTGTTGAATAGAAATGTGTTTTTCCTTTTCCACTGATGGATTAAACCCAGGTGCTGTGAATGTCAATTGAACTTTGTAAACATGTAACGAGGATGTGTGTTATACCGTGTGCTCCATGGCATGCTAGTCCTCGAACTCTGTAATGAACCCGGCACAGTTAAACGCAGCCTTGCTGTGTCCGGAAGCTCATTCCGTGTGAGTGAGACTGTAGGCGGTGCGGGTGGTTGCGGCTCAGCAAAGCCCTGGGGAGGACTACTCTTGCGTGTGTGTGCTCTGTGGTCCCTCCCATGCCCTCACTCCTATCCTGGGAGTCTCCTATAGCTGGAGTTCAGTCCATATTTGTTAGTCACAATTTTTGTTTTATGAATGTGTATACATGTTGATTAATGTGCACACACATGCTCACACACATGCTGGCGTGTGTGTGCATGCGCACACACACACACACACACACACACACACACACAGTGATGAAGTATTTATTTTAGGAGGCCTAACTTAGGATTCATCGTAGGGTCTGTTTGAAGCAGTGTACTTCCTTAGTATGTATGAACAGATAATTCAGAAATTTACTTGCCAGTTTTCATGAAATTGGCAATTGAGCAAAACCAAGTACATGGTGATCTTGCCTTTCCTGAGCTCAGCACTGTGAGGTGAATCTGCAGTGCTCCTAAAACAGGCAGTGCTCTGAATGGAGGTGCTGCCTCCCAGCAGGCAGGGCCGTGAGTGGACTCATACCCGATGGTCTGGTTGGCGTCTGCAGACGCGTCTCTGCGCGAGCGCCAGCCGCCTTGTGCTTAGTGGATAGACTCTCCCACGGGCCTCCTGCACAGAGGTTGCAGAGCCGTTTTCATTGAGTAAATGCACACAGAGGTTTATACTGTGTAATTTTGCCCTTACTTGGGACCTTTCGTAGAGTGCTTAGTACAGAGAAATGTTTCATGTTTCTTCTTTCTGTTCCCATCAAGGATACGCATGTGTATTTGCATGGTAGAATTACTTCATAGGAGTTTCACTCTACGCATAAGGATTCAGCTTTTACTCAACTAAGGAACAAGAAGGGCAGACAGCAGACGGAAGTACTGCTGATCTCCACGTGGGGAAGGGCCTGGATATATCTGGTACTCCTGCTGAGGAGTCCCTTCTCTTCCTCAGCAGGGGTAAACTTCGCTTTCTTTCATTTACTGTTCTTTCTTTTGAAGATGTTTTATTAATTTCTTGCGTGAGAGAGAGCGGAAGAGAGACATGCCCTGCATGATCTTCCTGGCATGTGCAGAGAGGCTCCACTAACAGGGCATTCCCGTCTGGGTCCCGTCACATCCCACTGCACCACCGTCCAGTGCCACACTTGGCTTTCTTAAAAGTCAATTAGTTGGGGAACCAGCAGTTAGCGTAATGGCTATGTCGCTGGACTCCCACATAGTCGACCGCGGTTCGCGTCCTGGACCCGGTGGCTTAAAACTCACGCCGGGTGCGTGTGCGTGCGTGCCCAAGATCCCGAGAGGAGAATGGAGGAGAAGGGATTGCGGCGTGACCATCCCCCCTGGGGGGTGATTTCTCGCTTTCTGTCTCTATGTCTCTCTCTGTCTGTCTGGCCAACGCACGTGCCCTATAACAAAAACCTCTCCAAAAAAAAAAAAAAAAAAAAAAAAAGAAAGGAAGAAAAAGAAAAAGTCAATTAGTTGGAATTTTGTGATAACTTTGGAAATACTTAATTTAGAAATAATGTGTTTAGAAATTTTCGAAGTGAGGGACCAGCAGTTGGCGTAATGGCTATGTCAGTGGACTCCCATGTAGCCGACCGCAGTTTGAGTCCCGGACCTGGTGGCTTAAACTCACACTGGGTGTGTGTGTGCGCGTGCGTGCCCAAGATCCCGAGAGGAGAATGGAGGAGAAGGGACTGCTGCGGTAATTTCTCGCTTTCTGTCTCTCTGTCTGTCTCTGTCTTTCTGGCAAGCACACGCACCCTATAGCAAAAACCTCTTCAAAAAAAAAAAAAGAAAGAAATTTTTGAAGTGATTACTCTGCCAGTTTTCTAACTAAAAACTACAGAGAATTCTAGGAAGCCTAAAATAAAACGCTGTTTTTCATAGAATGATTAACTTTTTTTTTCTCAAGGTTTATTTCAAAAGAGACAGAAGGAGAGGAAGAGGGAGCAAATGGGAGACACTCAGGGAACCTCGGCAGGGCCTCACCATGCTTGGTCCTACCCCTGCCTCCTGGCCAGTCACCGTCACAGGGCATCTGGTGCGTGCAGGTCGGTCCCACGTGAAACCCTGGGCCCCGCACATGATTTTGGTATGAGCAGTGGTACCCCATTGCCTGCACCAGAGACCAGTTTAAAATTAATTTTAAAGTAATCAGATATTAGGCCAAAAAACGTATCCTAAGCTGTGTTTTTAGTTCCAGTTTAGGAATATTATTTAGAAGATTGAATACATTTTTAACCCAAGATTTGAATGTCAGTCCTAAGTGTCCTTATTTCTGTCCATGGTGGAAAAAATTGCTTTAGCTCTTGGTGCTTAAGGCATTGTTCTTGGTCGTGTGAGTCTTCACACTTACCCTGGAGGGGTTTCGTTCCCTCTCGTGTGTCTGAGACACTGGAGAGGCGCTTTGTCATCGAGGCTTCAGTCTGGGAGTCAGACCCGTGCACCGCACTGCACTGCAGACCAGCCGTTAGTGCCCAGCTGAGTGGGCTCTCACTCAGACTCGACTTCCCGCGACTTGCAGGTTTTCACCGGAGTCCATCCTTGTCGCAGGTATGGGGTACATCTCAGTTGAGCCTATCAGAAAATGACTCTCTTTTGTTCTCATTTTCATTTTATAATGTTATCTTCTGAATGTAAAATATGGGGGGACTTCAGAAAGTTTGTGGAAAAGTAGAATTAAAGGACAAGTTTATTTTGGTGGAAAAGATTTGAAACCCATGATAGTTTTTTTTGTAAAAGCACATTTTCCGTGAGCCTCGTGGAGTCCCTGTATACCACCATTGTTTAAGTAGTTAATGCTTGCCTGGGCTGATCGGAACCGTTAGCTGGCCTCACGCAAATGACTCCCCCCCCCCCCCCCCCGGTCATTCTGGCTCCTTCCTCTGCCCAGTCTCTGCCTGGTGTCCTCGGCCTCGCAGTCCACTCGCTGGGAACGTTCCCACACACGTCAGGCCCTTGCCTGCAATTTCACAGAATGTTTCTCTCTCTCTTCTCTTTTCTTTCCGTTTTTATTTTGAATAGGGAAGTAAGAGTAGGGAAGCTAGCTTACCTTCCTGAAAATGAGACTCTGCCTTTACTCCTGGTAGACTTTTGCTGTAATTCCACACGTCCTTCGTTTTACAAGGTTACTTGCAGTCTAATCGGTCTCACTTCCCACAGACTGTCCTTGATGCGTCGTTGTCAGTCCAAGGCTAGAAACCCTCTCCTTGTTCGTCAGGGTGCTTTCCAGCCACATGTTTGCCCTCAAAGAGGTTTTTATTATTTTTAGAATTGGCCAACTTATAAAAGCAACCCCATAATGTCAGTTGTTGGAATATTTTCAAGTGTTGCTTTAAGAGTTTGCCTACCTAGTTTTATGTTAAAAGTGGAAATTGTGGTAAAAGACTCCTTACTCTACTCTTCAGGCTAGTCACTGTAGCGCGTGTCCCCACTCGGTGGGCAGGAGCTGAGGGCTGTGCTTGGGCCCACTCTGTGCACGGTGCGTCGCAAGTAGCCGGACCGTGCGGCGTAGGCCGCGTCAGGTGGCGGGAGAGTGCTCCCTGGACGGCCCTGCGTGCCGTTTCACGCAGACCGTGTCCGAGGAGACTCTGCATGGCACGTCTCTCTGGTACAGCTCTTGCAGACAAGAATACAGACTTGGTTTCTTCCAGGAGGGCAGGTCTCGCTTCCGGACGTGTGCTGTTTTCATGACGTGCCTGTGGTGCCTTGTAGTTATTAGCACTTGCGGTGGGAGGGTGATGGGCACTTTGTCTTGTCAGTCACTGAGCAGGGGCAGGCGTGTGTGGTAGGAGAGCCTTTCGCCTGTCAAACGCTGTCAAGCTTGCAGAGAGAGAACACAGTTTAAAATGCAGGTGACATAATACCCAGCATCCTCCACTTGCTGGTGGGTTTCTGATTAATCATGATTACCATACATTATCATACCATCAAATTTAATCATATCAATGAATTCCCATCTGCAGCAGTAATAGGAGCAGCTAAACACTCTGGTAACAGCTATTAAAGAAGGTGGTTTATCAAATTCAGTAACCCTTCACTCGACTCACCGCTGTGTCAGCTGGGTAGAGACAGACGCGGAGGCCCAGGCTTGGAACTCAGAGGCCGGGTGGAGTAACGAGGCCGTCGAGTGACTGTGTGGAACTGCGTCACAAATATGTGACACGCCGTTTTGCTCACCGTTGGGGCAGTGACGCTGTTCGGGTGATGCAAACACCTTCCCAGGTGGGTAATGTCACTTCTGTAGACTTCAACATGGAGGACAGGTTTCTGTCTGCAGCCCCATACTCATCAAGCCTATAAAATGTTACAGTGGCATTCCTGGACTCCTCTGTGCCAAGAAAAGCTCTGGGTCAGTTGTTAGTGCTTGTTCCGTAAAACAGCAGTTTTTGTTGTGGTAGTGTTTGACTTACTCTGTTTTAGTATTTGTCTTCCCAGGGATATCTTTCAAGATCCATCTGTTTAGATTCATTTTTTTAGATCAACTTTTTGAAAGAGGCCCTCGTGTGTGCGCGTGCGCGCGCGCGTGTGTGCGCGCGCGCGCGCGTGTGTGTGTATGTACAGCAGCCAAAAGCAATTCTTCCAAAGCATTCTGTTTTTTCATTTTAAAACCTCTGTCTCCTTGATGTACACAGTGTGTGAGTTCTGCTCGAGGCCTCAGTGGGGGCTGGCCGCGGTGACGGGGGACAACGAACAGCACAGCTCGGTGCCCAGCATGGGCTCGCTGCTCAGGGTGCGCCCCACCAGCAGCACTGAGCCTTCCCTCTTCCTGCATTTCCGGCAGACAGCCAGGGGACCAACAGATGGTGTAATGCTGACGTCGCTGGACTCCCATGCATTGACTGTGATTCAAGTCCCAGACCTGGTGGCTTAAAACACGCTGGGTGTGTGTGTGTGTGTGTGTGTGTGTGTGTGCGTGCATGCACAAAATCCTGAGAGGAGACTGGAGGAGAAGGAATTGTGGTGTGGCTATCTCCCCTGTGGAGGTGATTTCTCACTTTCTGTCTCTCCAGTGAGTGTACGTGCCCTATGGCAAAAATCTCTTTCTTAAAAAAAAAAAAAAAAAATCTCTTCTTAAAAAAGACAGCCAGGAGCACGCAGGCCTCTCCGCTTGGAGCAGGGCTTCCCCCTATAGAGGTGCGCCTCGTACCTGGGACACCTGGCTCCCACTGGCCGTCTGCCCTCTTTGTGGTTCGACACTCTGGTGGGGCAGCACAGTTTGCTTCGCAATTCCTCGGGTCGGCACTGGCATTCTTTCTGGTCTCTGGCTGCTGGGATGAAGTAGCTACACGCTTTGGTGCATGGGCCTTTCCGTTACCTGACACTGTCAGGAAGCCCCAGGGTGTGATTACGGGTCTGAGTGCCGCTGCACCCACAGGGCTCCCTTCAAGGCGGCTTGCTCTCAGCCGGTAACACGCAGGTCGCTGTTTTGCTTGTTTCCCTGGTTCTTTTTTTCCGTGAAGAAGTAGTCTTCCTATTTGAAGATCACTGGTGAGTGGAAAGATCAGTGAGTCCTTACTGTGTTCCGGAGTCATTCAGGCTTGTGGTCGGCGCCTTACAAAGCCAAAGCATTGTTCTATTTTTCAGTTTTACAGATTGCGAAACTGAGTCATGAGAAGATTGAATCATTTAAATTCACATAACTGGATACAGGAGGTAGGATTGGAACCGAGGCGGTCTGTGTGAAGCTCATTCCCTTCATTTGTATGCTGTGCTTTCTTCTCAAGGACGGAAGTGAGCTTGAGTAGATGGGGGACAGTGGGTCCAGGAAGGTAACCCAACTATGGAGGACTGTGACGGCACTGTGTATGAGGGCGGCACGTCTGCTTTGGCAGGGCTTTCCCGAGGGCGTGCTTTTGAGGGGATCCTATTGCCCCTCCGTCCTTCCACTGTATAGAATCATGCCATGCATCGCCAGGGGGCTTAGTGCAGTGGTACTGTGTGCTGAGAGGGGCTTTGGAGTCGTAGTAGTTCTGCAGCCCCACTGGGAACCGGTGGCGTTACCCTCGAGGCCTTACTGCCTGTGCTGCTTTTGCTCCCAGTATGAGACCTAGTACGCGACACTGGGCAGCTCCTGTGTGAGGTATGTAGACTGTCTGTAAATACAAGATACCCTCAAAGAAGACGGACGTAGGTATTTAGACGAGGCACACCTTGGAGGGAAGCACATCTGTGGAGACCATTGGAATAAAGCGGATTAACATATTGTGAGAGAGAGCTTAGTGTCGCTTCTGCCGGGGTCACTAGTGGTCTGCCATCTGCGCTGAGCCCCTTTAATCGAGCTGGCTGAGCGGCACTCCTAAGTATCAATCGGGTTCTGATAGCGTCCTTTGCATTTTAAGTGAGATTAAGAAACGAAAACATGCTGTTAGAGGAAGGTTGTAATTTATTGAAGATTCAAGAAGTTTCAATGACATTGTTAAGGCATTTAATTAGTCTTATTAAAATATACTAACTGACCCTTTTAGGGAGGCTGATAAGTCACCTAATAGCTGTAAGAGCCTTTTTATTCTTGGCTTTATACGATTAACTTTGTGCTAAGCAATTTATGCAGTTTTCATCTCTTTTTGTAACAGAAGTTATCATTCTTCCTGAATAGGATTAAAATAGATAACATCAAGTAATTAACAAGAGATGCAAAAAAGTGAATGCATAATTTATGTAAGAATTATATGAGAGACAAGGATAAGTTCTTACCTTGGATTTTTAAAGGGATATAAAGAAAAGCAAAATAGAGCAATTATTTGCAAGGATTAAAGTAGCCTTTCAAAGGAGGTGTTACATCAGTACTAAAAGTTCCACCGTGAGGTACGCACCACCACGCCCCGGCGTGCAGCCGCTCAGCCTTCGGTGGGGGGCTTGCTCTCTCTTTACCCTTTATGACCCTGAACTGTTAGACGTTCACAGACGAACGATCACATCGACAGACCTTTCTCATGGTAGAGATCGAGTTGGCCATGGCTTGGAGGCAGGTCTGTCTCGTCTCGGGGAAGCGGTGCGCTACAGTGGGAAGGGCCCTTCGTAAGCCCGGAGTCGGGCAGTGTGGGCCCATGTCCTGAGTGTCAGTGTGACACTGCAGCCTTGGGGGACTCACTGCGACTTTGTACACCCGAGCTGCTTCGTCCCATTGAGGACACATAACTGGCTCTGCCTCTTTCTTGGGCTGTGTCCGTGTTTGATACAGCTTTGTGAGAACCCTCTAGGAGTCAGGGTGGAAGTTGAGCTGCATGTAACACAAAACCTGGTGCACAGTGATGCGCTTAGGGACCTCCCTCCATCACCGGACTCAGCCTGGGCTGTAGTCAAGGCTGAGAACAGAGGAGGAGTGGGGGCATGTGCAGTCCTGCCGAGGCCGCCCTGCTGAGCTCTTCCAGGGAAAGTGGCCCTGTGTGGCCGGAGCCTGGCAGCTAGCTGCCCTCGGAGTGTGGTGGGGCAGACAGCACACCTGGTGGTGCTGCCCAGAATAGCAAGGGCCTGCCACTCAGGAAGAAGAGAGATCCTGTGATCCTAGACCATTAGCAGTGTTGCCCACGTGGCTCCAACTCAGGCCAGAGTCCCGGTTTTACTGTGGGTGCAGGGGAGGAGAGAAGAGTGTTGCCTGTGCTCACCAGAGCCAGGCAGTGTGGGAGGGAGCACTGAGAGTTTGTCGAGGCCCGGTGTGTGGTGACTTTCTCTTCAGAAAAGCAATGCCAGTAACAGTGAGCAGTGGGGCCGGCAGGTGGCGTGGTGGTTAAGATGTTGGACCCTCCCACATGGCTGACCAAGGTTCAGTTCGGGACCTGGTGGCTTCCTTTCTCACTGTCCCTTTCTCTCTCATTTACTCTTTCCCTCTCTGGTCAGATTAAAAATAACAGTGAGCAGCTTTGGGTTCATAGAGCTCGCACGTTTTAGGGTTTATTTGGTTCCGCTGAATTCAATAGTTAGCATTCGGTCTCCTCAGCTCTGCTGCCACGAAGCACCCGGCGCTCGCAGACCTTTGCGTCGCCCATGCCTCTCCCTCGTAAGCCAGGAGTCTGGCAGCGCGGTCCCCGAGTCCAGCAGTGTCTGATGTGGCCACACAAGGAACTTCTCGCCTGGGGCGTGTTCGCATCAGTCCTTGAGTTTCTCTCTGAGTAAGATCTCACATCGTCTGCTTGTTTTTCCATCCTGCTACGGCTTGGCTGGCTTGCAGGCATTTGTCGTCTCGGAAAGTGGACTCACCCCCTTTCTCAGAAAGTACTGGCCTCTGCAGTGCTTCTCCAGACCCTGCTGGTGCCTGCTTTCTGCCAGCTCACCCACACAGGGGTGCCAGAGAGCGCTCACTCCCCTCGCCCTGCATCTGCTGACTGGAGCCATGGCCCAGAGCGCGTCTGCACACGGGGCCTCCGTCCAGCCCTCCTTCCAGTCTCCCGCATCTGCTGTTCTGTTTTTGTCGTGAGAATCTGAGCCAGTGCGGTGGGAGCCGAGGACTGCCGCACGCTGCTGGGGAAGGTCAGCAAGCTCGCACGTTCCTCGTGGTGGGACATGATCTTCCGAAGGGACGAGGCAGGGAGGGCAGGGACGCCTGCAGCTGAGGGCACAGCTGCTCTGTGGGGAGGTGCTGCAGGTGCTGGACGTGGGACGGGACCGGACGGGCCGGGGGGGATGGAACCAGAAGGTGGGCCCCCTGTCCAGGGCCTTGACGAGCCAGCGAGAACTAGGAGGGTTTAGTGATGGGCACTGCCCTGCGGCCTCCCGCGGTCTGGTCAGGATGGAGAGCCTAGGCGCTGGAGCTCCATCTCCTGCAGCTGGGCCGGGAGAGTGTAGCTTCACACAGAGGGCGGCGTGAGAGGGTGTTTTCTGTGGCTGTTTTGCATTTTTGCTGAGGCGGAAACAGAGTGAACACTGAGAACAAAGATGGAATGCATGATTCCGGGTTGTGTAGACTACCACTTTCATACCCAAGAGAAAAATTTGTTGCTTAAAATCATCCAAATGAGTGACTTCGCTAAGATTCACATCGTATGACCGGAACTGCCTCCTTTACCTCTTTTTTTCTGTCAAATAAAATGATCTCTGGGAACTTTAGCTTGTTGTTCTCAGGTGTCAAGACTCTGCTGGGGTTGAGTAGGCACAGTATGATTTAAAATACTAAAATGCAGGGCTAGCAGATGGTGTAATAGTTACATCACTGGATTCCCACAGAGTCAACCCTGATTCGAGTCCCAGACTTGGTGGCTTAAACTCATGCCAGGCGCATGTGCATGTGTGCCCAAAATCCCAAGAGGAGAATGGAGGAGAGGGGATTGAGGCATGGCCGTCCCCCCTGAGGGGTGATTTCTTGCTTTCTGTCTCTCTGGTGAGTGCATGTACCCTACAGCAAAAGTCTCTTTTTTAATAGTAAAATAAGTAAATAAAATGTTCAAATGCTGGTGTGCCCTTGGGCCAGCGACATTATGACAGAAGAGTTTCCTGGCCAGGTGCTGAGGAGAGAAGGGCTGGGGTGACCATGGCCCACGGCCCACCAAACAGTGCCTGCCCTCCATCCCTGTTTCCATGGCTGGGCCCGCTCTGTCATCACCCAGGCCCTGACCCTTGGTCCAGAACCCTCTGTAGCTCACCCAGGCTCTGACTCGTTCTCATTGGCTCTCACTACAACAGCGGTCCCCAACTTCCCTAGCACCAGGGACTGGCCTCGTGGGAGACAGTCCTGACTGGGAGCGGGAAGCTGATTGGAGGGTTACCCCAGACAGCACACCCACCACGCACCGCGTCTCTGCCAAGACCGCATTCCAGGATGCAGGGAAACCAGGATTCGTGCCCCCGTGAGGTCCAGTACCCCGCTGACCCGACAGCAGATGTGCCCAGGGCACAGCACGAGTGACAGGGAGCAGCACTGTGTGCAGAAACAAAGGAAGCCTCACCCCTGCTGTGCCGCCCAGTGGCCTGGCACCAGCCCATGGCCTGGGAGTTGGTGACCTCTGCACTAGAGCGTCAGGACCACCGTGGGACAGGGCTAGTTGGCGTGTACTCTGGGGGATGAGTCCGGCACCTCGTCCTGGCTGCACAGCGCATGCCCAGGTTCCCTGGAGCCCTCTGTGTCCACAGCCCGCGAGTCCTCAGCGTGGCCCGGACAGCGGGCGGTCCTCCTGCTGCTCTGTGTTCGAGGACTTTGCCCGTCGAGGGCGCTGGAGTCAGAGTTCTACATCTCCTTGTACCGAATGGAGGCCCACCCCAGCTGGACTCAGCCAGTGACCCCGCGGCAGGCTTTAGTACAGACCAAGCTCACACCCTGGCAGGGCACCATCGGGCAATTCTTTGAAGAGAGCTGTCATTTCCGATCACACCTTGAAGGTTGGAAATGGTTTTTTCATATTTTCAGGTAAGCATTCTTTGTTTTTCTATTTGTAAACTAAATAAAATACATATTTTTCATTTTTAAAAGATTTCTATTATCCTTCATACCTATTACTGAGAGAGAGAGACAAGCTCCTTCTGTAGAGTCTCACACCACAGCCCCTGGCCAGATAGTGCCTGCCTTGCCGAGTCTCCGGCAGCTCCTTTGCCCGGGGCTGGGCCTGTGTGTGGCCGCCCTCGCTATGAGTGTGCCCGTCTCCCTGCCCGGGGTTGCTAGCTTCAAGCCGTGGCAGTGGTGCTTGCCAGCATCGCAGGGCAGTTCTCACGTACGGGTTTGGCATTTCTCAGCGTACCTTATTGCAATAGCTCCCGCTGGTTTCTTCTGTATTTACCTCTCTGCCCCTTCCTTGCGCCTGTCCCTGAAGGAAGAGTAGTCAGGGACACGTCCAGGCAGCTCGTGGAAGCAGGCTGCTAATCCTAGAGGGGCCTTCACTCGGGGCGGCCGGCGCTCCTCACATGGGTGGAAGGCAGTGCGAGGGGTCGCTCAGAGCTTTCCGTAGTCAGAGGGCCGGCAGCTGTTCAGTTTCTTGTGTCACTGCAAGAAACATCATCTACACATCTTTGTGAGATAATCATAATCGTGGTCACTAATTTACTATCATCCAAAAAGTTTTGAAGATTATTTTAAAATTTGAAGCACCTGTACATGTTACAGTAACATTGATGCATATAACTAAAGATGGAGTATGAAATAGAACATTTTGTTACCTGGAGAGATACGGTGCTGTTACAGTTTAGGGGAGGCACAGGCACACCCACAGGGTATGTCTCACCCACTTCACTCAAAAATCGAGAAACTTTTTTTAAGAATTATTTTTCAACTTTATTTATTTACTTATTTACTTATTTATTCATTTAAATTTGACAAGAGAGGGACAGAGCAAGAAAGAGGAGGGAGGAAAGTGAGAAAGCAAGCCACCAGCTCTAGAACTTGAGCCGTGGTCGGGCATGTGGGAGTCCAGCGCCTTTAACTACCACACCACCTGCCAGCCCCCAAAATTGAGAATATTTTTAAAACAAGAGAGAATTTGGCAATGGAAGAAAGTAGTAAAGTTCACTGAAACTCTCCATACAGTGTGACATATATAAAATGCTATAAGTAAGCTTTTTAGCATATTACCATTAAAGTAAAAACATTAAATAGTAGAGAATTTTTGTATCAAAGCATCATACCTGTGAAGTCTCAAATTAACATGATTAAATCTACATGTTTATCAGGGGTTAAAAGAAGAAACCTTTCTAATTAATTATGAGTGTGTATAATATGAATTCTCAATTTTCACGTACAAATCTTGCATGTTTCAGTTATGTTATTGCTTTGGTCGTATTGCTTACCAGGGCGTGGGTCTGGTGAGAAAGCTGGGGGGGGGATATTTTTCATGGGGTCTGGCCGCATCGTGATCTTCCTGCCTCAGCCTTGTAGGTAGGGCCACGAGTGTGCGCCACTGCACCGGCCTGTCCAGATTGGCCAGAAATCAAACCTGGGCCTTCCACAGGGCCTCAGCTTCCCTGTAGTCGTGTCTTTCGGCTTCTGCCACAGTGCCCAGGCCTTCTTGTGTCTTGTCTAGTGTGTTAATCGAGAATGAGAGGTGATGCTCCCTAATGTCAGACATTGATATGGTGAGGATTTCCTCGACTTCCCATAAAATAACTTTGGGCTGATGCCATAGCACAGTGGTTAAGGAAGCCAGGTCCCACGTGGTTGGCTGTGATTTAAGTCCCAGCTCTGATTTGTTGAAAACAATGCGGGGGGCGGGGGGACTAGCAAGTGGCGTAACGGTTACATCGCTAGACTACCCTGTAGTCGACTGGAGTTCGGGTTCTGGAACCGGTGCTTAAAACTCACGCCAGGGGGAACCAGCAGTTAGCGTAATAGCTATGTCGCTGGACTCCCACGTAGTCGACCGCAGTTCGCGTCCCGGACCCGGTAGCTTAAAACTCAAGCTGGGCGCGTGTGCGTGCGTGCCCAAGATCCCAAGAGGAGAATGGAGGAGAAGGGATTGCGGCGAGACCATCACCCCTGGGGGGTGATTTCTCGCTTTCTGTCTCTCGCTCACGCGCCCTATAGTGAAAACCTCTCCAAAAAAAAAAAAAAAAACTCATGCCAGGCACATGCATGCGTGCCCAAGATCCTGAGAGGAGATTGTAGGAGAAGGAACTGCTGTATGGCCAACCCCTCTAGGGGGTGATTTCTTGCTTTCTGTCTCTGTCTCGCTAGTGAATGCAAATACCCTATAGCAAAAATCTCTCTCAAAAGAAAAAACGCGCTGGACACATGCTTGCTTGTGTGCTCCAGATCCCAGTAGGGTCGAGGAATGGAGGAAAAGGGATTGCAGTGTGACCATGGTCCCCCGGGAATGCTGTCTCTGTCTCCTGCCCCCCACACCTGCTTTGGATGAGAGCACTCACCCTATGGCCAAAGAAAATAATACGCTTTTGGCCTCCCTGTTCACGCTTCAGTGTCATGTAATGTTTGTGTTCTTACGAAGACAATGTGTTTGCATCTCAGCGCGTCCTCCTCATCCCTAGTCTGGGTCCAGACTAGCTCTGTGAGCATCACGCTACACTGCCGCACAGGCAGAGGAGGGCACGTGCTCACGGAGCCTTTCCGGTGTTGACAGCTGGCCGCACCCACAGCAGGGTGATCATGCCGCGTCAGAGCTTCCGGCTTAGGAGAAGGACGTGTGATTATTATTATTATTATTATTTTTTTTTTTTTTAAGAGGTTGAGACATACTGGCTCAATTCCAAAGAACAGTGTGATATTTAATGAAAATTATTTTAATGATAGTTAATAATGAATTATCTGTTAGGAGCAGTGGAAAAACTGTGAGCATATTTTAAAATCTGCTTTCTTATGTAACTGTGGTGGCTCTGAACTCCCCTTAAGTACTGGGAAGGCCAGCTGAAAATGAAGTGATTTCAGTCTGCCGACTGCAGTTCTGCTGCTAACATGTGCTTGTTAAAAATGTTCGTCTGTAAGAGTTTGACATTTTTTATCCAAAGGAATCCAACTGTGTAATATTTCTTTTATAATAACGTGGTGTCTTAAATATTTCACATTTTTCTGTCACATCAGAGATTGCTGATTTTCGTTACAGAGCAAATTGAATTTTTCGTTTTTTGAACTAAAGCAGCTTCATAGCTGTAGCTTATAGTTGTGTTTAAATAGGTAGCAAAGAATAGCATCTGTGAGAAGATAAATGTCGTGAACATTCAAAGTAGACATTCAGTCTTTTGGATTACTGGGGAAGAAGATGAGTAAGTGCATGGATCCCAGTAAGCTTAAACATAATATTTTTGTGTTGTAATAATATTAAAATATTGAATTAATTTCTAGATGTTGTATTTTTATTTTTGACTGTTACATTATGGAAGAATCACCTATTTTATATTTAATTTTTGTATATTTCGACCCGTAGATGTGGGTATTTCTGTACACACATGCACACTCACACGCACACGCATACAGGCTGGCCGACCCCATAGGAGGAAAGGCTTTTGTTGATACTCAGGAAACCTGGGGCTGTGTATACCTTTCTGAACATTGTCCTGTCTTTTGCTTGTGTCCCTGTCCTTCAGGGCCCTCCAGAATTCCCACAGCACACACCTGGACCTGTCCCCAACACTTTCAGCCAGCCCCCACGGCTTCCGCTCCAGGATCAGTGGAGAGCCCCGCCCCCACCACAGGAGCGAGACCCGTTCTTCTTGGGAGGTACGGAAGGATGCACGGAGCAAGACCTGACGGAAGCCATGCTGGGGGTGTGCCTAAAACATGTCTGTTTTTTAGGTGGAACTTGTTGTCAGTAGATTTGTTAAAGTCAGATTTTTGCTAAACTTGGCCATTATGAAAACATCTCATACAAAAGAGGAAATCTTTTGTAGAAAATGACTGATGAGGGGCCAGCAGATAGCCTAATGGCTACATCGCTGAACTCCCATGTAGTCGAAGGTGGTTTGAATCCTGGACCCGGTGGCTTAAACTCAGGCCAGGTGCATGCGTGCCCAAGATCCTGAGAAGAGAACGGAGGAGAAGGGATTGCGGCATGGCCATCCCCCCCAGGGGGTGATTTCTCGCTCGCTCGCTCGCTCGCTCTCTCGCTCGCTCTCTCTCGCTCTCTCTCTCTCTGTCTTTCTGGTGAGTGCGTATGCTCTTAAGCAAAAAACCTCTCCCAAAAAAAGAAAATAAAGAAAACGACTGCTGAAGCAATCTAGAAGTAATTAACCCTAGAATTCTCCCATCCATTCTTAACTCAGCCAGCTCTTGTCATTTTTGTCCGAGTAAGCGTGTATAAAATTGCTTTCCTCCGAAGTACATGTCTTGACCTAGAGGTGATGTTTCTGTACTGCATTCAGTTTCAGGCGACCCGAGGTTCCCGAGTCATCTCTTTTTGGAACAGCGAAGCCCCCCTCCACCCCCGCCCCCACCCACTCTTCTGAACAGCAGCCATCCTGTTCCTACCCAGAGTCCATCACCCTTCACGCAGCCTGGACCAGCCTTTCATCAGCAAGGACAGCAGCCGGTGTTCCCCAGGGAGAGGCCTGTGAGACCAGCCCTGCAGCCTCCTGGTCCTGTGGGCATTCTGCACTTCAGCCAGCCAGGGTCAGCAGCCACACGGCCTTTCCTTCCGCCACGACAGCCCTTCCTGCCCGGCCCGGGGCAGCCGTTCCTGCCCACGCACGCCCAGCCCGGCCTGCAGGTACACCTCCTTGGGGGCGTGACGGGGAAGGAGCCAGTGTGCTCTGAGTCTTAGGGCTCTGTTTCCTTGTCTGCGAGTCTACGACTACTTGGAGAGTAAGAGTTGTTAGTCTTAAATGTGCTGCTCATTAAAGGCAGCTTCCTTGACAGTCTGCTGACCTCCTTCATACCAGGAGAGACAGGGACGGTGGTCATCTTGGGGCTCGAACGTCACTGCTTGACCTTTTCGAAGAATGCACTAGTAAACTCAGAGCATGTTTGATAGTGCTTTTGTAAGATTTATTTGCAATCTCTGCGAGATTTCTTACAAGGCTTGCCAGTGGGAATACAGTGTAGTCCGATTACGTCACTGCCACAGACAGTTAAACGGTTCTCTGCAAGGAGGGCGGAAGGGAGTGCTGCCGCCCACGTGCCCGGGGGACTTGGTCCTCTGTGGACAGGCACTCGTGCACTGGCTTGAGTACTCGCGGCCGCTCTTGCCTGGGCCTTTCTCCCAGCGTTGAAGGTGGAACTGTAGGGTGAAGGTGTGCTTGCATCAGTCACTCTTTGGAAGCACGTAGAATATGTTTGCATGCCGACAGTGGAAAACGATGATTATTTAGGCTGTTACAGGAAGATAAAGGTTTAAAATTTTTCCCTTTTATATAAAAAATTAGAATGTATGATCCCATTGCCCATAAAGTGTAAAAAAAGTGAATTAAGTATTCCATGAACCGGAAACAGTCACCACTCCCATCTGGGCATACGTTTGTTGTGGTTCAGTACACACGTCCCCATGGCCGTGCTTCTCTGTTACCGTGAAACCACAGTCTCCCCCCGGCAGTGAGCTGACGTCCGGGGTGCCGTGCAGTCTGTCTCCGCAGCCGCTGCGCTTACCCGTGGGTGTTGGTCTCAGTGCTTTGGTATCACAGCGCTGTAGGGGATGTACTCTGTGTTCCCATCCTTGTCTTTTCCCGTGGGAAAATTCCTGGAATTCCTGGATTGAGTGGACTCTGAGCGAATATGGGCTTATTACTGTGTGTAAAGTTGTACCGTCTTCATCAGGAAGCCTGAAATGAAGTGTCGGCGCTTCGTGTCGTGCTTGTGAGGAAACGGTTGAGTTAGAATACATGTACAGCAGTTTGTAACCTGTGGTTTCTCTTGATTTTGGGATGGAAGGGGCCATTGCATCCTCCGTTGCCACCACCACATCAGCCGCAGCCGCAGCAGCCCCAGCCCCAGCCGCAGCACCAGCCTCCGCTCCAGCCTCCGCACCAGCCCCCTCCCCAACACCAGCCTCCGCCGCAGCACCAGCCGCAGCAGCATCAGCACCATCACCACCTGTCCGTTCCACCCCCTCCCCTGATGCCCATGTCTCAGCCACAGTTCAGGCCTCATGTGCAGACGGCCCAGCCCCAGCCACACAGCAGTCGGATGCAGTGCCCCCAGCGCCAGGGGCTGCGGCATGTGAGTATCGGACTGCGTCCTTGTTGTGTCTCTCAGGGTCGCTTTAACTCGCAGAACTTCACGGACTTACTGGGTTAGTCCCAGCGTTTCCCAGCCCTGATGCAGTCGATAAGGCATAGGTGCTGTGCATTTTCTAGTGAAGCCATGTTTTAGAAGACACTTCGGGCCCTACTGCCATGGCACAGTGGGGGGGGGGGGGGGGGCGGTGCTGCTGCTCGAGGCTAGGGCCACCTGGGAGGCCTCTGTTGGGTTACGTGAGGAGCCTGCATGGCTGGGTGCAGGCCTGTGCACCTGCAGTGCTCGCTGACTGGGAGGCTGGGAGGACTGCAGCATGGCCAGCCCCGTCGTGTTACCCTGCAGCCTTCCTCCTGTTCCCCTAAAAGACCACAGTAAGACACTCTCAGGAAATTGTTTTCTTGACTAAGAAACCTTATGGGCTATGTTGGTGTTTATTTCAGAATCTTAGTCATAGACACTAGTGTTAATAGACATAGACCCTTAGAAAGTGCTTTGGAGTGGCAGTCGTTCTGTCAGCGGCACGTGTTTAAACGGAGTGGCAGTCCTTCTGTTAGCGGCATGTATTTTGATGCGTGAAGTGACTTCGGACCTGACCTGGTGTACAGTATCGAGGGCCTTCCGGGTCTGAGGAATAGCTGCTCCTGGACCGGGGTTTCCTTAGTTGGCATATTGGCAGACAGTTCCCGTGAGCCCCGAGCTCCACCCTGTGGAACCCGTGGGCCTTCCCAGCAGTCTAGTGTCAAGAGCTCCTCCAGGGGTCGGTTCTCTCGAGAACCCCAGGGCTGAACCTGACTGAGAGTTTGCTCTTGGGGGAATGTCCTGGCACCTCTCTCTTAAGGGAGTCAATTTTCTTAGGACACTGATTTCATCTGATGCTTGATTCTTTGCTTGTTCTGCCTTAAACTTAGCTCACTAAAAATGGTACACCCGCAGGCCAGTTGAACCCCTGTGACAGGATGCATGACTGGTTCTAGCCCAATTCTGTTAAATGGGTCAGTCCCCGTAGCATCTCTCTAAAGAGGGGCCTGTCGGCAGTCAGGTGTGATGGCCCTTTACCAGCGCCAGGCCTTCTCCGTGGGCTGTGCCATCGCCACCTCACCAGCCACCTCTGAGTATGGGAAGAAGTGTTTACCGGGGAGAAGATTATGCCCCCAAAGAGGAGTCACTTACCAATCAAAAGTGGTTTATTGTATTCGTGCTTAAGTTGCCCCCTTTTTAAATAATTACTTATTTAATTTTATTTGTCTTTATTACTATATTTATAATTTGTTACATACAAGGCAAGTGTGCTCATGAGAGACAGACACACACTTAATGTGCCTTTTAAAAAATTTTTTTAATATAGGGCACATGTGCTCACCAGAGAGACAGGGAGAAACAGAGAGAAGGGGGAGAGAAAAGAAGAGAGAGACAGAGAGAAAGCAAGCATCCCAGGAAAGATGGACATGCCACAGTCCCTTCTCCACTGCTTTGAGATTTGGGACATGCACGCGCACAGGCCCAGTGTGTTTTTCAAGCCGCCACATTGGGGACTCAGTCTGTGTGGTCAGCTGTGTGAGATCCAGCCACCTTAACCTCTGGGCCACAGGTTGGCCCCGTACTGTGCCCTTTAAGGTTCCTTCCACTGAGTTTCCGGTTGTAATTCGAGTTCCTCTTGTCCTATGATAGAACACATCATCTCAGAATGTAACCAAACGGCCGATGCAGCAGATGCAGCCTACTGCGCCGAGGAACAGTAACCTGCGAGAGCTGCCCATAGCGCCGGCGCATGTCATGGAGGTGAACAGCAGCCGCTGCTCCTCCACGCCCGCAGCCCAGGTGAAGCCCATGGTCAGCACGTCGCCGCCCGCCAGGGCCGTGGTGGCTCCCAGGAGTGCTCAGGGAAAGGCTGAAGCGAAGGTCAAGCCAGTCAGCCCTGTGTCTCAGCCGAAAGAGGAAGCAAAAACGGAACCAGAGGTGGGATGTTTGCAGTGTTGGAACGCGTTGTGTGGTCTCACACAGCAAGTTCTATCACCAAGCCGTGCCTCCTAGCTCACTTTCTTGCAGTGAGTTGCTCTCATGGTCTTCCCACTCTTTTCCAGCTAATCCTTCTAATCTAATGGCCACAGTGATGAAAGATACACTCATTGTGTTGCTGGTTTACAGTATTACATTTTATATATTTGTACAGGCACCTGTTGTGGTATATAGAATTATACATACCGGGACTTAGCAAATTTGTTCTCTAAAGAGCCCAAGTATTTTTATTTTAGACTTTAAGGTTTAAATTGTCCTAATCACTCCACTCTGGCATTTAGTATAAAGGCAGTTTACATACTATGCCTTCATGAATGGATGGGCCTAAGTCACAGTGAAATTTTACTTACAGGACGAGGCAGTGGCCAGGTGTGGCTGTGGGCTGGGCCTGTGGACACCCAGGTGTGTGCTGTTAGGAAGTACAGAATGTCGCAAGGATTACAAATACAGATCAGTATTTTATGTGGTTTCCAGTTGAGATCCTCACCTCTCACAAATCCCGGTCTCCTTACCTGTTGTTAAATAAGGGTACAGCCGGCGTGTGCCTGGGTCATGGTACAAGGTGAGCACCAGGACGCTAATGTTAATGAACTCCGCCCGATGTTGAAGGGGGCGTGATGCATCCGCTTCTTCATACAGTAACAGCCGCAGTTTCCTGCCTGGAAGCTCAGGCAGGAAGAGTGCACGTTTTGGGGCAGTGTCACGAGGCTGTCTTTAAGTAGAGAAAGACTGGTGCAGCCGTGGTGCTGTGCTCAGGCATAGCCAGACCCCCGTGCCAGGCCAGCCTGAAATACGTGGGCACACTTGTGATTGCCCGAGCTCTGACAGGCCGGACTGCAGAGAGGGTGTTGTGGCACCATGAGACCCTCTGAAGGGTGTGCTCCCACCCCTTTGGGTGCCTGTGCACATGCTGTATCTTGAAAAAAGAATAAAAGGAAAACCATAGAGTTAACATATTATACACTTGAAATGAAAGGTGACTTTCAGTTTTAAAAATCAGTATTTGAAAAAGAAGCATAGATTCGGGGCCAGCAGGTGGCGTGGTGGCGGAGGTGCTGGGGTGCTGGACTCCCACACGGCTGACCCTGGTCTGAGGGCACCTGGTGTCTTGCTTTCTCAGAGCCCTCTCTCCCGCTGTTCCTCTCTCTCTCTCTCTCTCTCTCTCTCTCTCTCTCTCTCTCTCTCTCTCAGGTGAGCCCATGTGCTCTATAGCAAATTAAGGTAATAGTAGTAATGATAATTTAAATATGGACTTGTGAGCCAGAATAGTTAGTAAAGAATTTGCTAAAAATTTTATCATGTATCTAGTTTATATAGCTAGCTCTTAAGTCGTAGATGTAAGCTGACACGGTGTAGAACAATTAAGTCACACTCACATTACACAGTACTGATGTGAGGAAGATGGCCTACGTGTGCCACGAGTCACATGTGATGGCTGATTCAGGTAGGGCTCCAGACACCTCTGATGGGCTGTTTATTTTTTTTTTTTGGGGGGGGGGGTGGCTGTTTCTTCACACAGATGCTTTATGGTGAGGCGCAGCTTACAGGTAGCCGACTATCAGTTGAACATTTTAATTGTTACCTTTTCATTTTCTATGTACATAAGTAGGACTATGATTATGATTTTTTTTTTTTTTTTACTTTTTAACAAGGCTTTTGTTTTGCTTAGCTAACTGTGGCTTATTTTCCCACAGTCCTGATCGCCAGTTGGTAACGATGTAAGAGAGATGGGTTTATTAGATGGAAGTCTTTCTAAGGTTATCTGTATTAGATTCCCCTAACTGGCTTGTGTGGGGAAAGTCCTCCTGAGTAATAGCCATTCCTGCACCTGCGTGGTGGACCCCTGTCCTGCTCCTCCCCGAGGCCCTGCTCCCTCTGCTCTCGGAGCTGTGTCCCTGTCTTCTCTCCAGACTGTTTCTTGCTCTGTGTGCCTTCCTGGGTTACAGCCCTCACCACCAGCACGGTGTTACGGAGACATGCCCTAGACTTGGAGCTAGGTGACGTGTTGGTCAGAGTTCTCCCACAAGGAGAGCCACCTGAGCGCAATTGACGCGTGGGCTGCTGCTCAGCTGCACGTGCAGCCCTCGTCCCTGGCTGTGGGTCACGCAGAGCAGGAGAGGCCGTCCACAGCCCAGTTCTCCATAGATTAAGTCCTGTGGCGCTCGTTTATAGTGTCTGTGGGTGTGGGTGCGTCTTACAGGATGTTCCTGATTTTGTTTTTTTTAATGGTTAAGTGTTTATAGACTTTGTTCATTATTTGCTTTTATGAAAGTTAACTGGACTTTTCCCCAGGATTATTTTTGATAGATTGAGCGGTTTGGACCTAGAATATTAAAGTCAGTCCCTATATACTATTAATATTCTGATACCGCAATTGGCAACATTTTGATTCTGAGAAGAGTGCATGAGTTCAAGGTCAGAGAGATTGACTTGTGCTGTTCATTACAGCCAATTATTCTGTGACAAATGAGTTTGAGATCAGGCTGAAAATTCTGCACGAAAAATCAATAGTTCTAATCAGGGCCTTTCAGGTCATTTATACCCCACCTTTTGTTGGTTTGTCAGGGAAGAGTCAGATAAAACCTGTGTGACAGCGGCCGCCCTGCCGTGGCCGTTCCCATTCGAAACACAGTTTGATATCTTAAATGAATGGTTTAATTGGTTTCAAACTTGTAAATGAGTGGAAATTTACATTATTTCATTTTTAATATTCTGATAAGATTTCCAAATTAGCTTTAGCTGTATAATTTTTCCTCTCTCCCCAGAGGAAGGAGTTACACTTAAAGTCTTCAAGCAGCCATTTTGAATGACTTCTTTCAAATACAAAATTAGAGGGTTTTCAAAAAGCTCATTTTCTTGCTTCGTTGAAATAGACGTGAATGGCCACTTGCCTTTGCAGCCAAGTGACCCTGTGTAATTTCTGTTGTAGTTTCCTGACGAAGACGAGGAGACGAGGCTGTACCGCTTGAAGATCGAAGAGCAGAAACGCCTCAGAGAGGAGATCCTGAAGCAGAAGGAGCTGCGGCGGCAGCAACAGGCCGGTGCCCGGAAGAAGGAGCTCTTGGAGAGGCTGGCGCAGCGGCAGCTCTGCCCCCTGCAGCCCCCGGCAGAGCAGGAGGAGCTGGCCGCTTCACCCTCACCCACCAATGGGAACCCACTGCTGCCCTTTCCCGGCACACAGGTCAGACAGAATGTGAAAAACAGACTCCTGGTCAAGAACCAGGATGCCCCCGTTCTGAACGTTCAGCCCAAAACACCCAGCTTTGTCCCGTGCGGTGCTAGCGTGCCGTATCAAGGCCAGCAGACACGGCCGCTGAAGCACTTGAGACAGTCCAGGACAGCACCGCAGAGCCCGGCTCAGCCGGCACACAGAGTTCTGCAGGTCAGACCTGCCGCCGCAGAGGGGCCCCCTTCACCACAGACTGCCCGGCTGGCGTCCATCCAGGGCCGGCCCCAGGACACAAAGCCTGGCCTGAAAAGGACTGTCATGCACAGGGCCAGCAGTGGCGCTGGAGACGGGCCGCACGTCAGCTCCAAGGTCAGAGTGATTAAGCTGTCAGGCGGGGTAAGTCGATGAGTTTATGAGTGCCTTTCTGCATGTGTTTCATTTAGAATCTCCTCATTTCCAGAGAAAGATTTTGGAGGAAAATAATTAGAAATGGCCTTCGTGTGGGTAATAGGGCTTGTTTTCTACCTGTTTGAATTTGATGTAAATACTGCCACTTAAGTACCACTTCCGTCTGGGACCCAGCTTTCAGTGGTTTTCGAGTCTTAGTGAAAGAGCAGCATGACAATCCCTAAACTAGATTCTCAGTTTTAGCTTTGTGTGTGTGTGTGTGTGTGTAGATAATTTGCGGCACAATCAAGTTTGTTTTAAAATAAAATCTCTTAACACAAAACAATTAGCACATTGTGTGTAGCTTTAGACTTACTGGGCAGCTGTGGGTAGAGTGGGGACTGGTGGGGCAGTGTGAGTGGGGGTGTGTCTCATTACTTTAAGCAGTGTTATCCAAAGACGACTACCTGCCTTCTGTTTTCAAGACAATTTCCCCCAGTAGGAAAGAAAGGAGTAGGAGAATTGTAAACTGAAATCATATATGATCTTCTCACCTGCTTGCTTTCAGAAGTGGAGCGTTCCCATAGGCTTTCCTTTCTTTTCTTTCGTCAGTGTCTTTCTCAGTGAGTCACAAGGATCCCAGTTAGTTCCCTGTGATAGGATGGGTAGGTTCAGTGCTCGCAGAACAAAAGTCATGGCAGATAGGTTTCCATTCCAGAAGATTCTCCTGTAAGAGAAGTGACCTGGACAGTCCTTGCCTCTCTACCCTGCCATGCAGTCTGACTTAGTGTGACTATTGTCTGTTGCTTCAGTTAGTGGGTGAATTCTCTGCCAGATGCTGCTGTCTGATTGCCTTGCTCTTTCTAAGGGCGTAACGGCGCTCCCTGCTGTGCACAGTTTGTATTGTAAGTTAAGGAAGAAGAGAAAAGTTGTGACCCAGGTTTTTAGAATGAACCAGCCAGTAATGATTACTTAAAAAAAAAATCCACACAGAAAATGTTCACTGACAAGAAAATAACCTCTAACTCTTCTCCCTCATGGAAATCAGTACCTGCTGCTTAGGACTCTTAAAGGGGCGTGTGCTCGGGCACCTGGGCCTGCCTGTGCTGGTGAAGGCCCGCTTGTGTGGCAGTTGGCTGATCGGCTGGTGGGTTTTGGGGTTTTCTTTTTAGGGCTGTGGGTTAGAATGGGAGTTTTAACGCATGGTGTAGGAAACCATGTGTAGAATATTTATCTGAGTCTGCTCTTTGTGATCAGAAGCTCCGTAAACAGGTGGGAGCACTGCCTCAGGTCACCCTCACTCCGGAGCACGTGTCCAGGGGAGTCTGCAGGGCCGCAGTACAGCTGGCCTTGCTCAGAGCACACGGCGGCCATCACTGCCTCACAGTTGACTGAGTCCTGATCCTGGACGAGGTGTGCTGGGGCAGGACGTTCAGTGCTCCTGGGAGGGGAGTGCAAAGAGCAAAGCTCTCAGACATTCTTCCTTAAAAGAGTCCTGTCTGCTTGAGGTTTTGCTATCTTTTTCTTGAAATAATCAGAGCTAACTCTAAAATCAAGCTGTTTAATTTTACAGTTAATAGGAAAAACAAGGGGATTTTCCATGAAAACAGCTATCTGCCAGATTAGTACTGTGGACTAGCTGTCACCTGTCCGCTTCAGCTCTGGGTGAGCTGACAGCGTGCCACGTTGCAGGAGCCACCGGGGCAGCCCCCCCAGCAGCACGCAGACACCTCGGCTTCTCAGGAGGGTGCTCGTCCGTCTCTCTCCGCTGGAGTGAAGGGCATTTCCCCAGCGGCCTGAGTGGGGACTATTTTAAGAGCTTATCCATGATGGTGGTTAGCCACGTGGTGTGTGCATTTCAGGCGCTCCAAAAAGGAGACACGCAGTGTGCCTTCTGTCCCTGCCCCTGGCTGCTGCTCGCCCTCTGTCAGCTGTGCTTTCCGTACTCAGGGTGTGCTCTGCCTGTGGGGTCTTCCGTGGGAGCCCAGGCCGGGGCCGCGGGGATTGAGCGTTTGGGGAGGGTTCACTTACGTGTGTTGATAGTACCTGTGTAAGATACTGTGTGTTTAGGACACCTCAGGGTATTATTACTTGTTTGATGTAAATTCATCGTTGACTACTACCTTGTATTGCTGCGAGATGTTCACTTTTTTCCTTTAGAGAGGTTTTTGCTATAGGGCGCGTGCACTCGCCAGAAAGACAGCTATCAGCAGAGAGACAGAAAGCGAAAAATCTCCCCCCCGGGGGTGTGGCCATGCCACAATCCCTTTTCCTCCATTCTCCTCTCAGGATCTTGGGCACGCACGCACAAGTTCTTGGCGTGAGTTTAAGCCACTGGGTCCAGGACTCAAACCAGGGTCGGCTACGTGGGAGTCCAGCGACATAGCCATTACGCCAGCTGCTGGTCCTGACGTTCACTTTTTTTTTTTTTTTTTTATGGAGAGGTTTTTGCTATAGGGCGCGTGCGCTCGCCAGACAGACAGAGAGAGACAAAGAGACAGAAAGCAGGAAATCACCCCCCAGGGGTGATGGCCACGCCGCAATCCCTTCTCCTCCATTCTCCTCTCGGGATCTTGGGCACGCACGCACACGCGCCCGGCGTGAGTTTAAGCCACCGGGTCCGGGACTCGAACCACGGTCGAGTACGTGGGAGTCCAGCGACATAGCCATTACGCTAACTGCTGGTCCCAACGTTCTCTTTTTTAATAATACACATTTTATTCACAAGGTTTCTTAGATGTGCTCTAGAGAAAACATTTTTATTTACTTTCTTCTGTCCTAAACTATTTCCTAGCCTAAACTAAACCATTACATCACATCTTCCCTATCTAAACAAATGTAATTAAATCTGATATATTTACTAGGTTGTCCTTTGAGCTCAGTAGTCTTGTCCTAGGCAGGTTGTGGGAGTGCCCTGCATACAGTGCCAGGCAAGAGTGTGTGCTCTGGTGGGTGACCATGCTTAAAGTCTGTGCCCACAAGATTGTTTATGTTTAGGGAAGCAGAACTTGCTTGCTTTTTTCCTTTCTTTTCTCTCTCTCTCTTTTAGCATTCAGTTGACGTTTATTGTCCTCTACGCAGAATTGTCTTGTTATTCTTGTTATGATATTCAGATCGGGACTGTCTTACCGCTCAGTGAGGTCTCTAGGTCGCTCACGGGCAGTCATGGATCAAAGTGGAGCTCTGCTCTCCTTCACTGCTCCTTGTATTCATTATCACAGTCAAACCATTTTATCTTTGGATTTGTTTCACTGGGATTTCTGAAAGGTGAGGAATCCTGACTCTTAAGACCATAGATTTTCGGTCTGTCTTTTCATCATCCTATTATCTCTAAGGTGATCTTCGTTTATCTGTTCATCTTTGTCATTCTAAGAGCGTTTCAGGCCTTTGTACATCGGTCTACTTTGTTACAGCTGTTCCATTATGGACGTAGGGAGCATTTGCAAGAAGAATTTAATAAAAACGGGTGTTTACTATTGTTTCTTAAGTGGCCATATTCACTTGCTAATGTCTTCATCTTGGCTTAAAGCTTAGAAAGTGAGTCTTCAGTTCATTCAGGGGCTTCTTCTTGGCAAAGTATTTGCTGTTGGTCTTTCTGAAATGTCTTTCTGATGGCGGTTAAAGACCGAAGCCCTCCTTCTCCAGGACTCAGAGCCCAACTCGGACCATCATGGGATGTGGGGCAGACAGCATGGCTCTGGGTACTGAAGGCCATTTCGAATAGTCGGCTATGTGTTGCTGTCTCTGGGACCCTGAGCAGGTGTTTCGTTTCTCTGAGCCTCACTCGGGTACCTTGGTTACTTGGCCTGGATGAACCCCAGTTTCTGTGTCAGTAAGGTGAGGACTAGCTTTTTCTTTTTGGAATGTTCCTAAGGCCCCTTCTAGAAATGTATTGTATGACTTTATCCAGGCGATAGATATTCAGTGTGCATTCACAACATCTGTGCGAGGTAGGGCTAATTCCTGTTTTACAATAAATGCACTGAGTCTCAGGAAGGTGAGCTTACTGGTCTGGGGCCACACAGGCAGGGAGTGGGAGAGCTTGACTTCCAGCAGTGGTTCAGTTCTGAGCCCATGCTCTTTGCCTTCCCTTGAAATAGCTGTCCTTACCGTGACTCCCCGGCTTTAATTACCCCTCGATTTGGGGTGATATCCTGCTATTTCTTCTCAGTCTGTAGCAGTTGGGGTTGATTCCCAGCATTGTGCTGGGGGCTTCTAGAGTAAGGATGGCATTTAGGTTTCGTTTTACTTGCCAGTCCGGCTGCTTGGCGTGGTGTCCGCAGCTCTGTCCTGCTCTGTGTGCCCAGAGCAGGTGCATGCACGCCTTGGGCCCAGGCTGCCACGCATGTCGAGAGAAGGCGGGTTTTACACTGAAGACCTCAAGGGGAGAAGAGGGGAATTGGAAATTGAAACAGAACTTTCGTTATAAGGCTGATCAATCTCTGTATATATGACTTTGTCCCCCCTCCTATATTTTATTGTCTAGATTTGACAGATAAGGTTATAAAAGGAACAAATTAATGCTCTTTAGAAACAGTGTCAAATTTGGGCCAGTAAGTGGTGTGGTGGGCAAGGCACTGGATTTCTATGTGGCTAGCCATGGTTCAAATTCTGGACATTGTAGCTTGGAAAAACCATGCCATGTGGGCCCCAAAATCCCGAGAGGAGAATGAGAGAAGGGATTGTGGCATGGCCATCTCCCCAGGAGGTGATTTCTTACTTTCCCGCTGTGCCTCTCTCTGTCGAGTGTACACGCCCTATGGGAAAAAAAAAAAAGCAGTGTCAAATATGAGCAGATAATTGCTTCTACAATTTCATGCATCTCCCTGAATTAGCTATATCAGTAGTCTTCTTAATTGTATTTGTCTCATGTATTGCTATTGCTTAGAATTTATTTCTCAGAAAGGTGTTTTTTTTTGTTTTTGTTTTTGTTTTTGTTTTTTTTTTTTTTTGCTATAGGGCACATGCACTCACTGCGGGGAGAGAGAGAAGGCGAGGGGAGAGAAAGAATGAAAAAGCACTTCTCCTCCACTCTCCTCTTGGGATTTTTAGGCACATACACACAAACACACACGTGTGCCCTTTTTTTTTTTTCTTTTAAGCTACCGGGTTGGGGATTCTAACCACACAGCTAGCCACATGGGATCCAGCTGCCTTCACCATCATACCAAGGATTGGCCCATACAAAGCTACCTTGGCATATTTAATTTTAAGAAACTAAAAGAACAACCTTGTTAAGTCATAATTTTGTTCATGACTGATACATAATTGAAAATGCTACTCAAGCAGCAAAAGAGTAAATTAAAAAGTGTGAAGTGTTAGACTAAACTTGGTGTAGTCATCTTTATATTCTTAATTAAACATAGGAAAAAGGAATTCAGATAAGCACACGCTTTGGAAAGTTCTTCAGCCTTAGCCCTTCAGCTTCTGTCTCAGCCTGGGAGAAGCGGCATAGTCTTTGAAGTGTCTACACCTTGGCTCTTAGTTGGCATCTGTGGGTCTTGGGTTTTGCCATAGGGTGGGTGCCGCCATACCCTGTGCGTCTTGGGCCCAAATGACCCCAGTTTCTCATCAGTAAGATGACCAGCTGTCCCCCAAGGGTGGTGGAGAGGGTGCGCCTCGTCAGCTTTGAGGAGTGAGCGGCAGGCGCCAGAGCACAGGTAGTAGCTGAGTAAATACTGTCACCCTTTGCTTTTGGTGTAAGGAATGAAAAACATGGTTTATCCAGAGTGGCTGTGAGTGCTATAAGAACATGGAAGCAAATACTGAATTCAGCTGTTATATTCTCATCGACATAATGAAAATTTTAAGAATTTGGCAGTAAAGTAAGTGAACAGTCCTTTGTTCTGTTGGCCATGCAGAGAGGCTGGAGAAGCCCAGAATGCCCAGCAGGAGAGCCAGCTGTCCACGCGGACTCTTGTGTTTTATTTCTAAAAGACCGTCACAGTGCTGCGTGCCCAAGGTCCCAGTCGGTGTGCTTCTTGCTCTGGGAGTTGGACTGCATGTGTAGATGTACTTCTCCCCAAACTTATTCCCAGATTTCCTTTAGAGAGGCAGTATGTGCGGGTATACCTGGTCCCCCTGGGGCTGCCGGGGTGGAGAAAGTAGTACTCTGACCCAATTTCAATTCCAGAGAACTTACAGGACTAGTACAAGGGACTCCTGTACACCCTTTACCAGGGTCACCATGTATGCTTTATCTTTGTCTCTCTTTAAGTTGACTTCTTTATTTATTTTAAATAATTATTTATTTAATTTTTTGTGTTCATTCATTTATTTCAATTTGACCAGAGAGAGACACACACAGAAAGAGAGAGTGGGAAAGTGAGAAGGCAAGCTACCAGGTCCGGGACTCAAACTGTGGTTGGCCGTGTGGGAGTAAATTAAAAAGTGCCTTAACCAACATGTCACCCGCCGGTCCCCTAAGTTTATTTTATCTGCAGAAGTAGAGGGGATCCCCCAACAGGGTCCTCACTCCGAGATCCACCCCCAGCCTCAGCCAGCCTGGCTCTCTTGTTCAGGGACGTGTGGGAATTTGAACCCATGACCATCCTTTGTGGGTCCAGTGTTGTGGAGTGCTGCACCATCCCTGCCTGCTCTCCTCACCTTTCTTTTTGTCCTTTGTGACACAGACTTATCTCAGCTCATACCACGTGGAAGTGCATTGGAACCGCCACGTGTTGGCCCCAAGAGGGGATCTGCTCTCCAGAGTTCCAGCTGGACATCTTCAGGCCCCGCATTGTGCACTGACTCGGCCCAGGACCCGTCCTCTCCTCGCCACTATGCCCAGGACGTCTTGTGCGGCCCATCCCGCAGTCTGGGCACTTGTCCCTCCCAGTCGGAACAGTCTCTCAGGCTGTGTGTGTCTAGCCCAGGACGCTCTCAAAGAGCAGAGGCCAGTCACTTTGTAATTTGCGTTTGTTTGAAACTTCTGATCGGTTTCCAGTTGTGCGTTTTGGCCAGGACACCACTGAGGGGTTCCTTGGCTGTGCGGTCAAGGGCATTGTCCAGCGTGACCATGGATGACCTTGGTCACGAGGGCCAGTGGGGTTTGGCAAGTCTGTGCTCCGTGGAGGTAGGTTTTCGCAGGCCTGGTATGGGCGTGACTTTGAGACTGTCCCTGTCCACTTCTCACAGTGGCCAGCCCTGCGTCTGTGATGGGAGCTGTCGGGCCTGCCTGGGTGCCCTTCTCTCCTCCCTCTGCTTTGTCTGTGGTTTACAACAGCACGGGCCTTCCTTAACTGCCACGGGGCCTTTATGTTGATGTTGGCGTTCTCCTTGGCGGGCCAATGAGGGCCCCTCAGGCTGGCTTCTGTCCTCTGATAGGTCCCCTCAGTTTTCCCTTGTGGAACTGTGTTCATAAGTGTCTTGTCCTCTCCCTGCCCCAGCGCCAGCCCTGCCCACCACTGATGGCTGTCCTTGCCCAGTGTGCTGGGCCTCTTGTGGCAAAGAAAGGAAAAGGAGTTGCAAGACGCTTACTCAAGGTGCCTGGATTTCATGTATTTCTCGAAGTAAGTCATTGACAGGAAGAAAAAAGTGCTTTTTGCTATGTTGATATCACTTTTTAAATTACTGCATATAGTTGTTTCCAGGTATCAGTATTTAAATTTCAAAAACGAGTCTCATCTTCTGTGAACCAGGGCCATGTTCTCTTAGCAGCAAACAAGGGTCTCCGAGAGTCTTGCCTTGCCTATGGTAAGGGGTAGAGGTAGACCTGGCACACCAGTAACCCGAAGCTGTGGTCTAGACTTTGTTAGTGGTGCGTTCTGCAGGCTTGTGCAGAGCTGTTGGCAGCAGGCTTTACACCTCTCAGCTTCTCGGGGGGCAAGGCTGTACACATAGCATTGGCACCAGCTTTTATGGGGGCTGTGTGTGTCTTGTAGGGCAGCCAGGGTTTGATTATCCTAACAGACATAGCTTGGGGCTCAGGCTCTCTGTGTGTGTTTTAAGGTCCTTTTTGGTCATAGGGCAGCTGTGCCTGCCGGAGAGATGGTGAGAGGAAAGGTGAGAAATCCCCCCCCCCCCCCCCGGGGCAATGGCTACACCACAGTCCCTTCTCGTTCATTATCCTCTTGAGATAGGGGCATGCACGCACAGCAGCACCTGGTCTGGGACTCAAACTGGTCAGCCAGCAGTCCACCTGCCCCCAACCCCCACTCCCCAACCCCATGCAACTCTGTGTGTTTTAGCAGCCACTAAAGCTGCCTAAAGGAAGTAGGGTGTCCTTGTGGCGTGAGCTTCACAGTGAGCAGGTATGTACAGGTGAAAACCTCGTTTTTCCTAAAGATTTTCCAGAGCTTAATAATCTCAGAGAAGGGAACCAGCAGTTAGCGTAATGGCTATGTCGCTGGACTCCCATGTAGTCGACCACGGTTTGCATCCCGGACCCGGTGGCTTAAAACTCACACCGGGCGCGTGTGCGTGTGTGCCCAAGATCCCGAGAGGAGAATGGAGTAGAAGGGATTGCGGCGTGACCATCCCCCCGGGGGGTGATTTCTCGCTTTCTGTCTCTATGTCTCTCTGTCTGTCTGGCGAGCGCACGCGCCCTATAGAAAAAACCTTTCCAAAAAAAAAAATAATAATAATCTCAGAGAAGTAGACTGCGAAGGGTGAGCCAGCACTTAAGCCTCATTGGCATGTTGGAGGAGAGTTCTTTTCCTTCCTGGAGGAGGAAGGCAGCAGGGGCTTCCAGGCTCAGCGGGGAGCTCCTATAAAACTGATTGGGAAGATCAGCCTGCCCCTCCCTGACTGGAGAGGGGAGGCCGGAGTGCAGAGAGTAGGAGGCTAATGCACCTGCAGGTGGAGGCTTTACAGGGTTAGGGTGGGGTCTGCCCAGGACTAGCTGCACTTCCCACGGCTCATGCAGTCTCCTGCTTGCACTCCTGCTCGTTGTCTGGATGTGCCTGTTCCAGGCCTCTGGCCCACAGCAGTCATCTCCTCGTTCTTTAAGATCTGACCTCCTGCCTGCCAGCATATGGCTGCTCCCTCCTTTCTTTGTCCAAGTCTGCACCCGGAAATCTTCCTCCACACCTCCAAGCTGTAACCACGGGTGTGCAGGGCTCTGTCCTCTAAGTCACGCTGCAAGATCCAGGGACTCTCTATTCTTTATGATACTTATTATTATTATTTTGTCTCTTGGATTTAGGGCAGTTTCAAGTACATTGTAAAGGAGGCAGGGGGTCCCAGGGGCACGAACATCAGGAAAGTGAGGTTCCCTTTATGCCACTTAGGAGGGTTGCAGAGTTGGCGGGTGGCATTGGACCTCATTTGCTGAAAGGTGGTAATGATGAAATGACCAAAAAGCAAATAGCAGAAGAGAGAAAGAAAAGTGAGACATGGATTATCCTGCTTAATTGCTTATTTGATAAGTTGTACATTCTAGTTGTCTCCCTTCAGGAGAGAAACCATTGTACCTCAATATTTGTTCCTTTAGAACTTTGAAATACAGTGGGCAGAATTGGTAACTTCTCCCTCAAGAAATTATGTTTTAAACATCTTTAATACATGGCCCCTAAATGTGAGCTGTATAGGCTATTGGTCATCACAGAAAAGAAATTCAAATTTTAACACATAAGCTTTTCCACACTTGCTAATTTGGTTTGTTATAAAGGTATGATGTTGGGGAGTGACATGAGCAGCTCTGCTTCCCCAGCCACCTTCCCCTGGCTGTCCCCTGCTAAGGACAGAGCCTGGGCACCTTCCCAGGCCACACCGTGCATCCTTGGCACTGCCCCGCCAGGGCAGAGAGGATGTGACTGCCTGGCAGAGCCCAAGTCTCAGTGAGGGGCTGGGTGCCCTCTGCTTAATAACCTGTGCTGTCCAGGGAGGGGCGGCGCTGTCAGGTCCTGCCATCCTTCCCTTCCCTGACACCCTGGGGTGTCGGTCTTTAAGGCTCTGAGGCTCAGCCTTTGCTTTGGTCCTCCAAAGTCCAGCTGATTATGCCTCCAGATTTTCTTTTCTTTTTTTTTTTGAGAGGTTTTTTGCTACAGGGCACATGTGCTCACCAGAGAGACAGAAAGTGAGAAACCACCCCCCAGGGGAATGGCCACGCAGCACATTCCCTTCTCCTCCATTCTCCTCTCGGGATCTTGGGCACGCACGCACACGTGCCCAGCGTGAGTTTAAGCCACTGGGTCCGGGACGTGAACCGCAGTCGACTACATGGGAGTTCAGTGACATAGCCATTACGCTAACTGCTGGTCCCTGCCTCCTGATTTTCGAGAGCTTAGTAATCTCAGAGAAGTAGACTGTGAAGAGGGAGCCAGCACAAGTCTTCCTCCTTCCTGGAGCGTGGCATTTCGGAGGTCTGTCTACCCTGGCCTCTGACCCTCCGGATGGTTTTAATTCAGCCTGTGCAGAGCCATTCCAGAGTCAGAGAGAGACTAAAGGAAGACTGTCAGTGTGGGGTGGCCTTCCCTCACAGGGCATCGCAGCTCAGCTGGGCCTGGCCTGGAGCTGGGGGGCGTGCGGGCCTGCTTACCTTCTCTCCTGCTCTCTCTGCTAGGCCAGCAGTACTCAAGGAAGAATTTGAGGGGCCTGAAATGTATTTGTGTGTATCCACTTGGATATAGCGTGTGTGTGTCGTTTGTTGTCCAGACCCCGAGTGGGCCTGGTGACGATGGCGGGATGGGCCTGGTATTGTTGCGGTTAATAGAAACCTGCACGGCGAGCTCTGTGGGCTGGAAGATCGCAGCCCTGCCGTGACAGTGAGCACTGCCTTATCGGAAGGAGAATTCCTAAGAGGCTGCCCTGGGACCCTGCTCCACTGTCCTTCTGTGTGTCCTGACAATGTTATCTGTCCTCTCAGTACGGAGTATCAAATGTCTGTCATGAGTACAGAAATTAATTTACTGTCACCTGAAGACATGCAATTAATCTTTAGAGGTTTTCATAATACCTTTACAGAAAGAGTTGCCAGTTTGGCGGATTTGGATTTTGGGGTTTAGAAAAAGATAAGGAAAATTAATTTTTCATCAGGGTTAATACAAGCTAGCAGGGCCACAAAGGCTGAGAAAAATGGTTGGGGAATTTGTCAAGTGTTGTCAATCTAGAATAATGCTGCTTAACGTCTGATAGGTGTAATCAAGACTTGAGATTTCTATAGAGGGGATTAATCAATTTGCTCGCTGGTGAATGCGAATCAGTGATACCGCTTCTTGGTGGGTTGGAGAATGGAAATAAGATTTGATCTGTCAAATTGCAGGAAGCTGTGACAGTATCAATAGGCGTTTTTATCTATACATTTGAACCATTTGTTATAAATAAATTTGTCCTGCTAATGTTGCTGGCTACACACTTTATTTTTTGTAATGATGAGGCCGATAGAAAGTATTCCCAAAGTTTACTTCATTCAGATAGTGCTTCTATGTAGTTTTTACAACTGTTACTCTAAAAAGGCATTTTCATAGTGGTCATTAAAATGTAATCCTTTGTGGAAAGTGTTTCTGGTTTGGTCTATGATAGGCCAGGCTTCTTCCCTCTGATCTGTTTTTTGGGAGGGGGGCTGGGGTGGAGTGGAAGGTAATGTAACTGCCCAAATTCCCTGCTGTGTGGAGAGGTAACCGCACAGCCGCCCTGGCGAGACCCAGCATCGGACTTTCTGTGAGGAGGGTGCTCTGCTGTGCCCAGTGGCCACTTGTTCACCCGCATTAAGGTAGCAGGTTTCTAAGACCCTTCCCTTGGGTCAGCACTACCTTAAGTCTCAGGTAGCCAACGCTCTGGTCTGGGAGTGCCCTCTGTTCCTAGCTACACAGAGAGGCTGTAGAGGGCAAACAGCTGAGCGTAGCGAGCTCTCCTTCCAGTCCTCTGTTTCTGTGAGAGGACGGGTGTTAAGATCTCCTGTCCCCAGCCTAGCAAAGTGTGGATTGGCTCTTTTCGTAGGGGTCGATGATAGATAACCCAGGAACTTAAGCATTTTCCCTGGAGTTCACTTTTTATTGTGCTAGATTAGAAGATAATTGCTTTTGGAATTGGATTTTTCGTTTTCCTTAGGAAATGAACTGGCCTGTTACTTACATGTGAGTCTTGAGTGCACAGCAGCATAGCACACGCTTCCAAAAACGGGGAGCACAGCATTAGCATCGCCCTCATCTAAAAATGCGGTTTAACTGAGTCATAGTTCATCCTTTTTGTTTCAGCTCTTGCTGAAAATAGCTACAAAATACACGCCAGTGCGAGTGCCTCCTACAGGAGGCAGTGTGGAGTCCCGTCTTTAAAACCATACAGGTGCTCCAGGACTTCTGTATGATCAGAGCCTCACATTTGTCTCATTCATGAAATGAGAATAGTGATGTTACCTTATAAAGAGGGTTGAAGGAAAACCCCCACTGTACAGACGCTGGCACATTCCTTGTCACAGTGTAGACAACACATCATTAGTGGTTCAGTCTTCGTACCCCCAGCCGATGCTATGTGGAGCTGAGCAGAACTCTTGCCAGGACTGCCTAGGAGACGGTCGCAGAGTTCTGTTGTGTACTGTAGCTGTGGAAGGTATAGCCTGTCTTGAATATAAGCAACACCAGGCGTAGCCAGGCCATCCCTCTCCTTGTCAGTTTACAGGGACAGTTTTCCTAAAAGTTGGGCGGGTATCATCTCTGAAGCATTCCTACTTGCTCTGTTTGTGAGAATGGTAGCACAGCGCTTGCTCTGGGCCCGATTCCTGCCCAGCCCCTAGGGCACTGGGGTGCAGAACCTCTACCGAGCAGGGCATAGAGCCACAGTAGCGGGAAAAGGCCAGGGGACCTCAGGCTTGGGGCAGGTGCCGGTGTAGAGCTCCTGGCATGAGCAGGTCAGGGAGGAGCTGGCAAAGGGCCTGCCAGCTAGGTAGGAACACAGAACCAGGCCCCGGACACGCGGGAAGGGGCTTGGTGGTGGAGACGTAGCAGGAGGCCAGCGGCGCTACTTTGGCTGCACAGGCCATGGGGGTGGGGTGGCGGAGGATCGAGCCTTGCCCCACAGCCACTGTCTCATACAGTGCAGTTTCCTGTCTTCGGGACATTTCTTGGAAAGCCCTAAATGAGGCATGGCACCATGACATCAGGCATCCTGTCTTTATGATACAAGGTTTTATACGCCACGCTACTTAAGGAAATTCAGTTATTCTCAAAAGAGATGAGGAAATGAGATGTTTACTTTGTTTTATAATAAGTGTTTCTCAACTTCGAATAGAAATCAAACATACTTACAAAAGTAAATTTTTGGGACCAGCAGATGGCATAATGTTTCCGTGGTTCGAGTCCCAGACCTGAAGGCCAGGGTGCGTGTGTATGCGTGCCCCAAATCCCGAGAGGAGAATGGAGAAGGGATTACAGTGTGGCCATCCCCCCTAGGGGGTGATTTCTCACTTTGTTTCTCTGTCTTTCTCTGCAGTGAGCATATGTGCAAAAATCTCTAAAAAACGTAAACTTTACTTGAAAGGAAAATGAACGTTTAGAACTTTGTTTTGAAGGGTCCTTATCTGAACTTAATATTGTCAGATACAAACTACCTCTAGGCCTCTTTCCAAAATAACAAGAGAATTTTCTATTTGAGATGTCGAGAGGCTTATATTCTGCATTCCTAGTTTAAAAATCATCAGCTTACTCACTACAGTGTTACGTTATTTGTCATTCACATACGTACATAGTGTATATACCTCGAAATAGGGAAATAATAGCATACTGTTTTTGCTGTAAGCTTTTTTTTTTTAAGCTTACTCTGTAGGCCCTCTTGTTCTTTTAGCTTTGGATTGCTAAAGAAAAAACGACCAAAGAATTCATATCATTGCCCATTGTATCATGAAACGATATTGTCTCCTCTTTCTGCAAGATGGCGTAACATTTTCTGATACACACAATGGTATCACAGGGCTGAAGGGTGGTCTTTCTGTCATCACAGTAGCGTTTAATAAAGATGGGGGCTGTGTCCAAGCATTCTGATGCTGTCTTTTTTTTTTTTTTTTTTAAGCACAGCCAGAACTTTTTTTTTTTTTTTTTTTTTTTTTTGCCATAGGGTGTATGTGCTCACCAGGCAGAGAGAGGAAAAGTGAGAAATCACCCCCCAGAGGGATCGCCACACCGCAATCCCTTCTCCATTCTCCTCGCAGGATTTTGGGCATGCATGCACGCACCCAGCATGATTTTCAAGCCGCCCATGTAAAGTCCAGCAGCTTAACCACTGTGCCCTCTGCTGACCCCCAGAACTACTCTGTTTGAAGAAGCACCACTATTTATTGGTTTATTCAGTAAATGTTTCAGTGCCTTCCATGTGTATAAGGGTGAATGAGAAACGAGGAGCTGAACCATTGGCTTCTCCAGAACACTTCAACAATTCCATGCCCTCTTGGTGTCGCTAGCTACCCAGCCAGCTGAGCGCCCAGGAGCTCACTGATGTCCCTCAGTCTGTGCAGTGGCGAGCTGTCTTGGAGAGTACACCTCTCACTGCCTGGCCACGTTAGCAAGAAGCATGAAGTCAAGGGTCCCAGCCAGCAGACCGGCACAGCCGAGCTGGGTGGAGAACTGAGTGGTGCAGCGCTGCCTCCACCTAACATGGGACTTGTGGGGTAGAGGGAGAGACGTTGCTAATGACAGAATGGCACAACATATGTGGGGTCAGGGTGTGAATCCCGAATTAAGGTTGTATGCCAGGAAACTTCTTTGTTAGGATTTTACATAACTTAGTGAGCCATAGGTTCTGGCTTTTATAGATGGGCCAGCAGGTGGTGTGATTAAGGCCCCGGACTCCCACATGGGTGACTGCAGTTTGAGTCCAAACCTGGTGGCTTGCTTTCTCACTTTCCTTTCTCTCTCTCCCTCTGTCTCTCTCTGGTGAATGCACATGCCCTATAGCAAATTAAAAATAATAAATAATATTAAGTAACTAAGTATTGAAAAAAAAAAAAGACGAGGGTATGTGTTTTGTGTCTTTAAATTTAAAAACTTTTCAGTATTGAATGTTTCAAGCATATAGAACAAGCAAAGCAAGGATTCACGTAACTTCTTAAGGTAAAAGTGGTCGAAAAATCGTGCATGTGATACAGGCCATCCCTGCCTGGCTGGAGTACACGCTCACACCATGGGTAAAAACCTTGTGGTAAAGTTTCAGGAAGCCTGACTTCCTGAGTGGGTGTGGGCCTGCAGGCCGCCTGCCTGTCACAGTGCTCCCGTTTTCATTTGGGGATTGTCTCTCCATAGAAGAGTAGGGACTCCCAGTAAGGTCAACGTGTTTCCAGCAGTTAGTTCCTACTAGGTGCCCAGGTGTTGGGGGAGTAGCCTCTCCAGCTCAGTCAGCCCAGCCCGGGCCAGGTCCCAGCACGTCTTTTTTTTGAGGGGGGGAAGATTTTTGCTATAGGGTACGTCCACTTGCCAGAGAGAGACAGAGAGACAGAAAGCGAGAAATCCCCCCCCCCCCAGGGGGGGATGGCCACACCACAATCCCTTCTCCTCCATTCTCCTCTCGGGATCTTGGGCACGCACGCACATGCACCTGGCGTGAGTTTAAGCCACCAGGTCTGGTACGAACCGCGGTCGACTATATGAGAGTCCAGCGCAATAGCCTTTACACCACTGTTGGTTGCGTTAAAGATTTTTTGAATGAATGCTTGTGAGGAATAGTCTTTGGTAGTTGCCTTTGGTGTTTGTACCAGGCTAATACCAGCCTGGAAGGAGTGGGAAGGTGCTTCTGTCTTGTTTCTGAAAGAGGTTGGCAAGCTTGTTAAGTCTGTCTTTGGTAGACTGCAATTGTGTTGCTACTTTGATGCCCTGATTTTCTTTGTGAAAGGTTGCTGAACTTAATTATCAGTTCAGTGTCTTCTACCAGGCCTGCTCAGATTTTCTTTTTCTTTTTGAGTTAGTTTTGGACCTGCTTCTTCATTCATGGGCCTTGTTCATTCCACCTAAGCTGTCCAAAGTCGTGGTAGTGTCTTAATTTCACAGGGTCTGCCATGATCCCTCTGGTTCCTGGTCTGGATTGCCGTCCTCTTGGTGGTGTAGTTACGACAGTGTCCGTCTCACTGATCTCACTGATCTCGGTGCCAGTTCTGAGGGAGGAGGCCAGCTGCTCCAGGTGACTGCTCAAGTGCTGGCACTTAGATCCCCTCCCTTTTTGATATAGCTACTTGAGTTGCATCCCCTAAATTTTGGTATGTGGTGTTTTTTTCCCCCCTTCACTTTAAATAGTTTTTGTTCAGTTAGTTCTTTAACCTTTAATTTTATTGCTGGCCTGACTTCCCAGGGGTTGACCCCTGGCTCCATGGCTTAGCGGACAGCCAGGGATAGGAAGAGGCTGTGCTCAGGCCGCTGGGGCTGAGCTCTGTGTGAGTTGGAGTGCTCGCTTCTGCCCCTGGGCCACCATGCGCGACAGCTGGCTCCTCTAGACTCCCTGTGGCTCTTTCAGGCAGGACCCTAACCAGCAGCATGGGGACCTGTGGGCTTCCTAGTACTGCTGTGGGGTCTCAGCACCTCTGGGATGCCTGCCTGCCCTATGCCGTCTCACGGGGCCCCGCTGGAACTCTGTGTGACATTTTTTGTTTATAATGATGTATGATTTATAAGTTTTTCAGAGAAAGTAATCCTCTAAATGAAAATGTCCTGCACATACAAAGTAGTCTTCATTTAGCTTCAATTTACTATTACTTAGAAGTTTTCATTTTTCTGATCATCCACTGCCTTTTAAACTTTTTGACATTTTGTTTTTTTCTGGGTTCCCTAAGCAGTATTCAAAAACTGTACTGTAGCCCTTTTCCCTGGTAACCTCTTGTTGGCAAGAGACAGGAGCTTATTTACAGTGGTCTGCTGGTCCCTGGCCCACACAGACAATGCGCATAAAGGCGCTGGCTGCTGCCTGCCTGCAGTCTTGGAGCTCTTGGTCTGTCAGCCTTAAGCCACGTAGCTCTGATTCTGGCCGACAGACTGGACTTGGACTTTGGTTTTCTTGAAGTCATTTCATTTTTTACTTTCTTCATTTTTCTTTTGCAAATTGACTTCTTGTAACTTTCCTGGAGATTTTTTTGTGTTGGTCTGGGGAGCTGTAGTTAACTTCTCTGGAATAGCACCTGGAAGGAGTTTTCTTTTGTTCGATGAACAGCTCCTCTGTTGCTTTCTCTTCTCCTTGAGGAGTGTTTTATCCTTGCGCGTGGTCTCCCACACCCGCCGCTCCTCGTCCCTCGCTTCCGCCTGGGCGCTGGCGAAAGTCAGCTCCTCGGGAGCCTCGTCGTCCTGTCCCTGTCCCTGTCCCCGTCCCCGTCCCCGTCCCCGTCTTCCTCCTGCAGCTCAGCAGCCACGCCACTGCTGGGCTGCCCAAGCAGCAAGCCGTGCTCCGCCTCCGCCGACACCGGGGGTGTGGGACTTGCCCGGCCGGAGCTGCGCCATCTGTGTGACGTTTTTAACTTCATCTTTCTTGAGGTCATGAATATTCTAGACAGTCTTAGCAAAAATCTGACCTGCACCATCTTCCTCTGGTCTGTGCGTTTCTGGAGCCCTTTGTCTTTGTTACATAGTCCCTAAGATAGACTGAGGGGCGGAAGGGTGGATATGGCATCTGGGTGCTTCTGAGCTGATGGAGCAGGGCACTGTTGGGAACGCCGGCGAAGCTGAGTAGCCTGCGAGGAGGGCTGCTCACCAGGGGCTAGCATGTGCTTGCTTGTGGCAGGAGCAGGGCAGGGTGCCAGTACTCGGCACTCCTCCTTTCCAAGGTGAGGCGCTCATTTCTGCCAAGATCACGCAGTGTGGCAGGGCCATAGCCGATGCCTGTGCCGGCCCGTCCACTTCCCCACCTCCAGCAACTCCTCTTTTGGAAAAGTGCTGTGCTTATTCCTAAAGGTAGCTGATGACGCCACCCGGAGACACTCCGTGTGCTGCCTGGTGGTACCCCCAGCAGCAGTTCTGCAGCTCAGCCAGCTTCAAGGTCAAGGGATTGGCAACGGCGACACAGCAGGGGCGGAGGGGTACCGCTCACTGCTTCTCTGAACTAGCTTATCTGTGGTTGGTGATGGTGCTTGGAACTCAGCAGGAAGTGGGATCTTCTGGAGAGCCAGTGCCGGGCGCAGCAGCGGGTGGGCAGCCTGTCTGCTGTTGTCACACCCAGAGGAGAGTCCGGAATGACACTGGGGCAAGTTGGCACTTACAGCCGCAGTGACATAGGCAGACTGGTGACCACTCGGGTCAGGTTTTAGCAGGGACCAAAGGTCTGAAACAAGGCCGGTGTGGACTGCCCGGTTTCCCTGGGAATGCTCCTGAGAATTCAGCAGGTGCGTGAGGGCTGCCGAGTGTTCTTGAAGTCAAGCAGTGTCTCACTGAAGTGAGTGCTTCCTTTAATGGCAGACTGCTGGCGTGGGTGTAGTAATTGAAGGAGACCTTAGTTTTACATTTCACAAACACTGTGACAGCCTAAGCTCTGTGCCCCGAGAGCTGTGCTGGCCGTGGTGAGATGACGGGCTGGCTCTGAGCTCGCTCCCAAGGCCTCTGCTGCTCGGCCGAGCGCTGGCCAGGCGGGCTGGCCGTTGGTGGAGCGGACGCTGACCAGTGTGCTGTCTTGGTTTCAGCAGGGAGGAGAGAGCGATGGCCTTTTTCACCCAGAGGGCCAACCTCAGCGACCTCCTCAGCCCCCAGAAGTGAGGCAGCAGCCTGCCCGCAAGGTGACACTGACCAAGGGGGCCCTGCAGCAGCCCCCACACCCGCCAGTGGGGCCCCACGTGCACTCAGCCGGCCCTCCAGGGATCAAAAGCATCCAGGGAATTCAGCCCGCAAAGAAGGTACGTAACTGCCAGCGTGTGGCGTCCGCTGCTTCACGGTGAAGACCGCACGCCAGCGTGTCTAGGTGGCCTGCCACTTAGGAAATGCTGCACGACCACGGCGTGGTGCATAGTGGTGCCTGGGCAGTACAAACTGTGTTGCGTTTTTCTGGCCTGGAAACAGATGAATGCCTTCACCAGAGCCTTTTCCTCCTGGGCCGTGTGTAAGGGCCTGTCTCCAATAAAATGCCACAGCCCAGAGTGGGTTGTCTCCCGAAGTTCTGAGCCGTATGTCCCATGGTGTCTGTGCTGCATCTGGGGATAGCACACAAGCACATGTGTGAGCGTCTGTGTGTGTGCACGCATGCCTGCCTGGTGACCCCAGGGTGAGCTGCCAGTGACATCCCAAATGTGGAAGTTGTGTGTGTGTGTGTGTGTGTGTGTGTGTGTGTCAGTTGCAAAGCCACTGCCTGGTCCAGAGGGAGGAGGCTAGGGCCTGTGCATTACAGGGAGCTTGCAGCCCTGCGCACGCTCTGCCAGGCAGGATGCGTGCATGCCCTCCATGCCCCTTCCTGTGGGAGGCCCCTCCAGTCATAGGGCGCCTTGGTGGCCGGTCCCTCTGGCCCAACCCCACCGCCCTAGGTTCAGCCTCCTCGGAGCCCTTCATCTCGGGGAGGGGCCGGGATGGCCTGGCATCACAGCCTCAGCACTGCTCTAGCACGGGGCCTGCTGGAGTTGCGGCCAGGGCAGGGAGTGGCCCTGCCCACACTGTTTTGGGGGTTTGGAGGCCTCTGGGGTCTGTGCTGCTATGTGTGCATTACCTCCTGGCTCTTTATGGTGCAGGAGCAAACATCACTCCCTTTTGTAGAAGACAGATGCACAGAGTCAGAGTGAGTGATCTCTCCAGGGATAAAGCGGTATAGACTTGGAAGGTTGTTCCTGTCTACATTTCCTTGATTTAGCTGTTATCCCTGGATGTCTGAGGAGAAAGGGCTTAGGAATCCACTCATACATCATATATACGTGAAATACTTCAGTTTATCTTTTTTCTTAATTGCCAGAGGTGCATATGCTTGCCAAAGAGAGGTGGAGAGACGGGGGAAGCTCCCTCCGTGGGATATGGCCATGCTCCACCCCTTCTCCGTTTCTCTACCCCACTGTAATTTTGGGTAGGCGCACACATACGCAGCCCTCAGCCCTCAGTGTGCTTTTCAAGCCGCCAGGACTGGGACTTTGCACCATAGCTGACCGTGTGGGATCTGGATTCCTTAACCTCTAAGCCATGAAGCTGGCCCAAGTTGCTTCATCTTAAACCTCATTCACTATTTTGTGAGTGGGATAAATGAGCATTTTGTAAGAGTCATTAAAAAACCTGGTGCCTGATAGTAAATGAGAGGCATTTGGTAAAAGACATTACTAATATTATAGCCTCTTACAGTTAGAAGGGTAGTTATTTACTACTAGTTTCCAGCCAGTATAACTAGCACTTTTATTTTAAAGATTTTTTTTTAATTCTTATTTTTTTGCTATAGGGCACGTGTGTTTGCTGGGGGGGTGGTGGCAGGAAAAGAAAGAGAAAGTGAGATCACCACCCCCCCGGGGGGGGATGGCCATGCCATAATACCTTCTCCTCCATTCTCCTGTCAGGATTTTGGGCATGGATGCACACATGCCTAGTGTGTTTTTCAAGCTGCCAGGTCAGGAACTCAAACCATGAAGTCAGCTATGTGGGATCTAGCACCTTAACCACCATGCCACCTGCTGGCCTATTATAACTTGCAATTTTTGATGTGTGTCTTTCAATGTGGCTTCTCTTAAAAAATCATTTTGCATTTTTAAAACTCACTTCTAGAGCGGCCTGGGCACCACCTGCAGTGTCGAGAAGCGCCGAGGCTCCTCTTCTTTCTGTTGGTGTTAGAGGCTCATTTCTGAGTCTGCCGCGTGTCTCTGACAGGCGGCAGGACGTGCAGGAACCCAGCGCTGTTCTGCCGCCTTGCTCCCTGCGGCTCCCATCCCGAGTCGGGTAGGCGGCACAGCAGGAGGACGGCTTGGACCTCTGAGCCTTCTTTCTGAAAAGAGCCAGGAGCAGTGCTTTGAGCCCTGGGCATCTTTAAAAACGGTAGCTCGTGGGCCACACCCTGACCCAGTGAAGTCACGCACCAGGGGTTTATTCAGTCCTGCCGCTTATTTTTAGAGGCTCTGCGTGTGACTGGGATATGCAGCCGGGGCGGCAGCCCACGGGGTCTGGCCGGGAGGGTTCTGGGGTGGCAGTGTAAACCTGTGCCAGAGGAGCTGGGCACATGATGCTCCGGTTGGTTGTGGCTGTGAGGTGGGTATGACACCATGCACAGGGAACCCCTGGGCCCAGGTGCTGCCAGGGCTGGGTCTGAGTCCCGTGCTGACCAGTGCCCTTCTGAACCCCGCAGTGCTTCCTCTGCGCATGGTGTAGCACGCGGAGTGCCAGCGCGTAGAGCCATGAGCGCTGCAGGTTGGGCTCTGCCCTCTTCTTGCTCCTCTGCCTGGACTTGCCAGGTGTGATGGTCTCATTCAGATGTTAAACCAGTCTCTGGTGGGGATAGAAAACAGCAGGAAGCCCTATATCTTGGTATATTTTAATGAATTTTATGGTATTTATCTGCTCATGTCTTTGCGGTGTGGAAAGCCCAAGCTCAGAAGATCAGAATGCATCTCTCTGTCGTTGCCAGGCCGTCATGTATGGACGGGGCCGGGGAGCATCGGGGCCCACGGGCCGGGGCCGCCTGACGCCCAACAAGCAGAACCTGCGGGTGGTGGAGTGCAGGCCGCAGCCCTGTGTGGTGTCCGTGGAGGGGCTGTCCTCATCAACCACGGATGTCCAGCTGAAGACCTTGCTGATGTCGGTGGGGCCCATCCAGGTGAGCCACCCTGGGGAGGAGCTGTGCCTGGAGGTAGGCCATGCCTCCACGAACACGTGCCGTCCCTGCAGTGGTCACTTCCTGTTGAAGTCCTCCTTCATGGGAGGGATGCCCGCCGTGCACGTCTGGTAGCCGAGCCCTTATTTCAAAGCTTGCAGACTCTTAGTTAAACATTTGTTTGTTTGTTTTTAAAGAATTATTTAATTTAATTTTATTTATTTATTTTATTTTGATCAGGGAGAGACAGAGTGAGCGAGAGAGAGAGAGTGAGAAAGCAAGCCTCCAAGTCCGGGACTCGAACCACGGTCGGCCATGTGGGAGTCCAGCGTCCTTAACCACCAAGCCACCTGCCGGCCCCTCTTAGTTAAAATTTTAAGAAAGAAATATTCCAGCTGAACAGATTACCCCTTGAAACCCTCCATTACCCTAGAATCCACAGATGCACATACACATTTTTCGTTCTATCAAAGTACTTGCTGTATGTGTAGTGATTTTTTAAATTTTAAAATATTTAGCCTTCATGTCTTTTATTTCCTGAAGTAGACTCACATGCAAAAAAATGTGGATAATTTGTAAATAAGGCAGTAACTTGGACTGTATTTTCATCTCAAAATTTTAAAACTGGCTCAATTCAATGCTTGAGAATCTCCGCTGAACTGGCTGAAATAAATGAAAACAAATAAACAGGACCCCGGCTCTGCTGCCCACAAGGTTCTCCCCTGCTCCTCGGCCCTGCAGGTGGCCTGCAAGGAAGCCCCTGTGCTCCAGTTTCTGCATCCCTGCCAGGTTTCAGGCACGATGCTCTGGCCACCACACTCACCTTGCAGCCCATGGCAGGATCCGTGTCTGGGCAGAGCACCATGGAGACCAGGGAACCAGGGAGCTGTGAGGTCTCTGAACAGTTCCGAGTATTCTTTCAGGAATGCACACTGCCTCTTGGTTCCTGGGTGGCTTTGGGACAGTTTCAGCCTGGGGTCGGTAGAAGTCGCCAGTACGTAACGTGCTCGAGATCTCCACTTAGTAACGGAGCTTTCCTAAAAATGAGGGGTGGATCAGAGCCCTTCCCAAACTGTGCCTGCTACTGAGGTTCCATTATGGCCGCCTTGGTTACTGCACTCTCAGAGGGGCGAGGTCAGCCGGATGCCCAGCTGCCCTGCGTGGTTCCAGTGTGCTGTCAGCCAGCAGGGGCCCGGTGTTGGTGTCGGTGTGGGCCGCCAGGGCGTTTCTAAGCAGTCAGGCACTGTGGGGTGAAGTAGGGGACAAGTTTGACACTAGAGAATTTTATTTATTCTTTGTTTTTGCTTTTTTTTTGTTCTTGCCATAGAGTGTATCCACTCACCCGAGAGAGCCAGTGAAAGGGAAAGTGAGAAATCACCCCCCAGGGGTGATAGGTACATCACAATCCCTTCTCTTCCATTCTCCTCTCTGGATTTTGGATATGTATACATTGGTGTGATTTTCAAGTCTGGGTCTCGAGTAGCAGTTAGCCATGTGGGAGTCTAGTGTCTTAACCAGCGTGCTACCTGCCGGTCTCTTACTAGAGGATTTTAGATGCATTAAAACGTGGACATTCTAATCTGAGACTCAAAACAAGAGATAGGTCATTTGGGGTCAAGTAGCAGGGTGGTGATGCGTCCAGGCTTCAGAAAGTCAGAGGCTGGTGTGTTGTTTTGATAGCAGGTGCCTGGTGTGGGGTCCTGTGCGCGGCCCTGTGTCAGCAGCTGCTGGGTGCTCTGTGCTTCCCTGTGGGCCGAGAGGAGCACCGTTCTCCCCACGTGTGGCCTGCTGGCTGTGGGCTTGGCTTCCTCTTTGGAAACTTGATCGTTTTCCTGAGTGTTCTGGAATATGGTGCGTTTTTCAGGATCCATGTCCAAAGAGCAGGTGCTGCTGGCTCCTCCATGAGTGAGGCTCAGCAGCTGACTAGCACACGAGCTGGTTGGAGGAGAGCAAAGAGTTTCTGGGTCCCCCTGGGCCACTGTGTGGACACCACCGGGGCTCACCGGCCACCCTACGGACAGGGAGCCCGCCCCACTCCTGCAGGCCCCAGCCTGTGGGGCATTGTGCAGGGTTCGTGGGTGATTTTGTAAGCATTGCATTCATGAAATGTGAAGTTTCCTAATGAGAAATGATTCTGACACCGAGTTTAGAGACTCCCATAACGAGTGTTCATCATGGTTGAGGGTTATGCTGTCAAGGGCAGTGCCACGTGACCCAGGGCTTCAGGGGCACCCACCTGGTCTGAGGAAAGGGGATGTGCGTGTTTTGGAATAGTTGATTTTCCTTACAGGAATCGGATCAGAGGAACACGACGGGTCTGTGTGTGCGCTGGGAGGTGGTGCCACCTAGTGTTCACTGGTGTCGTGGCACGTCCTGGTCACCCAGTGGTTAGACCAGGAGGAAGCTCAATTCTCTGGCCTTTTAGTTATAGAAAATTGTAGTAACTGCATGCTCACTGTCCTGTAAAACTCCTGGGACGTGAGAATTTTCTTCAGCATAGCAGTGGTCACGTGGCAGCCAGTGGTGCTCCAGGTTAGAATGTCCGCCCCTTCCCCTGTGCTCACAAGCCTCTCTCCTCTAGGAATCGGGGTCAGTGACGATTTTCTGTAGGCTCATTATTACAGAGTACGGAGGACTGACCAGGCCTGTGGAAAGGTCCTGACCAGAGGCAGAGGTGACATAGCAGTGTAGCAGCAGGGTGTCACAGAGGTCAGACGAGGATGAGCTCAGGAAGACTGAGAACCCTGTGGGAATAACCTTGCTACCAGAAGGACCGGAGAGGAGACCGCAGGCTGTGGGCTACAGGAAGGGGCGTGATCTCTGTTGTCACCTGAGGCTCAGACCACGATAAAGTGGATGCTGATGCGAAAGAAAGCCCAGACGTGGGCGTTTTTCAGGGAGAAGGACAGGATTGGTATCCGGAACAACCCAGTGCGCCGGGATGAGATGCAGGGGAGCCGTCGGGAGTCCTGGCCGATGCGCTGAGTCAGCAGGGCCAGAGCCTGGGGCAGACTTCTGTCACCGCCACTGGGCCACCGTGGGGTGTCTGAGGGTCTCCCCCAGCACGAGTTCCTGTAGTTAGCCTTGGGCGGGAGCCCCTGGACCAAGCCCTGGGCAAGGGCTGGCTGGGCCCACAGAGGTTGGGGACAGAGTGCTGCCAGCCCTGCCCGGGGTGATGGGTGTGCCTCCTGTCCCTCCCCTCCCCTCCCCCGCCCTCAGCATCATATTCAGGTCTGGGTGGGTAAGGCGGGGCGGGGCCCAGGAATTTGCTTTTATAATGATTTAAAAGTTGGGCTTTTGGACTTTTTTTAAGAGAGATTTTTTGCTATAGGGTGCATTGCGCTCCTCAGAGATGCAGAAAGAGACAGACAGAAAGTTAGAACTCACCCCCTGGGGGCATGGCCACCCCACAATCCCTTCTCTTCCATTCTCCTCTCAGGATTTTGGGCACGTATGCACACGTGCCCAGTGTGAATTTTAAGCCGCCAGTCCAGGGCTCAAACCGTGGTCGACTACCTGGGAGTCCAGTGACGTAACTATTATGCTGGTCCCTGTTGGGCTTATTTTAAGCAGCTTCACTGTGTTAAAAACAACTTAAATAATTTTTTGACATTAGAGATAATTCTTTAAGGTCCTAAAAATGGGTGGCTAGAGAGAGAAGAGGCATTCGATTGATTTTCAAGACTGCAGAATCATTTTAGAATTCCCGTTACACCTGCATTATCTATACACATATGCATGTGCACGTGCGCCACACCTGTGTATACACACACAACCATGCATGCACAGACGTCTCCTAGAAAGATGCCTCGGCGTGCAGGCTGTGGCCGGGTGGTGCTGATGCCGCCTCAGCTGTCGGCCAGTGGCCCCGCGCTCACCCGTGAGCCACTGCCCACCATAGGCCCTGGGTCCCTTCACTGCACAGCAGCTCCTCGGGCATGACAGGGACTGTTCTTAACAAAGATGGGGGACTCCTGTGAAACATCACCGGACAGGGCCCAGCTGCGAGCCACTGCACCATGCCGCTTCCCCATGGAGTATTGACGGGCCAGAATTCTGGGCTGGCCGTGTAGTGGGGCGGTCACACATCCCATGATCTGGTGGGAGGCCCTGTGGAGGGTGATGCTCTGTCTCTGTCACTTGCTCTCATGAAAGAAAGAAAAAGAAAATGTCAAACCCACTTGACACACAATCGTGAAGAGGGGTGGTACCTGTGCCCAGCGAAGGTCTGGGCCACGGTGTGCCTGGATGACTGCGGTCATAGCTCCTGGCCCGGAAGATATAACCCTCGCTCCCGAGAGTGGCTCAGGAGGCAGTGCCGGGGCATTTCGTGGCGAAGCGGGGAGTGTAAAAGTACGTACTTGTATCTGTTGCAGCAGTTTACAGTGCAGTACTAGAATGCTCCTGTTTTCTTCCTCTAGAGTTTACAGATGCTTCCGCAGCAACGGAAAGCCATAGCTAAGTTCAAGGAGCCCGCCCACGCGCTCGCATTTCAGCAGAAGTTCCACAGGTAGTCCTGCGTCCCGCGCTTCCGGGGATCGGGTGGAGGGGGAGACAGGCCTGGCCCTCCCCTGTAACCGTGCATGTGCTGGGGCTTAAGGGAGTAGACAGCGTGTCCTCGCCCCAGGGGGCAGGCTGCCCTCGGAAGTGCCCCATGCTTCCCGGGCCGGGCCGCCCTCTGGGTAGGCCCTTGCCCGCAGGTGGCCTTGCTCCCTGTGCAGGCCAGTGCTGAGGTCGCTTGTGTTCCCACAGGCACATGGTAGACCTGTCCCACATCAACGTGGCCCTGATCGTGGAGTGAGCCCTGCAGCAGCTGACCTGAGCCGTCACTGCGGATCTCCCCTGGCGCTGCCGGCGCAGAGTGCTCGGGAGCCGGGCGGTCCGGCTGTGCCTGACTGTCGTCCGGAGGTCCTGCCAGCCGCAGGGTGGGTCCAAGGAGAGCCGGACTCGCAGGACGCAGCACCGTGGAGTCGGTGTTGGGTGGCCTCACGTTCTGCTGTCACCACAGAGAACTCCAGCTGTTCGTCTTCTTTTGTTTCGAAGTGCTCACGATGCATGTAGACCTTGTTCCTCATGGTCCGACTGGTCGGTCACAGCGACTTAGATTCAGGAAAGAACGTTACGTCACAAACTAAGTATCTCCCACAGCAAAGAATATCTGATAATGGTTGCACTTATCTTCAGTGCAGGCTAGAGAGAGTTTTCTCAACCAAGCTTAACTCGAGGCGTCCTCTCAGAAAGCCTGCAAAAGGCTCTTGTAAAAACGTAGATTGAATGTGGGTGTTTACTGATTGACGTTTGCATATCCTGGGCAGCCAGGGTATGGGGGTGGGGAGTGGTGCCAATTGAAGTGGCAGATTCTGCTTCTCATAAATATTTGCGCAGCGCCAGTGGGGTATTCCTAGTTCTAGGGTGCACGGCCCCGCTTCCCACATTTCCCCAATGAGGTACAGGCGCCACAGAGACACCTCACACCTCCTCGTCTCCGAGGAGGCACCTGTGCTCCCCCTCCGGGCTGCCTTTGTGGCACACGAGGCTGAGGAGCAGCTGGAAGGTGCACAGACCTGCTGGGCTTCTCTCTTCGGTCGCAGCCCAAGGTGGCGTGTTGGGGCACGTGCTCTGTGATTTAGAATGCTCTTTGGAACCCGGTTATCATGCTTTGATTGACGTTTTCTCCTTGAGGCTTTTGAGCAGGGGCTGTACTGTCCTTCACGGACCCAGGAGCCTGGTGGTGGCTCCTACAGCGTGTCCTTCTCCACGACCTGTGGGGAGAGCAGTGGCGTCTAGCAGGACGACGTAACCGCAGGCAGTGTGTCCGTGCCATTGCTGGGTCACTCGTGGTGCCGGTCCCGCTCCTGGGGTGAGCTTCCTCTCCGTAGCACAGCCTATAGGGAAAGCCACCCTGGGTGGACACGAGCCAAGTGCCTTACTGTGTCGCTGCTGGGAGTGAGCTTCCCCATCTCAGATCTCTTCTCCAGGGGACCTGAGCTGTTTGAGCAAACAGTACTTGGGCATACTCGGACTTTTTAGTGGTTTTATATCTACAGTGTTGCGTGCAGTTCCCTGGTAGGGTCGTGGGAAATAGCAACCTATGCCGCTCCGTGCCTCTGGTTATTAACCCGACGAGGGCCAGAGAGCGTGCGGGAGCTAGGGGACCAGGCCACGAGACTCTGCCATCAGTGCTACCGTGGGGTTTTGTACCCTCTTCAGATGAAGTTAGCAAAACAAGTACAAACACTGGAGATTGTTTCAGGCCCTGTAGCTTTGACTGTAAGGTTGGCATCGTGTGCTTCAGAGTAACTGAACAGGCTGTTCTTGAGATGCAGTTCCAGGAAATGGAGGCCCTGGTAGGATAGTTCTTACTGTCCCACGGTGAGCCCTGGCCCTGGAGATGGCCTTGTACCCAGTAGCAGGTGTCCATGTGGCAGCTGTGGACCGCCACACCGCTTACCATTCAGTTAGAGACGAGGTGTTGCTGTGTGAAGGTTCATCCCCAGGGAGCTATGTCACGGTGAGCTTGTAGCCCCTGAGCTAGAGAGGCAGGCAGGCGTCTCCCACGGGGTCTCTCACCCCGCCTGACTGTCACCAAGGACTCCTGGTGCAGGGACATGAGGTGCACAGGCCATACCACTTCCTGTTCACCCTTCCCACAGTAGCCCGAGGCCCTTGCAGTCAGTGTCATCAAGACTAGCCTGTCCTGGTGCCATTGCTCAAGACAGACCCCATGGCCACTCTGAGGTTCGAGGGTGGGCCAGGTGTCCGGGAGCACGTGTGCGTCTGTAACTGTCCACACACACGCGTGCTCACCTCCTCTTAGGGAGTTTTCCTGAAAGTGGTCAGGAGCCTCAGCGGGGCCCTGGCGAGAACCAACTGGCCCGTGCCAACAGCCCAGTAACGGAAGGTTAGTCTACTCGAGAGGAACTGCGGAAAAGGAAAGGAGCAGAATGAGAAGTACCGCTCTTTCTGTTTTCGGTGACTTCACAGTGAAGTCCAAGCCGGAGCCGAGCCCTCTGGAAGATATGCTGCAACCATTATCTTGTTCTTTCTTTATCATGCATTTGAAGACACATGAGCAGGTGGCGTTGTCTAGACGCGGACCTTGTAAGGTGAAGTGTCATCGGAGGTGGTTTCCACTGCGCAACATCTTAGCGATCTGTTAGTTCTTTGTGTTGTCTCTATCAGAGTTTAATGGATACAGTTTCCGTAATTGTTGTGTTTGTTGTGCATATTCGATTTTTATAAAGATAAAGATGGTAGTAAGTCAATACACTTACCCTGACCTGTGTATCATTTGTTCACAAATCCAAGAAGCCTGGAGGCAGTGACCACCAGTCTAACTTGTCAGGGAACTCGCAGGGGACCATGTGGAGCCCAGTCCCTCTTCCTTCCTTTGCGCTGTCTTGTCTGGTTGTGCTGTAACGGGAGCTCACCTCGCCGCTCACACACGTCCCTGCAGTCCCTTGGGCTGGTGCGGTCGTGAAGTCCTCATACTGATGCTCTTCCAAAGGGCGGACTGCATCGCCTTTTCCAAAATAAAACCTGAGGCCCCTCCTGCTAGGCGCCCACACCCTTGCCTGCTGGAGGAGGGCAGAGGGTGGAGTGGGTGTAGGTCTAGTTTGCGTGTCTGGTCGTGCGGGTCGTTCTGAACGTACCTTGTGACGTCCCGGATGGCGATGGTTGCAGCTCGGTTCTACAGTGTTCTGAATTGAGATGGAGCTGAGACTCTGCACCCAGGGCTCTTTTTTTCCAAACAGCATTTTGCTAAATTCTGCAAACAGAAGGCTGTTACAGAAGCAGTCTGGGGAGGCTGAGAGTGAAGGGGAGGGTGGGATGGACAGGGGTGAGGAGAGTCTGCGGAAGGGGGCCGGGGCGCAGAGCGGCGTAGCGATAAGCTTTCTTCCCACCACAGGCCGGACGGGAGGAAGGGGAGCTGGCAGGTCAGGCTGAGAGCTGTGGGGTTGGGCCGGGGGGCCGTGGCTCTCGGTTGCGGGCGGCGCCTTCTCTGCTGCCAGGCGAGGTAGGTCAGACAGGCTAGATGGAGGACACCTGCCCTGGAGCCTTCCGGGGTGGTTTCCAGAACCCTCTTTCTCTCTTTTGACTTGCGGTTTCTGTTTTGTTCCATCACTTGGTTTTTATTCTCTGCTGTCTCCCTGGGAAGGTAAGCTCAGTGCACTGACAGGGACCGGACAGACCGTTGTTAGAGGCCAGCACGGGGTCCTGGCAGTGGTGGCGCTCTCGGTGTCTCTGCGGCCTCCCTCCGGGGCCTCTCCGTCACAGGTGCTGCCCTCCAGGCCTGCTTCCCTGCGCTTTCAGCCCGGGTTTGCTCTTCCTGCTGGGGCCGTACCCCACACTTTGCTTGTGGTGGTGGCTTGTTCTCATTGGGAGGAGTAGGTGAGAAGAGAGAGGGCTGAAAGGAATCGTTGGTTGTTTGAAAAGTTCCAGTCGTGTTGGAATGAGAGTGACCTGTGCAGGGTGGAGGACGAAGGTAGTTTCCTCAGGGCCGCCGGCAGGTGTAGATGGAGCAGGGGCAGCTTAGCCGCTTCCCTGTGTTTAAGGAGCATTTCCCTTGACCTTTTCAAGGATTTTTGACATTTGTTGGCGAAGTGTTACTTGGACATTCCTAAATGTGAACTCTCCAAAGGCGCCCAGCCTTGACTTAATAGTAAATCCTAAGGATTTTATGTAAGGTTTTTTGTAACCTATTTAAGCTTTCCCAGTTAACATGCCTGCTCCCGAGGCCCATGAGCCATGGCCTTGTGCCAGAGCCTCGGCAGACTCGCCGATCCACGTTGGATCCCAGGTACCCCCGACAGCCGTGGTGGGGACATTGTGACCTGCCGTTCCTGCGAGCATTCAGGTGCCGGCACCTCCTTCTGTGTTCAGGTAGGGGATTGTCCCAAAGGCAGGCGGAGTGGCACAGCTTCGTGGCACGGTTGCCAAGCATGTGCTTCCTGCGCTGACGGCCAGCGACTGAACCAGAACGAGGTTTGTGCGCTGGTGCTGGCTCGGTTTAGCTAACTGAAAACCCCGGCCCTCTAAGAGGGGACCCGGAGCTGTCTCACTTTAATGTGTCCACAGAGTGGACGATCAGTAGGAGCTTCTCGGTGTCCTCCGGACGTCGTGCCGCAGCGTCCCTCACGCTCCCTTAGCTCGAGTTTCTTCTAGACTGGTTTCCGGTTAAGGACACACATAGTCACAGCGCATCTTAAAGGACTGTTGAAGGGGACGCATGTCGCAGCGCTCCCTCAGAGCCTGCGGTGTGCTCGGATAGGTGCCACGTGGCACTTGTGCCCTGTCGGCTAGGGGCAGGCGGCCGCTTGTTCCGTAACCCCTTTGCTTCCCACAGGCGCGGGCCCAGGACGTGCCTGCCGCGCAGCCCCGGCTCCTGCTCTAACGCTCCGTTTCGTTTCCAGGTGCGGCGGCGGCAGCAAGTCTGCCGTTCTGAGCCGGTTCCCGGCACCTGTGCTCTGTTCCTGCCCCTGTCGTCCTAGTGACGGGGCCGTGTCAGGGCGCCAGGTGGGCGTGCCCTGGCCTACCCTCTGCTTTGCCTTTCTGGCTGAGACCCCCGGCTCTCTCCTGCCTCCCATCCCCCTAGTCCATGTCATCCCCCTCACCTGGGACTCCTCCCTGACCCCCTGCAGCCTCCATTCAGTGTAGACGCCCACTGTGGTGGGAGGGGGAGGTTCTGAGTGCTGTGCCCCGTGCTGGCCCGTCACCTCTAACCCTTTCCTCCGACAGGTCTCACTGCGCAGTCTGTCCCTCCAGGTCATCGATCATTGAGAATGACGTTCTCGTTCTGTTATTTTGCAGTTTGACCCTGTAGGCCTGCAGCGATCCAAGATGCCAGCGCCTGGCAGCGTGGCTGGCGTGCAGCTCCCCGCTCTGCCCTCCCTCTCCTTTTGCAGGACTCTCTTGCATGTGCTCAGTGTTAGTGGTAGCGGGTCTCACCCCGTGCCACAGGGGCCACCGCCCGGTGGCTGCCGCTCTGGCTGGCCGTGATCCTTCCTAACCTTGGCCGAGTGCGGAGGGCGCTCTGGTGGAGTGTGAAGGCGGTGTTGGAGGGCGTGCGTTGGAGTGTAAAAGGCGAGAGGGGACTGCAGCACGGTCCTCTGGGTGGGACCCACTTTGTGCTTTCTGCCAGACACGCTGCTCTTCTGTTGGTGGGAAGCAATGTTGCCCTGCCTCACCGTTTCCACCTTGCGCTGACCATGCTGGTGACCTTTCCAGGAGTGTATGTGAAGAATAGTAGTGACGTAGGTGGAAAGAAAATGTATTGTCGTGTGTACCATGTGTGTAATTCCGTGCTGACTCCTGTGTTGGAACTGTATTGTAATTTGAAACGTGTTAATAAAATTTTGAACTGTACCCTGGGTCTGCAGCCTTCAGTTTTGCTTGCTACTGGACTGTCCACACCGCCTCTGATCCTGCCCACGAGGACTGAGGACGAGGGGTGGTGCTTTCTCACAGGGGCATCCCTCTGCAGCACCCTGGACCACGGCGCCAGCCTGGGGAGCAGCCTCCGGCTGAGCTAAGTGCTGGTCTCGCCGCGTCCTGTGCATTGTGCATCTGTGACAGCCCACCAGGTGGCGCTAGCAGATGGGTTAGGTTTTGTTGCTGGTGGGCCAGTTACAGTCTTTCTATAAGTTTGTTGAAGCATTATAAATAAGTTTTACAGTTTTTCAAAAGAAATTTAAAAGCCAAAAAGTCTGCACGCTGAGCTACGGTGTAGCCGTGGACTGCAGCCAGAGAGTCAGAGCTTGCTTTCTGTGCTTTCCTCCAGTCTTACAGCTGCACACGAAATCTGTGGGCTTTTCCTGCAGAGCCGCACACCGGCCAGGAGCAGCCTGCACGGGGCAGGGCACCAACGTGCCTCATCCACCCGGTCCTCGAGCAGGCCCCAGGAGAGGGAAATTCGTCCTGACGAGCACGTGGACACCACGGCACAGAGCAGGGCTGTCGGTGCCCACCTGCCAGGTGGCGAGGTGGGGAGATGGCTCAGCAGCTCAGGAGCAGCCACTGCTCCCCGGGGCTCGCACCCACCCTCCCTCACACAGGCACATAGCTCAGCCAGTTGCAGAGTTACGATGCGAGATGCCAGCGTCAGTCTGACCCGGGGCCTGGGCCCAGGTGTGATGTGTCAGCTGTGCCCTCCTCTCAGCACCTCGTGTTGTGGGGAGAGGCCTCCTGCCTCTCCCAGCCTGTGCGTGCTTTGGCCTCTCCCTCCCATGCTGCTGTGCCTGCTGCCATGAACGGCCTTCCTCCTTGCCGGGACCTGGCTATGTGTCCTGGGCCCTTTGGCAGATCCAAGTATGGCTGGGCACGGTCAGAAGGTCAGAACAGCTGCCTGGCTGCAGGCCTGTGATCTGGGCACTGCCGAGTGCAGGGCCTCACCAGCCGGTTGTGTGGCGACACTTGGCCAGCAGCATTCCTGTGTCGTGTGGGGCCCAAGAGGCCAGCCCCAAGAGCCCTGCCCCGTCAGCCACCTCAGGACCCAGGCTGGTGGCTGGCATATTTCACCCTCAGATCCCAGCTCGGAGAGCTGGACTGTAGTGCAGACACTGTCTGATTAGGGGAAGCTGCGGCCATGTCACCGTTGACCCAGGCCCTGCAGAGCTGTGCTGCTCAGCCAAGGCCCAGCTTGGCCACGGCCTGCTCTGCTCTGCTCCTGCCCAGGAAGCTCGTGGCTCAGTGACAGCAAGGCTCCTGTGGGGTAGGAAGGCGCGGACAGGACTTGCGGTGGCTGTTCTGTTCATGCCGTGTTTCCACGTGTCAGAACTGGGCACTGAGGAGAGCCTTGAGAGAGCATGCCAAGTCCCGGCAGCAGGTGGCCTAGGGGTGGGAACACATGGCCTATGCCGTGATGGCCCTTAGACTAGGCAGAGAGGACATGGCTTTGAGTCTGGGCAACCTGTGAAGTTGAGGAAGAGAGGAGCTTTGAGAGTCACGGGATGAGTTTTTTTTTTTTTTTTTTTTTTTTTTTTTTTTTTTTAAGAGAGATTTTTTGCAATACCAAGAGAGAGAGAGAAAGAAATCATCCCCCAAGGGAATGGCCACATCACAGTCCCTTCTCCTCTATTCTTCCCTAGGGATTTTGGCACACTTGCACGTGCACCTGGTGTATTTCAAGCCACAGGGTGCAGGACTTGAACCGCGGTCGGCCATGTGGGAATTCAGCGCCTTACCCATCATGCCCCTACCGGCCCCAGTATGGAGTGAGCTCGTAACCCAGCCTGAACATTTGCACCCTCAGATGCCTGCCCAGTCCCTGAAATTTGACACTGGAGAAATATTTTGTCACCACTAAGAGCCCCTTTGGATTTTGTCACCACTAAGAGCCCCTTCGGATTCTGTCACCACTAAGAGCCCCTTTGGTGTCAGTAGGATGTTGCCACTTGCCTCGAGCAGCCACGCCTTCCAGGGATGCTCCTGACTGGCCGTGTTCTCCAGCCTCTCGCAGGGTCACAGAAGACAGCCAACCTTAGTTCAGAGGTGGCGCCTTTCCAAAAGGTAGGTGCTAGCTCAACTCGGAGCCACTGGTAAGGACCATCCCAACGGGGTAGCTGGGAGCTCCCCGAAATTCTCTCTGAGAATTACAGTCTCTGAGTTAATCAAATGAAAGTATGTATTTAACAGAATTAGTAAATTAGAATTATGGTTCTTGGGAATACAAATAAAATACGCAAACTAATAGCTAACTAGGGTAGAAGGGGAAGAGGCATAAATGCAAGGGGTAGATAACTGTCGACGCCAAGGGCTTGTTTAGAGTGCAGTTACGTGCACACAGCCCTGCCCGCACTGCTCCAGTTTCAGTGTGCACTTCTCTGTGTGTGAAGAGGGTCATGCTGCTCTGCAGCTGTACCCATCATCTGTCCCCAGAATCGTCCTCGTCTTGCAGAACTGAAAACTATGTGTGGGTTTCAAACTTGTTTTGTACTAATATAAACTTATATTGTAATTCCATTTTCCCATGAACTCTTTAAAATCCTATACCAAGAAGCTTTTTTTGCCTTTTGAGGCTGGACTTTTTTTAATTAAAGTTGTGTGGAAAAACAAGTATGTAATAGTAGCCAGAAAACTGAGTGGAAAGGAGGAGCCAGTGGGGGTCCAGGCTTCGCTATGTTGAAACATAATACCAAGGCCTCGAACTGCCGCACGCCGTGGGAAGGTGAGCACAGCCACTGTCACAACAGGAGGTTGGAAAGGGGCCCAGCTACACGGAAACTACTATGTGGTGCAGATGGTGTCGCTAATCCCTAGGGCAAAAAGGAACTGCCCACACATGTGTCAGGACAGCGCTGTTGCCACTCGGTGAACTAGAAATGGACCCATTTCTTAGAACACACCAATAAACTGCCGATCGGAGCTCTAAAGGCAAAGGACCTAACAGTGCCGAAGAGATGAAGGGAGGGCTTTCTAACTGCCTTGGCATCCAAATTGAAGAGGTGATTTGCAAATTTAGCTACGTAAAAAAGATTTTGTGTGGCAAAAACGGCACAAACATCATAAGCAAAGTCAAAACACAAAGGACAAATTGTGAAAAAAACAAACAAACTTACAACGTCTGCTGCAGACAGCCATGCCCGTGCCAGCTCCGTGTATGAGGTGCAGGGCGAGCCAGCTCCCACTTGGCCAATGGGGCTTCCCATCCCAGCCTGGGGTCTCAAGCTGGGTGCGCACGGGCACATTCCCAGGAGCCCGGCAGGATGGGGAATGGGAGGACGAAGGATTGCGACTTGATTGGGCCCTGTTGAGGGGGCAGGGGCTTTGTCTCTGTTGTGTATGTGCACACACCCTTCAGCATTGAAGAAGAAAGGAACTAATATCCCCAATAATGAATAACTTGAAACATTTGAAAATAAGTCTAATAGTGGGCAAAGTGCATGAACAATCTGAGAGGCGTGAAAAGAGCTCTGAACACGGTCATGTTACGTGACAATGTCCAGCGGTGGGCTGTGTGTATAGCAGTTGGTGGTGGCGACAGGACGTGTAGCTGGGTGCACACACGGTAAGCCACATCATCCAGGTTTGCGGAAGATCATGCAACTACGGAATCACAGCGACACTTCTCAGAATGTATCCCTGTCAGTAAGTGATGCTTGACTGTGTTTTAAGTTTACTCATGGTAGGAGAAATACACTTGGATGCCCTTTGTGACCATTGGATTTGCAAAAGGAACAATACTTGATGACACATTTTTGGCAAGTCTGTTGCAAACAGTCATGGGATCATGCAAAATGGTGTGGCTTCTGTAGGGGTGAGGAGAGGGCTGGGCAAAATCTAACCAAGCCACTTACCCTCCCACCAGTCATTTCACTTCCAGGACTGACCCCACAGTAAATTCTCCAAGAGAACAAGAATTCTTCCTTATGAAGTTGTTCATTGCACTGTTATGTGTAATTCCAGAATATTGAAAACCACCCAGATGCTGAAATGCAGGAGGCTGGTGCATTGACTGGTACACACACGATGGAATACTCTGCAGGTGTGTTAAGAGTGAGGCAGGCCTGTGCGCCCTGGTCTGATGTCATTTCCAAGATACGCCGTGAAGCGAACAAAAGCGAAGTGCAAATGAAGCTGGTCCAGATTAATGGAGACTGAAGAGAGAGGACACTACAGGCAATAAATAATTACGACTAGAGGGAAAAGACTTGAAAGAGCATTAGTGGGACAATCAGCAGAACTGGAGTGGAGACCAAATAGTCAAACATTGTATCAATATGAAGTTCCTTTAGTTTGATAACTACACTGTGATTACATAACAACTCTTATCATTAAAAAAAATCTGTGTGTGCTGTGACTGCTTCAACTGACAGAACACAGTGTAAGTGACCCCATGGAATTTCTGAGGTGGTTTTCATGGCTCCATCATTCTGTTGGTAAGGGAGGGCATTTCCCTAGAGTATGGGGATGGATAAATGCATGAGGCCTGACTGAGCAGAAGGTATTGTTGTTGTATGTAGCCACACACACCACTTGGCGCGCCCTGGGGCTGGCACTTGGGAACTGAGCACGCTGAGAGGGATGTGGAAGGCAGGCTCCACTAGCTTTTTGTGGTTGCCACAGGCTGAGCGGCCTAAACAGCAGAGATCGATCATCTCACAGTTCTGGAAGTGAAGTCTGAGATCAACATAACTGGGTGGACTCTGGCTGTGATGGAGAGACTCTGCCAGGCCTCTATCTGGTGTTTGCCAGCTCGTGGGGGGAGAGCATTCCTAGGCTTGTAGATGCACCATGCTCATCTCTGCCTTGTGCTCACATGGTGTCTTTTGTGTGTGTCTGCGTCCCCATTTCTCCTTCTTTAAGGGACTAGGATCTACTTTTGTGTCCTCACCGTACCTATACTCTATATAAAGTCTACCTCCAAATAAGGCCACATTTATAGGTACTGGAGGTTAACACTTCCACTTAAATTTTAGTAGGGGAAAGGGACCCAGTTTAACCAATAACATAAGCTTTAAAGTGTCCTAAGGGTGGCGAGCTCAGTGATTCCAGGGAGGACGGGAATTCGGCAGAAGCCACACCTGTAAGTGCAGGTTAGTATCATGAAACATGGGGTGTAGGCGAAAGCCAGTGTAATTTTTGTATGAGATTGAAGTAAAAGGATCAACTTATGAATAACCTGTTAGGACTATATGACATTTTTCAAAATCCTCATGGTGACAACAAACAAAAAGCCTACAATAGAGATACAAAAGATAAAGAGAACAAAACACTACAGAAAGGCAACAGGTAACAAAGGAAGACAGCAAAAGAGGTAGAGAGGAATGGACTCCAAACAGAAAACAATGAGTGAAACGGCAATAGTAATTCCTTGCCAAACAGTAATTATTTTAAATGTAAATGGACCAAATTTTATAATCAAACCACAAAGTGGCTGAATGGATTTTAAAATATCTGCTGATACACTGCCCATAAAAGATTCAGTTTAGCTTTCAGGACACAGAGGCTAAAAGTACAGGGATGAAAACAGATATTGCATATGAGTGGTCACTAGGGGAGCAACACTGAGAGCAGATGAAGTAGCCGTTTGGACAAACTGTCACCAGAGAGTGTCAGTATAATGATAAAGGGATCAGTTCATCAAGAGGAAATGACAATTGTAACTATGTGCCCACAGTGGAGTACTGAAACAGATCAAGCAAATAACAAAGCAGAGGGGAGAAAAACCAGTGCATTAACAGTAGGGCTTCAGTACCCCACTTTCAGTAACAGACACACAGCAAATTAACAGAAATTACGGACTTGAGCAGCAGTGTAGATGAAGATTTAACAGATGTGAACAGACCTCCCAGCAGCAGTGGATGCACACCTTCTCAAGTACCCTTGGAACAGTCTCGAGGAGGGATCATGCGTTAGGCCATAAAACATGTCAACAAGTCTAAGATCAAAATGATATCAAGTACCTTTCCAACCACTATGGAATGATACAAGAAATTAATAACTGGAGGAAAACTGGACACTCATTCTTTAAGTATGGAAATGAAATAATGCACTCTTGAATATCCAGTAAGTGAAGAAATCAAAGTATCTGAGACAAAGGAAAAAAGAAATAGAGCATATCTAACCTTACCCGATGCAGCGAAAGCAGTTCTAAGAGGGATGTTTCTAGTGACAAATGCTTACATTAAGAAAAAAAGATGTCAAATGAATAACCTAACTTGACACTGCAAGGGACTAGAAAAAGAAGAAAAACTAAGCCCAAGGTTAGCAGAAGGAAGGAAATAATAAAAATTAGAGTAGAAATAAATGAGGTTAGCAAGGTAATTGAATAGATTAATGAAATGACAGGTTGGTATTTTTAAAAGATAAAATTAAGGGACCAGCAGATGGCGCGGTGGTTATATCACTGGACTCCCCCATAGTTGACTGCAGTTCAAGTCTTGGACCCGGTGGCTTAAAACTCAATGCTGGGCGCATGTATGTGTGTGCCCAAAATCCCAAGATGAAAATGAGTGAGAAGGGATTGGCCATCTTCCATAGGGGGTGATATCTTGCCTTCTGTCTGTCTCTCTCTGTCTTTCCAGTGAGTGCATGCACCCTATATAGCAAAAACTTCTCCTTAAAAAAAAGAAGAAGATTAAATTGAAAACCTTTAGCTAAACTAAGAAAAAGAGTACCCCCCAAAAAATCAGAAATGATAGTAAAGACATTATAGTCAATATCACAGAAATACAAAGTGTTCTAAAAGACTACTGTGGATAATTAAATGCCAACAAATCAGATAACTTAGAAAACATGGACAAGGGCCAGCAGGTGGCATGGTGGTTAAGGCAGCTGGATTCCCACAGAGCCAACTGTAGTTCATCCTAGACCCAGCAGCTTGAAAATCACACCAGGCACATGTACATGAATGCTCAAAACCCCAAGAGAACGGAGGAGAAGGGATTGTGGTGTGGTCATCCATCCTCCCTGGGGGTCGATTTCTCACTTTCTTCCTTCCCCACCCCCCAGTGAGCATATGTGTTCTGTGACAAATACCTTAAAAAAAAATGGACAAATTCCTCTAAATATACAAGCTACCCAGACTAACTTCACGAATAAGCAGGAAAGCTGAGCGAGTAAATAATGATTAAGGAGATTGGGTCAGTAACAGAAAAGCTCCCAACAAAGCAAAGCCCATAGCTCACAGGTGAATACTTCAGAAAGTCAGGAATTAACGCTGGTCCTTCTCCAGCTCGTCCAAGAAATCGAAGGAGAGGGAACATTTCTGAACTCATTTGACAAGGCCAGAATAACCCTCATGCCTAAGCCAGACAAGCACACTACACAGAAAGAAAATAATGGGCCACGATCCCTGTGAGACACAGGTACGAAAACACAGTAGTAACATCTGAATCCAATAGCACATTCGAGGGGTCACACGGTGTGATCGCGTGGGGTCACCCCTGGGGTGGGTCCCCATACACAGATCAATAAATGAGGGACTGTGGGTCTCTGCTCTGTGTGTGGGACACCTGCACCTGCACTCCACGGCAGAAACGGAAAGGTCTGAGGAGAGAACCAGAAGGTACTGGGGTGCGTCTCAGCACAATAAGGCCATACCCGAGGGACAGGCCCCCACTGACATACTTAGTGGTAGAAAATGGAAAGCCTTCCCTCTACCCTCCAGATGTAAGCAAGGGTTCTCATACTCACCACTTCTATTCAACATGGTGCTGGAATCGTAGCCTGGGTAGTTAGGCAAGTAAAGGAAATAAAAGGCACCCACGTAGAAAGAAGCGAATCATCTGTTTTCTCATGACATCTTATGCACAGAAAGCCCTAAAGACCCCCACAAAAGTCTTGGGACTTACAAACAAATTCATTAAAGTCACACAGTACAAAACAAGTTACATCTCTGTATGCTAACAACAAACTGAGAAATTAAGAAGCTCATTCCATTGATAATAGCACCCAAAAGAATAAAATACTTAGGAATAAATTTAAGAGGGTGGGAGACTGGTACAATGAGAACTGTAAATAATAATAGTTGTTATTATCGCCAGAGGATGTGTGGATTTCCAGAGGTGGAGAAGAGGAAGTCCCCCCAGGGGAAGCGGCCACACCACAATCCCTTCTCTGTCTCTTGCTCATTTTGAGATTTGGGGCAGCATGCTCATGTCCCCCACATGTTCCTCAAGCCGCCGGGTCCAGGACTCAAACTGTGTGGTCAGCCATGTGGGATCAGCTGCCTTAGCCACCATGTCATGGAACTGGCCAAAAACCGTTAATTATTAATGAAAGGAATTGAAGAAGACATAAATAAATGGAAAGATGCCCGTGTTCATGAACTGAAAGAATGTATCTTGTTATAATGCTCATACTACCCAAAGCGGCCTACAGATTCAGTGCAATCCCTGTCAAAATTCTAATGTCATTCTTCATTAAAATAGAAAAAATACCTAAAGATCCATATAGCTCAAAAGGCCACGAATAGCCAAACCAGTCTTAAGAAAGGACAGAAGCTTGAGGAAAACGGCTGTTCTTCCCTGGCCTTCAGTCCCGCCTGTCCCTTGGGTCCCCACCTGTCCTGGCAGCTGGCCACTGGCTGCCTCCGGCCGCCGCACGGCCAGTTTACACCACTCTCCCTAAGCCTCTCCAGGGCAGGGATAAGCCTGAAGGACAGTGACTTGAGGACCCTGGTTAAAACAGTACCATGGGCACTGGCGCGGGGGCCACTGCAGGGGGCTCAGAATGGGCAGGGCCAGGTGGGCACCTGTACCCAGGAGCAGGTGGGTGGGGCTGGACTGACACCGGGGTAGGGAGGTTCTTGTTATGTTTGAGAGCGAGGGAGAGGGAAAAAGACGAGCTTGTTTGCAGGGTCTCGCCACCTCACTCTGCCAGCGGCCGCCGGGTTGGTTAGGAGCACAGCCATGGGCCACTGGCCCGGCCGGTCTTCCGGTTGGCACCCCCGCTCCTGGCCTGGCTGGTCTGGGAACCGATTGGGCCTTCCAGGTGGCTTCAGCCTCACCTGGTGGCACCCTACCACTTTGGCCTCATGCTGGACCCTGCTAGGATTTTTGCTGAAGGCAGATCAAGGTGACCAGGCGGCACTGGGAGGTGGGGACCGGACACTCAGCAGACGGGCGGGGGCGCTCCGAGCGCAGCAGGAGTGCACAGGTGGGGCCTGGCGGGGCTCGCAGCAGAGCAAGCCCGAGCAAGCCCGGCTGGGAGGGGAACCGTCATCCGGGCCCGCTGCCGGCCTCTTCCAAGCGGTGGACGTGGCGCCTAAAAGAAACCCCAAGATGCGTGTGCGGGAGTCTCCCGCCTGCGCCAACGCTCAGAGGTCAGGGCGCCCGGCCGGGCTCTGCTGGCGGCGCTGGTCTGGCCAGGACACCGCGGTCCGCAGTGACCCGTGGGCGGCCCCTGCGTCGCGTGAACCGAGGCCTCCGGGAGCTGCCGTGGGCGCACACGAACCCTTCCTCTGCCCTCTCCGCCGGCCTGGTCTTCCCCACGTGGTGACGCCCTTCCTCTGCGCAGCTCATCTGGGTCAGGTGGTTTCCGGCCACTTGGTCCCCCGCCGCCCGCGATGGCCGCCACCAGGTAGCGCGCGAAGCCAGGCGGGCCGCAGAGGCCCGAGCGCTGCGCTGCCCAGAAGCCGCTCCGCGGCGGAGGGATGAGGCGGGCGGGCTACGTGGGACCTCCTGGGGAGACCCTGGCGGTGGAGGAACACCAGACGCCGGATCTCCCCGGCGGCGCAGCGGGAATCAGGACTGTGCTGGAGTTCATGGCCCCGCTGCGGCCTGGACCGATGCTGCTCCTGGGCAGGGAGGGCTTGGCCACCTCCCTCTCCCTTGCTCCCCTCTGCCGGCTCCCTCCGCGCCCCGTTCCCCCGTGCTCCGAGCCCTCCCCAGGTAGAAGGGCCGCGCCCTCGCCCTCCCAGGCGAGAGCGCCACCGCGCGTTGGGGAAGAACAGTGGGCAGACACCTCTACCAAGCCCCTCCCCAGCCCAGCCCAGCACTTCTGGGCGGCACAGGAGACCGCCAGCCAAGGAAGACCAGCGGACAGCTGGCGTGGCGTCTAGACCTAGCTGGTCGCCGTTCAGAGGAACCCGCCACTGTATTTGGAAAATGCAGCAGAACAGAACCAGGACAGCAGGTGGCACTCAGCCCTGCACAGCTAGGACCAGGCCACCCACAGCCAGGGCCAGGAGGCGCACGGACAGTCTCGCAGTCCAGGGTCACCAAGTGCCTGTTCTTCCTGTGGGTCCCAGTGTCACCCCTGCTGGGCTTTCCAGGCCGAGTCTGCCTGCCTGACTCACACGGGCTCAGAGAGTCGAGACATGGAAGCCGGGCACCCCTTCCCTGGTCCCTGGTCCTCTGCTTGGGAGGCCACTGCGCCTGGAGCCGAAGGCGTGACTCGTTCTTGCTTTGTGCCTGGCCAGCCAGGTCACAGCCAGGTCACGGCAGCGAGGCGCCTGCAGGCTGCAAGGCTTGGAGCCCAACCGAGCCCAGGCACCAGTGAGCAGCCCCTGCCGGTACCTCAGAAGCCCAGAGACCCGCCTCGACTGCTGGCTACTGGGGACTGGGTGAACAAGAGCTTCTTTTCTCCTTCTTCTTCTTCTTCTTTTTTTTTTTTTTTTTTCTTCTTCTTCTTTTTTCTGAGAGATTTTTTTGCTATAGGGCATGTGCGCTTGCCAGACAGACAGAGAGAGACAGAGAGACAGAAAGCGAGAAATCGCCTCCCGGGGGGATGGCCATGCCGCAATCCCTTCTCCTCCATTCTCCTCTCGGGATCTTGGGCACGCACGCACACATGCCCAGCGTGAGTTTAAGCCACCGGGTCCAGGATGCAAACGGCGGTCGACTACGTGGGAGTCCAGCGACATAGCCATTACGCTAACTGCTGGTCCCTTCTTCTTCTTCCTCTTTCTCTTCCTCTTCCTCTTCTTCTTCTTCCTTTTTTTTCATTTGTAATTTGCCAGAGTGCATGTGCTCCCCTGGTGGGAGAGAGGGGAGTGAGGAAGGAAGCATTCCCATGGGGATGGCCGTGCCCTGATCCCTTTTCTTCCATTTCTCTCTCATTTGGGACTTTGGGCACACACACACGCACCTGGCATGCTTTTCTAGGTGCTGGGTATAGGACTCGAACCACACGGTCAGCCCTTGCCAGGCCCAGTCACCTGAAGCGCCACCCCACCAGCTGACCCTAGCTTCATTTCCACACAGGAGGAAACAGTGGCCTCCAGGCCTCTCCCAGCGTGTGTCCATGTGGGTCTTGTTTCCCAGCATCCTTTGGGAGAGAGAAGGCAAGTTCCCTCCATACGCCTCCCGCAGATCAGTCCTCACCAGCTCCCGTGCAGCCTCCCTGCCTCGCACCGGGCAGTGCCCTTCCCTCCTGTGCCCTGCTGGAGACCTTCGGCCCTGTGCCTGACCCTGTTCTGTGTGGCCCCTGTGGACGCGGACGCCAGGCCCAGAGGAGCCGGTGAGCGTGCCCCATCTCGGGGCTCTGCCTCCATCCTGGGCCTCCGCCTGGCAGCTCGCCTGTGTCCCTCCTGTCCCAACCCCAGGTTGGGAACAGGCCCGTTTCTCAATGCCACGCCAACTCCAAACGTGGGCTCAGGTTAAAAACTCTCCCCTCCTTTTCTTTTTCCCCCATCCATTCAAGAACTGGAGGGCAGTCCTGCTCAGTGTCTGTCAGGTAGAATTTGAAGAGCTGGAAAGAACAGGGGCTGCTGCAGTCTGGGGGAGACCAGGCCCGAAGGTCTGCGCTGAGGTGGGTGTGGTGAAGGAGGGTTCCTGGAGGAAGCACAGGGGCAGGGGGCAGACCTGCGTCCCGCTTCCGGCCGGCAGTGCAGGGAGACCACACGGGGGCGTTCTGGTCCTGCTGCTCCCCGAGCGGGCCATCCGGGAGGCAGCCCTGGCTCCTGCCCAGTGAGCTCACCTGTGCAGTGAGCAGCCCGGTGTGGTGTCGGCGTCCTTGAAGTGGAAGCTGGGGATGGAGTCGGAAGGGATGGAAGGGAGGAGGTGTCGAGGACAGACAGACAGTACCCTCTAACTGCCCCCATGAGAGCTTGGGGGCCTCAAAGGACGCGTGCACAGACTGCGAGGTCTTCAGCACCTGGGCAGGGCCAGGCTGGGCAGCATTGTCGGTGATCTCCACCGCTTTCTGCGGCCCGCCTCACCACGCACTGCCCTGGGCCACGCATCCTCGGCTGTGCTCCCAGCTCGCCTCCCGGGGCGGGGGCCAGGGCTGCCCGGTGCGGGCCTCAGCCCCGGTCTCCTCTGCCTGCCTGGCCACGCCCTGTCCTGGAGGAGGAGATGTTCAGGCAGGACTGGCCGTGGTTGTCCTCAGGGGACAGAGCAGGCGGCCCTCTCTACTGGGAGGCGGCTCTGTCTCGTGACCCCTGGCCCTGCGTGCTGAGGGTGTCGGACTGGTCTGAACAGTCACCAGCACGGGGAATGCCTGGCCTCGCCTGCTGCAAGGTCTGCCTCCCTCCTCCACGCGTGCCACATCCCTGCCCGGGCGTGCGAGTGTGACACACGTAAAACGCACATGCACACCCAAGAGCCTGCACAATAATACACACATGTAGACACTGACACACATTTATACATACACAGACATCATACACACACCAGAGTGCACACACACACCTTCACACATACATACATATACACACATATACACACATGAACACACATACATATACACATACATATACACATGAACACACATACATATATACACACACGAACACACACATATATACACACATAGATACATATACACACATACATATACACATATATACACACATAGATACATATACACACACATACACACATACATATACACACGAACACACATACATATACACACACGAACACACACATACACACATATATACACACATAGATACATATACACACATACATATACACATACATATACACACGAACACACATACATATACACACATGAGCACACATACATATACACATATACACACATGAACACACACATTTTTACCAAGTAGCAGGAGACAATCCAAGAGCGCTGCTTCAGCCTCGGTCACAGCCGTCCTGCCGTTTCTAGATCTTTCCCTCCCTTCTGGTGTCCTGCCGGCCAGCACAACCCCCACGTGTCTCTGCAGGGTCCTCCCTGATCCCAGGACTGCCTACAGGACACTCGCAGCCAGGCCCAGAGCCCAGGCGTCTGCCTGATCACTTGCCGTGGGAAGGCCCCCTGCTGGCTCTGCTGGTGGCCTTCGGCAGTGATGGGGCAGCGGAGACAGAAGCACCTGCTGGCAGGAGAGAGAGTAGGACAGGGACATTCTGACTGGGGCTCTTCTGTGTCCACTCTCAGCCCAGATAACTGCTCAGACCGCAGCAAGCCCGGATGGAGGGTGAGTTCCTGAACCCAAGGCGGCCGAGTGCATGCCCAGGCAGCAGAGCCAGCCTTCTTTCCAGCTCACGGGTGGGCGTGCGGGCCCAGGGACAGTGCCCTCCAGCAGCGGCTGTCTCACTCTGCTCCCGCTGGCGTGGCTCTGCGCCCACCCCCCGCGCTGCCCAGCCCCGCCAGCCGTGGTGCTCAGTGGACAGCAGACACCTGACATGTGTCCCGCCCGGGTGACTCCGGGGGGCCTGGGCCCAGAGAGGCAGAAGGCCATCGCTCCGGGATGCGTGCCACAGGCGCTCATCCTGGGCAGCCTTCCCTGGAGCACCCCTGACCAGGCAAGGCTTAGTGGGAGGGCAGGAACAAGCAGGCCCTCAGGCAGGACTGCTTCTGAGCTCCCACGAAGGAGAGCGGCTCCGAGCGGCAACACAGCGGAGGTGCGCGGAGCCTCTGGCCTGGGTCTCCCTGAGCCCTCTTCTCCCAGATGCCAGCCGAGCAGCCAGCCCCTCCGCCAAGCTCCTGACTGCAGCTGGGAGCAGTGTGGCTTGAAGGGCAGGAGGCCTGGGGATGGCCCCTTGGGGACAGAGTTGTGGGCACAGGAAGGGCAGCCTCGCCCTGGCTGGAGTAGAGTGTGAGCCGGCTCTCCTACGCTGCAGGCACAGCGCCGCGCTCCTGGCGGGGAGAGCGGTCTTACGCGTTTTGGCCACTGGCGTCTAAGGGTGACTGCATCGGTTAGACTGCCCACCCAAGCCTGGCCCGTGGGGGGCTGCTGCAAGGCTGGGCTTCAGCTGGGCCTCTGCGGTAGGGGCAGATGTAGGGCGGGCCAGGCTGCCTTTCAAGCGTGGGTGGGCCTGTCCCCCAACCCCTGCCGTCCCCAGCCAGTCTCCTCGTGGGGTGCCACGCGGGGCTCACTGCCCCTCCTTGGTGCTCCTCGCTGGGGTTACCTGTTGTCACCTGCCCTCTTTCTGAAGGTATTTTGACCGGCACACACCCAGGCGGTGACACTAGGCCCAGGGATTGCCACGGCCACCTTCCTCCCAAGGTGACACCAGAGGGCGCTCCTACTCCACTCAGGGAAGCGGCCAGGCCCGCCCCGCTTTCCAGTCCCCGCACCTAGGCGGGGTCAGTGTGGAATCAGGCACCTGGGGAGAGGGGCCAGGAGGCCTGGGAGAGCCGAGGTCAGAGAACCTGGATAGAGCGCCTGCACCAGGGCTAGGCTGGGCTCACAGCGCCCAGGACGGCGGCCAGAACCCTCGTTGGCTGTGTCCCCGGCCCCACGCAGCAGCACCTGAGCCAACCCCCACCCCCGCAGCCTCCCCACCGCAGACGCCTGGCCGGCTGTGCTAGGCAGAATGGGGCTGCTACCGGGTGTGGGGCCTCGGCCTCTCGCTGGGGGACCTGCAGCATGGCCCTGAGGACGCCAGCTCACAGACGCCAGCCTGGAGCGGCCGGGTGAGGGACCACACTGGGCTAGGCACCCCCATAACGTTCCCCTGAAGACTGCCCGCCTCCCTGTGCATCACAAAACAGCAAGGACTGCGGGTGAGGGCCAGTCCCGGTGGGCGGCCTTGGTTTCCCTGGGTGTGCGCCCCTACATAGCGTGTGCTCGGGAGGGGGGCACAGTCCTTCTGGAGGTGGAGGGGGGCCTGAGCCAGCAGGCGCCAGACGGGGGCCTAGGTGGGCCATGTGGGATGGGGCGGGCCCCCTGCAGGCACACTGACGCACTGGCCGTGCGGGGTGCTCCCCTAGGTGGCGCTCCGCGAAGGGGCAGCTTATTCTTTGATCCCGGCATAGCCGCTCCTGTGTTCTTTTCAGTTTCAGGGTCCCCACCCTTGTTCCTGCCAGGTCTCACCTGGAAACATGGCTGCCCCATCCTGAAAGACATGGAGACTGCTAAGGCGTGAGCGTCCACACGGCTCACGTCTCCCGTAGCAGCGCCCAGTGCTTGCTCACTGGCCAGATGAGTTCTTTATGCCAGAGGGCACGGGGGTGGGGGAGGGGAGAGGGAGGGCAGGGGACGAGAGACGGGGAGTGGGGGAGACAAAGTGAGAGAGGACGCCCTCTCCCACTGGGGCCTGGTCATGCCACAGCCCCTTTACCTCGGTGCTCCACCCTGTCAGGATCCTGACATGCATGCATTACCCCCAGGGTGAAGTTCGAACTCTGGTCGGCCATGTGGGCTCTGGCTCCCTCTGCACAAGCCGCTGCACTACGGGGCTGGCCCAGCACGACGGGAATTTTTCCTATTTGCTTTTAATTCAAGACAATTAAACTTAGCCAGTAAAGAAAAGAAAGCTACCTCCGAGTCCAGACTCCCTTTTTCTCACTGCGGGAGCGTCTCCGAACGGAGGGTCAGCACGGGGTTCCCAGAACTGCTGCGCAGTCCCAGGGTCTGTCCCGGCCGGCCCCCTGCACAGCGACTCTGCAGTCCTAACGCCAGGTTAGCAACAGGCTTCCACCCCTCCAGCAGCGGCATGTCCGCCTCGCAGGCCTCCCGACCTGCCACCAAGGCGCCGAGGCGCTCACTGAGGAGCTCAGGGACTGGCAGGCTGGGCTGCTGGGCAGGCTGCCATGCCAGCTCCCGCTGCCCCTCCCCAAAGCCAAGCTGAGTTCCAAGATCCTGGAGCGAAGGCCGGCAAACGTCTCTGTAAGGCCAGAGTAACACTGGCTCCGGGGGCCACAGGTTTCGGCGTGGCCTCGGCCCTGCCTCGGGGGTACACAGGAGTGTGGGTGGCCCAGGGAAGTCCCTGACGGGTGTGGCAATCTCGCATCATTTTCATGGGTCAGGAAATATCATTCTTATTTATATCTTTTGCCTTCAAATATTTTGAACTGTAAAAAGCAAACCCAGCTCAGGAACCAACTTGGTCTCAGGGGCCTAGAACACTGATCCAGCACCGTGCCTGGACAGGCCAGGACCAGGTAGCGCTCTGGGGCTTGTTCTAAGCCAGACCCTGGACCCGCCCGTGAGTGGGTCAGCACTAGGAGGAGGGGCAGGAGGGCCTGCCTCTGGGGGGCCCTGGGGGGACACAGAGCCCCCTGCTGCCACGCACATGGGGGCTCTCTCCAGATCTTGGCCCCCACCAGCACTCTCCCACATCTGCCCAGTGTCCCCATGGGGACATGAGGCTGGCAGTGGGAGGCTTCATCCTGGGGAGAAAGACTGCCAACCCCGCCAGATAGGTAAGAGGCGTGCCATGACAGTGCAGGAGCTGTCTGCCTGGCCTGACCCACTGAGGAGCACCTGCGTGTCAGTGAGACCCCTCCCACATCCCCACGGCCTCGGGCAGAGCACTGCAGCGTGGGGCCTGTGGCAGGGACCTGCCCTGGAGCACATTACAGAGCACCGCCATTCTGTGACGATGCCCACGAGGGACACAGGACAGCAGTCTCAAGTACATTCTGGTCCACGGGACGGGGCAGACGGCATCTGCTCAGGAGGGAGGCACGCAGCCTCCTCAGACACTGGGCAGACCCCTGCCCCGGCTCCACTGCGTACTCACGGCGGCCCTGGTGTAGGCCCCCAGGCAGCGGCTTCCCTCTTCACATACAGCTGTGGAGCTGGGAGCGCCAGGGCAGCTCTGCGGGGCTCTGCTGCCCACCTGCCGGGGCGCTGCGGGGCGGCCGGTCCACCTGGGCAGAGCTGGGCTCCTGGGCTGCTGGCCGGAACTGCCCGGGGTGCCCGCTCCCTTGGACCAGCGAGCTGCCCCGCTCGGACCCCAGATCACTACTCCGCAGAGCCAGAGACGGGGGTGCCCATTACCCCTGGTTACCTCTGACCGCCATAGTGCTGGGCTTGAGCAGCCCAAGTCCATGCAGGATGTAAACGTTAGCCTCGAACCTGCTACCTACCGAGAAGACCAGACAGGAGTGTTACAGAGGAAACAGGGCTGGGAGCTGGGAGAGGACAGGCCGCCCATCCCGGTGCCACCCACCTGGGCACACAGCCTCCTGGAAAAGCCCCTTGAGGCCTGACCCTCAACACAGAAGCTCCTCGGTGTCCAGTGGATGCCAGCACTGGCCTGGCCTAGAAGCCAGTGCGGCCAGGTGGGACCGAGGTCTGCCTGATCCTGCCCCACACCTCAACCACCCTCCAACAGGGCCAACCCGCTGAGGAGCCCACACGCCACCCTTCCGAAGTCAGCTGCAGACGCTTCGGCCCACACAGAGTGACAGTCGCCTTCGACCGGTCACCCACCTAGGCAGGACCCACTCACACAGCCCAGCCAGGACAATGCCCCGGGGCAGAGGCTGTGGGCCAAACCCACAGTGCAGCTCTGAGGGGCCTCCCCAGCTGGCAGGCACGCCCACCCACGGGACCCATCAGGTAGGGCGGGGCCTCCGGGGGAGTCCACGTCGGACAACCACGCAGATGGGCCGCGTGGTGGGGAGCCGCCACGTGGCCAGGACCCCGCTTGGAGGGCACAACCGTGCTTCACAGAAGGCTTGTCGGGGAGCCCTAAGGAGAAGACAGGGAGGTTCAGAGATCAACGCCTGGCCCTCTCCTCTGGGGCCCCTTTCTGGAAAGACCTACCAGGGCTTCAGAGAGCACCTGTATGCCTCATTCCTGCAAACCAGAGCTGGCCAAGCCAGGCCAGGCCGGAGGCCAGACCCACAACCACACAGTGCCACCCCAGGACCACCGCCTCTGGGCCTACCGATTAGACTCTGCTTTGGGAAGGGGTGTGGCAGGGGACAGTACAGTCCCCAGGTAAACAGAGTCAGTAATGTAGGAAGACGTTCGGGAGAAATGCCAACAGCTGAGGTCTCCCCAGTGCTGAGAGGAGTGGTGATCTGTCCCCATCTGGGGCTCCCTACGAGGTCAGTCCGAATTCACAGTCTAAGCAACACATCTGAGTGGGTGTTGGGAGCCTCTGTCCGCTGAGGTTTCCCAAGCAAAGAAGCCAAAAAACAAAAGAAAAAGGGCTGCAACAGGAAATCTTAGTTATTATATACTAACCAATCTGTGCGTGGCACATTTTATTTCTATAAAACTATTACAAAATATTCAAAAATACATTTTAGTAAATTTACAGCAGTTATTTCTCAATTTATTAATGCAAAAACATCCTCTGTTTTTCTCTGTACAAACTACAGGCTCCATCCTTGTGGGCTCATCGCTATGTGTGCTTTTAAAAAATATTATTTTCTAATAAATTCTTTGAAGTTAAAAATAAGAGTTCTTCCAGTTTGTCAAAAAAAAAAAAAAAGTGTGCGTGTGTGTGTGTAACAGTCTTGGCTTCCAAGAACGTGGTGAAAACAGTGATGACGACTCAGGTTCGAGACCGGAGGCAGGGCCGCGGATGGCTGCAAGGCTGGAAGTAGTTAAATTAAAATAATATATTTTCATATTTTACACTATTTCAAAAAATGAAATGTAATTCAGTTAAGTATTGATCTCTCAAAAATCTAATTTACAATTCTGTGTATAAAAATATAATTTGTGGACCCCCGTGAAGCACGTTTCAGTTTCTACTTGCTGAGAAGCAGGAGCCTTGGAAGGAGGAGCGAGGGCGCAGGAGCCCTCGGACAGGCAGGACGGGACACGTAGAGAGCAGACTGAGCAGGTTGGTGGCCTCACGAAACATCTCCCCCTGTGAGTACAGTTCACATGATCATAATAAATTATCCAAGAAACAAACTAGTTAAGGCTCTTGAAGGTCCGGTTCATATTATTTAAAACATCTATTCATACCAAACAAATAAATAGCCAGGAGAGGAGGAAAATAACCAAAATAAAACAAGTAAAAATAATTCCAAAAATATATAAACTAGACACAACAACAAGACTTCCCGGGGTGTTCGTTTCCTTAGAGTCTACTTTGCGCTGTCCTACTTTATTATTATTATTATTAATTATTAGAAGTAGCAGTCTGGTCCGAGCGCCTCCGCGCGCCTGGCTCCGTCGGCTGCCGCCCGCCCCGCCCCTCCCGCGCGCTCCGCGGGCTTCAGCTGGACGCGAGCGCCATGCCCAGGGGGTGCAGGGCCTCGCTGTCCAACAGCCAGGTGCCTATTCGGTAGAGCAGCTGCGAGTACCAGTGCACGCCCGCGCCGGGAGCCTCGGCCGCGCCGGGCTCGGAGGTCGGGGCGCGGCCGCCGCCCCCGCCGTCGCCGTCCCCGCCGCGGTCCGTGCGCCCGGGCGCCAGGGCGGCCAGGAGCGCGTGCGCCAGGCGGAAGGGCGCGAAGGCGCGGTGCGCCCAGCCGTGCTCCTCGATGACCGCGTAGCACGAGGCCAGCACCCGGTTGATGAGGATCGTGCCCTGGGCCGTGAGCGGCGCGTAGGCGCCCGCGCTCTCCTCGCGCAGCGTCACGCTGTGCACGGCGGCAGGCAGCAGCCGGCGGTCCCCGTCGCGCTCGGCCACCACGTACACGCGCTGGCCCGGGCGCACGCGGCTGGCGAAGAGCGCCCGGCGCCCTGGCGCGCCCCCCAGCGGCGGCCCCGCGGCCGAGTCGTTGTGCGGCGCTACGAAGAGCAGGTGCGCGGCGGTGAGCAGCAGGCGCTCGCGCGGCTCCCGCGTCTCGATCACGTAGAAGACCTTCTTGGCGCCGGCGTCGCGGTCCAGGAAGGCGAGGAAGTCGCTGTAGAGCAGCCGGCCCTGGTCGTCCGCCGCCAGCACGCGGTCCCCGGGCCGCAGGTCCTTCACCGGCTTGCTGCCGCCGCGCTCCAGCTGCACGGTGGCCGAGCCGGGGAAGCAGCCGCCAGACTTGGCCGCCACCGAGTTCTCTGCGGGCGAGGAGGGGACAGAGAGGGGACAGTGTTGAGTCCTAGCGAGGCGCGTGTGCGAAGGGAGACCCCCGCCTGTCGCCCGCGCGCCTGGGCTAGGAGTGCGCGTGCACGGGGTGGGGAGGGTCTCTCGGCCGGTCCAGCGCGGACCTCACCCCCGACCCACGGCCCCATCGCCGGCACTTTCCTTAAGGATCTGCCTGATCCAGCGGGGACCAAGGCCGCTGACGCCCCTTCCCCTCCACGGTCTTCCCGGAGCAGGCGGAGCTCCGCGGACGCCCTGCCTCTCCAGGAATTCGGAGTGTTCGCACTCTGCTGGGACTCCTCAGAAACCCTCCTTGAGCTCCCGGGGCGCACCCCCTTTTCCTTCCGCCTCCTCGCGCTGGGCACAGAGGCCGGGCCCAAAGCCCAACGCCCCGCCGCGGGCCACGGTGAGCCCGAGAGGCCTGGGGGCTGGGGCGGGAGCGGAGCAGAGCGGCGGAGGTGGTAGCAACCGGGCAAACATTCCGGAGAGGTGGCCGAGGTGTGAAAATCCGAGGCGGGTGTGGATTTTCTAATTAAAATCCAATAAAGGGCCCAGCACTGTCATTGTGCTCTCTGGAATCAATCGGGAGCGGGACAGTCCCCCCAGCTCGCTCTCCCCAGCTCGCGGCCGCCCCTCCCTATTTGCTCAGGTGCAGCCCCCTCCTCCGCCTGCGGTTCACACAGGACTCCGCGGCCTCCCAGGCACTGTTTGCTCAGCCAGCCCCTTCTCCAGGCACTCGGAGTGTATTTGAATTTTAAATGGCGGGGCAGTCCCAGCACTGGCAGCGCGGGTTCTCAAGGCCCCTTGACTACCGCTTTCTCCAGCCCGCTCGCTCTCTGAGGCGCACTGTCCCAAGGACAATAATTGAAGTCGGGGCGGGGCGCAGGGGGCCCGGGAGGAGGGGCGGGGAGGTCCCCGTCTTCTTTGCATTCCAATCTCCGGGATCAAGCTTTTTGCAAATAGAGATTGCGAGAAAGAATCTTCCTGCTGGAATTACAGAAGGTTTTTAATCTTCTCATCGGTTTCTCCGTCATGAAGTGCGGGGCTGGCCGTTGGAGGCCCTCCGCAGCCCCCGGAATTCGACCGGGGCGTCGGCGAGCCCGAGTCGCGAGTCGCACGACCCCGCCTGACACGCACTGCGCCGGCCCGGCCGTGTGCGCGGAATGCCGATGAGCGGCTGGGCCGCGCTCCGCTCCCCGGGCGGGACCCGAGGAGCCGGAGGAGCCGGACGACCGTTGCTCATTTGGGAGGATCCCTCTAGGGAGCCTCGCCAGGGGGACCCCGCGGACTGGGACCGCCAGGAGGCCGCGGGTCAGCGCAGCGCCACGTCCTGGGAAGGGCACGCCCAGGGCCCAGTCCCTCCCGCCGCCTCCGTGTCCCCCTGGGCTTGGGGAAGGGGCCAGCCTGGCCAAAGGTTCCCGCTGCGGAGCCTGCGTGGGCGCCGCCTCCCCTCGGCCTCGCAGCCCGGACCCTTCCCTGGGCTGCGAGCCCAGCTCTCCGCCCGCGGCGCTCTCACGCCTTCGCTTCTGTTGTTTCGAGAAGCCACTATTTTCTCTATCTACGAAGTGTGTCTTGACACTTTAAAAGTGTTTTTCTACTAACATATGCCAGTAAAATACCGTTTAGGAGACAAACGGGGGAAACTGGGGAGGAAGACAAAGCTCCGTGCCATTCACTGTGAACTGTTCTGAACGCGGACTTGGCCGGCGTCTGGGTAGGCGACTGCAGAGGCCGCCCCTGTTCCTTGCTGCAACAGCACATGGCGTTGCAGGCCGGGGAAGCCACCCTCTGGCGCTGGCTGCCTGGACGGGCCTTCCTGGCCCTGCCTGGCTCAGGCATCCCAGCTGGGCTCCTACTAAGAGCGGTGTTCTGGGCGTGAGGCCTCCAGACCCCGAGTGGTAACGACCTGGTTTATTGGCTCCTACCAGGCCTCCCAAAGGCTTAGGGAGGGAGTTAAGTTAGTTTCCATTGCACAGGGGGCTTCCGCCCAGGGGAAGACTCTCCCGGGGCCTGGGGATGGGGGAGCCCTAAAGGGAAGGAAGGGTCTGGCCAGACAGGCTGCTTCTCCCACAAGTCCCAAGGGCCCTCCTCTCCCTTGGCCATTCTTTTTTCTCCTTCTCCACCACCTGCAGTGGGGGTTCCGGAAAGGGGAGGTGTGGTCAGGAAGCTACAGGCCCTGGCATCTGGGCTAGTGGAACTGGAGCCTGTTAGGCCTCAAAGGTAGGGCAGTATCTGTTGGGTGGGGGGCACCTCAGCGGGTGCGTTTCCACCCCAGAAACCCAGTGGTGGCTCAGCACCCCTCCCTGCCCGCCTCTGTCCCCGCAGACCGGGCTGTGCGGATCGGGCGGCCAGGACGGCGTACCTGCTCTCACCGAGCAGTGGATGTGGGCCTTGGACTCGTAGTACACCCAGTCGAAGCCGGCCTCCACCGCCAGGCGCGCCAGCATGCCGTACTTGCTGCGGTCGCGGTCGGACGTGGTGATGTCCACGGCGCGGCCCTCGTAGTGCAGCGACTCCTCTGAGTGGTGGCCATCCTCGTCCCAGCCCTCGGTCACCCGCAGCTTCACTCCTGGCCACTGGTTCATCACGGAGATGGCCAAGGCGTTCAGCTTGTCTTTGCACCTCTGTGGAGAGAAGGGGACCTGCTGACTGAGCCGCTACCACTGCCACCCCCATGCACCAGGCCTCTGCGTCAGCTGTCCCTGCCCAGTGTGGGGGCCAGGGCTGCCCAGTGTGGGTATTATGGCTGCCCAGTGTGGGGGCCAGGAGTGCCCAGTGTGAGAGCCAAGGCTGCCCAGTGTGGGGCCAGGAGTGCCCAGTGTGGGGATCATGACTGCCCAGTGTGGGGGCCAGGGCTGCCCAGTGTGGGGGCCAGGAGTGCCCAGTGTGGGTATTATGGCTGCCCAGTGTGGGGCCAGGAGTGCCCAGTGTGGGGCCAGGGCAGTGTGGACAGGTGGGCGACCAGGCGTGGCATGGGGAGGAGAGGGTGGCACTGGCTACTCCCGCCCTGGCCTCAGAAGCAAGCGCAGTTTCGCAGAGAGGATGGACTGTGCTCCCAGGCAGGAGCAATGGCCAGCCCTCCCCACTGCCCTCCACGCCCCAGCCCTGTCCTATTCTCCACACCTCGCCAGGCTCCCCCTTCCTGGGCCTAATCCCTCACCAGAAGGCCAGAGAGGCTGGTGCAACTTTGCAGAAGTGGAAGCCTTCCGCCCACCTGGGCCTGCCTTCTCCCTCGGGGGTCCCAGGTAGAACTGAACCCTGCAGCTTCCAGCGAGGGTGGTGGGAGAGGGTCCCCGTGAAAGGCGGCCAGGTGAGCTCTCATTCTCCAGACGGGCGGGCTGGACGGCAAACATTCTTTATCTGGGCAGCCACATTCTTCCCCGTGGAACTGCCGTGCGGCTCTCCTGTGGTCTGATTGTGCTCTTGTTTTCTTTAACCGGCCCCTTCCTCCCCTCTTGTTTTTTGGGCCCCAGTGTAGAATGGTGTCCAGCGAGTTTGAAGAGCAAACTTGAGTGGAGGGAGGGGGTGGAGTGTGCGAGGAGGGGGGATGGGGACCCAGACAGGCCCGAGGCCACAGAGCCCTTTGCTTGGGGAGTCTCCCTCTCAAACCCAGCGCCACCAGGACACCTGAGCACAATGTGAGCCAGGACAAAGCGGGACTGGGGATCGTGGTGTCCCCTGCTCCTGGGTCATAGTCAGACAAGGATGCAATGACAGCAGTAGGCCAAGTGTGTGTACGCGCGCATGTGTGTGTGTGTGTGTGTGTGTGTGTGGCAGCTAACTCACTACCTGGACGCCTGTACCACTGGTGGGATGTGAACTGAGGGGACATGACGATGGCATGCCCCCATTGGGAGGACCCAGCCCGGGCAGAGGAGTCCACTGCAGAGGGGAGGGCTGACCCCTGACCTCCTGCCGGTCTGGAAGGATGCTGGGTCTGGGACCTGGTTATTAGGATGGAAAGACAGCCCTCTCCAGGGCCCCGATTTCAGCGTGGGGGACTCGTCTGGGAAGGGGTGAGAGTGGAGAACTCACACAGGCTGCTGCCCGCTCCACGGAGACATGAGAAATTGCGCAACAGGAAAAGCCCTGCGTATCTGGCAGCAATAAAAAAACAGTGATATGGTTGTAGAGTTAAATATACAACAGCAGGGAGGGGGCAGAGGGCTGGGGGCCGCCCTGGTGACAGGTCAGTGCTTGCAGGTTTCTGGGCCTGCCAGCAGTTTGCTTTAAAAAAAAAATGTCGGAAGAGCAGAGTTTGAGTGAGGTCATCTCCAGGATTGAACGCGTTTTACATGAAAATCAATCAGTAAACCAGGGTCGGGCAGAGCCGGGCTGGGAGCCGGATGCGCGCAGGCGCACAGCGCCGCCGCGCACACGCACACCACCCTTCACTCCGGCCCCCGCCCCGGCCGCGCTCTCTCTTGGGGTGGAGGTGAGGGGGGAGACGAAGCTTTAAACAGCTCCCCCCCACCCCCCCACCCCCCACCCCGGCCGCGGGCGGTTGAGGGGGCGCAGGCTGGGGAGGACCCAGGGCCCTCAGCCCGCGGAGCTGCGACACTTGGGCAATACCTGGAAGGCCCAGCCGAGGAGTCCCCCGCCCCAAGCCCAGCGCGCGGAGGTGGCGCCCCCGAGCCCCACGCGCCCTGCCGGGCACCACGCGCCCTTGCGCGCAGGTTGGGCGGGCTCGGCGCCGGCAGAGCCGCGAAGCCCGGCGGATTATTAATTCACTGGGTCGTGCGCCGCGAATCCAGCTCGACTCTAGCCGCCGTGAAGCCCAGCGGGGCCGCCAGCCCCACGCCGAGCTCCGGCCCGCCTCCCCGAGCGGCGCGGCCCCGCGGCCCCGCGGTGTGGACTGGGGCTTCCACCGCCCACGGCCGGCGGGCTTCCTCTGTTGCGGGGACCCGGTGTCCCAACTTCAAAGGAGAGCTCCCATCTCGGAGCACACCTCTCCCACCTCGGGAGGAGAGCCCCCTCCCGTCCAGGGGGAAACCCTCCCCAGCCCACCCTGGAGCGCCCTTGCCCGCGGCCCGGCGCACACAGGAAATCTGTTCAGCGTGGCGTCCCAGGTCGCCCCCACTGGAGCCCGAGATCCGGCCCCTTGCGGCCTCTTGCCCCTCCGAGCCCCGGGGCCGCCGGCACCCGCGCCCAGACCCGCGCCCTGCGCGGGGAGCGCGCCCGTCTGCGCTTCGCCTCTCCCGAGTTAATATTAACCAGGGGCTCCTGCGTTCCAGAACTGCTCTGAAAGTTCCACTGGGGACCGTCTCGCCATGGTTGAGGGACTCGGGCGGCAGCAGCCTTAGCGAGGCCCGGGAGGAGGAGGACAGCGCCTGGCCACAGGCTCACGGTGGCCCTGCGGAATGGGGCCAGGGCGAGCAGGTCCCGCGGAGCCCAGACGTCCCCGTCGCTCCTCACGCCCAACGCCGCCTGCCGCCCCCACCCCAGCCCGCTCCGGCCCCACCCACCCCACCGCTTAGAGTCCACCAGGGGTGCCTCGCGGCCGCCACCTCCAGACGCCCCCCTTTTCAAGGGACCCGAGCAGGTCCCTGACACACTCTGGGCCTGGCTCTCCCCTCCCCACCCCCACTTTGGCGCGCCTTCCCCCCTCCTTTTGTGTCGAGAACGGGAATAGCCACTGCCTTAGGAAAAAAGTATTTGTTTTCGTTCCGTCCGTCTGAGCGAAGTTGACAGAAGGTCAGAAGTTCAAATGCTGCCCGCGCGGCGGCGAGAGTGGCCGGCGCTGGGCCGCCCGCCCTGGGTCCCGGCGGGCCGGAGCGGGTCGGGGCCGGGAGCCGGCGGGAGGGCTCTGGCTGGGCGCTGAGGCCCGGGGGGCCGGGAGGCGCGGGGGCGGGCGGCGGAGGGGGTGCGGCCCTGGGCACGAGCCTGCGGGCGCCCCAGCCTGGACCGGCCTCCACTCGGCGCTCCCCGGTCGCAGCCCGCCCCCGCCGCCGGGTAACTGCGGCGCCCGGAGCTCTGCGCTCAGCTCCCGCGGTGCCGGCGCCCGGGGCCAGGAGGCCGGGCCGGCCGGTGCGCGCTGAAAGCCCGGCCGCGGCCCGACAGCCGGAGTGAGCGCCGCTGAAATGCGTCTGCCCGGGCGCGCGGCTCCGCGCGCTCGCGGCTTTGCGGCAGGGCGGCGAGGAGCGGGCCGGGCGCGGGGCTCGGGGCGCGGGCCGAGACGCGCTCTCCAGCCACAGCCTGGCGTCGACCCGGGCGGACGCCCGCCCTCTCTGGCACCCGGACCTGCGGGCGCCGGGACCTTGGCGCGCCCGCCCCCGCCGCTTTCTCCGGCCTTGCCTCCCTCTTCTCCGGGTCCGCGGGACCGGGGAAGCCTCCTTCGCGAGGAGCGAGGGTGACGGAGGACGGGCGCCCGGGGAGAGCTGGAGAACTCCTGCCCGCCAGCCGCAGGCCCGTCCCCGCGGCCCGCGCTCTGCTCATTGTGGCTCGGCTGCTTTCTGGCACTGGCGCGCGCGTCCACACTCGCGGTCCAGATTTAAGGTGGTCAGGAGCAGATGAGGAAGATGGAGAATAAGGACCCTCCCCTCCGTTCCCACTCCTCCCCTTTCCGCCCGCTCCAGCTGGCTACCGCTGGCCCTCTCCTTTCTAGGCTCCCCCGGGCCGCAGCACCGGGTGGGGAAGCGGGGTGGCCGGAGGTAGCCCCTCTCTCCGGCATCACTCTCCCCCGCACTCGCCCCCCACCCGCGCCGCGCCACCAGCCTGTGCGCACCTAGCCCTAAAGGTAGGACTTGAATATTTTAATAGGGCAATAAAAAGGATGTTGACCTATATTTGCCAGGAAACCCACTTCCAGCTTCAGTCCTACGTGCGCAGAGTTTCAGAAAGTCTAGCGTTGGCTGCGAGGCTGGCAGCCAGAAGTCTCCCAGGAGGTGGGGAGGCAGAGAATTCATGCTTTCCTGGCTTCTCCTCCCCCCTCCCACTCGGATTTATTCACTCCTAATTCTTATGCAAGCAGGTTGAAAACTAAAGTGATGCAATGCCAATAAGTTTTAAGTCCCTCCCCTAAGGTACCAGGCTAGGGGATGAAAGAGCATCCTTAAGGAAATATCGATACGTTCACACTCTGATGGCCACGCCGCAGACCGTGCACTCGCGCGGAGCTGTGGATACAGTGGGGACCGGCTGAGGCCCCTTGTGAGCCGGCCTTTTGTCAGAGCGGCCTCCTAGCCTTTCCCGGGAAGACTGTTTGGTGGTGGGGGGGCACAGGGTGGGGGTAGCACTGGGCAGAAGACAAGGGAACCCTGGGAGCTCAGAGCTGGAGCGCTCAAGGCCAGGTCTTCCGGGACCTGGAGGCCACTTTTGCAAATGGGGGATTCCCGCCTCCTTGCTCCATTTTCTCCCACTTGGAAAAGGCAGAGGCTTCCAGAGTGAAGGTCTCCACAAGTGACCAGCCAGGGCAGAGGTGGGATGGCAAGGCCGTCCCAGAAGATGAACCAAATCAGGGCCAGGGAGCAGGTCCTCCCCACCCCCACCCCAAACTTCTCCAGCGGGCCCTTCACCTGCGCACTGCTCCAGGAAGGGGAGAGGTGCTGGGCCTGGGCGGTGGGAAGCAGAGGGCCGCCTTCCTGTGGCCTAGGGAGCGGGCGGAGAAGTGTGGGACTGCCCGCTCCGCGTAACCCCTTTAAAGCACACATTCCACGCCCCACTCTGGGCTTCTACCTGAGTCATCAGCCGGTCTGCTCCGGTGTTTTCTTCATCCTTAAATATGATGTCCGGGTTGTAATTGGGGGTGAGTTCCTTAAATCTCTCGGAGTTTCTGGAGATCTTCCCTTCATATCTTCCGCTGGCCCCCAGGGTCTTCTCGGCTACATTAGGGATAAACTGCTTGTAGGCTAAAGGGGTCAGCTTCTTGGGGTGCCGCCTCTTCCCGAATCCCCTGCCCGGCCCGCAGGCCAGCCCCGAGCACACCAGCAGCGAGGAGAGGAGGACCACCAGCAGACAGCGGGCCAGCGGCAGCATCTCGTCCACGGAGCCTGATGACTTCCGAGCAGTCCCCGTGCGGGTCTGTGTGCGCGAGTGCGCGCGTGTGTGCGTGCGCTCCCCCTGCGCTCTCCCTTCCTCGCTCCGGCTCGCTCGCTCCCTGGGCGCTGCTAGCTCTTTCTCTTCCTATATAACCTTGCCTGCCACTGCGGCAGGGGACTGTCCTCCGATCCCCACCCAGACAGGGGCTGGAATGGCAGGCTGCCCGTAGCTGATAGCGGAACACATCGGAGTTGGGTCGCGAGACAGCAATCACCAGACAAAAAGAGTCTGATTGAAATGGTAGCAAGCCCAGAGCTATGGGAGAGGCTGCCTTTAGCACTATATTATAGCTGGCAGGGGCGCGTCTGATTGGCCGGAGCTGCACAAGCTTGTCTCTGATGTTAACCCTGAAGAAGACTACGTTTTCTTTTCTCTTGCTGCTGTTGCTTCATTTTCACCTGAAGGCTTTGAGTTAAAAAAAATCTGTACTAGGATAAACGTGGGCGGGAGGGAGAAGGCGTCTTTCTTGGGGTAACATCAGTTACTCCGTGCGTTGTGTACCTCTCTGCTTCCCCCTGACTTTCTCTGGAATGGTAGGTGCTTCAGTTAAAATCAACTTAAGTTTTCAAAGGAAGGTCTAGACGTCCCCTGCACCCCAGTTTCAATCATCAGACCCATAGTCCCTTGAATGTTTAAGGGGTAAAGCTGCCCAGTTCTTACTTAATTTTCCCCCGGGGCTTTATAAGGCAGGCCAGATCTCTTTGAAGAAAGAGACTCTAACCCCCTCCTGAATATTCTGCACCCTCGGCCCAGGGTAATTAAGGGTGACCACGCTGAGGGCCCTGCTATCTGAAATGCTTTAAGCACCTTAGGAAAACTTGGCAAGACCGCTTTTCCTGTACTTAGGTTTACGCATTACTTTACAGAAACCTCTGGAAATGAGATGGAAGTGTGCTCAGGGCAGGTACAGAGTGCCCGAGGCCTCTGGGTGATGAGCCAGGCAGTGTGCTGTGCCCCCAGGCAGGGGGGCTGGTGTGTGTGGTGGGTGGAGGCCGTCTTGCCTGGGGCAGTGGTGCTGGCAGGCCTGTGCACACAGCACCCCACCATGGTCTGAGCAAAGAGCAGGGCCGGCGGGGAGTGGGACAAGGGCTCGGGCTGCTGGCCTGTGTGCTGAGCTGCCTCGGAGACCAGCAGGCACGCTGGGCTGCAGCTTGAGGGAGCACCCCCCTCCCCATCCGGGCTCTGCCCCAACAGGGGCACCCTAGAAGTGGGCACAGTACTGGCTGGTGGCAATATTTGAGTCCCCATTCCTTCACTTCTTTTGGAAGAAAAAAGTCTTGGAGGTCGTAGCTCAGTCAGAAAACACAGCGCGAGAAGCCCCTTTCCAGGGTACAGGCCCGTCCTTTCGCCCCTCCCCCCTGCACTTGCAGTAGTTCTCTCAGGATGGGGCAGGGGAGCAGGCACACCCATGGGGTAGTCCCATATTGCAGTGTGGCCCTGTGAGGCGAGCCACCCCGACCCCAGCCCTGGAGTGCAGGGCCAGGCCTGTAGTTGGGGCCCCAGACAATGGGACTTTTCCTGCAGCTCTCTCTGCAGACTAACACGTTTGGGGCAGGGTGGGGAGGGGTGCATCTAAGAGAATCTGTCCTGGGTCTTTAGAGAGAGCATGGTCAGGTCTGGGCCCTGCCTGGGAGATGACCCCAGCCCCCATCCCACCGCTTTCCTAATCTGTGATTTGGGGAGTGGAGTCCTGGGGAGGATGCAGACTCTGGGCAGGGTGGAAAGGCAGCCCAGGGCAGAGCACCCTGTCAGCGGAGCCCAGACGGGCGGGCGGGCTCCCACCGGCCTCAGCAGCCCTCGGGCTGCCAGTGTCTGTGTGGTGTGAGTGCACTCCCGGTCAAAGCAAATATAGAAAGCCCCATGGGCCTTGCCCAGGGTTGGCCTGTCTGTCCTGCTCCCTGCAGAGCCCTGCCTGTCAGACCCTGGGCGCTCGCTGTGGCCTGCAGACCTTTCCGGACCTTGCTGCGCTGCACTGCCTGGAACTCCCTTTCAGGCCCCGTCCTGCTGTCACCTCTCCCTTAGCAGCCAGGCGTGTGCTGAAGCCTCCGTATCTCCGTCTGCCTCAGGCATGAGGGCTCCCAGTGGCAGACCTGCAGGACGGGGCACCCAGGGCAGTGACAGCCGGGGCTCCTGCAGGCTGCCACCTCTCACTGCCCCGCTGGGTGGGCCCTGGTGGGCGCCCTGGGCGTACTGGACATGGGGTACCCCAGCGAGCCGAGAGCGGGCCTCCCTCCCCGGCCCCATGCCCATCTTCGGCCATCCCTGGATCCTGAGAGCCCCGAGCCGGGAGGACCCTCCAGAACGACTTGATGCCCCCGTGAGACCTTGCCCTGTGGTGGGGTGGGGGAAAGCCACACAAAACCTGCTCCATTTCTGTGTCGTCTTAGAAACAAGAGCCTCACACTGAGCCCCGCCCCGTGCTCCAGCCTTTGCCCTCCCCACTGCCCCCACTTCCTCGTCCTTCCACTGCCCGCTCCCCACTTCCCAGACTCCAGCGCTGCCTTCCGCCTCCAGACAGCAGATGGCTCCCTCCCTGTGCCTTTCCCCTCCAGAAGTCAGCCTCCCCCAGGTGGTCAGAGGGTCCACTCCTGACCCTGCCCAGGTGCCTCTGCCCTCACGACCCCTTTCTCGGTTCCCTGGGTCGTCTTCTGGCCAGGGGGCCTGGACAGGGCACAGGTGGCAGCCTGTCTCCTGCCCCGCCCCCAGGAGGCGCCTTCTGGGCCTGCCCTTCCCCCTCCAGGGCCCTGCCGCTAGATGGCCTCCTCACCCTGCCCAGGGCCCTGCCGCCCGCCCGTGGGGAACTCCCCAAGTCTCGGGTTCAGAGGCCTGAAGGGCCCAGCCTCCTGGTCCACCCGGCCTCACTTCTTCCCCTCCCCTGCCCTTTTCCCAGATTCATGGCCAGCCCTGCAGGTGAGCTTGCCTGCCTCGGTGTCCCCCCATTCTTTCTCCTTAGGGTAGGCCATCCCGGTCCAGCCAGTCCCCCAGGTGCCATCTCTTTCTGAATGGTTCCTGCTTCGGCAAAGCGAGACTCTGCTGCTTCTCTGTCTGCACAGCCCCCGAGGTTCAGGGGCGTTGCCCTTTGTGCTGTCTTCCTACCCTGGGCCAGTGGGGTGTCTCCAGCTTCTGGGAGCCCCCTGTGCCAGCTGGCCCAGGAGGCTGGCTGCCTGAGCCTGCTCTCAGTGGACACGGCGGGGGGGGGGGGGGGAAGCAGTGCCGTCCGAAACTCTGATGCCTGTGGGGCCTCGAGCCAGGGCAGTGCGGCTTCCTGAATCCCAGCTTCCAAGTCCTCATCTTGGGGCCGCCGAGAGCAGCCAGGTGGGAGGCCCCACCAGGACACACCACATCTGCAGGGACCGTGGCCGTGAGGAGCCTGCTCTGCGGGGCTAGGTGGCCACTCTAGCTGCGTGGCACCCAGCAGGGCAGAGGGGAGGGCCCTGGCCGCCGCCCTGGCTGCTGGCCCCAGTGGCCCTGTGAAGCAGGCTGTGGGTACTGTCCCCATGGCTGAGTCTGGGCCTCCCGTTCACTGGCTGGGCTCACCCAGGTGGCAGAGGCCAGGGCGCAGCCTGGGGCTGCAGACCCAGGGGCTGCCCCCCCCAGGAGCAGGGCCATCTCTGTGGACACCCTCCTGCTTCATGGCCTTCCCAGGACTTCAGCTCCTCTTACTCCACGGGCAAGTGGCGCTGCCCAGGGTCTCCTGCTGCGTAGACCAGCCACGATGGTTTTCTGGGACACGCATGTTGGCTCCAGGATGCTCAAACTGAGCAGCGAGCGGGAGGCCAGGCTGCAGTGTTGAAAGCAGACCCTCCAGCAGACGTCAGCACCAATGTGGGGGGAAGGTGCGCCTCGGCCCACCCCAATTCTGTCTATAAACCGCCAGCCTCCGTCCAGCCACTCGGGTGACTCTGAAGCCCTGAGTGTCTTTGGAGGGCTATGAGTCTCGGGGGAGGCTCTGGACATGCCACCAGTGCCTCAAGCTGGGCAGGGAGGCACCATGAGGACAGGTGGCCTTGCACTCGGGAGTGAGGGTCAGCCCACCCACCTACGCTGCGATCCGGGTCTGTACCGCAGCCACCTTGAGACCCCCGCAAGCCCCCTCTTGAGTCCCCCACCCCTCAAGCCCACACACCTGATTGAGAGGCAGGGGGCTCTAGTGCCCGTGAGATCACCAGGTGAGCTTTTGAGAAGAGGCCCGAGCCCAGGCCTCGCTCCCACACATGCAGGCCGGCGTGGTGGGACCCCCGAGCCCCAGACGGTGGGGAAGGAGGTGAGGTTTGGCACAGCTGCCGGTCCCAGGTCCCCGCTAACCCTGTCCTCAGAGGCTCCCCTGTCCTGCCTGAACCCCTGCCCCAGCTGCCTAGTGGAGCCATATTCCCCTCACATGGCAGACGGTGAGGGCGTGGTGTGTGTGTGTGCGTGTGTGCACATGTGTGTGCGTGCGTGCATGTGTGTGAGACCAGGAGACACCAGTGCCTGGGGACATGGATCCGGGGGCTGGGCCGAGTGACTCTCTGTGACCTGGGGTTGGTGGGGAGCAGGGCCATCCTGGGGGGTGTGGCCCCTGCTCTGCACACCCCTCACATCCCTCTCCCTGGAGAAGCTGGTGCAGGCCCGGTGCCGCTCAGGCCTCCAGCCCGGAAGGAGGCGCGGGGCCCATGCCGCGGGGCCCATGCCACGGGGCCCATGCCGTCCTTCTGGACCAAGCGGCACAGCCTTGTCAGAGGCCATGGCTCCTCCAGTTCCCCCGGTGCAGCTCTCCGAGGCAGGAGGGGCCTGGCTGCAGGCTGGCGTCCCGTGTGCTGACCGCTTATCCGGGGGCTGCACTCAGCCTGACGTCGGGTCCAGCCCGTGTCTTTGGGAGATGATGACAGTGACTCGTTCACGTTGAGCATGTCTCTTTTATTCCCTCTCTGTTGAGACCTCCTGCCTCGGCCCCCCAGCTGGGACCACAGGTGTGTACCCCATGCTGGTCTTTGTGTTCACACATGGTCTGGCCTTAAGCTGGGCACCCGCCCGCTCAGCCTCCTGAGCTGCTGGGATCCTCGGTTCAGGCCACTGGGCTTGAGCTTGGGCCTCCCACGTGACTCCAGCCTGTAGAGCACAGCGGCCGAGCAGCAGGTGCCGTGATGGCCGGGCTTGAGCACGGCCTTGAACTGCATGTGGACTGTCCTAATTAACTAACGCAGGCGGTCTTTCCCAGGAGGGACCGTTGGTACAGGTGAGGAAGCCGTGGTGCAGAGAGGTTAAATCTTTTCAGTCGCACACCTGCTCGAGAGCAGGGCCTACGTGAGCCCAGGTGATCTGCGTCAGGGCGCCCCCTCAGCGGGCAGCAGGGGCCTTGACGCTTCCGCGGGCGCTCAGTGCAGCTGTGAGGGAGGCCGGCCGGGGCAGAGGCTCTGTCCCTGGGGATACAGAGCAGGGCCTTGGCCTGTGCACGTGGACCCAGCGGTTGGCTAGGAAGGAGGTGGCCAGTGCTCAGGGTCGTGACTGTGGTGCGAGGCAGGGAGTGACCCAGGGATGCTGCGAGGAGCAAGAACCTGGCTCGGACAGTGTCCTGGCCCTGCCTTGGCCCGCGGCTCCTGTGCAGTCTGTCTTGCTTGGCCCTCAGACATGGAGCATGGCATCTGTGTAGTGCGTCCTACTGCACACGGTCACCGCCCTGCTTCCTCCACGCGGTCACCGCCCTTCTTCCTCCATGCTGTCACCACCCTTCTTCGCTTTACAGACAGTGAGGCCCCATTGTCCACTCACGGGCCCCGGGACACGCTGGACCTACACGCGCTGCTCATGTGAACAGCGCGCTGATGAGAGAGGGCCACTGCTCCAGCCATGCCTCTGCTGGGCCCTTGGAGAAGACAACAGGAACGTGCTGGGGGTCTCCCTCCCTGGAGAAGCGTGAGTGGTCCTGAGAGCTGCCACCTGTGTACAGGGGACTGCAGGTGACGGCCCAGGACTGCCGAGCCCTGAGGGTCAGCATTTCAAGGTAACCATGGGGTCGGACACTGAGCACAGACACAAACTCAGGCTTCTAGCTGGGAAGTGTTCAAGCTCTCGGGTCTAAGAATCGTTGTTTTTTAATTTCCCAAGTTACTGTAAGAAGGAGCCAGGCACGTTAGACTAGAGGTCTCTCCCTACTGGCCCCTGAACAAGACGTCTCTGTTTGGGCCAGGGCACCTGCATGGCAGGGACCTGGCAGGTACCACAGCCTCCGTAAGGACAGAGCTCTTTAGATACCGGCTCCATGAGCCGGCTCGCCCGTGGGCCCCCACGCTCCACGGCACCCTTGTGCGCTGTCCCGGGGTCCCAGACGGGAGCTTCAGGAGACGTTGCCACGTGTCACGTGTTATGGGTTGGCCCAGGTGGGGAAAGGAGGCCGCCAGGTACGTGCATGGTGGCTGGGCTGACCGCTCCCTCCCTCCCCCATGGCCGGACTGCCACTTTTGCTGATTCCAGTTCTGTGTTTCAAGCCGATTACTGGCTCCAGCAGTCAGGGGTAAAGTCCCTGCAGACGTGCGTCCCCAAAGCTGAATCCAACCTGGGCTCTTCGGCTTGCCCGCCCGCTCTGCAGCAGTTTCCCTCCTTCGGAGCAGGGGGACCCCTGGCCCGCCCGCGTCGCGCCGTGCTTCAGCTTTGCGTGCGTGTGCCTTCGAGCCGGCGTGTCTCGGGCTGTTTGCTGTTGCCTGTTGCTTCCCACAGGCTGGGCAGCCGAGGACCGGATGGGGGGCGTGAGCAATGGCGGCAGCTCGTGGTTCAGCGTTTCCTCGCGGCCGTTTGAAGGGTGAGCCCTGAATTGCAGAGTTCCTCCATTCTGCCGTGGTGGCTGAGAAGGGGCCCGCCCCGAGCCTGGGAGCACCCGGTGTCGTGTCGGTCCAGGGTTTCCAGAGCACACTGTCCCCTCTGCTGTGAGGGGAAGGCCCCGTGCATTTCACAGCTGAGACGGGGAGCCAGGACATGGGCGTCCCACGTTAGCAGGCTGCCCTGTGGAGGGGTCAGGGAGCAGGGCCAGAGCTGGGGTTCAGCCTCTTCTCCAGAGCTCTGGCTCGGCTTCAGCCTGACTCTCAGTCTGGGGTCCCGCATCCGCAAACTGGGATGACCCAGAGCAGGCAGCCTGCAGAGTCTGCCCTGCCACGTTCCTGCCCCACAGCCATAGAGCGCCCAGTCCGCCCAGCGGGCCGTCAGCTCAGACCCCCTCCCGTGCTCGCCACCGTCTCTGCCTGGCCCTCCCTGCAGTCTGTCTGCCTCCCTCGCCTTAACCTGTGGGCCCAGGGACCTGGCCTTATTATGCTGACGTGCGCTGGCCTCTGCCACTGCTCGTACTTGCGTTTTACACCGAGGTCGCCGTGGGGCTGTGTCCTCACACGTGTCCCGATTTCCAACAGAGGCTTGTTTGTCTCTGGAGGCCGCGCTCCAGCCCTGGGGATGCCATGCACGTCTGTCCCCGACAGCAGTTACTCTGGATCAGCTGGCATGCTTGACATCCGCTTTGGTGGATGCTGTTCGGAAGTAGCCACAAGAGGACCAGCAGGTAGAGTGGTGGTTATGGCACTGGACTCCCACGTGGGCTGCTACAGCTTGAGTCCTGGGCCCGGCAACTTGAAAATCACACTGGGCATGTGTGTGCATGCCCCGAGTCCTGAGAGGAGAAAGGAGGAGGAGGGCCTGTGGTGTGGCCATCACTCTGGGGGTGATTTCTCACTTTCCCACTCTCTGTCTCTTTCTGTTTCTCTCCAGCAAACATATATACCCAGTGGCAAAAACCTAGAAAAAAAAGTAACCCACAAAAGAGGAGGCTTAAGTCACAGCATGGCAGGACTTCCTGGGTCAGTGAGGATGCACGTGGTACACGGAGGTGCCTGAGCCAGGGGGTGCCGCGTCTACACTGACCCCACCACTGGCGAGAGGGCTCTTTTTGGGATTTGCTGCTTCTATGGGTGCAGACTTGGTGAGGGCAAAGGCCGTTCGACATATCCCACCGTCCTAGGGCCGGGTGGCCTCCTGACGGTTTCTTGTGACAGAAGACAGCCAGTCGGATGGTGTGAGTCAGAACATCTACTCCCTGGCAGCTACCCGGAGTGAGCGCGCCGCCTGGAAACCCAGGTCTTCCCTGGGTGCCCCGTGCCCTGTATGCGGTCTATCCTCTCACCATCTTTAACACCCAGGACGACAGCTCTCGGCTGCACTCTGGCTCCTTACACAAAGGACTCTGTGACAGCCGAGTTGCGTCACTGGCTACGAGACATTTTATTTTTTTTAAATGATGTATTTAATTTTATTGATTCATTTATTTTTAGTTTGAGTAGAGAGACACAGAGAAAGAAAGAGGGAAAGTGGGAAAGCAAGCTGCCAGGTATGAGACTGGAACCATGGTCAGCCATGTGGGAGTCCAGCGCCTTAGCCACCACGCCACCTGCTGGTCCGGCTACTAGACTTTTTCTAGGGGCATGGACTCCGGGCAGCGATGCCGTGAGGGCAGGGCTGAACGTGCGGTGTCTCCATTGGACAGAAGGGAGGTGTGGGGTAAAGGGCCGCTAAAGACTTGGCTGGCCTCTGGCCCCTCGCCGGCTGTCGGCCCCGTCTGCCTTCAGTTCAGGGGCTGGCGTGCTTGTGTCTGCTTGCTCCAAACTCCGCTCTTTTACCTGAGCCCGAGCTGCGGGAGCGTCTCGGGGCCAGGCGGCATCTCACGCTCCCCACGCCTCCTTCTCCTGGTGAAGGATAGCCCGTGGTCCCGGCACTGGTTCACCATCTACGGCTCTGGGCTGCTCCCCCCAGCAGTCCGTCCACATGGGAGGGACAGACTCCTGACTTCTGTCTCCCCCTGAGAGTCTCACTGCTCCCCGGAGGGGAGGTGCAGAGGAGGTTGGCTGGGAGGGTGGGATGCGGGGGGGGGGGGGGGCCCTCCCCCCAGCCCTTCTCCTCTCGGCTTTTCAGCACGAGGATGGCTCTCCGAGCCTCCCCGGGAGTACACAAACCAGCAGACGGAGCCCAGCTGTGTGAGCAGCGCCCAGACAAAGCCCGCACTCCGCAGCCCTCCCGGCCCCACCATGGTAACGGCAGCACCCCTGGCCCTGGTAGCAGGCCGGGCTGGGCGGCCGTCCTAGCTGCCCTGTGCTGCCGCTGGCAGCGGGAGCGCGGATGCTGTGCGTGTTTTCTCTCTTACTCTGCCGTATTTGCACCCACTTTGTTTTGTTTTGCTCAGTGGAGGAGGGGTGGGGGAGGTGACGGGGTGGCTGGAGGTCCTTTGTAGGAGGTTGGCCAAGAATGCCGATGTAGGGTTCCCAAATTTCTACCACGGAAAGGCTGGTACGACCACCTCTCTCTAGGACACATGCGGCAAAGGACTTGGAAGCCATTCTAAAATCCCATGCCAGCCCCAGCCCCACCCGTGGCATGCGATTTGGCTAGTGAGGAAGGAGTGGATACAAGGCTTCAGATACCTTCGGCGAGAGCTCTACAAGGAAGGGTGGCACACGTGATTAGGTGAACCAAGTACGGCATGGCAACAGCTTTCACTTCCCACAACTCTGCTGCGTGTCTACGTGAGGCCTGCATTTTACAGTCCCGTAGAATAAAGGCAGTGGTGAAGTGTGCTTTGCTTTATTTTTTGGGGGGAGAGGTTTTCGCTATAGGGCACGTGCGCTCGCCAGACAGACAGAGAGAGACAGAGAGATAGAAAGCGAGAAATCACCCCCCAGGGGGGATGGCCACGCCGCAATCCCTTCTCCTCCATTCTCCTCTCGGGATCTTGGGCACGCATGCACATGCGCCCGGCATGGGTTTTAAGCCACCGGGTCCAGGACGTGAACCGTGGTCGACTACGTGGGAGTCCAGCGACATAGCCATTACGCTAACTGCTGGTTCCCCGCTTTGCTTTTTGATGTGACTTAGTGGCATCTTGGGGTGCCATGACAGGGCATAATTTCATCTGCCGGAAAGGGAGAACAGGATAGGAGCGTTCAAGGAAATCCAGAAGCTGCTGCGACGTCCTGTGAACTTCCGGTCTCTGGACCTGGAGGGAGGAGGCCTTGGAACTTGGTGGCCCTGTTCCCATCTGTGCAGGTGGCTCGGTCCCTTTTGTGACTGCAGTCGCTTTGCCCAAATCTGTAACGTGACGAGTCCACTGGGCACCTTTCTTTGTAGAAACGATCAGTTCTAATCAGTAATTGCTTTTGGGCAGAAGTTCAATTCTGCTGTCATCTTCTGGCTTCCAGCATCAGAAGCTCCTCTGAGCCCTGAGGGCAGTTGTGTCTTACCACCAGGCCAGCCGAGGCCAGGCTGTTTATTCTTCTGCTTAACCATGAGGCTACTGCATGGCGTGCTCCCACTTCCGCTCTCCAGAAAAGGGGCATGTGGAGGAGTCTGTACCTTTAGAACGTCCAAAACCCAAGCCCCTGGGACAAATGGTCTCTCTGAGAGACGAGGCAGATGTGGGTGTTTAGACATAGCTGGACCTGTTTGCTGTTGTTGTTAGAGGTTTTTGTCTTAGGGCACATGCGATTGCTGGAGAGAGTCAGAGACAGAGACAGTGAGAGGGAAAATGGGAACTCCCCCCTGGGGGGATGGCCACACCACAATCCCTTCCCATCTACTCTCCTCCTGGGATCTTGGGCATGCACACACACACATGCCTAGCGTGATTTTCAAGGCACTGGGTCCAGGACTTGAACCATGGTTGGCCAAGTGGGAGTCCAGTGACGTAACCACTACGCCATCTGCTGGCCCCATGAGCTGGGTTATTGAAGTGATTTTTGAGAATTTTACAAGGTCTTAGATTCAGCACCCAAGGCAGGAGACAGTGGGAAAAGCCGGCCTCAGGTCTGCTTTTTTTTGCACACACGAGACGCGTGTGCAAGGAGCTTCAGACCGAATCCTGTACCTCATGGTCAGGCAGCGCTGGGAAGGGGAGAAAGCCAGTTCCCACAGGGGGACTAGGGTGACAGTCTCAGCAAGGACGCAGGCCCCCCCCCCCCCCCCCCCCCCCCCCCCGCACTGCCACATCGCTCCTGTCTGGCCGAAGTCGGCGGCAGGTCCCTTCTCTGGTCTCTACGCTGTGCTAGCTCACTCCACTACGGGGCCCTGCGGCCCACCACCTCCCAGGCCCGGTGCCCTTCCTTGGCGAGTCGGTCCTTTCGGAGCTGGGGGAGTGAGGAGCATCGGTGCTTGACTGGCCTTTCCAGCTGTGGCTAGGAGCCGTGGGCCCCGGGCACGGGCACCGTGGGTGTTCTCGGGAGCTGGCCTGGCTGCTGTGTGCTTTGCAGGGACTCCTACGCTGGGACCGTTTTCCTGTCGTTTGTTCTGTCTCTTAAAGAAGGAAAGAACTTCTTCTTCTTTTAATAGGAAAAACAAGGCGTTTGTTCCTGGCATAAAGGTTTCTAAGGTATTTGTTATGAGGGAATAAAATCCTATTAAAATATTTATAAATCTAAACAAGCCCTGAAGCCACACACACGATTAGGCCTTTCAGCTTTCTATTCTGAAAGCCAGATAAATCATCATCCAGGAGCGGAGACGCAAAATCAAAACAGACACAGAGTGCTCCCAGAACGGGAGGAGGGGGTGTGGTCCGGAAAAGCATCCTCGCTCCGAGCGCGGGGCACGGCCCGCAGACGTCCCGGGCACCTTCGTGCTTCTGACTCATCAAAACAAAAAGGAGAGAGGTACGTGTGGTGTCGCCGCGGGGCCATCACCGAGGTCCCACTCTAGCAGGGACGGCAGTCTGGCCCACCCTCCGGTTTTCTGGATGAGAAACAGGCCAGCCCAAGTGACTTTCTCTTGTCAAAGGCTGAAGCACAGAGCGAGGTGCCAGGCCTCTGACTCTCAGACCAGGGTTCAAGAGCTCGGCCCTCAAGCCCCCAGTGTCTCCTGGACTCGGAGTTCAGCCCAGGAACAGCCCGGAGCTCGGGGGGACGCCCCCTGGGTTCCAGGTGCTGGAAACATGCAGAGGCTTCGCCTGGTGTCCCCGCTGGCCCACTCACTTCCTGTGCACTCGGTTGGCCCTCGTGTGTGCCAGGGCTGTGCCAGATGGTGCGCTGCTGCAAACGTGAGACCAGCCGTGCTGACGAAGCCACTACAACAACGGGTCCTGATGGGACCAAGAACGAAGGTCCGAGACCCCGAGGCACTGGTGGAAGAACCCCAGACAGGAAGCTGCAAGTTGGGAGAGGGTGCGGATGTGCCCCCCGAGAGGTCAGAGGCTGCGTGGAGCCCTCACCTGATCTAACCTTCTGGGAAGACAGAGTGTTCCCATTTCAGAGGAAGCTGAGCCTCTGGAGGTGGGAGGAAGTTCCTGCATGGAGGCCTCTGGTCTCCAGATAGCAGTGGTCAGGGGCCGTGAGCCTGGGATCCCTCGTGGTCCCGGCCCTGAACCCAGACAGGGAGAGGCCTCCCGGGCCCCACTCCTCACCTGAAGCCTCGGACACGCTGAAGGACGGGCTCTGTGCTGAGGGGCTCCTCCCTGCCGCTCTGAGGCGGACCTGGTCCTCTGGAGAGGCTGCAGGGCTCAGGGGCAGGCCTGCATGGGGTGAGATGCTGCAGGCGGCCCTGCCTCTGGGTCTTAGTGTGCCTATGAATGGAATGAAGGCCTGGCGCGGTCCCCACCCCGCCCCGCCGCTCGATCACCAGATCACCGTGACCTGTGACCCTTGGAGAAAGCAATGAGGACTGTGAGTGCCCGACGTTTTTCATTTCTAGGTTTTAAAAATATCTCACTTTTTTGGTTAAGCAGATCCTTTTCAATCTTTTCTCCCTCTCTCCTTTTAAAGCAGATCACCCTGACTCTCAGGTTTCACATTTGCTTTCCCCCGTGGAGTGGAGAGGGAAATAATCTGATGCAACTCACACATTCTGTCGGGAAATTCAGCCAAGCCTTTGCAAGCACTTCGTTGCCTGCGTGGACTCTGTCTTACCTGCAGTTTCATTTACTCAGGACACATCCGGTGACCCCCCACTTAGGGGCTACTTGCTTTTGAATAATTTCTAACTCACTTGGTTACCTGGCTGCAAATGTCCAGCACTTTTAGAAATAAAACATAAAGTGAAAGGAGAAACATTCCTGGGGGAAGAGAAGGCAGAAGGACACCAGCCGGGCAGAGGGCCTCAGTCTGGCAGGACCTCCGACAGCGCTAGCGGACAGCGCTGCCTGTGGCCCAGGGGCTCGCTGTTGCGTAATGAAGACTAGGGCTCGTGAGAAGGGCATCTTTGTTTTTAAGGCCATTTTGCTTGATATCATCTTTAAGAAAGATAACAGTTGTTGCACTGCTTTTAAAGAAACATTTGCATGCAACATGGTTAACCTGAGGGCACTTGATGTTTGGGGGAAGGGTCAGCCTGGTTTGCCGGGAGACTCCTCTTCTCAGAGTGGTGGCTGCCAGGTCTCAGTCCTCCTCAGTGTGTGGGAACTGGTGCAAAGACTGCCCTTGTCTACCCAATGCTTGTTTTTATCTTTATATTAATTAAATTCTTATTTACATTTAATTGTTGTGCATCTTTGTGGGGTACGATATGGTTTTTCAAAGCGTGCATGCAGTGTGTGCTAATCAAATCAAGGATATTACTATATTCATTATCTTCAGCAAATATATTACATTATGTTGTGTACTTTCAATTATCATCCTACCAGGTTTTTCTTCTTTTTTGGAGATTTTATATATATATTGGAAATAACCCCCCTTTCTTTTACTGTACAGTGGTATACCATTCCGTTACCTGTTTGCCTTGTTTACATGACCAATTTTTCCTGAGTCCTACCTTCTGTGCAGTCTCTGTTATCTACGTTTGTCCTTTCTACTTCAATGCTACAGAATGCAGGCATTTGTATATTTAAGTGGGGACATACAGTATTTGTCTTTCATTGTCTGGCTTATTCACTTAGCATTAAATCTTCACTCACCCACTTCGTGTTGAATGATAGGATCTCACTTTTCTTTATGCCTGTGTAGTATTTCATTGTGTCTTAAGTGCCACATTTTCTGAATCCAGCCATCAGTAGTTGGGCACTTAGGTTGATTTCATGGCTTGGCTAAGGTGAATAATGCTGCAATGATCATAGATGTGCAGTGTCTCTCTGACAGAGTAATTTCCTATCCTTTGGTAAACACCCAGGAATGGGGTTACTAGGTCACATGGCAGTTCTATCTGTAAATTTTTGAGGAACTGCCATATTGTTTTCCACAAAGCCTGTACTAATTTACAGCCCCAAAAATGGTGTACCAGTGTTTCCTTTTCTCATCAGCACTTGTTAATCTTTGTTTTCTTGGTTATAGCAATTTTGACTGAGGTTAGGGAATACTTTTTGATTTGCATTTCCTTCATGATAAGAGATGTTGAATGTTTTTTTTATATATGAATTTTAGCCATATATATTCTTCCTTTCAGAGTTGTCTGTTAGACTGATTGTCTATTTTTTAATTGGATTGTTAGCTCTTTTTGCAGGTGAGCTGTTTGAGTTCCCTATATATCCTGGTTATCAATCATTTATCTGAAATAGTTTGCAAATATTTTTCTCCAATTCTGTGGGTTGTCTCTTTATTCTATTTATTGTTTTCTTTTTGTACAGCTTTTTAAGTTTGATGTAATCCCATTTGTCTATTTTTGATGTTGTTGCCCACACTTTAGAGATCTTATTTAAGACACCTTTGCTTGCTTCAATGTCTTCACTGAAGTGTTTCCAATGTGTTTTTCATCAAGTGTTTTCCCTACATTTTCTATAAGTGTTTTATAGTTTTTTGCTTTACATTTCAGTCTTTGGTGCATTTTGAGTTGATTATGAAATGGTGAGAGATCGGCATTTAGTTTCTGCAGGTGGATAGCTAATTTTTCCACTACCACTTGTTGAAAAGGCTTTATTTTTTTTCTCCACTGGACTTTCTTATGTCCTTTGTCAAAATCAATTGGCTATATGTTTTCAGGTTTATTTCTGTATTCTCCATTCTGTTCCATTGGTCTTTGTGTCTGTGTTTTTTTTTTTTTTTTTTTTTTTTTTTTTTTTTTTTTGCATCAGCACCATGCTGTTTTGATTATTACGGCTTTGTAATATATTTTGAAGTTGAGTAGTAAGATACGTCCAACTTTATCCTCTTTGCATAGTATTACCTTGGCAATATGGGTTTTTTTGGTTATTCTAGACAAACTTTATAATTTTTTTCTTTTCTATTTCAATGAAGAATGTTGCTGGTATTTTGATAGAGATTGCGCTAAATTTGTAAATTAACTTGGGTAGTGCCAATATTTTAATTATATTGCTTTTCCAATAAAGAAAAAACAATACCATTTTTTGTGGTATCATTTTCACTTCCTTTCTTTAGTTTTTCATAGTTTCATTTTAACTGAGAGAAACCAATTACAGAGCTAGAGCTTTGCTGGAGTCTTTGCTAGCTAATTGTCTATGTAATGACTCTCCTAGGTTTGCTTTTAGTGAGGAGTGACAGAGGCGAGGATTTACAAACATGCTCACCACAGCTGCTTCCAGGCATTAGGGATCCTCCACCCTATTCTGTTTCTTTTCCTATAATGCTGGGTTGAGGGTCAGGAGAGTGGTTTGCTCTGGTAGTCCCGGTCTTCAGACATCAGGAAAGCCACCGCTCTGGCTGTGTTGTCCTAGTTGTAAAGAGGGAGGATATGCAGGGATCAGGAGATGGTGTAATAGTTACGTTGCTGGACTCCCATGTGGTCAACTGCAGTTCGAGTCCTGGACCTGGTGGCTTAAAACTCATGCTGAGCATGTGTGTGGATGCCTAAAATCCCAAGAGGAGACTGGAGGAGAAGGGATTGTGGCATGGTCATCCCTCTGGGGGGTGATTTCTTGCTTTCTGTCTGTCTCTCTGGTGAGCACATGTGTCCTATAGCAAAAATCTCTTTAAAAAATAAATAAGAGGGAGGATATGCCTTTGTATCTCCACAGGGCTACGTGTGACTGAAACCCCATGGAGTCACGGGGCCAGTGAGACAGTGAATACACCAGGAGTATGTAGAATGCGTGCCCTCTCAGTATCATCACAGTAGGACTCGCTACTGAGATGCAAGTGTCCACGCCAGTCTGTCGCCAAGGCATTTACTGGTGAGTCTCTGGATTCTCAAAGGCTACACAGCAAAGTGTGAAGTGCACACGTGTAAACATGCACACCCTTAGTGAGGGAAGAACACAGGTTTGTCTTGGCCACACACTGACCACACACTGGCCACGCACTGACCACACGCTGACCACACACTGGCCACACACTGACCACGTGCTGACGACATGCTGACCACACACAGCCCGATGTGGGAGCCCTCCTTCAAGGTTAGCTTGGGAAGCAGCTCTTCCGCAGAGCCCAGCAGACAGCCCGCCCCACCAGCCTTGACCGTCAGCATCTCCGGTTGTTTCACATGACGAAATTCGCCCTCGGAGGGCAGCTCCCGGCCCCTTCACAGGGTATTTGAAACATGGCTCTGGATTCTCGACACGGGACATGTGCAACTGGGAAGGACCTTTCGGGAAGGACGAGCCTGTTTCGGAGTAAAGTTGGGCTGTATTTGCTGGGAGTCGAGGCCATGCTTGTCGCCCTGTCTGTCTGTCCTGTGTGGCTCCTGTCACCATCCGACGTAAGGAGTGGGGACTCAGAACGAGTCCTCAGTCGTATGGCCCCTTGCTGGCTCTAGAACTCTCGGCGACCTCCTGGACCACGTTTGTGGCATTTGCCGTTCGGTGCTCTTTCTAGACACTTACCCCAGAAGCATGCAGGCTGGCCCCGTGGTCTAGTGGTTAAGGGGGCCCAGGCCCACGTGGCCGACTGGACGGTTCAAGATCCAGCCCGGCAGCCTGAAAAGCATGCTGGGCGCATGTGTGTGCATGTGTGTGCATGTGTGTGCATGCCCCAGACCCTGACGGGGGGAGAGAGGAGCAGGGCTGGGAGCGTGGCACACCCTGCTGGCGGCTGCTTCCGCCTTCTCTTCCCTCTCTGCCACTCTGTCTCTCTGGGCACACACGCCCTCTGCTGAATTCAAACAGAGGTGTCTGGCTTCGGGTCTTCTCGCATCAGCTCCAGCACGCCGGCTGGGGGCAAGTTACTCTGAGTCACATGGTCTTGCTTCTTTTCGGACTGCTCCTGGCTTTGTGGACGAGGCCCTGCATCTTTCCGCGAGGGAAGCCATGTCCTACCCTCTGCCGCCGCCCACCCGGCCGCCAAGGACACGTGAGAACCACGTGGGCACGTGTGTCTGGGGCAGGCGTCAGCTCACCGCCGTTGTCTAGAGGGCGTAGGTAGGTTCCTGTGAGCCTTCACCCCCAGCCAGCAGGTGCCATGTCCTGCCTCCGGACACCGCTGTCTGTCTCCAGCAGAGGTCGTTGGTCATGGAAGTGGCGTTGCTGTGGGTCCGGCGGGAGTTGCTCTGCTCTGGTTCGCACTCTGCTGCCGCGGCTCCTGCAGTGGAGTGGCCCTAGTGCAGGGGCACTGCGATGCATCAGTTCTGAGGGTGCTGGCCACGGGGACTGGGTCCTGAGGGCACTGGGCAGAGACGGCCCCTGAATACTGGCCACGCTGGGCCTCCCCCTGTGCCCACCCCGATGCCCAGCTGTGGCGGGGAGTCAGGGAGCGTGACTCAGTGGCCACCGTGCCTTGGAGGGCAGTGCCCGTGGCGCCCGCTGGCTCTCCTGCACGGCACCGTCAATGATTAACCTGGGCTCCTGGGTGTGCCCTGACACTCCCAGCTCGCCCACTCTTGGACTGGAGCCAGGATGTTGTGGGAAGCGGGTGGGGTACAGGGGCCTGAGGAGTGGGGCCTCGCTTTCTCCGCCCCTGCCCGGAGCAGCTCTGAGGTGGCGCTCGGCCACTCCTCCCTGCATGACCCTGCTCCAGCCGCACCAGCAAGCACACAGCTCGGGGGCGGCTGTGTCCCGGAAGGCCCCAGGCCGGGCCCTCAGCCCCCGCTGTCCCGACCACTTGCTCCTTCCCTGTAGACGCTGGGTCGGCTCCTGCTGGTGTCACCCTGTCCCTCCCTCTCCGTGGCCTGGCCCCCTTGCTGCTCCCTCTGCCTACCCCCTCCAGGGAGAGCTCTGAGGTGTGGGCGTCAGAACAGCTGTCAAACCCTGCCCCAGGCCAAGTCACCCCCGTGGGAGCTGCGGGCCTTTGAGGCTCGGAGTGCCTGCGTCCTGGGGGACGGTCTGCTGTACCCCACTCCCTTCCGTGCTCAGACAGAGTGGGTCCCGGCTTACTGGCTTCTGGTGTTTTGTCCCTAAGAACCAGGGAGCAAATTTAGACTGCCATGTGGCCCATCTGGGGAGGGACCGACTGTAGCCTGGCAGGCACTAGCTTCGGCCACTCTGTCCTGTGTATGAGGGGGTTGGGGCTCGCGGGCCCCTGTTGTCCCACTGCAGTGTCCCCGGTTCAACCCTGGCTCTTCCCACCCACGGCAGCAGGCTTACAGGGTGGGATGGCACTCAGGGCCCCTGCATTGTCTGGGCAGGCGGTGGCCAAGCTCCTTGGCATGGGGACACCTGCTCCTCACTGTGGCTCAGCTCCTGGCACCCCACCTTCCCCTCCTAAGAACAGAAGCCTCATGCCAGCTGGTGGTGTGTGATTAAGGTGCTGGGTCCCCACATGGTCAACCGCAGTTCAAGTCCCAGATCTGGTGGCTTGAAATTCGCACCAAGTACGTGTGCGTGCATGCCCAAAATCCCAGGAGGAGAATGGAGGGACCGGGATTGCAGTATGGCCAATCCCCCTGGAGCTGACTTCTCACTTTCCTTCTCTCTGTCTCTCTCTGGTGAGTGCATATGCTCTATGGCAAAAACCTAATAAATAAATAAATAGATAGATAGATAGGTAGATAGATAAATAGATAGGAGCAGAAGCCTCACACGCAGGTGGGTCTCCTCATCGCTCCCTTCTCCCCTCCACCTACCGTGTGTCCCAGGGTTGCAGCCCTGCCCCAGCTCCTGGTAGAGAAGGCCAAGGCTGGGCCAGCCCCTGCCCTCCTGCAAGAGCCGGCTCAGGCCCCGTCCCGGGGCTCTCTGTGCCGCAGCACTGAGTCAACAGCACTTTGCTGTCCCTGCCTCCCTCCCTGCAACCAGTGCTTCTCCCGGTCCATTTGGACGGCAGTTTGCTGACTGGGGCGGGCAGGCCCTCCGCTTTGCAGGGGCTCAGAGGTCCGGTGTGTAAAGCAGTTGGTCTGCTGTGGCCCAGGTGCCCCAGACTCACGGCTGAGCTTAGTCCTGTGTGTGTATTAGAGATGGGGCCTTCGGAGGAGGAGCGCTCCGGGGCTCTGTCCACAAGGGGCTCAGCTCACCAGGAGCTGGAGCAGCAGTGAGCGTGCGGGGTCAGACGCCCAGCAGGCTGAGTGCACTCGGGCAGGGCTGGAAGGAGAGACGCACGAGGCCACGGCTGGGGGAGCGTCTGCACCCTCACTCTGCTTCTTCCTTCGACGTTTTCAGATTCACATGGAATGGAGAGCGTATAGTTTTTATCTTTTTACGTCTGGGCTATTTCACTTAGCACGACGTCCCCCAGGTGCAGCCGTGGTGTTTCCTCCTCCTTCAGAGCTGAGTAGCGTTCCGTGTGTGTGTGTGCATGTGCGTGTGCATGTGTGTGTGTGTGTGTATGTGTGAAGACAGCCAATCGACAACTCCACAAATCACGCACGGGTCTCCTTTCTCCACCCCTCACCACTGTTGGCACTCTCTGGCTTTCTCATACTCGCCATACTGACACAAGTGAGGTGATGTCTCAGTGTTGATTTCTTGCTTTCTCCTATAAGTAAGAGACACAGAGAGAGAGACAGAGAGAGGTGGAGACAGAGACAGGTAGAGACAGCACTCCCAGCAAGGTCTTGATGTCATGATCCATGCCTGGCCGCCGCCAGCCTTGAATCACGGCACGCACAGGCCTGGCGTACTCAGGGAGGTTGTAGACTCAGACCCGACCCTTCTGTATGGGCCAGCCTGGAAGATCACCGTGCAAGCCGCAGCCACCGGCCGCGCGGTGGTTCCGCCCGCCTTCCGTGACGGCGGATGTGCACGGGTTCCCGCCCGCCCTTCCGTGACGGCGGATGTGCGGTTCTCCATGTCCCTGCTGGCCATTGTCTGTCTTCATTGGGAAAACGACCCTCGGGTCCTTTGCCCAGTTTAAGATCGGGTTGTTCTTTTGCTTTGGTTGCATGAGTTCCTCTGCTCAGAGGCTTTTAGTCTGAGCCCATCCCTCCGTCTAGCTTTGCTTTTCTTCCCTCTGCTTTGGGGGTCACATCCAGGGAGTCGTTCCAAGACCCACGCCAGAGAGACAGTCTCTTGTGTTTTCTTCTAGGGCTTTGCAGTGTCAGGTTTTACACGTAAGTCCTTCGCCCGTTTAGAGTTGGTGCTTGGCGTGCTGCCTGAGGGCCCAGCTCCCTGCCTGTCAGGTAGACATCCTGTTTTCCGACTCCGTGTGCTGAGGGGACGATCTTTTCTCAGTGAGTGTTCTTGGCACCCTTGTCAAAGAGTTACCAACCGTGTGTGTGTTATTTATGGGCTTTCTATACTGTCCCATAGGGCAAGCGTTCAGTGTGCGCTTTTATGCCAGTACTGCGCTGTTTGGTGGTGAGCTGTCTCCTCATCAGATGGCACAGCCCTGGGGGCATAGCCCGAGGACAAGGGAGGAGAGGAGACTGCACTGGGCGAAGCCGGTAAACTCGTATGGCTCAGACTTCGCGCCCAGGACGACCCCTGTCGCCTAGGCCGGGGAACCCCAGCGGGGGCCGTGCCCTCCTGCGGTATCACGTGTGGCCCTGCTGCACAGCCGGCAGTGACCACCCGTGAGCACTGACACCCCGTGTGGGTGTGCACGTCACCCAGCACCCAAGTTTCACAGAACCCCAATATTCTGTAAACTGCCCCTTCCACAAAGTGGGCCATGGACGGGCAGCAGCCTGGCACTTCAGGAATGTGTGAGCTCGGCCCCTCGCTGCCCACTGTGCCATCTGGACCCTAGTGGCAGCCAGCAATAGCTGTGGAGATGGCAGAAGGACGGTTCCTCCGTCCCTCCCTGTCCTTCACCCCTTGCAGCTCCTGTGGCTTGGGCTGGGGCCGGGGCTGGACGTGGGGAACGTGGCCCCGCCCGCATCAGTCTGCCATGGGAGGAGGCGCCGCTCCCCTCCTGCGCGGCGGCCACCACCCTGCTGCTCACCCTCCTGGTCAGTGGGAGAGTGGTGCAGGTGAGGGAGCGAGGGTCCTTCGTGCCTGGGGCCGCTCCTTGCCTTCTGCTCGAATCCTCCAGTGCCCACAGGAGAGGGTGAACCCTCTCAGCTGAGAGCCTCGAGATTCGAGGCAGCCTCACCGGGCACTAGTTGTAATTAGTCAGGCCTTCCGGCATCTCTGTTACCTTTATTTTACACGTGAGAAAAGCGAGGGTCAGAGAGCGTAAGTGATTTACCCGAGGGCATACATCTAGGATGAGGCCGTGAGGTGCCCTGGCCATCCCATGTGGCTCTACGAGCTCCGCATTCTCTCCGTCCCTCATCTCTGCGTTTCTGTCTCTGCGTCTCTCACGCACCAGCAGCAGAGCCGTCTGCCTCTCCTTGGCCCTCTGCTAGGATGACGGCTGTCTGCTGGTGCTGAGTGTGGGTCACTTCTTCAGCCCTGCCTCAGTTTTCTCACGGGCGAACTGGGAGCACTCACAGGGGTCGTCCCAGGTCACCAGACGCTGGGCCCCACTGGCAAAGAGGTGGGAGGAGAAAGCACAGCCAGGCCGAGTGGCCGCAGACACCCCGCCAGGCGCGTGCTGGGCGCGTGCTGGCTCCAGGAAGCGCTGGTGTCCCGACGGCGTTCTCCACTGCCAGGCGAGGTTAGAGCGGCCGGCACTGGGGCGCGGGGGAGCTGCCGGGGCGGCCCGTCACTCTGCACGGGGAGCTGAGCCCAGAGCAGGGGCTCTTCAGGCCCACGCGAACGCAGGAATCCAGAGGGGAGGCCACTCCGTGTGGCCTCCTGCCACCAGCCTCCAGCCTGAGAGAAAGCCAGCATCTGCCCCCCTGGCAGCCAGCTAGGGGGTAGCCAGACCCGGCTCATCACTGAGATGGTGGCCGTGGTGCCCTGTCCCGCCCTGGCACTGAGAGGTGAGACGGCAGTTGGGGCACCTGGCACCGATCTGGAAGCACTGCAAGGCAGCCCTGGGCCAGCCAGCCAGAACAAGGCCCCGCGGGGAGACCACTACCGGCTTGCCTCTGCCGACAAACTGAAGCGCGGTCACACCCCCCAGCAGACCGGCCATGGCGAGGACTCCAGGGAGGAGGCGGGGGAGGGGCCGCTGGGAGTGGGAAAGGCCCCGGAGCCAGCCCCAGTGCGGCGAGGCAGGGCTGCCCTCGGGACTGCAGGGTCTGGGCCTCCGGGCCAGGAGGGAGGCAGAGATGCACACCTGAAACGTGGCACTGCCCGGGAGAGCTGCTTGGCCATGTTGCATGGATGTCGCACGTGGCTACCCACAGGACTCGCAGGAGGATCCACGCTCTGATTGGTGTTGGGTTTCACAGGCGTGTTTCTCCGTGGCCACCCCCACGTGGGACGCCTGCGAACGGGCGGCCACGAGCGTGCCATCTCCTGCTCTGCACTGACGCCGCACAGGCACAGGGCGCTGGCCACACGCCCTCCCAGGCCTGCTCCGCAGCGTCCATGTCGTGGCCTTCGCTGGCTCTGTTGCCACGGCAATGACGCCAGGACACCGTCCTGGTCTGCTGGCTGCACAGGCCTCCCTGTCCGGGCGGGACCTCGCTGCTGTCTCTCCTCGCTCCACTCCTGACAGGTGCCACTCACAGGGTCCTCAGGGCGGGCCCCGGCCAGCTTCCCTGTAGACGCTTACCGAGCGGTGAGCGGGTCTGGGCTGATTCAGGGCCTTCTCCTCCCTTCTTCATAATCTTCACCTGGGCGCTCTGGAAAAATACTCGGTGTGATGTAACTAGGAAGTTGAACTCTCGGTCCTACTCTCACTAAGTGAAAAGACGACACGGCATTCTTACCACCTGTCACCCGGCGGAGGAGACGGCCCCGCCCTCCGGAGCTCGATTTCGGTGCTATCGATCCCCTCGCTCATGCTTTATAAATGAGAGAGCTATTCTCGCAGAGTGCAAACACGCCTTCTGTGCCATTGTCCCAGCCGGCAGAGCCTCACTCCGGAGAGCCGCATCGATTCCTATTCTTGTCCTGGCTTCGCGGCGGGAGGCATTTTAATGATGATTTACAGGGTTACATGTTGCGGGGCCATAAACTTCTGTTTGCAATTTTAAAAAAGTTAAATGCAAACTTCAACTTGGAAGTGACTCGGGTTCAGCGTGACAATAAAGGGCAAGGGTCCACTGCCCTCTGGAGGTCACGGGAGACGGCGAGCTTCCCTGCAGTCAGGGCAGCCTCTGCTGAGGGCCAGGCCCGTCCCCCTGTGGGCGGCGCTGTCTCAGGGCTTGCGGCGACCTGTCCTGTCCGGAGCCGGCTGCTGGTGCGCTGGCCCTGAGCTGTGAGGCTCACCCCGGGAGGCCACCCTGGCGCTCCGGGACTAGCTTTCCGGACTCAGATCCAGGGCCTTCCCTCCCCACATCCCTGCATGCCAACTCGCGGTGGCCGGGCACGAGGAGACCTGCAGGAGGTGGGCCGGGCCTGGACAGACCACTCAGGTCCCGCCAGACACGTGTCCTCTCTGGCGTGCTCTCCGCACCCGAGATGGGTGGTCGGCACGCCTCCTGGGCCCCTTGGACGTTTGCAGGCAGACCTGTTGTCGGGGGCCTGTCTGGTGGACAGTGGGCGCTTGGCAACGGTGAGGCCATGAGCTGCTGGTTGGCTCGTGGGTCCCGTCCACCCCAGGCTTCCCAGCCTCGGAGCGACTGCCCAGGCTCGTCGTCAGCAGGGTGCTGCCTCGCCCCACCTGGCCTGCGGCCTGGTGTAGCCCCAGGGCCGGCCGCAGAGCTGCTCCGCTTACCGCGACACTCACTTTCCTCTCCTGACGCTGTCTGCGTCCCATGCCCTGCCGTTGGCCTCCCGGCAGGCTTTACCTTGTACCCCTGGCTTCGGGAGGAGAGGAAACAATTCCTAACGCCGCAAGTGAGCAGCCCGGAGCCCGCCAGGCCAGCCCTCAGCTGCTTGCCGCTGTAGGCCCAGAGCACAGGGTGGGCGTCCCTCGGGGCCCCTGGCTGTCTCCTGCCTACCCGCACAACCCTGATCTGTGAACTGAGGTCAGCGCAGTCCCCAGGGCCACCTCCTCATGCACAGGCACAGCTTATAACCGTCACACGGCTGCTCACCCACGGTCGGGCCTGTCCCTGGCCTTGTCCTAATTAACTTGGGTTTTGCGGGCAAGGTTCTGCCTGGGAGAATGCGCCCTGAGGGCTCTGGTCTCATCGGGGCTGCGTGAGCTCTGGGCGGCTGGGGAAGATGAACCGGGAGCAGCACCCAGCTTGGCAGGCAGGCCAGTGGGCAGGGGTGCTCCTCTGGTGAGGAGCCTCCCAGGGCCACCCGTCCACTCTGCTGTGGGACCCAGGCAACAGCAGCAAGGCCTTCCTGAATGGAGACCACTCCCACTCACGCTCTTGCCCTTAGAAGAAACTTCTAAATCCGTGACAAAATTTTAAAAATTAATTAAAAGCACAGACTGGGTCAGCCTTGTCTTCTCTCGGGGTGGGTTGGAGGCAGCGCGGTGACCGGGCCCTCAGACGCAGGAGCGCCGTCTGGCCAGAGCGGCCTCTTTAGCCTTGGCCGGGCCCAGGACCTCTGTCCCCAGTTACCTCCAACTGTCTGTCTTTGCTTTACTTCTTGTTTATTTTTAAGTTTACTTCTTTTGTGAGTGGGTGAGACACAGCAAGAGACAGCGACGGAGACGGAGTGACAGCACTGTCCACAGGGTCTTGGCACCATGGCCCAGGCTCAGCCAGCCCCAGAGCACGGACATGCATGTGCCCTGAGCACTTGATCTCCGGGTGCGAACCACAGCCTTCCCATGCAGGAGCACCACCGAGCGCCACGTTTTACTCTGCGTCCCGGCTGCTCTGGGGCCCTTCTCTGACTCCACCTCACCTGCTCCCACGGCTGCTCCAGGCTCTCCTGCCACCCGAAGGCCCTGACAGCCTCTTTGCCTAGGGTGTCGGGTTGGCATGTCCTGGTCTGGGATGTCTTCTTGCTTTCTTCCGGCCCAGGCTCCGGCACGGTTGCCACTGTCTTTCTGCTGGGCCTTCCTGTCCTCGGAGCTTCCAGGGCAGTGCACCTCCTCCAGGTCACCTCCCTGCTGTCCCCTGCCCTCCACGGGGGGTGGGTGGCCCTAGCGTGTCACCTGCAGCCATGTCACCGGCCAGCTAGCAGGTGCTTAGCGACCTTTCCCTCCCCCCCTGTAGTTTCGTGGGGCTGCAGCTGCCTTAGCAGAGTGTGGGAGCCCGGCAGTGCAGGGGTGGACGTGACCTTCCCCACAGCTCCCAGTCCAGAAGGTGGAGACTGTGGTGCCAGCAGGCTGGTTCCTGGCTGCCCACGCCCCTCATGTCCCCCGCCCTGGCTCGCCAACGCCAGCTCTCCCTGTGTGTCTGTCCTGACCTGTTCTTACAAGGAGCTGGCCAGCTGGGGGGAGGGCCACCTCCGGACAGCACGGTAACTCGATGGCCTCGAAGGGCCCAGGCTCCAGCGAAGTCCTGCTCTGAGGTCCGGGGCTTCGTCGTGTGAATTTGGGTGACACCAGATAGCCAATAGCAGACCCTAAAGGGAAGAGGGAATCAAGTATTATTTGAAGAAACAGCTTTAATACAAAGAAAGACAAGAACCAGAATGCGCTCAGAAGCAAACGGGTCTCTGGGCCCTGAGCTCACGGCCTGGGGCAGCAGGGGGAGTCTTACTTCTCGAGGGTAGTGGCCAGTGTGCTAATGGCTCTGGCTGGGGGCCTTTGGGGTGCTGCTCTGCCCTTGCTCTCCCCACCCCGTCTTGAGGTGCAGTGCTGCCCAGGGTGCTCAGGAGACAGGAAGTCCATCTTCCCGGGCAGGTCCTGCAGGCAGCGGGGGCCAGGGCGGCCACTGCCTTTCTCCTTAGCTCCTAGGGCTGCCCACGCGGGGGGCAGAAGGCTCTCCTCTGCACAGAGCCACGTCCAGCTGCAGGCACGCCTCCCTGAGCGCCTCAGGGCTGTCACTGCCCCTCACCGTGCTGCTAAATTCCAATCCGTCCAACCCAAGCCCCAGAGTTCTGTGCCCGGAGCAGCCCGAGTCCGCGGAGCGCACCGTGAAGGGCAGCTCTGGGCAGGCGCAGCTGCGGCAGCTTAGTCACAGCGCCACGTCCCCTCAGCTTAGAGGACGGTGTTATTTCTGTCCTGAAGCTGCAGCCCTTCCTATTAATACCAGCGCCACGCCAGGGCCACATCCTGCCTCGGTTCCGCGCTTAGATCGATGGCAGGATATCACCGGAGCTGCACGTGCGTCCTTTATGGAATGTTCTGATGGAGCGTGTTTAATACTGTTCAGCCACAATGTGGCCAGTGCTTGAGAAATGTCCTGTTATCTTTGTCTCGTCCTTGGTAGTTAGCCCCATGCCAAAATGAGCCAGTCATTTCAGTCCAATTTTTATAGAATACAAATGGGGGTGAAAAAGCTGTGCGGAGCACCTGCTTCTATGGCTCACAGTAGAGAGAAAAACAGCCAAGACCCAGAGGGCTCAGAGAGCCAGGGTCCCCCAAGTTGGCACGGGAATCGTGCCAGTACCCTGGGCCCCTCCTCTGCGTGGAGGGCCTGTGGGCTGCCTCTGGAGTCTGTCCTAGACCCGGGCCCACCGTCATGTGCTAAGGGGTGCGGAGTCAGGGCCTGGCGAGTGAGCCGCCTGCGTGGTTGGTCGCCAGCAGCAGGTGCAGCGCCTCGTGCCCTTGGTCCCCGGTGCTCTGCTCTCGGGCAGCCGCTCGGCCGCCATGCTTACTGATGTCAGCGCCGCGTATGAGCACGGCGGGAACTGACCAGGAAGGAAGCAGCCCGGCCTGAGGGGTCTGCTCAGCCGCTGGAGAAGAGAGCGGTCCCCAAAGTCTTTCTTTGTACAAGTCAAATAGGAAACAATCTCGGAGCGATCTGAAAACACGCAGCAGCCACTGCTGTTGGCCGCGCAGAGGAGGATCGATCGCTGCGTCTATTGATTTCCCGCCAGCCCTGTGATTTAATCTCGCGTTCTCTGCCGTCTGCAGCCTTCTCTGCTGCTGTCTGCCACGGCACGGCCAAGGCCAGCGCCTCTGAGCTGGCGTGCTCACTCCGTGTCCCGTCCCCCTTGTTCCTGAGACAGGGCTGCGCTGGCCAGGAAAGGACACTGGTGGGAAGTGGGTGGCGTGCACTGTGCCGGGGAGGCCCCAGGCGTCCCCCTGGGGGCCAGCCACGTGTGGCACAGCAGGGCACAGAGGCCCGAGACGCTCTTCCTCTCCAGTCCTGAGGGGAATGCTCAGGTGCCGGTACCTTCACCCTGCCCCTCCCCTCGCTCTGTGGGACAGAGGTGCACGTGGCTCTGGTGTCCTGGCACAGGTGGTCCAGGTGAAGGGACGTCATGGAGCCATGTCCCAAGGTGAAGCTAATTTGGGGCTGATAGGGAGGGGCCGTGGCCCAGCGCTCAGCCAGCGCAGAGGCTGGCCAGCCCTGGCCGCCTTGTCCAGAGGAAGACATGGCGATGCCCTCCGTTCCAAAGCAGTTCTAGCTCCGATGGCGACTGTGACACACGGCACCCACATTTCAGCCACACATAGCAGCCGCCAGCGATCATGGCAGATTCGAGGTGACAACTGCTGGCAGCTTGGAAGCCCCCACTGGCTGATGGCGAGAAACACTCTGAGCACTGGCCCTCAACCACCACGGCTGCTTTCTGTCTGGGAGTGGGTGGAGAAGGTGGCTCTGACACTCAGGGCCTCGCTTTATGGGACAGAGATGAGCCCTCCCGTGGCTCCTCCCGACTGGAGGGCATTGCTCAGCTGTTTTAGAAGAGTGCTTTTCAAAAACATTTCTTCCATGACAGAGAGAGACAGAAAGGGGAGAGAGAGAGAGAGAGAGAGAGAGAGGCATTCCGCCAGGGTCTTCACGCGGTGACCACCCCAGCCCAGCTGGCTGGCTCGCAGGCGTGTGCACATGTGCGTGTGCAGGGGTAGCTCAGCACGCCCACCCAGCATGCCTTCCATGTGGCTGCGCCATTGTGCCAGGCTGTGCCCCCACAGCTAGAGAAGACATGCCTTTTTTTTTTTTTTTTAAGAGATTTTTGCTATAGGGTGCATGTACTCATAGGGAGACAGAAAGCAAGAAATCACCCCTGGGGGATGGCCACGCTCAGTCCCTTCTCTGTTCTCCTCTTGGGATTTTGGGCACACACACACACATGTGTCTGGCGTGAATTTTATGCTGCCAGGTCCGGACTTGAATCCCAGCCAACTACGTGGAAAAGCAGCCATGTAACCATTATACCATCCGTTGGTCCCAAGACATGCCGTTTTCAAAGACGTTTTACTTTTATGCTCTCAGAAAAGATTGGTGAAAAGATAAAGACAGTGATGGGAGAGAGAGAAGAGGGAGGGCGAGAGCATGCTCTGTGCCCAGCTGTCCTCCCCGGATGTCAGGAGGGACTGGCCTGGCGGGCACGGCCCTCGGGCTGGCTGCTGTCCTGGCTGCCCCAGCACTAAGCGTTTTGGGAATTGAGGCTCTAACAAGACAAGTCGCATGAAGCAGGGGGCCAGGGCAGAGCCTCATGCTGTGCCACAGGGTGGTCCAGGCAGTATCTGCAAGTTCACTGTGTCACCTCCCAGCTTTCTCTGGGGCAGCTGCCTCCTGAGGGCCCTCCAGGCTCACCCCACGGCCCTTGATTTGCACTGAGCCTGACTCCCTGGCGCCCCAGCCTTGTGTGGGAGCCCCGTAGACGCGCAGTCTCAGCAGCAGTCAGTGCCAGCTCAGGCATTCAGGCCCATCCCAGTCTCAGCTCACCCCCTCCTGACCAGCACTGAGTCCAGAACCCACCAGAGTCACAACGCAAGGGTCCAAACCCAGTGATGATCCTGTAGGCTCTGCAGCCAGTGCTCCCAACCCTGCTGTCCTGGGGGACCGCTCCCTGTTCACTGCTGAGCTTGCAGGCTCTCCAGAGGTGGCAGGCCGACAGCCCCGGCCGCTGTAACCCTGAAGCCACGCGGCTCACTTGTGGTCCCCATGTTCAATCAGATGGCGTGATTATTGCCACAGACACTGGAGGTCTAGGACACCACGACACTCACAGCACCACAGAAGAGACCCACAGAGACCATGCCACTGTCCTCACGCAAACACAAAACACTTCATGCCAACCCTACCAGGCATGTATCAGGAGAAGGTGTACACGTGGAAAGCCACCTCCAAAGGACAAGCCCTGTGTGTAGGAACTGGATCCCACATGGCCAGCTGTGGTTGAAGTTGGGCCCCAGGAGCTTGGAAGATGTGCTGTGTGTGTGTGTGTGTGTGTGTGTGCGCCCCAGATCCTGACAGGGTGGAGAGATGCAGGACGAGGACTGCAGCGTGATCATGCCCCATGGGGTGCTTTCTCGTGCTGTCTGTCTCCCTGGTGAGCGCACGTGCCCTCTGATAATAACGTGAATGAATAAATGAATAAATAAAGCTGTTCCACAAATCGGAAGAGGCAACTTCCCACCAGGTGCGTAGAAGCCGACATAGGGATGTCCAGACATGGAAATGCAGGGATAGCACCTCCAGTAATAGAGCCCAAAGAGAAGCAAACCCTTGAAACCCCTGAAGGGATGAAAAATAAAGATTTTAAGAAATGCAGTGAATTACAGGAAAATATTGATTGGTGATTCAATGAAAACCATACAAGAAACAGTGAAAACAATACAAGACCAAATGAGCAGTTCAACAAAGATAGAAATCTTAAAAAAAAATTAAATAAATAGAAATTCTTGAGCTAAAACGCTCAATAAATGAATAAGAATACAATCGAGAGCATCAACAGCAGATCAAAACCAGTGGGAAGAATGAGTCTCAGACCTGGAAGGTAACCCTTGGAGACCATTTGATCAGGGGAAAAGAGAAACCACTGGGGCCTTGAAACGTCATGGTGCACTTCTGCATAGGAAAATATGTCGTGACGTTTCTGACCCAATGCAATGAAAAGGAAAAAGGGTGGCCTACAGATTTATGGGATCCTGTGCAGCAAACAAATATTCGTATCATGAAATTTCCAAAAGGAGGAGCGAGCGCAATAGGGGCTAGACATTTATTAAATAAAGTAATAGCTCCGTATTTCTCCAGTACTGAAGGAGGTGGACATCCAGACAGAAGAAACTCAAAGCTCTCCAAACAGATTCAACCCAGAGACATCCTCACAGACACTTATTATAATCAACATGTTAAAACTCTGAGATGAAGAATTTTGAAAGCAGTGAGAGAGAGTCAAGCTACGTATAATGAAAACCTGCCAGGCTAACTACAGATTGCTCAGCAGAAAACATGCACAGAAACCAAAATAGCCTCTGTTGGGAAAGTAGCAGACATAGCGATGGAGCAGGACCGAGCGCCCCAGGCAGTGCACATACAGACAGCTAGTTCGTTTCTGCCCTGAGTGCCAAGAACGTCCTGTGAGGAAGACCACCTCTTCAATAGTGCTGGGAAAGTGGGTATCCATATGCAGAACAATGAAGTCAGTCATGTATCTGTCACTATATTAAAAAATCAAGTCCAAATGGGTTAAAGACTTAAACATAAAACCCCAAACAGTGAAACTACTAGAATGAAACAGAGGAAACACTTCAGAACATTGGTGCTGGTAAAAAGCTCATAAATAAAACTTCAAACGCACTGGTAACAAAATAAAAATAGACGAATGGGATTATGTAAAAACTAAAGCGCTTCTGCAAAGCAAGGGAGAGAAACAACAGAGTGAGGAGACAACCAACGAATAGGAGAAAATATTTACCTACCGTCCCTCTGACGAAGGATTAATAAACAGAATATACAAGAAACTCAAACAATCCAATGGGAAAATAACCCCAAATAATTTAAAAAATGAACAAATGACCAGAATAACCAGTTCTCAAAAGAAAGCATACAAATGGCAAACAAACATATAAAAATTCTCCACATCACTATTCATTAGGAAAATACAGATCAAAACCACAGTGAGATATCATCTCACCTCAGAGTGGCCATTATCCAAATACAAAAAAAAAAAAGAAAGAAAATGCTGGCAAGGATGCAGAGAAAGAGCACTTTGTTATTTGGTTGCTGGGAACATAAATTAGTACAGCCATTATGGAAAACAGCATGGTGTTTCTTTTAGGAAAAGAAAAACTAAAACGAGAGCTTCTGTATGCTCCAGCAATCTTGCTCCTTACTAGTACGTACCCAAAGGGCAGTACATGGCTGTGTTACAGGATACCTGCAGCCCATGTTTACTGCAGCACTGCTTGCAATAGCTAAGACACAGAAGCAACCTAAGTATTTATCAACCAATGACGGCGTAAAGAGAATTCAGTATACGCAGCGGAATATTACTCAACACTGGGAAGGAGGAAATCCTGTCATTTGATGTTAAATGAATGAGTCCAGATGACATTATGTTAAGTGAAGTAAGCCGGGCACAGAAAAAGAAATATGACATGATCTCCCTCATGTGAAAATCTAGACTGGCCTCACAGAGGTGGAGGGATGAAGAGTGAGGCTGGGAAGGGTGTTGCTGGCAAGTGCACACACCCTCTGGCAATTAAAAAAAATTTGTGATTTGTGGATGTTTTGGTCATTTACCTGAAAACTTGAAGAGAATAAATTAAACATAATACCAAACTACTGAAAAAGTTTGTAGTGAATCAGCTAGTCATTATGTAAAAATATTAACCAATAGGTGTTCTAATGTTGGCAATTACTAGTTTGAAAGCCTAAGAGAAGATAATTTTCATTATAGTATGTAAAATATCCTGGAATCAATTTCAGAACTTGTACAACCAAAGTGTTTCCATTTAACTAAAGGGAAAGATATGCCCTGTTCCAAATGTAAAGATGCAATATTATAAAGATACACTCTTCCCATAATTAATTTAAAACATAATGTAGTTCCAACCGAAATCATGTCAAGATATTTTTGGGACTTCATCAAGGGATTCTAAATTAGAAAAGTAACAAATGGGAGCAAGTGGGTAAAACTTTGGAAGAAGAAAATCAGTGATTATTGTATTTGCTCTACCAGCTTCAAAGAAATGGAGAAATATGGGGCTTCAAAAATTTTGCAGAACAGTAGAATTAAAATATGAATTTATTTTAATGCACAGTTTTTTCAGAATATGAATTTTCCATGAACTTTTTGAAGGTTGCTGGCAGTAAATCAAGCAGTGTAGAAAATGTAGAATAGCAACAATAAAAAACTCTGTAAAACAGACTTAGTGCTGTATAATAATTTAGTATATGATATACATTTCACATCAGCATAGAAAGAATGAATGGTGCTGTGACACCAGGTTACATCTAGCAAAAGAAGAGTTAGAGCTCTACTTCCTGTCCGACACCAAAGTTGACTTCATGTTGATGAAATAATTCCATGTAGAATTATTTAGGATGATCTTAGGATGAAGAAGACCTTCAAAACATAAGAAAGATAACTTACAAAGGCAAAGATTGCCACGTTTGAATATATTAAAATTAAAACATTTGCCAGTTAAAATGCACACTGTACTGAGGAAACACTCACATATGAAAGACAGATAGTTAAAAACCTTAAATGTGAAAATGCTCTTAAGGATCAATAAGAAAATGTTGACTATCCAAGAAGGAAAAAATGGGGAAAAGTGTCAGTAGGCATTAGCAGAAGTAAAACGAAGGGCTTAAAACAAAACCTTCCACCTCACTAGTAACCCAGCGTTTTTAAATGGTCACATTGGCAGAGATAAAACAATGGACTAACAGCAAGTCAGGTCTGGCCAAAGGCTGAGAGATACACTCGGACATACATCTGTGAAGAAACCGGGTACAATTTTCTGGAAGCAATTTTATCACTTATTATCAAGATTCTTAGCATTTCAGCCATCTGACCCAGCAGTAAGCCTGTCCTCGGTACTTATCCTAAAGACACAATAAAATCCTCGTGCAAGAATTTTGACTTCAGTGTTGTAGGTGACACCAGCAGACAGGAGACCACGTAAGTAGCTGAAACGGGGAGTGAGCTGGTCAGGGAAGTGCAGCCGGTCTGCCCAGTGGGCACCACGGTCGTGACCGTGCAGAGTAGCCAATGAGCTGGGAAATTTGCCGTGTAAGGACAAGCGGCAGAAAGGATACCACTCATAAGAAATCTTCAAAGCCCAACGTTGTAAACTACGTGTTTCCTAAGTATGAAGTACATAGCATGACGAGGAGCTACCCGTCTCCCGCCTCACTTCCAGCAATGACCACATACGTGGTTCTCTGGTAACCCCAAGGAAGCCCCGCCACAGGGAGGCGGAAGTAAACGTGTCAGCCTCCCGGCCTGTGGGATCCGCGTCCAGGACCGAGAGCCACTTCCAGATGTTTTCTTGACCGCGGAGTTCTTGAAGAGCACAGAAGTGGGCGGGACCTGGCACGCCTTGTCCACGGGCTCAGAAAAGTGGTGCAGGGGCCCAAAGCCGGCTCCTGGGGAGCAGAGGGGCTCTTGGTTGTGGGCGTGTGGGGGGAATTGGCTCCTCGCCACTTCCTGCTCCTGGTTACGGGCAGGGTGGTGCTCCTGGGCCCTAGCGCCTCCGGAGCGAGGGGGGTCCTTGGAGGACATTCCTGCAATCCAGAACAGGGGCGGCCCAGCACCTGTTCTTGTCACTCAGCACTGAGGCCGCGGGAGGTGTGAGGGGAGGACCTGGGAGAGGCTGGGTGCGTCTGGCTCAGTCTTACGCTGTCCATCCGTGCACGTGCCGGCGCTGTTACACCTGACCTGACTGCACACGGGAAATACAGGTTCAGTACTTTCAGAGCAGTGCTTCGGGTTCTGTAACCCGGAGCTCGGCGCCGTGGTCCAAGCACCTAGAGGTGGGAACATGTCAGCCTCTGGTGGCACCGGGTCTTCACCCAGGCAGCTGGCCATGGCTCCCACCCACGGGCCTCCGTTCTGGCACTGGAGTGACCTGGCTTCGTCCCATCCCCCATAACCAGGGTTGGAAGGTGGGGTACCTTTTTCAGCACAGCGATGACCATGACAATCATTTAGCAAATTCGATGAGCCATTATAGGCATGTACCATGCTTTGCGTAATTATTTCAATTAGAGAAAGTGTCTGACTTATGCTCACGTTGTAGATGAGAAAGCAGAGGTTCAGAGGGCAAGTAGCTGTCCAAAGCCACACGGCTGAGAAGTGGCAGGTTTGGGCCTGGACTGCAGGGCCCATGCCCTGAGCACCATGCCCCAAGGTGACACAGGAAGTGACAGCCTGTGACAGACACAGTCTGTTCTGTGCATGCTTTGGGGAGACCTGGTCAGCTTGCTTCAGAGGGGGTCTGCAAGGTGTTCTGACCTGGGTCCTGCACTGCGCACCGGCCAGGGACAGCCTCAACTACCTTCGGCCCCTGTAGCCTGAATGCGTGCGTTTGCGTCTTTATCCTGTTTTTAAGACCTCTGACACTTGCTGTCAGATCCACGGGGTCTTTTTCTCAAGTACTGAATTTTCTCACTGGCCCTTCTCCAGCTTACGTTTAACCTGAGTTTTGAAATTTTTTTTTAAGAGACTTTTGCTATAGGGTGAGTGCACTCACTGTAGAGAACCCCGTTGCCCCCGGGGGGGGGGGAGTTGGTCATGCTACAATCCCTTCTCCTCCATTCTTCTCTCTAAATTTTGGGCAAGCATGCACACACACCCAGTGTGAGTTTCAAGCCACTCTGTCCCATGGGAGTCCAATGCCTTAACCACTATGCTATCTGTTTCCCTGAGTTTAGGATTTTATGTTCATGCTAGATGCATTCCGTTTTTAAAGTTTTGTTGTATAAATAAACTTAAATGGTTTAAACATTGACCTAGTCATTTATTATTTTTATTTTATTTTATTTTTTAGGTTTTTGCCATAGAGTGAATGCACTCACCTGAGAGACAGTGAGAGGGAAAGTGAGGACTCGTGCCCCAGGGGAGACAGGCACACCACAGCCCTTTCTCCATTCAGCTCAGGATTTGGAGCACACACGCACATGCACCCAGTGTGGCTCGCCCTCCCTCCCTCTCCCTCCTTTCTTTCTTTCTTTCTTTCTTTCTTTCTTTCTTTCTTTCTTTCTTTCTTTCTTTCTTTCTTTCTCTCTCTCTCTCTCTCTCTCTCTTTCTTTCTTTCTTTCTTTCTTTCTTTCTTTCTTTCTGAAATATTTTTGCTATAGGGTACGTGCACTTGTCAGAGAGACAGAGAGACAGCGAGAAATCACCCCCAGGGGGGATGGCCACGCTGCAGTCCCTTGTCCTCCATTCTCCTCTCGGGATCTTGGGCACACACGCACATGCGCCCGGTGTGAGTTTTAAGCTGCCAGGTCTGGGCCTGGAGCCACGATCCACAACGTGGTGTCCAGCGACGTGGCCATTACGCCATCTCCGGCCCCAAGCCAGTGCGATTCTCAAGCTGTCAGGTCCAGGCTCAAACCACAGTCAGCCACGTGGGAGTCCAGTGTCTGAACCACCATGCCACCTACTAGCCCTTATTATTTGTATTTTTAAAGTTTATCTCTTTCATGAGAGAGAGAGAGAGAAGGAGAGAGAGAGGAAGACCGGCCCGTATCCAGGTCTTTGCGCTGACCTACCCAGTCTCGGCTGGCCCGGACCGTAGACGTGTGTGTGCCTGGCATAGCCGGGTCCCAGGGTGGGAGATCTAGGGAAAGATGGTGCAGTCTTACTTCTCGAGGTGACTGGGGGTTCCACATGGCTCCCCATGTTCAGCACCCCGCATGGCAATGTGTCTACGTTTTGTTCTGTGTTCTCGATGTCACAGTAAGAAGTTTCCATGGAAAGTGGCAGGTGCTGTGAGGAATGCCTTGGCATCCTTACACACAAGGTGCACCACTGGCCGAGTGGAGTGGGAGAGACTAGTCCACCCACCCCGTGGGTGCTCGGCCTCCTGGGCCCAGGCACCCTGAGAAGGGCTGGGAGGGTCAGTGTGGAGTCAGATTCTAAGATGACCTGACTTCATAGAGCCAAAGCTTAGATCTGAGCTCCCCAACTGTTCTGCTCCAGGAGAGACGCACGGAGCTACCAGGGGTCAGGAAGCAGAGGTCGCTGATGGACACCACTGTTCTACTGAGCTTTTAAAATGCAATTAGTATTTTATGTCATCCTTCAGAAATTGTCCCAATAGATGATTTTCATCAGCAGATAAGTTAAAATATACACAAGGCATTACCATGAAATGACGACGACTCGGGTGTGGCCCATGGAACGCGTCATCATCTACGGGCGCGCCGCAGGCATATCGTCGCTCCATGCTTCGTGGTGTGCAGGTCTGTGGGTGTGCGGAACGACATGTAACCCAAGCTCTCTGGGTAGTGAGGCAGCTACTTAGCGGCTGGGGTTATCCTTCAGACCCATCAGATGTCTGCGGTGAGCTCGTGGGGAATGAATGGAAGGCACCACAGAACGCTCAGCAAATTGATCAAGCCACGGAAGTCCCAGAGTGGGAGCGAGGTGGCCTTGAGAGTCCCCAAAGAAGACCTTTGCCCAGAAGCCAGCACTCTTGATCCACAAGTCAACAAGCAGGGCTTCGTCGTACATGCTTTCCCATCCGACTGTTCGAAAAGCTGAGGAGTGGCAGCTCAGCACTCACGGAGTGACAGAGGGGCAGAGAGGAAGGGGGGGCAGAGCGAAGCATGCCAGGTCTCGCCACAGCCTCACGGCAGCTGGGGCCCCAGGGCTGGGCCACTGCACCCAGTCTTTTCAGTTGGTCTGGGCATTGAACCAGGCCTCCCACAGGGCCCCAGCCTTGTGAAGCAGTGCTCCCCAGCTTGTGCCACCATGACTGGGCCTCTGGTGGGATGTCCTTTGAGCCTTCTTTCACTAAACGTGATGTTTTAAGGTTTAGTCCATGTTAAGAATGGGGTCATTCTGTGCCCTGTCTAAGTGTACCATGATTTCCTCTGTGTGTGTGTGTGTGTATTATATACATACTATATATATACACACACACACACATGTGCTAATACATTTACATCATAGATAGTGCTAGAGGGCATGCGCGCTACCGTAGAACGAAGGAGGCAGAGGGAGAAGGCACCCTCAGTGTGGCGTAGCTGTGCCACAATCCCTCCCCTCCTCTCCACCCTGCTGGGATTTGGGGCACCCACATTTGGTGTGTTTTCCAAGCTGCTGGGGCTGGCGAAGTTATGATGTGGATTCCAGCTCCCTCAACCCCAAGGCCACATGGCCGGTCTAGGCCACGTGGCAGGTCTGTGCGATCTGTCCCTCAGGCGTTCTGTCTGGTCTCAGTTGGAGCTGCTGGCAGTGGTCTGAGCTGCACTGGCCGTGGCCGTGTCCCCCGTGCTGTGCACGGCGTGCCTCCCTTGGCCTCCCACCGTGTTAGTCAGGATTCTGCAGTGAGACAGAGCCAGTGGGCCTCCCTCGGCACACGCAGCTGTGTGCTGAGCAGCCTGTGCTATCTCTCCCCACGATGGCCTGCACTGATGTCCACAAGCCTGGCACTCCCCGTTGGACACGTGGCTGTGACGTGACTTCTGAGTCAGTGAAACGTGTGGAGTGTGTGTGTGACTTGTGTGGAAGCCTCAGGCCCCAGCAAGCCCTGCTCCTCACCTTGCCCCGGAGACCCTGCAGTGTGTGGAGGGGAATGCTGTCCGCCTGGGTCCCCAGTGGGGTTCCTTGGCTGGTGGACAGCCATGCAGTGTGAGCAAGAAGGGAGTTCATGCGGGAAGCCACTGCGGGAGGACTGCTCCTGTGGCTGGTCTGTCCTGACCGGTCCACACACCTGCCACAGGTCCCAGGGTCCCTGACTGTACTTGAGAGACACTTCCCAGCTCCATTTAGGTCCCTCCAGCTCCTCTGTAGATTTTTGGTCAAGATTAGCCCAGAGCAGCTGGCCGTGGGGGCCTTGACCGCTCTGACACCATGTTAGTCAGGATTCTGCAGTGAGACAGAGCCAGTGGGACGGATATGGATTTGGATATGGATATGGATATAGACAGAGATACAGTTATAGACGTTGGTATAGCTATCAATATAGATATGGACATAGACATGGATATGGATGTGGACATGGACATGGACATGAACATGGACATGGACGTGGATGTAGACGTGGCCATGGATGTGGATGTGGACGTGGATATGAACATGGACGTGGATATGAATGTGGACGTGGACATGAACGTAAACATGGACGTGGATATGGATGTGGACGTGGACATGGATACAGACGTGGATGTAGATATGGATGTGGACGTGGGTGTGAACATGGATATGGACACGGATGTGGATATGAATGTGGACATGTACATGAATGTGGACACGGACATGGATATAGTTATAGATGTTGGTATAGCTATCAATATAGATATGGACATAGACATGGATATGGATGTGGACATGGATGTGGATATAGATATAGATGTTGGTATCGCTATCAATATAGATATGGATATGGACATGGATGTGGACATGAATATGGACACGGACATGGATATGGATGTGGATATGGATGTGGATGTGGACATGGACATGAACATGGACGTGGATATGAATGTGGATGTGGACATGGATGTAGACATGAATGTAAACATGGATGTGGATATGGACATGGATATGGACGTGGATGTAGATATGGATGTGGACATGGATGTGGATGTGGATATGGATGTGGACATGGACACGGATGTGGATATGGATGTGGACATGGATGTGGATATAGATATAGATGTTGGTATCGCTATCAATATAGATATGGATATGGACATGGATGTGGACATGAATATGGACACGGACATGGATATGGATGTGGATATGGATGTGGATGTGGACATGGACATGAACATGGACGTGGATATGAATGTGGATGTGGACATGGACGTGGACATGAATGTAAACATGGATGTGGATATGGACATGGATATGGACGTGGATGTAGATATGGATGTGGACATGGATGTGGATGTGGATATGGATGTGGACATGGACACGGATGTGGATATGGATGTGGACATGGACATGAATGTGGACATGGATATGGATATGGACGTGGGCATGGATATGAATGTGAACATGGACATGAGTGTGGACATGGACGTGGATATGGATGTGGACATGGATGTGGATGTGGATATGGATGTGGATGTGGACACAGACTTGGATATGGGTGTGGATGTGGACATGAATGTGGACATGGATATGGATATGGATGTGGACGTGGATATGAACGTGAACATGGACATGAATGTGGACATGGACGTGGATGTGGATGTGGACATGGATGAGGGTATGGACATGGACATAGATGCATGAATGGGACTTATTTGGGGAACCAGCTCACTCTCTCCCGGAGGTGGCAATCTTAAACCAGGGAAGCTAGTGGCTGGCTCAGTCCCAGTCTAGAAGCCTCAGAACCAGGGAAGCTGATGGTGTAATTTCCAGTCTGAGGCCTAAGGTCTGAGCACCCAGGGTGTGGTGGAGGGCCTGGAGCTCTAGGGTGGCCGGAAAGTAGGGGCTGTCCTGGAAGGAGGCTGAGGGAGGCTGCTGCCACCGCCTGCTCAAGCCCTGACCCCTGTGCAGTGAGGGTTGGGCAGGCCCAGAGGTGCCCAGTGGTGCCAGGGGCCGGGCAGCATGTGCCCGGAGCACAGTGTGGACATAGAGCACGGCCCCTGCCTCCGGGCTGCCCCTCGTTGCCCACGCCAAGCAGACACATGACCACGCTGCTCGTGGGGGTGGCTGTGTGGCCTGCTCTGGGCGGCGCTGTGTGCACTCGAGGCCTGCATGCGCCCTGATCCGGCAGCCAGCCCACACGCAGACCTTCCCTTTCTTCTCCAGTGTTCGCTCCCCACCTCTGCCCTCTGCTTGGAGCTGCTCCCAGAACCACTTTGTGCTGGGCTGGCCCGCTCACTGCTCCCCATTGTGGACACAGGACCCGGAGCTCCATGGGCCTGAGTCACCACTGACCGCGGGGCCAGCGTGTCCTCTTTCCACCCAAAGCCTTGAGCTCATGGGCTTCCAGGCTTGGGTGCAGGACTCAGCTCCTGGAGGGTTTGAGCTGCGCTTCCCCCTTCTCCCCTGTCCCACCCCTTCTTCTTTCCTCTTCCCCTGGAGTGGGAGCAGGTGAGGGGATGGAGAAGGTGAGGAGGCCTTGATTTATGGGTGCCCTGACCACAGGTCGAAGGGGCTGTGCAGTGGCTCGCTGGGTGGGAGAGACGAGCCCAGTGTCTGGTGCCCAGGCCTGACACCCCGCACCCGTACCCCCTGGGCACCTGGCCCTGTGCAGAGGGGGAGGGGGCCAGCAGCCCAGGAAGGGTTGCTGGTGGCCAGTGAGGGGCATTTGCTTCTGGGTAGGAGGGGACTGAGTGACACCTCGGCTTCTGTCCCCTCCTCGAGGATGAGGACCTGGGAACAGGTGCTTGTCCCGTGAGGAGGGCTGTCAGGGAGGAGTAACGCGTCACTAACTGTCAGCAATTGCTCAGTAACTGTTTGCTGAGCAGTGGAACTGAGACCCATGCTGGGCACAGGGGTTCATGGGTGCAAGGCCCCCAGGCTCAGGACAGGGGACATGGGTACTGAGAAACACGTGCCAATGTGAACCAGCTTGAAGGGCTCTGGAGGGACCCTGCAGGGCTCTGCGTGTGGGATCCAGAGGGCATATTGGGATGGAGGGTCCAGGCTTGGGTTCCGAAGCCACCGTGCTGACCCACAGGGCAGCTGTCTTCATTTCTGCCAAGGGACTCTAGTCAGCCAAGTGCCCGGGCCGGGCCAGGTCAGGGAGAAGTGAGAAAGCTCTGGCTCCCTCGTGACTTCCCCAGCCACGGCTGTCAGCAAGCCTCGTCTGGTGTCGTAGGTTCGACGCCTGTGACCCGAGGGCCCTGTGAGCAGTGCCCCCTGGAGGTTGACTGAGAGATGCCCTGGCCTGGGCCCTGTGGCTGAGGGTGGCCTGGTCCAGCCAGGACGAGCAAGTGAAGGGAGTCTCGCTCATTCTTCTCTGCCCTCGCTCCTCCTCCATCAGTGAGGGCAGCAGGGACCCGCAGACCGGCCATGACTGCTTGGGAATTTGAAAGGACTTAACAAAGCTTGGCAGAGAGCACCGTGTGCTGGAAAAGGATGCTGTTGGTGACACCAGGCTGCTCTCGCTCTGTGGGCAAGGGCGGGCATGCGTCCAGGACTGCACCGTCTGACTTCTGAGAAGCGCCATGCAGCCTGCGGACCTGCTCGGGCTGGGCCTGACAGCTCGGGACGGCCTGGCCGTGTGGACACAGCCCTGTCCCCTGTCATCCTCCCGCGCCTGGCCACTCACAGCAGGAAGCCTTGGCCTCCTCTCGCTGCCGCCGCTCTCTCCCAGCACTGGCTGGGCAGGCTGTGCCTGTGGTCACCGTGCAGCCGGCTCGGGTGCTGAGGGCTGTGTGCAGGCTGGGCTGGGCACAGGGCAGCTGCCCGGTTGCAGCTGGTCCTGAGGAAGCGAGTATGGCCGGGCCGGCTTCCATGGTCTCCTGGGCCTCTCTGGCATGACTGGGGCTGGCCGGCAGTGCCCCGGTTCCTTTGGGGGCGATTTGAAATGGGGTGGCCAGGGGCCAGCCTCAAGGGCCAGGCGGCTTTGGCCCTCGCTGGATTTTTTTAAAAATTTGATTTAAAAAGTTGAGATGGGGCTCACCATAAAATTGAAAGTGTGCACTCCAGCACCCTCGGTGTCAGTGTTTCTATAGAGTGGGTGCCCCCGTCCCTGGCCCCAGGCAGAAAGCCCGGTCCTCGCCACCCTCTCCTCCCTCTCTGCTCCCTGGGTGTGGCAGCCCCAAGCCGCTTTCCGTGTTGGGAGCTGCCCTGTGAAGGACACTCGCGTATTCGGATGGGTCACAGCAGGGCCACACGATTCGCAGTCTCTGAGACTGACTTTTCACTGGCGTGATGCTTCTGCACTGTCACCTGCTCGTCTGTCAGGCCCTTCCGTGGCTGAATAACACCCGGTGTGGGGAGGTGTCCCGCTTGGTCCATCCAGGACAGCCCCTGCCCCACTGTCATAGTGCCACCACAAGTGTCCCTGTACTGTGAGTGTCATCTGTCCCGGGTACACGCCTGGGTACACACCGGGCTGTGTGCACTCCGTGTTAGACTCTGTAAGGGAGCGCTGAGCTGTTTCCTCAGCGGCTGCACCTCTTTGCGTTCCTACCTGTCAGGTAAGAGGGTCCCAGCTTCTGCCCGGCTGGTGGCATGGAGGCGAAGGCGCTGGGTCCCACAAGCCAGCTGCAAGGTTGGAGTCCCAGGCCCTGTGCCTGTGCATGTGTGCCCAAAACGGAGAATGGAGGAGAAAGGACTGTGGTGTGGCCAGGGTGACTTCTCATTTCCCTCTTTCTCTGTCTCTCCCTCTCTCTCTGGTGAGACGCATGCCGTGCCCTATAGCAAACAAACACAACAAAGCCACGAGAAAGGTTCCCATCTCTCCACACCCTTGTTACCCCCATTTTCTGGTTATAGCAGCCCTGGCAGCTGTGAGGCCATACCCCACGGCAGCCTCGGTGTGCATGTCCCGGGTCGCTGCTGGTGCCGGGCGACTGCTGCTGTGCCTGCTGGACAGCTGGCTATCTTGGAAAATGTATGTCTATACTCTGTCCATTTTCAAACTGGGTGTTTGCCTTTTGTTATTAACTTGCAAGAACGCTTTAGACATTCTAGATTCAAACCCTTACCAGGTCTATGATTGTGAGCACCTTCTCCCTTTTAAAAGAGTGCGTTTTCCACTTTATTGATAGCATTCTTTGCCACACAAAGGTTGTTAATTTTGATGAAGTCTAGTTTATCTATTTTTTTTTTTTTTGGTGTCATATTTAAGAAATCATTGTGGGACCAGCAGTTAGCGTAATGGTTATGTCACTGAACTCCCATGGAGTTGACTGTGGTTTGAGTCCCGGACCCGGTGGCTTAAACTCACGCCGGGTGCGTGTGCATGCGTGCCTAAGATCCTGAGAGGAGAATGGAGGAGAAGGGATTGCAATGTGGCCATTCCCCCTGGGGGGTGATTTCTCGCTTTCTGTCTCTCTCTCTCTCTCTCTGTCTGTCTGGCGAGTGCATATGCCCTATAGGAAAAACCTCTCCAAAAAAAAAAAAAAAAGAAAAAGAAGAGAAAGAAACCATTGCCCAATGAAAGGTGAGGAAGAGTTATATCTGGTGTGTTTCCAAAAGAGTTCATAGTTGGGATCAGCAGTTGGCGTAATGGCTGTCACTGGACTCCCATGTAGTCGACCGTGGTTCGAGACCCGGACCCAGTGGCTTAAACTCACTCCAGGCACGTGTGTGTGCGTGCCCAAGATCCCGAGAGGAGAATGGAGGAGAAGGGATTGCAGCTTGTTCATCCCCATTGGGGGGTGATTTCTCGCTTTCTGTCTCTCTGTCTCTCTGTCTTTCTGGTGAGCGCACATGCCCTATAGCAAAAACATCTCCAAAATAGAGTTCGTAGTGGTAGCTGGGAAAACTAGGCCTTCAACTTGCCCTTAGTTAATATTTACTTAGTTTTTTCTTTCTTTAAAAATTCTAGTTTCTGACATATATAATTATTATACATACTTACGGGTTAGAGTCAGGTTTTTCAAAGCATGTAATGTGATAATCGAAGATATACACATAGTCGTCATCTTCAATGACGAATATGCTCTACGTTGGGTACCTTTGATATCCATTCCACTAGTGGGCTTTGGGGGTGTACACACATCGGCAGCACCCTTCTCACTCTGCAGCTCACTGCTGCAGGACCTGTTTATCTTGTTCACACACGTTCTGTGTGTGGGTCATCTTCCTGAGCTCCTGCCCACTGCCCTCAGCCAGGCTCAGGATCTGCAGGAGCTGTCTCTATTTACGTGGCTCAGGGCCCTCAGCTTCTGCCTTGGAGAGCAGGATTTGCTCTGTTGTGGGGACATACCATGCTAGGCCTTTGTGGCCCATCATCCCACCTTGCCCTCTCTCCGCTAGATCTGTCCACGCTGTGCTGCATGACAAATGACAGGATCTGACTGTTTTGGTGGCTGAGTAGTGTTCCACTGTGTGGAAGTGCCACAGTTACCTAACTGGGTCATCAGCTGTAGAACAGGTAGGTTGGCTCCGTGCCTCAGCTATTGTGGCAAATGCTACAGTAATGTGGATATGCAAGTGTCTCTCCAACAGATGATTTCTTGTCCTTTGAGTAAATACCCAAGAGTGGGTTACTGGGTCACATGGTAGTTGAATTTTTAGATTGTGAGAAGCCTCAATCTTGGTTTCCACAGTGGGTACACACTCTACATTCCCATCAACTATGCTGGAGGGCCCCCTTTCTCTACAACCTCACAAGCACTCACTCATCGCTGTTTTGATCACAGCCATTCTGACTGGGGTTAGGTGATACCTTATTGTGGTTTCAATCTGCATTTCCCTTCTAATAAGAGATGTTGAACTTTTTATATGTTTTTTTTTTTTTTTTAGATGCTTTTATGTCTTCTTTTGAGAGCTTTCTGCTCAGATAGATTGCCATTTTTTAGTTGAGTTGCTAGTTTTTGTGGGTGAACTGTTTGCATTCCTTATATGTTCTAGTTATCAATATTTAGTCAGAGGTATAGTATGCAAATATTTTTTCTCATTATGTGAATTGTTTTCCTCTATTTATTATTTCCTTTGCTGTACAGATGTTTAGCTTAATGTAATTCCATGTAACAAACAAAGGGGAAGAAATGGAAAACTTTCCTGATGGACGCAGATGCGAAACTCCTTGATGAAATATTAGCAAACTGAGTACAACACTCTGCAAAGACCAGTAGGATCCATCCCAGTGAGGCAAGGATGCTGTGATGTTCACGAAACAGCAAACGTGACAGGTGATACCAACAGAAGGAGAGATAACAATCATGATCCTACCAGTTGATGCAGGAAAAGTATTGATAAAGTACATCTCTTCATGATTAAAGCTATCAACAAAATAGAATCATAGGCACGTTTCTTTTAAAAAAAAATTATGGTTCTTTCATTTTCTTTGTATTTATTTATTTATTTAGAATTCTTTTAAAATTAACTTTATTTATTTATTTTAATTTTACCAAAGAGGGACAGAGTGAGAGAGAGATAGAACGTGAGAAAGCAGACCGCCAGGTTCTGGACTTGAACCATAGTCAGCCATGTGGGAATCCAGTGGCTCTAACCACCACACCACCTGCTGGCCCAGCACATTTTTTATCACAATAAAAGCCATATATGACAGCTCATAGCTAACATCAGACTGAATGAAAAAAAAAAAAACTGAGCTTTTCCTCTGAAAATCAGGACAAGATGAGGATGTCCACTCTCTACTTCCGTTCAACATAGTATTGGAAGTCTCGGCTGCCACATCACACAAGAGAAAGAAAGGCATTCGAGCTGGAAAGGAAAGAGCTAAATTGTCCCTACTCGTAGGCCACATGACTGTACCTAAAGCACTCACCAAAAACCTCAGAAATGCCAAGCAAATTCAGTGAAATTGAAGGGATACAAAAATCAACATGCAAATATCTATAATGTTCTGTATAGTAATAATGGATAGACTAACACAAAAATGAAGAGTGCTATCCCGTTTTTAATAGCCACAAAAACAACAAAATACCTAGGAATACATCTAACTAAAGAGGTTTTCTTTGATGAAAATTATTAAAAAACTGAAAGAAAATGAAAAAGGTTAAAAAAAGGAAACTCATTCATGGATTAGAAGAATCAATATAGCTAAAATGTTGGTATTACCCAAAATAATCTACATATTCAATACAATTCTTATTAAAATATTGGTGACATTTTTCACAGAAATTGAAAAAAAATAATAAAATTTGTTTGTGATCACAAAAGACCCCAAAGCAATAGTGTACACAAATAATAAAGTTGGTGGCATCTAACTACATGACTTTAAAATATATCACAAAGCCATGATAACCAAAACAGTATGGCACTGGCCCCAAACAGACCCTTAGACCAATGGAACAGAATAGAGAGGCCTGGGAACCAGCAGTTAGCGTAATGGCTATATCACTGGACTCCCACGTAGTCGACCGTGGTTCGCATCCTGGACTCGGTGGCTTAAAACTCACGCCGGGCGCGTGTGTGTGCGTGCCCAAGATCCCGAGAGGAGAATGGAGGAGAAGGGATTGCGACATGACCATCCCCCCTGGGGGGTGATTTCTTGCTTTCTGTCTCTATGTCTCTCTCTGTCTGTCTGGCGAGCGCACGCGCCCTATAGCGAAAACCTCTCCAAAAAAAAAGAAAGGCCAGAAATAAACCCATCAACATATATCTCACTGATTTTTGACAAGATTTCCAAGACAATTCAGTGGGGAAAAGACAGTCTTTTCAAGAAATGCTGCTGGGAAAACTGGATATTCACTGTAAAAAAGTAAAACTAGAGCCCTATCTCTCACCATTAATAAAAATCAAGTAAAATGGATTAGAGACCTAAATGTAAAGCCCAAAACTATGAAACTACTTGAGGACAGAAAAAGCACTTTAAGATATTGAAGTAGGCAAATGCTTTTTAAATAAAACTCTCAAAGTACAGACAACAATGCCAAAAATGGAATCAATAATTATATATGGTGTGAGGCAGGAGCAGGCTCAGGTAAATACACTTTTCTTTTGACATCATGTGTTTTAAAGACCTTTTCTCCTGTTGACTTGTCTCAGCACTCTGGTTAAAGTCACTTAGCCATCATGTGAAGGTTTATTTCTGGACTCAATTCTATCCCTTGACCTACAGGTCTGTCATTCCTTCCTCCCTCCCTTCCTTTTCCTTTGACAAACATGGTCCTGCCTGGAGATCCTCCCTACAGACTCCCCAGCCATCCCGGATTATGGGTGAGCATACAAGTTGACCCAGGAACTGAACTTGATCTTCCACATACTCCAGAGTCAAGGAGCAGCACCCCCGCTCTCCTCCGAGCTGGGCCTGGAGCTGCTCGTAGCCCCTGCCTCTGCTGTTTTTGCCTGCCTGTGCTCATCCCTACCCCTAGGCTGGAAGCCGCTCTGGGAGAATGGCACATCCCTCATTGCCAACTGGCTGGGCCTCCCTGGAACTGGCTCCACATGTCGGAGACCCCAGAGAACAGCACAGAATCTGGCATGCCAACAGCACCTCTCGGAAAGAAAGCACTTGAAACACACAGTAGGGCTCAGTGCACTCAGTGGGTCTTTATTCGCCACCTCCACCGGAAAGCAGGAGGGATTGCTGCAGTTTTTCTGCCCTGAGGCTATGTCTGAAAACCAGACTCACCACGCCGGATGCCTGCACCCAGTGTTTCTGAGTATCTGGGGAACCGTACTCTGGTTATTGCATATTTTAGGGTAAACTACTTTGAGATCTCACACCTGTTGAACTCTGTGAGGTGCAGGGGCTGGGCTTTTGTCACTCACCTCCTCTGGCATTCTTTATTTTTTAAATTTTCTTTATTCATGATAGAGCACATGCATGAGAGAGAGAGAGAGAGAGAGAGACCCCTCCGCAGGGCGTGGTCGCTCCACAGTCGCCTTCCTCTGGTCCTTTAGCCCATTGGCTCTTGGGCACTCCCGAATAGGTCCGACATCTTCTAGGCTGCCCTAGCTGGGATTTGAACTGCAGTCACCATGTGAGATCCCGTTTCTCTTGAGTAGTGCATCAGTGCTGTGCTGCAAGCCGGTCGTGCCAGCATGTCTCCCCTCACTGTCTCTGTCTCCTACTTGTAACTTCCACCCCATATGCCATCTCTCCATGCAGCCTTCCCAGGGCGTTGCCGATGGCCTCTCCCCCGCCCTGGACCTGGCACCCCTCTGTGACTCACAGGCATTTCCATACTGCGGCGTGACCTGGGGTGCAGCTCACTGTGCCTGGCACAGGCCGCCTCTGGTCCACACAACCGCCAGTGTCCCTCTGAGCAGCAGATCTCTGGCTCAGGGCTGCAGGAGAGGCTGCGGAACGGGGCAGGGGGCAGGACGTGGGGCTGGGGCTCTGCACACGAAGTTGCTGACACTGTTTCCTAAGTTCCACACACACACACCCAAGGCAACGTGTGGCGTGCGGGACGAGTATTTCATCCCCTCTGACTCAGTGCTCTGACGAACTGCATGTGTCTTGCAAGCCACCGGGCTGAGCTCCGAGCCGCAGTCAGCCGTGGGGATTGGCCCCTCGAGCACAGGCTCTGCTTGCTGCGCTGCAGTTGGCTGCACGGGTCTGCTCGACTGTTCCTCTCCTTTGCTTGTGCGTATGTGGAGGCGCTGAGCCAGCAGGGGACTGGGAGGAAGGGGCAGGCAGAGTCGCATCAGCGGAGGTCCTGTCTCACGTCAGTCTCACGTGGACCACCTTTAAGGGCGGAGAGCCTTGGGAGGAGGCGCTGTGTCGGCTTTGCCCCCTGGTTGCTGGTCTTTCAGTCGTGCCTTCACCGCCCCGCCCCAGAGGTTTGGAGGACGAGTGTGTCTCAGTGTATCCTCAGCCGCACTGGCCTGGCCGCGTGCAGTCGGTGGGCCCACCTCACCCTTGCCTGTACCCTCACAGGGTCATCTGCACCCTCATGTTCTCAAGGCCTGTACCCCTGAACCCCTGGGCTTCTGCACCAGCCCCAAAACCTAGCAAGTATGTGGGAGCTTTGCTTTTCACCCTTCAGATTGGGGAAAACAAAAAAACTTCTAGGTCTGCTTCTCCGTGAACCTAGTTAAGGGGGTGGTTCAGGATCCTTCCTCCCAGAGGGTACAGGAAGGGCACATGTTTGCCTTTTTTTTTTTTTTTTTTTTTTTTTTTTTTTTTTTTTTTTTTGAGTGACTTTCAAAATATGTGAAGATTTCCATGGACATGGTATGACCAGCATCACAGTAGAGTCATAGTGGTCATTCATGGTCACCGGTAGCTCACATCCGGCCATTTCCCTGTCTGGGACCTGCGCAGGGCAGACAGTGGTGATTTTCTCTAGAGGTCTTCCAGGACTGGAATCAGTGAGGCTGTTGGTGGATGAAAGGCACAGAAGTGACACTGCTTGTCCCCAGGCACCATCCCTGAGCATCTGGGGGTGGGGAGTGCTGGGGCTAAGGGATCCTCCTGGGGTGTGGTGGTTACCAGACTTACCCTGTGGTCCCTGAGCTGGTGTCTTTGTCCCCATCTGACAGGGACAGCATGGAAGTCCAGAGGGTGACGGGACTTTCCCAAGCACAGTGACCAGCTTGTCCCAGTAACTGACACTGGTTCCCACTCTGCCCTTCCACCTCCTGGGAATCCTCCCACCAGGCTCTCCCATCCAATCATTCAATGAGGGACTCAGCTTGAACTCTTAAGCCTCAGTTATTTTTACTCTGAGCTCCTGACTCTGTACTGTCCCTGTAACCAGCCAGGATCTGGGCGAGCACACTCCGTGCGTTTCAGGACAACACGGGACCCAAACGCTTGGTTGGTCCTGCAGCTCCCTGTACCAGAGGGGCACAGTGTGGCCTGTGCCTCAGTGGCTGCGCCAGACTCCTGATTCCAGCCCTTACGACATCACCGGGAGGTGTGGGCATTGCCATTCCCACCTCGTGGGAGGGGACCTAGGCTCAGAACCAAGGGAGCTTGCTCCGTGGCCATGAGGGAGAGTGGGAGGTAGCTCTGGGCCCACAGGCCCCCGGGGCATGCTCCGCCTGGCTCCTGGCCTTCACAGGTAGAGGCCAGAGCTGGTGAGGTGTCTCGGGGCCAGTCCTTCCCTGAGCAATCCTGGAGAGCAGGGAAGAGAAGGGAGCCATAGCCTGAGTTGTTCAGGGTGTCCGTCCCCACGCCGTGGCCCCAGGACTGGGTCGGAATAAACAGTCCCAGCACTCTCTCCTAGGAGATGAGACGGGGCTGGCCCAGCACTGGCCGTTTCCTTGGGGTGGGGCCTCCGGGTATCCTGGCACATCTCCACAGCCACACGGTATCAGTACAAACCCACTGCCCAGAACGTCGTGCAGTTAAACGTGACAGGCCACAGGACACGCGTCCCTGCCCCAACTGGTTTCTTTGTTCTCGGTCTTCAGCCCCCCTATTCCCCGGTGGTCCGTGGGCATGCCCTCCATGGCCTGGGGAGGCCTGCCCCCCCCCCCCCCCACACATACCTGCACTGGCCCTGCCCTCTCTAGAGATAAGGAGGAAATGAGTCACTACCCAGGCAATGCTCAAGGCCCGGGCTCTCACCGGTGCTGTGTTCGGGCATCCAGAGACGTCTGCCCAGCCTTCTGCACGAAGGCACTGCCCTGGGGTGAGGGCTGGGTTGCTGTGCAGACCTGCTGGGCTCTATCCGGACGTCTGGTGAGCCACCGTGAGGGAAGCGTCTCTGCTGTCACTGCCGGGCAGCTTGTCTGGGTGGGGACCGCGCCTGCCTGGCCTTGGCGCTGTCCTATCGGGGCGGAGAGCCTTATCAGCCTCTGCTGCTCCGTCAACTCAGTCAAGCTTCTCCTTCCACCAGCCTTCTGTGACCCCTTGGGACAGGGAGGCAAGGGGTGGGAAGGTGACCTCCTGGGGACCCTGAGGACAAAGCCCAGAGGGAGGCGGAAGGCCTGTGGCCACCCTAATGGTGGGGGCGCGTGGACGAGGCCTGAGAAATCCCAGCAGGACCTCAGGGACGCACCTTGAAAGGCTGATTCATTCCAAGGCTGTGCTTACGGACACACCCCAAGACCAGCCTCCCTGGACAGTGGCCGCCAGGGTGCCCGGGGTGAGCAGCCCCTGCAGCCTGACACCTGGCGGGGCTGTCCTCAATGGTCCCCCAGGGGGCTGCTGTGGGACCTTCCTGGGCAGGAAACAGGCAGAGGTCTGAGAACCGCCTGGGGCTGCCAGTGGAACCGGGTTTGGAAGCCTTTCCCCAGAGAGGTCAGGGGCAGCTGTGGGAGGACCCCGGGGTGGGGTGTGGCTGTCAGGAGCTGGCCTGGGGTGGGGTTGGGGGTGGGCAGCCAGGAAGACCGCCGTGGCGGCGGCGGACTCTCCGGGCAGCCTGCCCCGGGAACCGGACAGGAGGGTGTGAAGGAGCCGACGGTGCCCAGCCCTGCCCCACTGGGTACATCACACCACGTCCAGAGCTCTGCGGATGAGTGACACTGACCCAGAGTGCTGGCCCAGTGTGAGTCTGTCCAGGATGTCGGGTGGTACAGAGTGGGTGGCTGGCCCCCAACTGCGTGGGCTCTTTTCCACCCAGAGGCGTGGCTGTGGACGCAGATGGGCCTGAAAGGGTGGCTGGCAGGCGGGCTCCAGCAGGGAAACCCCGACCTGCAGCAGGACCTGTGCTTTAGGGTGGAGTTGTCACCAGTGTTGAACGTGGGCTGTCACTGTGCACACCCCCTGCGCTGCCCGTCCTGGCCCATTCGTTGCTAATAGCTGAACTACCTGAGTCCGAGAGTTTAAGAAAACGCAGGTCCATTCGGCTCAGTTTGGGAGGCTGAGAACTCCAAGAGGGGGTGTTGGCACGTGTGTGCAGCGTGGCGTGGCGTGGTGCAGTGTGGCAGGGCAGGAGCCAGAGCAGAGCAGAGTGGTCTGGTCCCTCTCCGCAGCTGCCAGGACTCACGGCCCACCCTGCCTCCCGCGCACTGCCTGTGACCAGACTAGGTCTCCCTCCACGCCGTCAGGGTGGTCCACCTTTTCTGATTGCTGGGGGTTGAGCGCACTCACCAGAGTGACCCCGCCCTGTAGGCGTGGTCCCGCCACAGTCCTGGCTCCATTCTCCCTCCATTCGGGATTTCAGGCGTGCATGTGCATGCCACTGGTGTGTTTCTCAAGCCTCAGGACCAGGAACCAGACCACTGTCCGCCACGTGAGATCCGTCTCCCTTGTGTACTAGGCCATAGGCTAGCCTGCTCGCCAAGTCTTTCTTTCATTTTTTAGAGAATTTTGCTATAGGACACATGTGCTTGCTGGAGAGACAGAGAGAAAGTGAGAAATCATTCCCTGGGGGGTGGCCACGCCACAATCCCTTCTCCTCCACCCCCCTCTCGGGATGTCGGGCATGCACACACACACGCCTGGCATAAATTTCAAGCCAACAGATCTGGGACTCGAACTGTGGTTGGCCGCGTGGGAGCTCAGCACCTCAACCACTTGCTGGCCCCTCCCCAAATCTTAACATAGACATTTTCAAGGGACACATTCAAATCATGGCACTGCCACCCAGGGGCTTTTCCGCTTACGGGTTTATTGGTAGAACCGGATCTCTGTCTGGCCCCTCACGACCCCCCAACTCAGCGAGGAAGGGACCCATCATAGGCTGGAGCTCACTGGAGGGCCAGGGGCTTGTGGCAGGGCCAGGCCGTGGGCCGCCCCGCCTGAGCCTAGCCCCACACACACCCTCGCTGGCCAGCCGCCCTCCCAGGTGCTGGGGATGCCCACTCGCTGGGTGCAGTGCTCACGGGCATGCTCCTGAATGCGTGCTGAGCAAGCGCCCTGGGCCTGGCAGGACCCGGAGTGCTAGCCACTCCTGCCTGGAGGTCGCCCTGGCTGCCTCTGCCATCCTGCCCTTCTCGGACTGGCACGAACTCCGCCCAGAAGCTGCAGGTCTGTGGATGGGAGGCGAGCATTTAATTCTTCATGGGAAAGAAACCTGGTGAGACTACAGAATGTCAGGCCCGCCCAGACTTCCCCTGTTAGGAACTCAGAGCTCTCCCGTGCCTCAGTGGGAGTGGGGGTGTGCTGAGTGGGAGAGTCTGTCCCGGACGCCCTGTTGGCCTTGGGGCCAGTGAGAAGGCGTCCCTGCTGCAGGTAGGAGGGCAGTGTGGGCGTGGTTCCAGCCTGGCCTCTTGGCCCGGAATTGGCTGGCCGTCACTAGTTTCTTCCCACAGGTGGCGGGGGCAGTCCCTGTCCAGAGCCCCTGACCCCTCGGGATGGAAGCAGGCCAACTTTGGCCCTGGCCACCTGGTGCTGCCTGGGACGCCGGGGCTCAGTGAGCACTGAGGGATGGCTGGGCCACAGGCCCTCGTCCATTCTGCTCTCAGGATTTGGGGCATGCATGCACATGTACCTGGTGCAACTCTTAAACTGCCAGGTCCAGGACTTGAACTGTGGTTGGTCATGTGGGGATCCAGCGCCTTAACCACCATCCACGTGCTAGCCCCCAGCTTTCCCTCATAAAGTGTTTCGCAGGATTTCCCCCACCAGACGAGAGCAGGCTGGCTCCCAGCTGAGCGTCAGACGCCAGCGAGCGGCGTGCTTCCAGGCACACAGCAGCTCCTCGGTGAATATCGAGTTGGCTGAAATGGCCACTGGGATTTCTCCGGAACAGAATGAGTTCTGGTGTGTCGGTAGAATCACTCTCAAGCACTTCCTGGCAAGTGTAGGCACAGACCCTGCCCAGTGGTGGCAAGTAGTAGGGTTTGGAAACCCTGGGCCTTCCTGAACTGGCACGTGGATGGGAAAGCCGCGGTGTCCAGAGTTGGCTGGGCGCTTGCACACCTTCTCTGTCCTACGAGGCATGGGAGAAGCGAGACCGGCCTTCGGCCCACCAGACCTTCTCCCTCCGGACGCCCAGCCCCGCTCCCGGTTCGCCCCCCAACCTCAGGGACTCGCCTCTCTCCTTTCTGCTACTGCGTGGAGGTCTGCGTGGACGAGAGGGAAGTCGGGTGAGCTTCCCTGGCGGTCTGCAGGTGGGCTGCACTCTGGCCGGCCCCTTTCAGAGCCCTGGACTGTTCTGCAGTGGTTCGCTCTGTCTCCGCCTCATTCCAGCAGAGATCTGAGGCCAGGATTCACCTAGCAGGAGAGCTGGAGACCGGGAAAACGAGGACAGAGGAGCAGGGTGAAGCAGATGTGAGCTTCTCTCGCAAACCACGCCGAGGGGTCCTGCCACGTGCGGGAGGCGGTGCGGGAGGCGAACTGCGACACCACTGCACGACTCCCGCAGTTCACCGGGGTGGAAACACCGTCAACTAGGAAGCGTGACAATTTGTACCAGCAAAACAGACTTTTCCAGGAGAGACCCAGCTATTGCTGTTCTCCCACGCCCCCTCGGCGCTCCAGGTGAAGGGTCCCGTCGTGCGGGGCAGGGTCGATGTGGCCTCTCAGCCTGGGCTCCTGCTGGACGCCCAGAGGTAGCCTCAGGGTGGGAGGGCCACACAGAGCCCTGTCCTTGTGGTGCTGGTGAGTTTGAGGCGCTTGGGTGGCGTGCCACTGTGGAAGCGGCCCTCGGGGCAGGGCCGAAGTGCAGGCGGTGCACATGTGCTCGGGCCGTGCCGGTCTCAGAGAAAACGCGTGTGCTGGACGAGCCTCGCGGTGGGAGGGCGGTCGCTGGGTGAGAGTGGCACGGCCAGCGGTCTGTGCTCACACGGAGTCTTTGAACAGAACGGCCACGAGAGGTGTGTGCCGACTGGCGGTGGGCAGGGGGCAGCGGCCGTGGGAGCCCACTGCACAGCCCGGGTGCTCGGCTCCCCAGGCAGCGGCTCGGCACCTGCCCACTCGGCGTGCTCAGCCTGGACGGCGCCTGGCCCTGGGGAGAGGTGGGACCTGCCGTGAGCTGCCACCGCAGAGGAGTTGGGTGGGCCGGCCTTCCGAGGCCAGCACGGCTGCGGGGCCGGGCACCTCTCCCCGGGCACCTCTCCGCCAGCTGAGCTGGCGGCCTTTGGAACAAGCACGCCTTTATTGCAGACCGCGGGGCTCACAATGGCGTCTGTCTGTGTCTGGAGAATGGGGCCTTTGCTCCGCGTGGCGTGGTGCTGCTGGCCCAGGGCGCGCCGGCTCTCGCCCAGATCAGTCACCTTGGCGGGGTGGACCCTGCTGGCCTCGGCACAATCAAATGGCAACTGCTGACCTTCCAGACTGGGCAACAAAGGGGTTTTCATTCCCCGCGCGGTGCTGCTCAGCTTGGTCACATTGTCACTGACCTTCCGCTGGGCTGCTCGGAGGGCCTGGGCTGGGAAGCCTACTCTCGACCCGGACAATGGCGACCCAGTGCCCGAGCACCTCGCACGCGCTCGCCGCGGCCCCGCACTGCCCGTGGGTGTCTGAGCTGCTCGCAGCGTCATGGCGGGTGATGCTGGAACAGCTGTGAGGGCGCGTGCTGATGACACAGCGCATAGCACAGCGGGCAGCAGCGCCAGGCCCTGCCGGTGTCCTCTGGGCTGCACTCTGCTGACCCCGCGAGGCCGTGTTGGCTCGCCCGCTTGGACGGCAGGAAGGGTGAGGATACGTGTGGGGTCTGGGCAGCGGTGGGCCGTGTCTGGCCAGCACTGGCAGTGCCCTGGCGCAGTTCCTGGAAGCCCTGGGGCTCTGGTGCCTTGGCTGTTCCCAGCCGCCATCTGTGGAGGTCTTAAAGTAAGGAGGGAGTGAGGAAGGTGTCGCCGCACTTGGGCACCACAGCCGAGGGCTGGCCAGGGAGTCCTGGGCCAGCATGCGCAGACCTGCATGGGGGGCGCTGTGGCCTCGGGGGCTGGCGGAGCTCTTCCCCAGCAAAATCAGTAAGTTCTCTGCTCCCACGCGACCCCGCAGGGTCCACCCCGGTCCGTGGCCTGTTAGGAACCAGGCCCGCAGCAGCAGGTAAGCGGCCGGGGGCTAGGGAAGTATGCCTGCCTCTGCCACTCCCCGTTGTTGGGGTCTCTGCCTGCGCCCCACCTCCTGCCCATGGGCAGGGCACTCGACTCCGATAGGAAGCCCGGAGGGGCCGTCCAGCTGCAGGGGACTGAGCTCTGGCTCCCACTGACTGTGCGTCGTCACTGTCACGGTAATCATACGGGAAGGAAGCGCAGGATAAGCGCCATGTGCCCGAATCCTCCTGGACTGCCCCGCTCTTCTGTGGAAAACTGTCTTTTGTGGAACTAGTCTCTGGTGCCAAAGAAGGTTGGGGACTGCTGCCCGGGGCGCTGCCGAGCAGGCCCAGGTGGCCAGGGTGGCCCTTGCTCTGGTTACTTAGGTAGCCGCACTGGTCTCAGGGACTCCGAGCAGAGCCACACGGGGCTACCCGGGCCAGCTCTGCTGTGACTTGAGGTTCTCGCCGGCCGCCGCCTTCCCTCTGTGAAGCAGACGTGGCCCACGGGGCTGGGCCAGGCGGGGAAGTGCGAGGTGCCTTGTAAGCCCAAGTGTCCTCCACGGAGCATTCCTGCTTCAGGACCTGGGCCAGCTAACGGTCAGGGCACACACGGCCCCCTCTCGGTCCTCTGTGGCAGCAGAGCAGGGAGCATGGCCGCGCTGGGGGGCAGGCACGGTCCACCCTTAGCACCACCCGCGTCGAGGGGGTGTTCTCTCCCATCTCCCTGAGAAGGAAGCTGGGGGAACACGACCTTCCATTCAGCTTGCTGGAGGCCGGGAGGTGAGGCACACCTGTGCAAGCCTGTGGGCCCACTGTGAGCTCCTGCGGCAGCTCTGAGGAGAGGGGAGGGAGGCCCTGCCCTCAGGACATGGTGCTGAGCAGCAGGGAGGTGGCCTGCAGGGACACCTTGAAGGGGTGACGGAGACCCAGTGCCAGGCAGGGCCCGAGAAGGAGCAGAGGGAATTAGGGCTTTGGTGTCCCTGCTGTCAGACAGGGTTTCCTTGAGCTGGTCAGCCAGTGGACACCTGGGGACGTGCAGGGCCCAGGGAGACATCTTCTTAGGACGTGGAGGTAGGGCAGCCAGTGCTTCTCCTGTGACGCGGAACCTGCCGGCTTCCCTTGCAGCTAGGCGCGGACATGAGGCTGTGCCCTGGCCGGCGAGGGCTGCGCGCGTCTGGGTGTGCCCTTGCATGGGACGGCCGTGCTCTCCCGCCTCTCACTGCCCAGCTCGGGCTTCGGCCCAAAGTGGCCACCTCTGGCCTGGAACGGAAGGTCCAGAGGAGGCCAGCAGGCGTCCTCCCACGTGGCTGTTCTGAACCACCTACCACCAGACCCTAGAGGAAGAACCTGCCGCGAGCTTGCGCGACACCGTGGCTGGCGGCTGAAAGAGGGAGTGCCGCAGGGCCTTGTGGGGCCACTGTGTGTCGCCTGTGCTGCCCGGACGTGGAGGAGGGCGGAAGTGCCACCTAAGAGCAGAGGCGTGTCAGGGGATCTGGGACACGGCGGAAACCAGCACAGAGACAACTAGCATGACAAGCATGTGTGTTGCTGTGCGTGCATGTGTGTATGCTCATGGAGTACGTGTACGGCATGTTTGAGTAATACGTGTATCTGTGTGTGTGTGGTGTGTTCCCATCGGGAACTCAGAGGAGAGGCGCCACCTGTGTGAATGTGAGAATCACATGTATGTGACCTGTGTCCCTGCCGGGTGACCCTGGGGACGGTTCCCTAGGAGCCAAGTCCCCGGGAGGGGAACGCCCCAGGCAGCTTGGCATGGTAGCCACGGTGTGGGGACCAGCAAGGGCAGAGGGGCACCCGACCTCTCTCTTTGGGTTCTCTGTCCTGGGGCACCCCCACAGTTGTGCCCCACGAAGCCAGAGGGAGGGCCCGATTGACGCTGTGGGCCGTGGCAGCTTCTGGGTGTGGACGGTCAGTACCAGCAGGAGCTGAGGGTGCCTCATAGATCGGGTCAGGTGAGGTGCGCTGCAAACGGACTCCTTTACCGCGAAGGTCCCCACGATGTCCCCGCCCTAGCCCTCCTGCTCGCTCAGGGCCACCGTCCTTAACTGCGCCGCAGGACAGATGAGAGTGAATGTCATAGGCAGCATAAAGTTGGGCCGAGGGGAGGGACCACCCTTTAATGTCACGGTACCTGCTTTCGCCAGAGAATCTGAGACCCTTGAGGGAAGTGTTTTCTAGAGGGCTTTGTCATTCTCTCCGGAAGCTCACTCTCCTCCGCTGGTGGTGACTGCGGCTCATGGTCTCAGAGCAGGGAGGGCCTCCAGAAGCCTCCGGAGCCCTGGCTCTCAAGCCCGGCCCCTGCACACCACCCACAGAGCCTTCACCGGATCTTCAGTCGCTGACTCCGGGGCAGTGTGGCTGGAGAGGGCCCAGGGCACCTGCTGGAAATCGAAGCCCTGGGCCCCTGCTGTGGTCGGCTGTGGCGTGGTCACTCTGTGGGTGAGGGGCTTGGCCTGGGGGCTGCAGGGACTTGTCCAACAAGTTGACCAAATGCTGCCCAGTGCCTGGCCACAGACGGTCCCGCTGAGGTCCTGTGAGGGCTTCTGCCCGTAGGGCGTGCTGGTCGTGCCCTTGGCCGAGCACCGGAGGCAGCACCGAGCAGGCAAGGCAGGGAGTCTTGTGCTTCCATCTTAGACCCGGGGAAACTGAGGCCTCACTCAGCTGTGATCTGTCTGTGGTCTGCAGCACGCTGGGACAGAGGAGTTGACTGCAGGTCTGCAGAGGGGTTGACTCCAAGTGTGCAGTGGGTTGGGACGAGGGGGTTGACTGCAGGGCTGCAGCGGGTTGAGGCAGGGGGGTTGACTGCAGGGCTGCAGCGGCACCTGTTGAACTCACCAGCCTTCAGACAGAGTGGGCGCACCGGGAGGTCCCCTGGAGAAGCTCAGACACGTCTGAGCAGCCGAGTGCGTGGAGAGCCTCCCTTGGCTGACTGCACCTGGGCCTGTTTGTTTCGCGGTGACCACGGCTCACTAAGGACAGGGACGGCACCACTTGGGCTCCGTCTGGAAGTGTATGGTGTTGCTTGACCTGTGACCTCGAACCCGTGTGACCTGGAGAGACCGGAGCCAGGAGATCAGGTGGTATGGGCGTCCATGCAGACTGGGTCTTCCTTGGGCTGAAATCTGGTACAGAGGGACTTTCTGAGGAGGTGGAGCTAAGGGCTTCTGGCTGTCTCTCCCGAGGCTGCTCGTGGGTCCCAGATCCACACTCTGGAGGACGCAGCTCACGACTGCGCAACTGATCCTTGCTCTCCTGTGTCAGCATGGCCCTCGGTAGGCTGCTCCTGTCTGCCCAGTCCAGAACGAGCTGGACAGGAGCCTGTGGGGCCCGGGGAGAGAGAGCGGGCATGGCTCACCCGAAACCTCTCTCTAAATCCATGTGACCTCATACCTCCCCGCAGGCACACGTTAGCGAGAATTGGGGAAGTGCAGAGCAGAAGTCTGTGTTGTTGATGGCACATGATTAAACTTTAATGGCTAGTGACCTCATGCAACCGGGGCTGTGTGAGGCAGCCTGCCCATCTGTGCCTGCGCGTACCTTCTGGGTATTAGAGAATTACATAATTAAGTATAGATTACCGCAGACATGTCATTACACATCTTATTATTCCTCCGAGACTTAATAGTAATACTCTGTATTTATATGTGCTTTTCATCAGATTATCTCCAATCACTTTACAAATATTATCTCATTAATCCTTTGCAACAGTTCCATGAATATCCCTGTTTAATGGATTAAAAACCACAACCCGAAGCGATTAAGTGACAATACGAGCACCCCATTCTCCACTGTGCTGCAAAGGCAGAAAAGCAGGCTTCGTCTCCCATCCCCTGGATGGGGTAGTTTCTAATTAGGGGAGCTGGTGTTGAAAGCGTGTTTCCCGAGCTCACCTGACAGTAAGTAGAAACACGATCGTCCTTCACAGAATGGCCAGGCTGCTGGTGCTCTGTGCCCTTGATTCCAGAGGCTTTTGCTCTGTGTGGGTTCTCAAGGAGCACCGTAGACATCACTCCTCAAGAGAAGCAGTTTTTAAAATATCTGCACGACGGGAGATGGGCTCCCCGTTTCAGGTGTGCTTGCAAACGGGTGTGCTACCGGCGCTCGGAGCGCTCGGGGCTGTGGGAGGGCCGTGGGAGGTGGCGTCATGGAGGGAGCTGGGGCCCGAGGACGTCGGAACCATTTCTGGGCTCCGTTTGGAGATGGATTCAGTCAGCAGGGTTGGGACGTCGTCCCAGGGCTGGACTGCTTTACCCTTACCTAGACCTGCAGGGTGACTGCCATCACCCTGTTTCAGACTGGCTAACGTGGCCTGGAGAGTCCAGGAAGCCCACTGACACCCTAGGGAGCCGTGGAGCGTGCAGACCCTGGCCCCAAGTCCAGGCAGCCCTGGACGGAAAGCAGACTTAAAACCCAAGCTAGTTAGAAAAATTGCCAATGTCGGATCCTTTAGAACACAGCTTTGTCTCCTGAAGAGTGAAACATTTTCTGTCCAGTTTATAAGATAGGATATGATGATTTTCTCTCCCATTTAACATTCCAGCTTGAGTTAAACAAATTATTTTATTTTTAATTTTTCAGATTAATTTCACATTTTACATAAAATGCCTATCACAATATATATAACATATATTTATATATAAATATAGAATATTTATAATTAATACAACATATAAAATATTTGTTTATATTTTATATAAACATATATATATATACATATATATATATATACACATATATATATATATATATATATGTATATATATAAATTTTTCACCTTCTAGAACACCTATTATTTGGATATTGGGTGTTTAATGGTGTCTAGTATTTCCTGTATGTTGTCCTCATATTTTTAAAAATTATTTTTTCATTCTTTTTGGTGCTTTATCTAAGTGAGTTGTTTTGCCCTCCATATCAGAGTTTCTATCTTCTGCATGGTCTAATCTGCTCTTAATATTTTTTAGGGAGGCTACACTCCTGCATTACAGTTTTCATCTGTAGAAGTTCTGTTTTATTCTTTTTTATGTCGTACAATTCTTTCTTCAAGTCATGGAATTACTTCCTCATCTCCTGCCATTCAATATCTTTTTTCTTTTGCATCTCATAGAATTTTGTCACCATGAATATTCTGAATACTTTTTCTGACATTTTGGTAAATTCTTCTGTGTTTTTTGTTTTTTGTTTTTTTTCCCCCATAGTTGGATACAGGTTACTCTGTTCCCTTGTTGGAGACATGTTTCCTGGTTTTCTCATACTTGAGACCCTTCTGTAATTTTTAGTCATTTGGTGATATATTCACTTTTGGCTAATTCTTTTTTTTTTTGGAGAGGTTTTTGCTATAGGGTGCGTGCGCTCGCCAGACAGACAGAGAGAGACATAGAGACAGAAAGAGAGAAATCACTCCCCAGGGGGGATGGTCATGCCGCAATCTCTTCTCCTCCATTGTCCTCTCGGGATCTTGGGCATGCGCACATGCGCCCAGCATGAGTTTTAAGCCACCGGGTCCGGGACGCAAACCGCGGTCGACTACGTGGGAGTCCAGCGACATAGCCATTACACTAACTGCTGGTTCCCGATTTTTGGCTAATTCTTTAGAGAAGGTTTCTGAAAGCTGTGAGCTTATGTGCTTCCTTTTGCTGTGAATTATTTCTGTGCCTAGTTCTCTCTTCTTTCTAGCTCTGAAGCTGGGAGGTGAGCTTGCAAGTCAGGGATGTGGCTTAGTCTGGTCATAAATATATTTTTTTCAACAGAGAACTTCACGTTTTTTTCTATCAAATGTTTTCTCCCCTTTCACCTCACACTCACTCCCTACCACCCACTCTCTACTATCCATTCTCCCCACTACCCCGACAGTCTCTAGCATCCATACCCATCCTTTCCACCATCACATCTTTCGCTCTCTTAACCTCTGCCATAGAGTGCAGACCCTTGGTACAATTGGGTGGGAATATACAATGTGTATCTTTCAAAGTCTGGCTCACTTCACTCAACATTAAGTCTTCTACATTCATCCACTTTTAGTCAAATGATGGAATTATATGTTTCTTACAGCTGAGTAATATTCTATAGTATATACGTGCCACAGTTTTCAACCTAGTCATCAGTTTTGGACATTTAGGTTGATTCCAACTGCCTTAGCATTTGTGAATAATGCTTCAATAAACACATGGATGTGCAAGCATCTTTTCAACTGAGTGTTTTCCTATCTTTTGGGTAAATACCAAGGAATGGAATTATTGGGTCATGTGGTAGTTTGTAGGTTTGTAGAGTTTTGAGGAACTTTCATATTGTTTTCCACAGAGGTTATAGTAATTTACATTTCCATCAGCACTGTAAGAGAGTTCCCTTTTCGTCACAGCCTAGCCAGCACTTGCTGTTCTTATTTTTTTATCTTAGCAATTCTAACTGGGGTTCAGTGATATCTCATTGTGGCTTTAATTTGTATTTCCCTTATGACAAGAGATTTTGAACATTTTTTCATATGCCTTTTGGCCATTTGTAAGTCTTCTTTGGAGAGTTGTCTATTCAATTCATTTGCCCATTTTCAAAACTGGATTATTCTTTTTTTTATGGGCAAGCTGTTTGAGTTCCCTATATATTCTAGATAGCAATGCCTTGTTTGATGAGTAATTTAAAAATATTTTATCCTATTCTGAAGGTTGATCTTTTACTCTAATTATTATTTCCTTTGATATGAGGTAGCTTTTAGCTTGATGTAATTCTACTTGTCTATTTTAAAGACTAATGCCTGTACTTTAGGGGTCTTATTTATGAAAGCTTTGCCTACTTCAATGTCTTCAAAAGTTTCCCCTACATTTTCTACTAGTAGTTTCATAGTTTGAGGCTTTATATTTAAATCTTTGATCTATTTTGAGTTGACTCTTGTTAAACAAATTAACAAATTATTATAACTTTCATTCTCTGTAACATTCCTGAATTTCTCTCTACATTTGGAAATGGCTCTTGGTACGTACTAATGGAATGGAAGTTCAGAAGAGCCACTGGTATCCAACCAAGACGTTCCCACAATTATTTTCCTTTCTGAACAGCCTCATCCCCTGTAAACCCAGTAACCAATGATAGATGAAAATTCAAGATTAAGGCCCCAGGAGCCTCTGGTGCCTGTCTTATTTGTCATCTGGTGCATACTGAGCACATGTTAAATATTTACAAGTAAATAAACTATTTTGGAATAATTAGTAGTCCAAAGACATGTTTCTCACCTAAATAATTCTTGTTTATTTTTCTCAGCTTTAGAGATGGGAGTCTTATATTGCTGATCTAATTTCAGTAGAGTTTATAAATGGTATCAGACCCTGGGAATTAGAGCACTGTGGAATTGTGGTGTGTTTATGTATAATTATCATCAATTTACTGCTTCAGCTTGATGGTGCAGGGACACTGTGAATGCGTCAGGTATCTATCTAATGGGTAATACGTGGTAGGGGCTCTTGAAGAAACAAATTATCTAATTAATTGGTGGAAATATGACTTCTTAGATTTCAAAGTTAATACGGGTACTATCGCTAACAAGAAGGCAGTCACTACAACGGAGTCCGCCACTCAAGGCCGTGTCAGAGTCAAAGAATGTGTGTGAACGTGGCTCTTGGCACCGAGGTAACCTGCATCTGGAGTTGGAGACCTGCTGTCTCTGTGTGAGGACCAGGTCACACAGTGGCCAGGTGAGAGCCTGTCCTTGTGAGTTTCAGACCAGAGGATGCCCTGGGTGGGGCTGGCAGTGGGCAGAGTTGGGAGAGGTGCATAGGCTGTGGGAGGACACCAGGGAGAGAAGCCAGGTCCTGGGTGTGGGTTGTTGTGTGATCTTGGGGCATCTCTTCACCTCTTTAGGCTGGATTTCCTCATACGTACAATAAGTGGTTAGATTACATTAACAAACAGGCAAATCAACCTGGGACCAGCTAAGCTAGCTTCTCTCTCCCTTTCAACTTGTTTATTATTCAGGACATTAAAAATATCCATTATTTATCAGTATAATCATTTCAGAAATGATAGAATATTTTAGTGCCAAAAGGCAAACCTTAGCATGAAAGCAGCCCTTCGAGGTTAATGAACCTGGATTTCTGGGAAGGCCCATGTCTGCCACGCGTGCTGCTCTCGCTTCGTCAGGAAGCTCTTCCCATGCGCCAAGGACAAGTATGTGGGACCTCTGGCTCCATGCTCTGGGCCTTGTGTGCAGGCAGCCCGGGTGGTGGTAGGCCGCAGCACGTCTGCTGGAAGGCCCCTGTCCCTCAGGTGCGTGGGCAGGACTCCTGCAGGAACAGCATCTTTCCCATGGCAAGCCTGTGGCTTCTGGGATAGGAGTGGGGTGGGCAGTGTCTCAACTGCGGCCTCGTGTGCACAGTGACGCCTGGCATGACGCAGTGGCTAGGCCCCTCTCTGAAGGGCCTGTGATGTGCGGAATGAGCCGCTGTGTGAAGGGGCTGCTGGGTGCCTGACCTCTCGAGGCACACCAGGAAAGGTCACGGTCAAACTCAGCGGTCAGTGAAAGGGGCTCTGAGAAGGACCAGAGACTCACATGTGTGACACCGAGGGTGCCCGGCTCACAGGTGGACATCTGCTGCCTGTGCTACCTCGCCATGCACCCCGTGTCTTTGGCCTTTCCCTGGGGAAGCACTTGGCTCTGGGGCAGCCACCTGGGGTTTGTCAGAGTGCCCTGTCCTCCTGGGCCACCGAGCAGCCTGCGGGCTGGGGGCGCCTTCCGCTCTCTTTCAGCAGAAGCCCTCGGGCGGCTCTGGGGCCAGGCTTCTGTCATGCTTTGGGTCTTGTCCTGAGACGAGCCGCTGGTTCTCCAGCTGGGACCCGTGGAATCGCCTCAGTCCTTGTCTCTCTAAGGCACATTGTCGGGTTGTTTTCTCTAAAAACCCTCCTTCCGGTGTTTGTGTCAGGAGATTTTGTTACTCAGGACCGAAGAGCCCTACCTAATACAGCCATGGCCTTCTTCAGCACCATGTTTATGTCCAGTTCGCTCCCGCGTGGGCACACGATAAAATGTGTTTCCCAGGCTCTTTTCTCCTGGAATTGGTTCTGACCAACGAGTTACAAGTGGCAGTCACTGTTGTCACTTTGAGCCAAAGCATTTACTTACCAGTTTAGGACAACCCAGAGTTCTCTCTGGCCCTCTGGCCCAGCCCAGCTATGGTCGAGATGATGTCTGTTGAGTTGGCCTGGGCCCCTGGCTGACTCCTGACCCCAGCTGACCTCACTGCCCAAAGCAGAAAAGAAATGTGTGAGGTCAGTGAGACACGGGCATCCATTACTGCACACAGCCGGCCCTTCCTGACGGGCCCCGGGCGGCTGGCCATGGCAAACTGTTTTCTCAGTTTTTGTTGTGTTTATTTATTTTTATTGCTGTATTTTATTAACTTTTAAATTGAAAAAAAATATATATATACACACACACACATATATATATATATATTTCTGGTGTCCACGTGATGTTTCAGTTCGCGTGTCCATTGTGGCACGGTGAAATTAAGCTACTTAACGTGCCCATCACCTCACAGCCGTAACGTATTTTGGAACGAAGACATTCCCAACACACTTTGTTAGTAACCTTGAAGTCTACAGCACATTGTTAACCGCAGTCACCTTGCTGGGCAGCGGGTCCCCAGGACTAATTTCTCCTGTTTCACCAAAGCGTTTACCTCCCACTGACAGCTCCCTGCTCCCAGCCAAACTCCTAGCTCTCGGAGCAAACCCGCTGGCAGGCTCCGTTCCATCTAGCCTCAGGCCCAGCTGCCCGCGGTAACATGGGATGAAAATGGCACCCTCCCGGTGGGGTGTCCAGGAGGGCTCCCTTTCTCTAAGCAAGGCCTTGGAGCCGACCGCGAACCTCCTGGGGATGGCTAATACCCCTCTCCCCTCCGGGTGATCCCAGCGCTCCCCGAAGGTCCCTCCTACTTTCGTTCTTGTCCCTGTCAGGACAGATTTCCCTCCGCATACAGGATGACCTTGAAAGTGCAAAGTCAGTCACGTCGCCCACTCGGCCGCACCCTTCGGGGGTGTTCCCTTGCGCTCGGGGTGAGAGCCACGTTCACTGCCCTGCTCTGAGAAGCTCCAGATGACCTGGTGGCTCCTCTGGTGCCACCCTGCCTCACCTGCTTTCTCCTGAGCTGATCGTCTTCCTGCCGTTCCACACAAGTCGCACCCCAGGGCCTCCGCACACACCCTCCCCCCCAGCACGCCCTTCCTTTAGCTCTTTCCTCACCCGGGAGCAGCTCCAGGGTCCCCTCTTGCCCGGCTGTCACCTAGCTATCCATGTGAGTGGGGCCATCTGAGTGAAGCGAAGAAGGGTGTAGGTCGAGCTGCCCCCAACTCAGTGTGCCAGGAGCCTGTAACCCCTGCTCTGGCACGGGACTCCTCCTGGCTGTGCTGACGGTCCTTCAGTGGGGACAGCCCGAGCAAGAGCAGGCACCACCTGGTCTTGGTCCCTTTTATCTCCAGGACTTGGTGGGCTCCTGGCGTGTAGGAGACACTCGGTAACCACTGCCGGTGGACACGCCGCGCCCGGTCTCCACCTGCGAGGCAGTGTGTCCTGGTGCTAAGGTGGCCCTCTGTGAGCTGGACAGAAGCAAGACCACGCTAGGTCATACCTGGCTCCATGGCCGCCACATACGGGCACAGACATTCTCTGCAGAGATATTTGAGGACTCACATATGTTTCTGTAGTCTAAAACTGTTCCTCGACACGGAGTAATGTACATACGAGGGCGCACCCGAAGTTCCAGGGTGTGCATCTGCTGTGTGACATCTAGTCAGGGCGATCAGCACCCCGGTACCTGCGTGAGAGCCCCGACGTGTCTCCGGTGGTTCTGAGCTGCACGGTGCTCACTGTTTGCTGAGGCTCGGCGTGCGCTGGGACATCGGACCTGACCCCTCCTGCCGGCCAGCCCTCACCCCTCGTGCCCTCCACCCACTCCTCACAGACCCCAGCCTCACTCAGCTCTCATGGTGCAGCTCTAGAATGAAGTAGAACGACCTTCCATGTACACGGCTCACTGCGCCCGAGAGCAGAAGAGGTGCGTGGGGCCGGAGCCATCCTGGCAGCGGTGGCAGCATGCTCGCCTGTCCGTGCCCCTCCGTGGGTGCACTGGCACCCCTCCTCTCACTCGGTCACCTGAAACCCTGGGAGACTGCCCAGCCCCACCTGCAGGTGACTAGCCAAGGCCTTGGGGACCAGGTCACTGGACAAGCTGTCCACAGCTGGGCCGGGTGCAGGCCGCCCCACGGAACCCTGGGGCTTCTCCTACTTGGGGCTCAGTGGGTCATTCTTACGCCCTCGTCTGACCCAGGCACATTCTCATCCGGGAAGCTCTGGCCGCACGCGTTGAAGCCTGAGGCATTTCTTGGACATCTGGCCGTCTGTCAGCCTGGAGGACAGCCGCTAGTCCTGAGCCAGCTTTTGCTTCCCTCTCCGGGTGCGAGGGGGCTGGGGTGGGAGGTGGTGGCTGTGGCCACCGGTGCCTGTGACGTCATCGCTCCGAGGTGACAGCTGGGTCTGAAAACACCTGTAGCTCTGTGTTCTGGTGGCCACAAGGGGAGTGCAACGGAGCCGGTCTCACTGTGCAGAGGGCTGAGGTGGGGGCAGGATGCCATCAGTTGCTTCCGTGCTGGGGCTGCTCTTTCGGCCCTGCTGTAATGAAAATGCCTCCCGAAAAGGAAGCACAGCTCGGCCATCTGCCTGGAGCCTTTGCAGATGCCGAGTGTTGGAGCTGCGTCTCCCATGAGCGTGCCAGCTTTGAAGTCCCAGAGTTCTGGGCTGTGTCCCTGGACCCTCTTTCTGTAGGGCCTGCCCGGGCCCCTCCTGTTTCGATGTGCACTTTACACTTGGAACCCAGTTCTTAGGAGCTGGTGGCTCAGTTACAGAGTCTCCGGGAAGAACATGTGCAAGTGCATGCCCGTGTGTGTGAGTGTGTGTGTGCCACTATGAGCATTTACATGTCTGTGTGTGTCTGTGCACACTGCTCATGTGTGTCTGTATGTTTGTGTGTGCAGGGCGTTCTGGGGTCTTAGTTCTATCTTCTGAGGGCTGATAGAAGATTTGCCATTCCTCAAGCTTTCCAGGCACCAGGGCACGGGTCTTCCTGGTTCCCTGAGGTCCTCCAGTAAAACACCTATTTGAACGTCCCAATGCCATGGCAAGGTGACTTGTTAGGAGGAGAGGACAGCAAAGGGCAGGTTTCCATGAGGAGACTTTCCTCTTTGTAGAGTTCAAGATTACTTGGATTAAGTCATTAAGTCTTTCACAGCAATATATTAGCGATGAAGCTAGAAAATCAGTATTTGTTTTCAAAAAATGAAACCAAATGATTGATCCGTGATGGAATCATCACCATCATTGTGATCCCCGTCACCATCACCATTATTCTCATTACCATCATTGTTGTCACCACCATCACCATCATTGTCATCATCATCACCACCATCCCCCATCACCACTGTCATCATCCTCATCATTGTCATCGACATTACCATCATCACCATCATTATCATCACTTTCATACATCCCAGTCACCACCACCATCACCATTATCATTGTCATCAATGGCACCACCACCATCGCCATTATCACTGTCATCAACATCACCATCATCACCATCATCATCACCACCGTCCATCCCTGTCACCACCACATCACCATTATCACTGTCATCAACATCACCATCATCATCATCACCATCATCATCACCACCGTCCATCCCTGTCACCACCACCATCATCACCATTATCATCATCATCACCATCCATCCCCATTACCACCACCATCATCACTATTATCATTGTCATCAACATCACCACCATCATCACCATCATCCATCCCTGTCACCATCACCATCATCACCATTATCACTGTCATCAACATCACCATCATCATCCCCATCATCACCATGATCATCATCACCATCCATCCCCATCACCACCACCATCACCATTATCACTGTCATCAACATCACCATCACCGTCATCACCATCATCATCACCACCGTCCATCCCTGTCACCACCACCATCATCACCATTATCACTGTCATCAGCATCACCATCATCATCACCATCATCACCACCACCATCCATCCCTGTCACCACCACCATTATCATCATTATCATCATCATCACCATCCATCCCCGTCACCACCACCGTCATCACCATTATCACTGCCATCAACATCACCATCATCATCATCAACACCACCATCACCACTATCCATCCCCGTCACCACCACCATCATCACTATTATCATTGTCATCAACATCACCATCATCATCACCACCATCCATCCCTGTCACCACCACCATCATCACTATTATCATTGTCATCAACATCACCATCATCACCACCATCATCATCGCCATCTATCCCCATCACCACCACCGTCATCACCACTATCATTGTCATCAACATCACCATCATCATCACCATCATCACCACCATCCATCCCTGTCACTACCACCACCATCACCATTATCATTGTCATCAGCATCACCATTATCATTGTCATCAGCATCACCATCATCATCACCACCATCATCATCGCTATTATCATTGTCATCACCACCATCACCACCATTACTGCCATCACCAGTATTACCATCACCATCTGCTCAGTGGTGGGTCTAGCTCAATCTTCTAAAACCTGGGGCCAGCATGGAGTCTTCAGGGCCCCACAGTGGCTGTACACTTCAAACCGACTTATATGTTACCTATGTTACCTTCAGTTATCTGCAAGCAATATTTTCTTTCTTTCTTTCTTTTTTTTTTTTTTGAGAGGTTTTTGCCATAGGGTGTATGTGCTCACTAGACAGACAGAGAAAGAGAGACAGAAAGTGATAAAACACCCCCTAGGGGGAATGGCCACGCCACAATCCCTTCTCCATTCTCCTCTTGGGATCTTGAGCATGCATGCACACACGCCTGGCGTGAGTTTTAAGCCATCGGGTCCGGGACTCGAACCGCGGTCAACTACATGGGAGTCCAGCAACATAGCCGTTACGCTAATTGCTGGTCCCTGCAAGCAATATTTTCTCTGTGTGCCATGATATGAAAAATCTAGGGACCTTGGACTTATCTGTGGTCATCTGATCCTGTTGGGTATCACCAGCTCCAGAATTAGCCCATGGCTTCCTGCAGCTTCCACTGCTAAATTGAGGAACAACTTGGATCCTGAGATTTCCACCCTCTGGTTCTGGCCCTTTCTTCTGCAGTGACAGAACCAGGCCCCATAGACCAAACACCAGAAAGGCAGGAGAGTTGCAGAAAAGCAGGAGAAGACGAGTGGAGTTCCTGAACAGAACCCACCTCAGTCTGTACTCATACCCCAAGCTGAGCTCTGCCAGACAGACCAGCACTTCTGGCTAACTGCAGCTCCTTGAGGGTTTGGGTCTCTCATCTACATGATGAGGTCTATGAACAGACCAGGGTTGTGCTCAGAGTGTGGGGCCTGGCTTGTGATGGATGCCCAAGAATGCCATCCATCCCTCACCACCCCAGGCTGCAAGAGGGACACGCAGCGGCTCTGCATCAGAATGTGAGCTGATTTGCTGGTCCTGCCGGGCAGCAGAGTGCTGTGGGTACAGGGTCACACGCAGTGAGTCTCGGCCTTTGGGGAAAGACCACTGGCCATGGGCCACGTTCTGGATGGTATTGCTAAGAGATATGTCTGGGGCGGGGTGAACTGGCTCCCTCGCGTGGTCCAATTGCACCACTGGGTTGCCATTTGCTTTTGGTTTTCTACTTAGAGTGAGTTATATGGAGATACAGGGGCAGGGCTAGATTAAGATCAGAAACAAGGTCTGACTTTGAACACTTGAGTACACAAGCTATCAGAGGCTAACCCAAAGCCAACAGGTGACCAATCAGTAGCTAGTAGGTGGGGCTACCCCAGGGAGACGTTCAGGGTAGAGAGCTGGGTGGGAGATCAGCTGTGGCTGTTTCTAGTTTTCTAGATAAATGGTTATAAAACTTGGACAAATATTTATTGAACCCAGACTGAGGCACAAATCACCTAAAGAGAATTACAGAGAACTGCTCCCTCTGGGAGCTCTTAGACATGAAGCTTTGTGATATACAATACTGTGTGATGCAGGACAGGACTACACCCCAGAAGCTGGGGCTGATGTCCAGCGGAGCATGGCTGTAGGGTGCAAGCAGAAGGCCCGGGGTCAGTCTGTGCAAGGGGAGTGGGCCCAGGGCCAGAGCCCGGGTCAAATGGAGACCTGAGCTGCTCTGGCACGCAGGAGTGTGAGGGCAGGAGACATGGAGGAGGTATGGCTATGGGGCAGGCTTCTAGAACAGCCCATCGTCAGGCCCATTTGTTCTCCCCAGGCCTTTCTTCTCCAGGCCCTGGTCTGTAAACCAGGCTTCGTGGAAAGCCGGGAGCCTACGTCTTTGCTATGGACCCGCTGAGGCCCTGGCTGAGCGTCTCCACGTCCGGTGTCTCCTGTGCTCCTCTCAGAGGCTGGGCTGTCTGCACAGCTCTGGAATTGTGACTTGCCATGAGAAACAACTTCACAGGAAAGCTCTCCCTGTTGTAGAAATGTGAGACATGATGTTATTTATTTTGGGTGAAATATTGGGAAAGTAAGAGGTCAGAGGTCAATCATTTCCCGTGGACAGAGCAAGCCATGGCGGTACTAGCTGGTGGGCTCGTGCAGGCTTCCGCGTGAACAGGCTCATGCGTGAACAGGCACGCACATAGTTTTCCATCAGGCAAAAAGTGCTGTAATTTTATACTTCGATGTGTCCTTTCTGTATCAAATGCAGCACTGATATATACAAACATCAGGAAGAAAAGGCCCAAATGAAATGGGCTGACTGAGAAGCGAGACAGACGTCTTCATGGATCAGCAACAGCGACCTTGTGGAGTGTGACTGAGCCATGGCCTGCTGAGCTTCGGTCCAGGGCAAGTGAAGGCCGGGAGCTCAGCTCCCACAGCCACAGAGAAGTGCTCTGTGTCTCACTGAGGTGGGGCCAGGAGCAGCAGCTAGGCCCAGTGCGTGGAATCAGGGGTTGCATGAAGCTTCCCTGCTCAACAAAGGAGGTTGGAAATACGTGCTGCTGACTCAGGTATGTCTGCTTGGAAGGTGTAAATCCAAGGAAATGAAATGATGACTATAAGCCTTATATTCGGGAACCAAGCCAGGCCCCTCACTGGCTGAAACTGACGAATCCCCTTTAATGCTACTGAATAGAACCCTTGGAACACCATCAGAAAACCTGCTTAGAAATGTAACTGGGCCACTGGGAAGAAACAATGGGGACTGTCACACAGGGAGAGGTGGAGGTAAGGAGAAAATAAGAAGGAACATGAGACAGAAAAACCTGGAACTCAAAGTAAAATCTATAAGCCAGAATTTCCATTTCCCCTATGACCATAGATAGAAGTATCCCATACAAAGTGCTAAGCAAATAAATATATCAGGTATGAAAAAAAATACTACTATAATACTAAGTAGATCTTATCCTTGGAAAACAAGCTTAGTTCAGGTTCAGAAAATCTATTCCCCTTTCCAGAGTAAAGGGGAAAATATGACCACATGATTAAAGGCAGAAAAACATTTACCACAATTCAATATTAACTCATGATAAGAAGTTCATAGCAAATTTAGAAGGAACTTCTTTACCCTGACATCTATAATCAACACATGTAATGTGCATGGCCCCATCAAATATCTCCAGTAAAGTTCCGTAAAAGACAGTATCAGTCCTAGCCTATGCAATAAGATAAGAAAAAAGAGTCTAGAGGTTGTTAGGGTGTGAATGCATCCCTCAATATCATGTGTTAGAAACTTGATCCCCAGTGCAACAGCGAGAAGTGAGACCTTTAAGGGGTGATGAGATTATGAGGGCTCGTCCCTCAGGGATGGATTGTGTCATTGTCGTGAGAGCAGATTTGCTCACAGCAAGTTTGCATGCCTCTTGCTCTCTCTTGCTCTCTTTCCCTTCTGCATTTTACCATGGGATGACGTCGTGCGAAGGCTCTTGCTAGATGTTAGTGCCATGCTCTTGGACTTTCCAGCTTCCAGAACTGTGAGAAAAAATTTTCTTTTTGAAAATAAGTTACATAGTCTGTGTTTTTCTGTTATAGCAACATAAAATGGACTAAGATAGAGTTCTACCTTGTTCATGAATGAGCAGATGCAATGAACTAATTTTGTCAAGTTCTTTTGAATTAATTTATTCCATAAAAGTTTTCTCTAAATAGATCAATTGTAAATGGCAGAAATCTGTACCCAAATATTCTTTTTTATCGTCTGTTGTAAGAGATGACAGTTCCCTCTGTAGAGTCCATCCTTTCACTGGCAAAGGCAATCGATCTCAGCTTTTCTCATCTTCTCATGGACTTTAATTCTGCCATGATTCCCTTTTTCTCCTTTATTATCAAATTTTCTCTTTTTATTGGACTTTTCTTATCAACAAATATCACAGGCATGCAAGCCCTACTACAGAAGTCAAGACATGATACAAATAATAGTAAATAGTACAATGTGTCGTTTGGCACATAGATACATCCTAGATTAAAGAAATAGAATCAAGCTCAGAAAGGGACCTTGACTTGCAACTTCAGTCTCCAAAGGGCATTTCAGGTCCAGTGCCCCTCTTTAAGTGCCCACATGCCCTAGGTGGCCTCTCCTAGTCGTATTGCTTTAAAGAACACTTGTGTGCTAGTTATGCCTGCATTTACGTCTGCAACCCTGACTTGCTTCCCAGGTTCTTGGAGCCTATTTGTGACCACCCTCTAGACATCTTTATGTCTAGCAAGTATGTCCAACCTCATATTTTAGGAACAGAGCTCTTGCCTCCACTCTGCACTCCTGCCCTCAGACCTGCTTCTCCTGCAGGATTCCTGGTTCAATAACAGGCACCATCATTTATAAATACACAACTTCTCCATAGGAAACCTTCTCCTCTTTCTCTCCCATCTGTACACAGATTCATCAGTGATACCAGACACCCGCCGCGTCTTCAGTTCCCTATATGTGCAGCACATGCACCACGGGCCTCGTCATCTGTCATCTGCACTGCAGTGGGCCCTCCTCACTGACACCCCGCCCCTCCTCACTGACACCCCGCCCTCCTCACTGACACCCCGCCCTCCTCACTGACACCCCGCCCCACTGACCTGCCAGCTTTCTCTCCCACAGAAATAACCCTCACCTTCTAGCTTGACTGTTCAGCCCTCCTTTCCAATCTCGTCTCCTGCCATTTTCCACCCTATTGACTTTGCCCGCCCACTGCCTACCGGAGTATGCCACCAAACTTCACGCTTCTTCTTCTTGGCTTTGTGCTCAGAGTTTCCCGAGCCTAGAAAGTCTCAGGTCCCTTACGATGTGTGTCCCACGAGGGTGAATCAGCATGTGTCGCTGATGTTCAGAGCTGTGCCTGGCACCTAACGCCATGTGAGCTGAGCATGTCGTGATATGAAAGAACAGCTAAGAGTGAGTGGGAGATGGGGAAAAGAGGGGTAGCCAGTGAGCGGAGCTGGGACCATTTGCTTTTCACGTGAGAAACAAAATTAGATTCCTCCTCACATTGAATATAAAAATTCTCAGGAGCATTTAAGTTCTCACTGTGAAAAGCAAAACTTCAAAACTGAAAACATGTCCGTTCAATACCTTTAACATCCCCGGAGGGAAGGGCAGTGAGAACAGACCCTGGGGCAGAACTCGAGGGCCACAGCACAGACAGGCTCAGCCTGACCCCACACTCCGGGGACACAGAGCTTGACAGGATCTGTTTGACCGGGTGGAAAACTACGTCTCAAGTCTCTGAGATTACAAAAGATCTGGAAGCGGAGTGTGTAGAAGTGTTTACTCAGATCTTGGACTTCTTGAACGGGAGGGCTTTGGAGAAGAAGGGAACTTAGGGTACATTTTAAACCCTGCAGGCCTGGCCATGATAGCGCATGCCAGTGACGCTGCCATCTGGCAGGCCGAGGTCACACGGGAAGCCCGTTCTGTCCCTGGCCCACCCTAGGAGCCAGGCGTGGTGGTGCACACCTCTGGTCTCGCTACTCAGGACACTCCAGCAGGATTGCCATGTGTGGAGAGTCTGGCTGAAAACGAAACCTGTAAAAGCCCACTTCACGCAGAGGCGACGCACCTACTCCTCCAAAGTAGTTGAGCATTCTCAGACTCTTCCAGAAGAGGCAGCGTTCACTTAGGGATGTTATTCTCACCGGGCTGCTCCCATCAGCCCCTAGGCCCCGCTCCCGGCCTCGGAGAAAGCACAATTCCCACTCTCCCATCATGCACTGCTGCGTAGTGAGCAGGTGACAGAGGGCGAGGGTGACTTTGGGTCTTGCTCTGCCAGTGATGTCTCCAAACTCCAGTCACTCCCTGTGAGTGACACTAGAGCCTGCCCAGGGGGATACGGGGCCCTGAGCGAGCTGACAGGAGGAAAGCCCAGGCGTCGTGGGGACAGCACGTCCAGTGCCTGGACAGACGACGGCGGCAGGAGGAGGAGCAAGCCCCATGTCAGTTGCATGCTTGCCTCTGAGCAGCAGCACCCACCTGCCCACCCGGAGCAGTCCCTCCATGATGAAGGCAGAGGACACAGCAGGGGGCTCCGTACCCTGAGGGCCCCAAGGCCACCGCGAGGCCGACTCGGAGCTGGCCGAGTTGTGCAACGAGAGGTCCGCACACTCTGCCCTGGCTGGTCACCTGCAGGAAGGGCAGGGCTGGCTGTGAAGACAGCCTGGCCGGGCGGAGCAGTGGCTGATTCTGAGCTGTGGCTTCGTGGGGGGTGAAGCTTCGCTCTCCTCTGCTGCCCTCTGTGCATTGCCACTCCCTGCTTGGGGGACGAGCTGGTCCTCCAACTACAGAGACTGCAGCGCTTCCTGGGCGGCCCCGGGTGGGGGGAGCTCTGTGAGCTCGCGGCCCCGGTCTGTGACCTGGCCACAGAGCCCGAGACCGCATCCCTGCAGGTGGCGTGGCTCCTTGGAGCACGAGGGTTTGGAGAGAGTGCCTGGGTTTTGCCTTTGCATTTGTCTGCATCTGTGAGAAAACCACCTGGGCAGTTCAGACACGGATTAGATGAAACGCTCTCTCACACGTGTGCACGAACACACCATGCACACGCACACACACACACACACACACACTCGTGTACACATGCACACACACACGCCCGGTGCACTCATGCCCACCATGCATACCTCACTCTCACGTGCAGAGGTACACACATACACCGGGGAAAGACCGGCACAGTCCATGCAAGAAATGCTCGTCCACACCACGAGTGCCTCGTCGTGTTCCCTTCCGTCCCTCCGAGACCCGTGAAGGGGCGAGTGCAGGTGAGCAGGCCCCAGCATGGGGAGGACGCCTGCCCTCAGCAGCCTTCTCCCCGTGGAAGGACGATGCTGCAGTGCTCATGCTGGAAGGAATGGCAGAAGAAAGGGGCTTGTTTCTGGAGCCTGAGGGAGGGAAGGCCAGTGGCACTGGCCTCCACCCCGACCTTGGGGTCCCTGCACACAGAGGTGCGGCCCTCGGGACCATTGACCCCTTCTCAGCGGTGACAGAGCCTGCAGCCCGGGGAGGGGCTCTGACGTCTTGGCTCCTGTTGTCTCCAATCCTATATTCCAGGCTCATGGCTGTCCTTGGAGGCAAGATCGAAAACGGAGTCTGAAAGACCGTAAGCAACGGTTCTAGGGCTCAGGGTACAATCCTGACGTGTACCCAAACCAAAGTCATTAGGTAAAATAGCTGTTTCCAAAATGAAAAGTGCAGTGGCCGCTGGGATCCACAGCAAACCTGCACGGCAGCTGGTGCAGCACGGGGGCCGCTCCTGCCCTCCCAGGTGGCAGGGCTCCTCCCGCCACTTCCGCTGAGCGAGGGTATACTGCAGGGGAGTGTCAACTAGTTCGCGCCTTTTGGGGACAGTTTGCATGCTTTTTTATTGCCAGAGGGTGTGCATGCTCATGAGAAGTTGAGAGAGCGCCCCTAGTGTGCGGGCCATGCTGCAGTCCCATCTGCATTTCTCCAGCCCTTCAGGATTTGGGCCCCACACACACGTGCACCCGGTGTGTTTTTCAAGCTGCTGGGGCTGGGATTCAAACTGCGGTCTGCCATGAGGGATCTGGCTCCACATGAAAGGAGTTAACTACTACACTTCAAGGTTGGCCTTGTATACTTATTTTAAAAAGTTAACATTTTGATTAAAAAATATGTGTATGTTTCAACTTACTTAAATTATCTAAAATATTTACTGAAAAATTGCGTGGCTTTTGATCTGGTGGCTCTAACATCAAGAAACTCTCCCAGGTTTGCAATGTACCTGTGTCCACCTGGCGAAGCACTGGGGTTGTGCCCCTCCCCACTCTCCTAGTGGAACCCCCAGAGGGTTTGAGAGAAGCAGCAGAAGACTGGGGAGTCTTCCCACTCTGGGGAGGCAGGGCTGGGCACGTCCTTTACACTGGTGGCCTTGGTGCCCTCATCCACAAATGAGAGGCTCAGGAGGTCAGGCCTGAAAGGCCACCTGACTTTAGAGAAGTCTGGGAGTCCACGGAAAGCCACGCTGTGTAGGTCCCAGAGCAATGCTAAAAGAGTCTTTCATCATCCCCTTTCAGAGGGAGAATACAGCACAATGATGAATGGTGACAGGAAGTGGGTTTTGATACCAATATTCTGCATTATCTATAAGTGTGAATATTACCCTTTTTTGTCAGTTGCACTGGGAAAAAATAAATGATCACCAGCCAGTCTCACGGTAATCTGCACACACGGCTTAATTGCCCCGGTTAAGTGGTCAGGTGCTCGTAAATGCCGCCGCACACCAGCCTGCTGAAATGGACCTGTCGATTTATTAAATGGTGATGGGCAGGGGCCCAGGGTAACGCCCAGAGGTAAAATGCCGAGCTGCTGAGTCTGATATGAGGCCCGGGCTTTTGAGTAAGGCCAAATGGCGGAAGGAAGTAGGTATTCTTGCTGTGATGGTGGTGGGATGGGGTTTAGTTTTTCTAATCTCAAAAATATTATGATTCATTCAAGATCTACTGGTTGTTTTTAGCTGATCTACTTCTTTTTTAGTACAAAAGTGTTTTAGATATTTCTCTTGCATGATCATAAATCCAAACTCCCCAAATATTCTCTAGGGAGCGTGATAATTTGCAAGACAATACATTTGTTCATTCAGCACGTGTTTCTGAGCACTGCTGTGTTCTGGCTACCCTGCTGAACTCCGAGACACAGCAGAAGGACCCTGCCCTCTGTCAGAGTCGCCAGGTTGGTGGGCAGCGCGGTCCCAGCTCGGATGAGCCTGGTGCCGTGGGCGTCCCTGTGGACTGTGCTGTGCTGTTCTCATCCAGCCCCTGGGAGGCCAGGGCTGTGTTTCGGGCTCATTACGGGGTCCCGCACCCAGTATCCCCTGGCCACCCAGCAGGTGCTTCATAAACACGAGTGGGACTTAGAGGACACGGGGGCTGGCTCAGGCTGGCTCAGGCAAGGTAGTTACTTCTGTTCTTTCTCCTAAACCAGAGCAGAAGAGCACGTGCCTCCCAGAGACCTGGGCGAAGCGACTCCTTCTGAGCCAGCTTGAGGGAGCCGGGGATGACGAGCCCCGGGGAGGTCCAGTCGACGGTCTGAGCTTGTCAGGAGTAGCAGGAGCCAGCGACGGACCTGGAGGTGAGGACGGGGAGTGGGACTCGTGCTGTGTATTCTGGACACAGGCGCCTCTGTAGCTGCAAGGGTGAATAGACATCACCGAGTCTGGAAAAAGTCCTCCCGGGAGTCGCTGCTCTGACGCTGGCTCCCAGGGCTCCCACTGTGGACAGTGTCAGCACGGACAGCCCTGGAGCCGGCGTCAACAGCTCAGCGCGTGGCCACGGGCTCCCACCTGCTTCCTTCGGCCCAAGTCGCCAGGTGGAGGAGGAGTTCTCAGCGACTCCAGCTGCTGTCGGGATGTACTCCGTGTGCATTTGGCAGCTGAGGGCTGCTCGGTTCCATCGCATGCTGGGCGCTGAGGCACCAGGAACACAGACGCTGACCCACGCAGTGTCGGCTCAGACCTGTGACCCAGCAAGGCCCAGCGAGGCCTGGCAGGCAAGTTCTGGACCTCACCACACGGAGTCTGAAGTTCCGAGAGAGCCAGGCCCATGTATAAGATGACAGTCTGCCTCCCCTTAGAGCCAGGGCTCCGAGGAGATCTCTTACTGACCCTGGGTCTCTCGCCGAGCCAGGCCACCACTGAGAGACGTCCCTGGGCCCAGCGTGAGCAGGCATGCTGTAGCAGGCATGCTGGAGTACACTGGCTCTGCATGCTGCCCAAAGTCGCGGTTACCGTGGAGGTGGTACCGGCGGGCGCTGCCTGCTCTGCTGTTCTTGGAGAGGTTAGTCCACGCCGCAGGGCACAGTTTCCTGCAGAGCCCCAGCTGGTCAGAAATGCTGCGCCCACACCAAGGACACATCCTGGCATGGCACTCAGCAGAGAGAGGAGTTGCTGAGCCCCCAGTGTCGCGGCTGTGCAGGCCAGAGGGCTCGGGGCGCTGTCGTCGCCCCTCGGTCGTTCAGAGGTCTAGGCTCTCTGTGAGACTGTACGCGACCCAGGTGCAGGCACGTGCCCTGGGGTGAGCAGTAGTTTCCTCTCATGCCAGAACCAGCTAGTGCAAGCACGGTGAGATCCTGCTTGTGGAGTGACGTTGGGGACAGTGGTTCCTTAGCAGGGCTGGCTGCCGCCTCCTGTTGCTTGCACAAAGTTGCCTAGAAACCGTCTTCAGAAGTGTTCTGATCACGCTTCTCGGGCCAACGGCAAAGGCATCGTCCTAAGAATTCAGAGGAGGACTCAGGGGAGTGTGGCTTTTGCTGACTTGCTGGGTCCGATTTCTTAGTCGCTCAAAGACACTTGTCGGTGACATCTGGAAACTCTCAGGCTGAGGGGATTCAGGAAGCTGGCAGTGGAAGCTGAGGCTGCCGTGGCTGTGGGCATGGCGCCGTCTTAGCCTCGTCTTTTCAAGGCTCTGGGGTGCCCAGCAGCCTCCTGGACCTGGGGTCTCCTGGTGTTCGGTACTGGGGCCTGTGTGGTCGGCTGGGAGGTGGGGACTAAGGAGCTGGGAGGTGACCAGTGCGAGGCGGTGTGAGCACCAGGCTGCACAGCCGTCCTCCTGCACAACTGCCAAGCAGCTCCTTTACAGGGAGAGTCGACATGTCCTACCGTCTACCTTCACTTGCCCTTGGGGTCTCCCTCTTCAACAAAACCCGCGGTCACCTGCTGTGTCACCTCCCCGAGGCTGCCTTCGTCAGGGGGAGCCTGTCCCTCCTCTCTAGATGTGTGCTCAGGATGGTGGGTGGGATGACTGCCTTCCTCACTCTGTCTGCAGGGGCAACCCAAGGTGGTCGTGAAATCTGCTGTCCTCTCGCAGAAGCAGACGTGCTGTCTGCTTGTCGAGTTCTTGGTCACATTAGCGAGGAAAAGGCGAGCTCGCCCCTTGTTCCTTGCTTTCTAAATCTTACGTGCGAGAGGAAAGTTGGTCTCGGCTTTTTTTTAGGCTAGACTCGGTTTAAAATAGCATTATCAGGCCAACCCACGGCATGCGGTTGAGCTGCCTGGACCCAGCATGGCTGACTGCTTGGTTGGAGTCCCAGATGTGGCAGCTTAAGAAACACGCCGGGCAAGTGTGCATGTTTGCCCAGAATCCGGAAAGGAGGAAGAGAGGGAGGAGAAGGGGTTATGGCGTGATTCCCCATCGCGGTGCCTTCTCAGTCCACCCCACCCCATCTGTCTCTGGGTCTCTCTCTGGTGAGCACACATGCCCTCTAGCAAATTAGAAAAGACCTGGCATCAGCAGACTGTGTGTGGAGACGCCATGTACGTCAGCCGCTCAGGGCAGGCCCTTCCCTCCAGGGAGCAGCGCTGGCGGGATGCATGTGCCGCGCCGCCAGACTGAGGGCGTGCGCCTGGCTCCTGCTGAGCAGCCCCTCTCCAGAGCGCTGCAGAGAGCCGCAGGCAGCTGCCCGCGTGGACACCGTCACTGCATTGTGCCTCTGTTGCCCAGGGAGGTGGGCACCTGGCCCTTTGCAGGGGTCCCACCTCCTCGCCTAAAGCAGTGTGGCCAGTGGTGGGCAGAGGGGCTGGCGGGCCCAGGAGCCGGCATGTGGGCCCCGAGGGAGGGATGTGATGGGAGGATGGGCCTCCTGCCACCCCCGGGCTGTCAGAGAACGTCCAGCCCCTGACACTCGGCTCCCAGCTGAGAGCCGGCCCTGGCACAGTGGAGGGCAGACCATCCACGTCCAGGTCGGCCTGCTGCTTCAGTCTGCCCTGTGCCTTTTAGGGGCGCGTCCTTCCTCATGACGGCTCGGACCGACCCAATGCCAGCATCGTAGCGCGTCAGCGGGGAGTACACGGTAGCTCTGAAAACCTGTTACTATGACAACACATGCTTTATTGACTATTTCAAAAGTACGATTAATGTCTGAAAATGACAAGGGAAATCAAGTCAGCATCAGCAAATGGTCACCCTGATCCGTGTGTGTCCCTCCATCTGCTCGTACTTTTAAGTGGCTGAGTCTAGTCCGTAGCAGCCAGTAGGCTCAGACTGACTTGCAGTATGTTTACACGCATTTCCTGTATCGGCGCCTTTGTAAGCAGGATCTAAAGATGGCTGAGCCGCTGCATGATTCGGATATACTTTTTAAACACAGTGTGCTGCTACGATGTTTTGATAGTTGTCAACAAAACATTATTTCTGCCCTGTGTTTTGCCAGAGGGCACATGCACTCACCAGAGACAGAGACAGGGAGAGGAAGAGGAGAAAGCACCCCCGCATGGGGCATGGCCACCCTGCAATCCGCTCTCCACCTCCCTCTCCTTTCAGAATGCTGGGCATGCCTACTTGTAGCCGGCGTCTTTCCCCAGCTACCAGGTCTCGGCCTCGGGCCTTGCCGTCAGCCCTGTGGGCCCATCGGCCGTGGAGCGAAGCCGCGTGGCCTTGGTGCTCACACTGTGCTAGCTGGGCATCCGCCAGCACTCCATCAGGTAGCACTCTATGGGATTAGTGGACTGAAGTGCAAGGCTGTTTCCTGAAGGTCCGTGACAAAGCTTGTCACGTGTCGCAGAGAGGTGAAAGGAAGGACCTTCCCTCCCAGCGCTTCGCCGGCCTGGGGCGTGCCACCACACACCCGTGGCATGCCTTGTCAAATGACAGGTCAACACACCGGCACGCTGGTTCAAGCCTATGTTTTTTATACTTATGAGGCTGATTTGTTTTTAGCCATTTTTATTTCCTTTTCTGTCAATTCAATTTTATATTTTTCTATCTACATCTCAGTGATTATTTTCATGAGCTCTTTTTCAAAAAGGTCTTTGCAATAGCATGCATGTGCTCACCAGAGAGAGATGAGAGACAGAGAGAGGGAAAGTGAGAAATCACCCCCTGAGGGGATGGCCATGTTGCAATCCCTTCTCCTCCATTCTCTTCTTGGGATTTTGGGCACACATGCACACATGCCTGGTGTGAGTTTCAGGCCGCTGGGTCTGGGACTTGAACCACAGTTGGTACTGTGCAAGTCCAGCACCTTATCTACCATGCCACCTGCTGGCCCCAATTTCCATAAGTGTTTTACTTTTGCATATTCTCCTCTCTTTATTACATGTGTTGTAAGCATGTTCTCAAGATTGCGATTTAATTTTTTAAATGTTTCATTTTGATTTATGGCGATTTTATATTTTCATATCAAATGTGTTGATTTGTCATTCACATCTGAAGAGAAACTTAACTTTTGTTAAAAAAAAAAAAAAAAAAAAAAAAAAAAAGGCCCAGGTGCAGTTGTTAATATTGCAGAGCTACGTGGGCCGCAAGTCCTCCTGGTATTTCTTGGGCGGAACAAATGCTGCTCGGCTGGACGCGGTGTGACGGCTTCAGAACCAGGACGCTGCCATGGGGCAGTGGGAGCTCCGTCTTGGCGGGCGCTCTGCTCTGGTGAGCGGGCTGTGGCTGGAAAGGTGCTTCCGTTCTCCCCACAGCCCACGAGAGCAGAGCCGCGCGTCTCTCAGAACTCTCCAGATGTGTGCAGCCTGGCCTGCAGCTGAGGCCAGCCTTTTGCTTCATCACGGAGTCAGAGAAAGCCGGCGGGGCGGTGGGGTAGAGGCACCACCACGCACGGCCGGGACGCAGCGGCCTCTGTCCCTCTGGGAACTGGTAAGCACCAGGGCCGGCTCTTGCCCGCGCCTGCCCCCCACTATATTTTGTGTACTTACTTTATTAAAACGTGAGTTCTTAAACAGCCAGCAAAAACCACGTGACTCTGTCTTCAAACATGTGTTCAAATTTCGTTTGTTTGGAGTTTTGTGGTAAGTTGACCTTGGGGGATCAGAACGACTCCTAACCCCCAGTTGTAACTGAGGTTCAGGTCAGCTGATGATGGTGAGGGACGGCCTGGTTAAAGGCCCGGCGTGGGGGGGTGCCATGTCAATTTTATTATACGAGCATCACAGACCACTCTCAAGAAAGGCCTACAAAGCGAGGTCTGCGAGTGTCCCGCCGTGTGATTCCGAGCAGCAGGGCACTGGGTGTGAGCAGGAGCGTCTGCCAACACAGCCCTGCCCCAGCGCCGTGTGCCGTTCCAGGGCAAGCTCTGGGGCCGGCAGGGCCGTCCAGCCAGAAGGCTCCACCTGAGCAAATGCAAGGAGGAGGGGCGTGCTGGCCAGCCCGGGGCCAGGAGAGGGTGCTCCTCATGGGCCATTTGTCCTGCCTTAGTAGAGGAGCGGTCCCTCGGGGGGCCCTGAGGCTCCGACCTGACTCGGGGTGTTCCGGAGGTTGGGGCTGAAGCCCTGTCTGCGAGGAGCTCACCACATCAATAAATAAGTGGTTTCCTTTGTTCGCTTTCGGATAAATAAGTGGCCTAAGACCTTTGTCTAGAAAGCTGCCTCTTAGTCCTACAATTGGACGTGGAACATTCCAGTTACTTGACATCTCCCATTTGGGGTGTCTCATAACTGGGGTTTGTCTGCATCGTTATGGCAAAACAAAGACCCTGTGATGGCCAACTGCAGAGCTGGGGAGGGCGGACGGAGGGGCATTTCTGACAATGACTCCTTCCCTAAGTACCACGGGACGAGCCACAGGTGCTGGGCGGGCCCTGTGTGACGATGCCGAGATGGGCGGTGAGGCCTGGCCTCTCTCCCTCCACGCAGGCCCCGCTGGACGTGGCTGCGGGGCACTGCTCCCGAGTACCGAGCTCAGGACTGCTGCTCCGTGTCCAGTGGCAGACTTAGCCCATGGCGCCATAAAACATCGTTTTCCCCACCAGTGCTGTGAGTTAGGGACACGAGCATCCCGGGGAGTGGCAGTGCCTGCCCAGTTACCCGCTGTGGATGGCCCAGCCTCCCAGCGAGGCCACAAGCTGAGCCATGGGCTCGAGCCTTTGCTGTGGCTGCTCTTGCTCCGATGGAGCCCTGGCGAGAGGCTGCCGTGCTGCAGCGACCCACAGGCTGGGAGGACCTGCACCCCAGGGGCCCAGGTGCCTCCTGTTCGCCCTGGCCCTGAAAGGGAGAGCATGGCCGAGAGCCCGGGACCCGACTAGAGAAACGGCGAGACCGTGTGTCTGCGTGTTGCGGTCCAGCGCTCTGGGGGCCCGGATGCTGGTGCGGACCAGGTGTGGACGGGCAAACACATGCCACCAGCCTCCTGCATTGACCAGGTGTCTGCCAGGGCTGGCCATCCGATGAAGGCGGGGCCACCTCGGCACACCTCCTCTACCTCAGTGCCCGTCAGGGTCCTTGTCCTCAGACGCCCACGCCCCAGTGCTGGGCACTGGAGCTGTTGCAGGGTTGGTTGTGATCTGCCGCGAGGGGCCTTCCTCCCCTTCTCTTCTCCAGCACCGATGTGTCGTCTCGGCATGTGCCAGGAGGCCAGAGTGTAGTGACCCACAGGGTAACTCCACATTCGGAGGCAGGCACAGAGCAGAGTCAGCTAGTGCACCCCTTTCCTTCGAGTTTATTTAGCGAGGGAGCCTGCCTGCTGGGCGGTCTCTGTGCGTTCAGTCACCCCAGCTCCAGTGCGAGCTCCCGGGGTCTTACTTGCCAACACAGCCCAGGGCTTCTTAAAACATGGGTCCCTGGAGCTGTTCCAGGTCGACAGGTCTCGTGCAGGTGGGGAACTGGCCAGTTTTACAAGTTCCCTCCAGTGACAGTGACAAGGGCTCCTGAGACGTTCTCTCCCAGAGCGCAGGAACTCAGAGGCGTGACTGCGTGACTCAAGCTGCTCTGCTTTTCACTATAAATCGACCATCCGAGCACACAGGCCGTGCCCAAACGTGCTGTGGGAGTTCTCGGAGGTCAGGCCCAGCTCAGAGGTCCCTGCCGTCTGCCCGGCTTTCTCGGGTACCACTTTATTGAGACCCACAGGGAACAGACTCCTCCCTCTACCCCAAATGCAGCAGTACCTTACGCTTCTTGGTTTTGCTTGGTTCTGAGCCCACAGTGCAGTGTCAGTTGAAGGCCATTATCTTATTCTAGCTCGTGTGGGGGCACTCACTGCTCCATTCGGTCCTCCCAGCTATTAGTGTAGGGTCGTGTAGCAGGCACATGAGTGCAGAGCAGTGTCGTAGGGGGCGGCAGGGGTGGCGTCACGGTGCGGCCTGGTGTCAGGTGGTGTAGGACGGTGACGTAGGGGCAGGGACGGCGTCACGGTGCGGCCTGGTGTCAGGTGGTGTAGGACGGTGTCGTAGGGGCAGGGGCGGCGTCACGGTGCGGCCTGGTGTCAGGTGGTGTAGGACGGTGACATAGGGGCAGGGGCGGCGTCACGGTGCGGCCTGGTGTCAGGTGGTGTAGGACGGTGACATAGGGGGCAGGGGCGGCGTCACGGTGTGGCCTGGTGTCAGGTGGTGTAGGACGGTGTCGTAGGGGCAGGGGCAGCGTCACGGTGCAGCCTGGTGTCAGGTGGTGTAGGACGGTGACATAGGGGGCAGAGGCGGCGTCACGGTGCGGCCTGGTGTCAGGTGGTGTAGTATAGTATGTAAAGTGGAGCCTCGGGTGGTATCATATAGCATGTAGTGTAATTTAGTGTCGTCTGGTGTAGCCGATGTAGCGTGCCATAGTGTGATATGACGTAGGATGGTGTGGTATGTGGTGTGCTGTAGGTAGTCAAGCATGGTGTAGTATAGTGTGGTGTGGTGCAGTGTGGTATAGACCAGTGTGGCATGGCATGGTGTGGTTCAGTGTGGTATAGACTAGTGTATAGTGCCGTGGTGTGGTGCAGTGCGGTATAGGTGTGCAGTATAGACTAGGTATAGACTGGTGTGGTGTGGCGTGGTGTGGTGCAGTGCAGTATAGACTGGTGTGCATGGCGTGTGTGGTTCAGTGTGGTATAGTAGTGTATAGTGCCGTGGTGTGGTGCAGTGCGGTATAGACCGGTGTGTGGCGTGGTGTGGTTCAGTGTGGTGACTAGTGTATAGTGCCGTGGTGTGGTGCAGTGCGGTATAGACTGGTGTGGCATGGCGTGGTGTGGTTCAGTGTAGTGTATAGTGCCTAGTGCGGTATAGTGATGTGGTGTGGCGTGGTGTGGTGCAGTGCGGTATAGACTGTGTGGCATGCGTGTGTGGTTCAGTGTGGTATAGACTAGTGTATAGTGCCGTGGTGTGGTGCAGTGCGGTATAGACTGATGTGGCATGGCGTGGTGTGGTGCAGTGCGGTATAGACTGGTGTGGCATGGCGTGGTGTGGTTCAGTGTGGTATAGACTAGTGTATAGTGCCGTGGTGTGGTGCAGTGCGGTATAGACTGATGTGGCATGGCGTGGTGTGCGTGCGGTATAGTGGTGCATGGCGTGCAGTATAGACTAGTGTATAGTGCCGTGGTGTGGTGCAGTGCGGTGTGGTGTGGAGTGGTGTGGTGCAGTGCAGTATAGACTGGTGTGGCATGGCGTGGTGTGGTGCAGTGCATAGTGGTGTGGCATGGCGTGGTGTGGTTCAGTGGTATAGACTAGTGTATAGTGCCGTGGTGTGGTGCAATGACTGATGCATGTGGTGTGGTGCAGTGCAGTATAGACTGACTGTGTGGCATGGCTGTGTGTGTGGTGTGGTTCAGTGTGGTATAGACTAGTGTATAGTGCCGTGGTGTGGTGCAGTGCGGTATAGATTGGTGTGGTGTGGCGTGGTGTGGTGCAGTGCAGTATAGACTGGTGTGCATGGCATGGTGTGGTTCAGTGTGGTATAGACTAGTGTATAGTGCCGTGGTGTGGTGCGGTGCGGTATAGACTGGTGTGGTGTGGCGTGGTGTGGTGCAATGTGTTATAGACTGGTGTGGAGTGGTGTGGTGCAGTGCAGTATAGACTGTGTGGCGTGGCGTGACATGGTACAATGCAGTATAGACTGGTGTGGCATGGCGTGACGTGGTACAATGCAGTATAGACTGGTGTGGCGTGGCGTGACGTGGTACAATGCAGTATAGACTGGTGTGGCGTGGCGTGGTGTGCAGTATAGACTGGTGTGGTGTGGCGTGACGTGGTACAATGCAGTATAGACTGGTGTGGCGTGGCGTGGTGTGGTGCAATGTGTGGCGTGGCGTGGTGTGGTTAGGATGGTGCCCTGCAGTGCAGAGACAGGACACTGCCGTGCGTGTGGGGCAGGGGCCCAACCGGTGCGGTCGAGGCGAGGCCATGATCTCATAGGCACTTAGTCACGGCATTTTGCAGTGTGTGAGCCCTGATAGCTCAATTGGGGTAATTGGGTCCGAGTCTGAACACACAACCAACACCCTTCCTGGGGTTGTGGGCTGGGCCCTCCCGAGCTCAGCAGGTGCTCTCGTGCGGCTCTGGAGACACTCGTGCTCCGGGGTGGGCTGTGGGCATCATCACGAGGCGAGGACTCGGGTTGGTCCGGAGACTCTGACGGTGCAGAGCCGACCCCGGTGCTCCTCGACGAGGGACGGCAGATGAGATATCTCTCGTGGCGTTTCGCTGTGGCCTGCGTGGGCCCCTGAGCTCTGCTGGGGGCGTTCTGGTAGCCACGGCTCGAGGGCTTCGTCTGGAAAGTCCAGGTCTAAGGCTGGTCTGCTTCTCACTCCCGGCCCCTTTCCCGCCTCTCCTTTCCTTCCTGGAAGGCCCCTGCCACCCGGTGCTCACAGCGCGGCGACTCCTGCCTGTGGTCCCGTTCACCTGTCCCAGCACCATGGAAGCCAGAGGTGTTTAGGATTGTGAATGACTGTCCTCATTCATCCCATTTCCTGGAAGAAAACCACACAGACTACTATGACTAACACAGGGGCAACCATTTCCAGGAGAAAAGACCCATCTTGTTAGATAAATAACAGTTGGCAGAGGCTCCCTTACTGCCGTGCCAAGCGTGATTCTGGGGTAGGCGTGTGGGATCCGTAAGTAGGCGGGGTTAAAAGTGCAAGGTGGTGATTTCGTGCCCGAGGAGTCAGCCAACAGCGACGTGAAGTGACAGAGCACATGTGCGCGTGCAGGACCCGCTTCTGGACTGGTCCCTCTCTTTGGCCCTGACACCCCCCGTCTGACCTCTTCAGGGTCCCCACATCATGCCTTCCCTTCCCTCCGAACGGGAACTGCCAATATCTGGGCCGATTTGGACCAAACTGGATATAGAGCTACACCCCGTCTCCCACGAGTCCGACTTATGAGCACCTGAAGGTGGGGTACAGGCTGTGGGTTCTGTGAATTTCTGTGAGCTTTCCTGCAGGAGCACAGGTGGCTGGAACTGTGGCCACTGCACCTCCCGACAGCGAGATAGTGGCCGTCCGCCCCGTGTGCCATCGGGCCACATGAGCACACCCACGCATGTGACCCTGTTCTAGGAGCCGCAGCCCTAGAGGGAAAACCCAGCTCCAAGAACCGTGACCTGCTGGCCCTCTCCTGCACCGTCAGGTGTGGATGGTGGGACCTTTCCCACCTGCACGGCATTCAGGCAGAGAGAAGGGGACAGAAGTTCAGGACCCGGACACCCCAGCAGGCAAAGGCATGTGATCAGTGAGTAGTAGGGACAGAACTGAGGCTGCCTGAGAGGGTGGGGCTGGTGACTGCCGGGCAGGCTTTGAGACAGCCCCAGGCTGACATTGGTGGGAGCTGGGAGGACACGGCAGTGAGCCTTGGCGCAGGGGACAGGGTCTGGGGACTGGAAAGCAGGACGCAAACCTTCCACCCCTGGAGCCCCACCCAACGCTGCTGCGGAGGCTGGCCAGCTTGTCCCAAGCGACCAGGGCCACTCCCTTGGAGGACAGCACCTTCTGGGAACAGCTTCATCTGCTAGCTCGCCAATTGAAAAGAGTTAAGAAAACACCTCGGGCCCTGTGATTTAATTGCCCTGCTATTTGTTAATTAGTCTGTGTGAAATGCCAGCGTGCAGGGGAGGGGGAGGCGGAGCCCAGTGCTGTGAAGCAGTTCCAGGCAGCAGTCAGGAGGAGCCTGTGAAGTCTGTGCCTCCCCCTGCCCGCTGCAGTTCTCAGCTGCCCAAGCCTCCAGTCCAGGCAGCCTGCGTTGAGAGCTTGGCCAGCCCCCTGATGTATTGGGGTGGGAGCCCCGTCCCCTCAGCGCGGCTAGGCTGGATGTGTGCAGAGCAAGCTGACTGCATGAGCGAAGCTGCCCCTCCTTGCTGGGCCCGCCCCCACCCCAAGGTGGGGCTCACCCTCTGCTTCGCTTGCACAGGGCCATGGGGTCCTCTGCTTGTCCTGTCAGAAGCTGTCCTCAGGAAAATGCGCATATCAGTTATTTACCTGTGAGTGTGAATGAGACCCCCCCCCCCCCCCCCCCATTTATTCACCAGGTAATAACCCAGGACTGTGAACACCAGGGCCCTGGGATATGAACCCTTGCCCTGCTCTGTGAGTTCCGGGACTGGAGAAGAACCAGAAACAGATCGTCACTAGTCGCGGTGAGCAGAGCAGGGGTTCCCAGGGCACTTGCAGGAGCAGGGGCACCGCCTACTGTGGACCAGGGCTGTTCAAGAAAGGCTTTCTCGGGAGATGACGGCCAGGCTGGGCCCCAAGGCTGAGTGGGTGGAGAGGGGGAGGGTGTGGTCAGGCAGAGGGTGCCGACGCTGAGCACACCCAAGGCTACGTGTGCGGAGTGTTCTGGAAGCCCCTGGAGGTGTGGGTAGGTGGGCTGCTAATTACCTAAGCAGCTTCCCTGGGAGCTATGGAGGACTCCAGGCAGGAACTCAACATGGGCCTGCCGGTGTTTCACGACTGACCCCAACAGCGTTGCCAATGTTCCACTGTGAAGGGCCACACGATGTGAGATTGCACGTGCTGACCTAACAGGCTGTCTGGGCTTCCTTGCACAGGGCAGCTGACAGGGACATCCCAGGGTCCAGTAAGGAGCCTGCTGGGTGGCCCAGCTCAGAGGTGACCAGGGCCAGTGAGCCCAGACTAAGGCTGGGGAAGGCCGGGAGGGAGGAGAAGCTACAATGAGGACCGCGATCTAGGCCTCCGGCTTGGCGACAGAGTGGACGGCAGTGTCCAGATGCACTAAGGGACCTGGGCGTGCTGGGGGGCCAGTGCTTTGGAGGCTGTGCTGAGGCTCAGGTGAGTTAGAGATATTCAGGCAACACCATTTGAAGCTGTGTGTACCACGGACACTTGGCCTCCTTGGAAGCAGTCAGTAAGGCTGCTGTGCCCTGCAAGCAGGATTTGTTCAGATTGCTCTGGGAAAGGGACGGCTAAATGCCACCCAGCATTATCTCAACTTTCTGCTGAGGAAGGAGGGTGGCATGGGCGCTCTGATGAGCTGGCACACCACGTCATTCCGCACTGCTCACAACAGCCCAGTGCAGAAGCACCCAAGCGTCCGCTGCTGGTAGCCACCTGTGGTGTCTGCACATGGGGTATTATCCAGCCTCGGAAGGAAGCACGTCCTGGCACATGCTATGATGTGGGTGACCTTCATGGCATTCAGCTCAGTGGAGTAAGTCGGTCATGGAAGACCAACTCTGTGTGATCCCACCAGTACAGACCCGCCGGTACATAGGATTCAGTGGCATGCGGGACTCACTGGTACACGGGGGCTCCCGGCTTGTGGGGTCTACCAGTACACAGGACCCACAGTACTCGGATCTGGAGCAGCCAGATCCACACAGGTGGGAGGTGGGGTGTGGCTGCCCAGGCTGAGGGACAGGGAGCCCGGACTGTCCTGCCAGGAGGCTAGTTCTAGTGCTTTGCTAAAACAGTTCCGGAGAGCTGGCGCACAGCAGTCTGAGCACAGCATGCCTTTAAATATGATTATGGCAGCAAATTGATATTGTGTCTTTTCCTGTAATTAAAAATTTCTGAAAATCCAAGACGTTCCAAACCGAAGAGATCCAAATGAAAATGGAATCGCAACATAAGAGGCAATTTTCAGTAGAAATCGGGGTTTTGAAACCAGCACGTTATAAGCCACGAGATACAAGGACACCTGAGGAAGATAGAGCCCTGCATTTCAGAACCACCAGGCCCACGCACGGTCACCCTACAGGCTTGTGCATGTCATGGTATTGACTGAAATCCATGAAAGGTTCTCTTACACTTAATAAGCCTCAAAAAGTAAAAATAAAAACACCAATCCCTTAGAGCAAGTCACACCTAGTGGGCTTCGTGGCTTTGGACAGCACTGAAAGACTCCAGCCGCACAGAGCCCTGGTGCGGAAGCCCACGCTGGGGTCCTGGCCTGCCCCCAGTGTGGGCCACCCCGTGTCATTAGTGGGGCCATTGTTCCTCAAGCCAGAGTGGGCAGCTGGTGCTCTGGCTGCGTGGCACATCCTGAAGCTGCTATTCAGGGACCTAGGATAGGCCTTGGGGTGGGCAGAGGGCTCCGTGCACCCCGACCTGAGGGTCTGGCCCCCGTGGCTCACGGACGTGGTGGCACACTAGCAGGGCCGGGGAGCCTGCAATTGTGGTACTTGGTGACGGTCCTGGACCTGTCAGACCTGGCTCGGATGACTTTCCGTGGCCTCCCTGACTTGGTCATCTTGGTGTTCTCTGAAGGTGGGGGGGTGGGGCGGTTCCTATTGGCCAAGCGGAGAAATGGGCCGGGGCCGGTTTACTTGCAGCTGTGCGTGGCAGTGACGTGCAAGTGGCCCTGTGTTCACGGGAGGCTGCCTTCCTTCCCCTACGCTGTGCTTGACCCCTGTCCTCACTGGGCTGTGAAGGACGGCACGGGCCCCAGCCCCATGCACATCCAGCACCTGGTGGTGGGCAGGGCCTTCTGACCACAGCCTGCTGTTGCCAGATTCTCTGGCGACTCCCAGAGGGCCCTGGGGCTGCCTGCTGGGGAGCTCAGGATGGACCTGCCATTTGCGAACGGTGACAGTCACCAACAACTCTTGACTAACGGGGCCTGGCTTGGGCCTGCAGCCACAAGCTCCCAGGCCAGAGTCCTACGGCACCTTGAGGCTGGCCCTCATTCCTCCTCAGGCTCCTGGCAGAGAGCGGCCAGCTCTGAGAGGGACAGGCTGCCCTCGTGACCAGGGCCAAGTCTACATGAGCGTCTGGGCACCACCATCTTTTTCTTTTTGGAGAGGTTTTTGCCATAGGGCGTGTGTGCTCGCCAGACAGACAGAGACAGAGAGACAGAAAGCGAGAAATCACCCCCCAGGGGGGATGGCCACACTGCAATCCCTTCTCCTCCATCCTCCTCTCGGGATCTTGGGCACGCACGCACATACTCCCGGCGTGAGTTTTAAGCCACCGGGTCTGGGATGCGAACTGCAGTTGACTACATGGGAGTCCAGCGACATAACCATTACGATAACTGCTGGTCCCAGGGCACCACCATCTTTGTGATGACATCCTGACTGTAGGAAGCCAAGAGGACATGGAGCCACCATGGTCCACGCAGATGATCATAAACGTGTGTTCCCTGGAGTCCGGAGTGTGTGGAGGACCTGGAGTGGCCAGGCTGGTGGTCTCCACTGGGCTCTCCTCTGGGCTGAGCACCTCAGCTGATCAGCTCTGCTTCCCCTGCCTGTCCTCTACAGGGACAGCTGGGCATGTCCTCGCCCTGGCATGGCAGTAACACAGGTGAATGTGAAGAACCTTTGTGCCTCTGAGTGTGGCGTGACTTGGACCATCTTGCTTGGCATCCTTGGTCCAGCCCCGCTGGGCTCTGAGCCGTAGCAGTACTCCGGACTATACCCGAGGACCTCAAAGAGCATCTGTGCGCCTTATCTTCACGTGGACTCACTGTATCAGTGGTCAAAACTAAGCCATCTTCAGGCCCGGCAGGTGGCGTGGTGGTTAGGCGCTAGACTCCCACATGGTTGACCATGGTTTGAGACCCAGACCTGGCAGCTTTCTTTCTCATTTTCTCACTCTCTTTCTGTCTCTCTCTGGTCAAATTAAAAAATAATAATAATAAATAAAATTAAATAAAAAATGATTCTTTTAAAAAACCAAGTTGTTTTCAAAATAGTCATTATTTTAGAACAAAATGAGATCCTTTATGTTATATTAGCATAAATAAAATATCTTAATGTAAAATAACCATATTTTTCTAAACAAACAAATATCAGTTAGCAAGAACTTGTAGGGTGGTGTCAGTGGCTTGTTTGAGTTTTGGAACCTGTTATGCAGGACACTGGCTTCCGGCTGCCCCGCACCCAGCCTATGGCCATGGAGCGTCTGTGCAGAAGCGTCTGAGGCGGACCTGCAGTCAGCCGGCGGAGGGTGTTGGTGTTTCCAGGTAAGTGTGCACAGTCTTCTGTGCTATGTCACCACGTGATGAGCACATGCCAAGAGACTACCACATTGCATGACAGCAATAGTTCCTTAAACCCTAGTTGTGACTTGGAACCCGGAGTTAATCCATGGCTTCTGTGTACCCTACTGTGTAACTGTGTAACAGCCCGCCCGTCCACGGTACAACCGAACACATCATGCCTACACTTGGAAAAATCCAGTTGCCTGGGTTACCCAGGGCTCCCCACGCTGGCACCTTTCTGAAAATTGCCACTGAGGAAAATGTACCTCACGGCTCAGCATGAGGAGAAAATAATCCTAACTAGACTTCTAGAGGCCTCCCAAAGTCTTCCACCTTGGAATTTGATGTTGGGTGGAGGCGAGATCTCCTGGGTGGTGTGGGAGCGAAGTCTCTGTGACCGGGTCCTCCTCCTGTTTGGTGAGCGGGGTCTCCTCCAGTGCAGTGACCCGCTGCTCTTCCTGTGCCGTGACCTGGTCCTCCTCCTGTGTGGTGATCGGCTGCTCCTCCTGTACGGTGATCGGTTCCCCCTTCAGTGTGCTGATTGGCTGTTCCTCCTGCAAGTGATGGGTTCCTCCTCAGGTGCGGTGACTGGTTCTGCCTCCTGTTTGATGATTGGCTTCTCCGCTCCTTCTCGTGTGTAATAATTGGCTTCTCCTTCTGTGTTGTGATTGGCTCCTCCTCATGCGCAGTGATTGACTCCTCCTCCTGTGTGGTGGTTGGCTCCTCCTCCTGTGTGGTGGTTGGCTCCTCCTCCTGTGTGGTGGTTGGCTCCTCCTCCTGTGTGGTGGTTGGCTCATGCTCATGGAGGCAACTTGCTCAGGACTAATCGTGATGTCTCGCGAGACCCAGCAAGTTGCAGTTCTTTGAAAAGAAAGGGTGAGCTGCAGGATCTCTGTGTGGTCGGCCATCATGACCCTGTTGTTTTGTCCAGCGTGCCATGGGCCTAGGCCTTTGACTTTTCCAGCCTCCAGAATTGTGAGTTTGTAAAGTAAATCTCTGTCTTTATAAAGTCATTGCACTCGGGGGTCTCTGTTGGCAATGCACCTGCCGTTTGCTAGGTTGTGGACTAGATTTCCCCTGCTCTCAAATCCCACGTTCCCCTCAATCCCTTATCAGTTGTGTGTGACGGTCCCGAAGGAGAAGCCACGCGCCCACATTTGACTTGTCCCGCTGTCCTGACCGCGGCTGTCAGAGATGGGCAGGACTTCCGTGTGGCTGCTGGGCAGCAGCGCAGCGGGGAGGGTGGTTGGACAGCTGCTTTCCTTGGGCGTTGCTGTAGGATAGCGAGATGGCCTCAGGGCATCTGGGCCAGCCGCATACACGTGCGCTTCCCTGGAAGCCCATCACACTGGTTTCAGTTTCTATTTGGTTTATTTCCTGTTTCTTCCACGAGTGTGAGAGACAGGGCTACAGAGCGTGCAGGCAAGCTCTCAGCTCCAGCAGGGCCCAACCCCGCCGCCTGGAGCTCGCGTGCGTACACATGCTGGTGTCTTCAGGGGTCTCTGGATGTGACCTGGAGCTGTCCCTTGGGCTCAGCCTCATGGAGCCCTCTTTTACCACTGTTGCAGCCCAACCCTCATAATTCTCATTTCTGTAGGTAACTGCTGGAGAGCTCAGTGATTGAGTTGAGCTGTCACCACCTTTTTCTTTTTCTTTTTTTTCCTCAGATGAGGAGGGACATTTTTATCTGTTCTCCCCTCTCTTCAGCCCCTCATTGCTGGAGTCAAGGGACCAGTGCCCAGCAGGCTGTCAGTGGGGCCTCTCCCCTAGAGGGATACACCTTGGGGCCTGTGCCAACTGGGACGAGAGGGACACTTGTTCCAGCACCAGGGCTTGCCGGGCCCACGGGGTGTCCTGGAAGCCCAGAGACCATGACATGGGGGGCAGGCCTCCACAGTGCAGGCAGCACAGGCAGGAACTGGAGCCCAGACAGTCACAGGGACCCCAAACCCCTGTTTCTGCTTCGCAGTTTTGGCATCTATTTTTGAAATCGTATATTTCTCCCCATTTTGCCCACTAATGACACCAGTCATAATTCTGGAACTGAATTCAGAAGCACAGCTGAGCGCAATCTGTCTCACATGATACACGGGATGCATTTTATCACAAAAAGCTGGGGCCATTTGTACCTGACAAGAGTGCAGCTAGAATGATTTCTGTGCCTATATTTGGTAGAAAATTAAGCCAATTCAATGCCCAGTTCTGGACATTGACTAGTTTTCTACCTAATATTATGCAGTTCGTGGAGCTTGACTGTAGTTGTGCCAGACTTGGGTTATAAGCATGAAGTAGATATCTAACTAACTCTTCAACCTGTTTGTGATTCTAAAAAGGATTACTTAGACTTGAGTACTGGCCAGGGTAAGGCTATGGACATTCCATGTCTGGATTTTCCTAAGTTATTAAAAAAAAAGGAATGAATGGCTTTCTGGGAAGATTGATAAATGGACTCTGAGTTGCCCACACCAGTGCCTTTGACTGAGAGCACAAAGGCAGCCCAGTGGTCCTGATCCATCAGGAAGGGCTGAGTTACAGCCTCCCACATCCATGTGCTTAAGCCCTGCCCAGGACCTCAGAATGTGGCTGTTTGGAGACAGGATCTTTAAAGAAGAGACTAAGGCAAAACAAGGGCACGAGGGTGGGCCTTCATCCCACCCAACTGGGGTTCTTACAGGGAGCTGCCAGGACAGGGACACACAGCCAAGAAGAGAGGCCTGGGGACCAGCCCCACCACACCTGGTCCTGGGCTCCAGCCTCCAGAGCGACACCAGCTGAATGTCCACCTGTCGGGCTGCCTGGTCTGTGGCCGTGGTTACGGCAGCCTGAGCAGGCCTGCTCCTCAGCTCTGCTTTTTATGGACTTTGCATATTAATGGGATCGTGCCACGTGTGACCTTTTGTGTTGGGGTTCTTTCACTCAGCATAAGGTTTTCGAGGGTCCTCCATGTGCTAGCTTGTGCTGGGCTTTGGATGTGTCCCCCAGAAGCATGTGTTGGAAACAGCCAACCACCATGTTCATATGAAGTGGTGGGACACCAGGAGGTGGTGAGGCCATAGGGGTCTGCCCTTGTGAGTGGGCTAATGCTGTTACTGTGGGAGGGGGTGCCTAGCTTTTGTTTTCCTTTTATTTTTTTGCTATAGGGTGCGTGCACTCACCAGAAGGACAGAGAGAGACAGAGAGACAGAAAGCAAGAAATCACCCCCTGGGGGGACGGCCACACTGCAATCCCTTCTCCTCCATTCTCCTCTTGGGATCTTGGGCACACACGCACACACGCCTGGCTTGAGTTTAAGCCACCGGGTCCGGGACTCAAACCACAGTCAACTACATGGGAGTCCAGCGACATAGCCATTACGCCATCTGCTGGTCCCTGGGTGCCTTGTTAAAAGAGGAGTTCAGCCTTTTTATCTCTCTCTCTCACTCTCTCTTTGTCTCCTGTCTTTGCCTTTCTGCATCCCTTTGTGGGATGACACAGCAAGAAGATCCTCACTAGATGCTGGCCCCTCGCTCTTGGACTTCCCAGCCTCCAGAACCGTGAGCCTGTGCTTCCCTGTTTATTAACATGACCAGGCCTGTGATGTTCTGTTCTATTGGCACAAAATAGGCCAAAGAGCTGGCATTGGCAGTTTGTCTGCTGCCGCAGAGCCGCCCATAGTGTGGTGTTCCACACGTTACCTACCCGTTTTCCATTCTGGACATGTAGACGGTTTCCAGTTCGGAGCTATCATGAATTCTGAAGCTGTACACATCTATGCAGGTCTCTGTGCGGACACGCTTTTGTTTCTCTCGCGCAGATATATAGGGGCGCTTAAACCGAGTTCTGAGACCAAGAGGCACTAGAAGGGGGCGACGAGGTTGGAAGAGGATCCGTGAGGTGGGTGGAGGGTGGGGATATAGGACGCCACTGAGGTTGAACACCCTCGCTATGAGGTAAGGAGGAATTTCCAGGCTAGTGTGGTTGAGCAGCTTGAGCAGGGCCTCAGGGAGTAGGAGCCTGGGATATAAATACTCCGTAGGTCCTAAATACGTGGGGAGGACAGCGAGAACAATATTTTAGGAAGGAAGGTTTGGAAATGGGGGTGAAGGAGGGAATGGGGCAGTGAGTCGTGGGTAGTTAGGGGTTCAGAACGGTGTAAGGCAAGCAGGATTCTGTTGTGGTCATTGCCAGAGGGGGCATGTGTTGGCCAGAGAGGGAGGCAGAGGAGTGGGGGAGGGGAGAAAGCACTCCGAGGGGAGCGTGGTTGCATGGCGATCGGTTTTCCTCATTCCTCCTTCCTGTCAGGATTCTGGGCACACGTACACATGTGCCAATGCTTTTCAAGTCACCGGGGCAGAGATCTGAGCTACGATCAGCCGTGCGGGGTCCCACTCCCAGCGCACAGTGCTTACCCGCTGTGGTCGGGCCACCCACGCAAACGATGATTCGCAGTCCGGTCACAGCGCTGGGACCGGAAAAGAAAGCACAGCTCTGAAGACGGCAGAGAACCTGCCGAGAAACCTTCCCGCAGCTCTCCGGTGCACACTGGGAAACACTCACACTCAATTGCTGGTCACTCCCTAGGCCTCCCCTGCAAAATTAATTCTCCGCCTATGGAAAAGCACGAGTTCTTTAAAATCTCCATGTTATATATACTTGAGCAGTACTCAGAAATAACTATAAAATGACAAAATATGAATAAACTGTTAAATTGAACAGACTAAAATTCACGAGAGGCTTTGAATCTGACATAACATAGACAGTAAATGACTAAAAATTCCAAATGAGCAGAGAAAACGTCTGTCGTGTCAAATGTATTAATCCCACCAGTCTAATATATATACTTAATTAAAATAGCAAAGCCATCTGTCCAACGGCTTCTCAGTGAAACTTTAATTAGTTGTCTCAATTTTATTATGTAGCAGAGAGAAAGGTCTAGAGTTGATTTCTTCCTAGCAGATTTGGAAACTGGGAAGTGATACGGAAATGTCTCCTTCAGTGACATTTGAGAAGGGAAGAGACACCCAGCGTGTCCCTCGTCGGTGTCTCTGTAGCCGACGGGATGAAGACTTGCGTTCCAGGTTCACACTCCTCGCAGCACATTCAGCCCCACGTTTGGACTCTTGTCGTCTCCAGCCAGATTTTACCGGTGGTCATACTTAAGAAGCTCCATAGAACTAAGCTAGGAAGACCAACTTTCTCTAGGTTTTATTTCTTACTAGAAATTAATTACAGGAGGGACCAGCCTATGGCGTCATGGTTACGATGCTGGACTTCCACGTGGTTAACCGCAGTTCAAGTCCCGGACCTGGTGGCTTAAACTCATGCCAGACGGATGTGCATGTTGCCCAAAATCCCAAGAAAAGAATGGAGAAGGGATTGCAGAGTGGCCATCTTCCCTGGGGTGGGGTTTCTTGCTTTCTGTCTCTCTGTCTCTTTCTTTCCAGAGAGCACACGTGCCCTATAGCAAAAACCTCTTAAGGAAAAAAAAAGTAATTACAGAAAACTTTTGTCTTTTGGGATGCTGGAGGATGTAACTGGATACAGATAAGAAAAGCAGAAGGGGAATAAAGCCAAACAGGGAGAAACAAGCAGGTGACCATTTAACATGCAGACTGAATCTGAGCCGATTACTCTCCAATCACAAATTCTCTGTATACAGACTCTGTGCGTCCCCGTAAGGGGATATAATTAGCCGACTGAACAGAACACACGGCTTCTCCATTTCACAAATGCTGCGCCGAATGTGCGTCGGCCATGGACTAAGTTACTCCTAACATCCAAACAATTTGGAAGTAATTGACTCTTTGGATAATAAGGTCCTTGGGGTTTTTCTGTTTCCCCAAAGATGTCTTAATAAACATCAATTAGCATTACGTAGGTCTATAGCTGTACATGGAAAGAGTCTTTATTCGTTTCTCCTGTTTGTGAGAATTTTGGGTAAACTGAGTTGACTGTCCCCATGGCTAGGCGAACACAGGTGTGCCCTCTCTTTATGGGGTTTGCCGTATCTTACTTTGCTGGCCTTCCCCAGTTCAAAAAAGTTTCATCACACATACTACTGTGTCCAGTGTGCCTTTCTAGATCATTCTAGCCCATACCCCTGGCCTTTATTCCAGATTTCTCGCAGCGTTTTGTCTCCGTAGTTTGGAGCACTGGAGATATGTTCACATAGGTGCCTTATGCTGCGCTGCCTTAGAAAGATTCCAGGTCAGATTTACCTTGCTCTGGGCATGTGCTAGTTACTAAGTGGGGTGCTTATTCCCACGTATAGTCAGGAATTATGTCCAGGTGAATGTCACAGGGCCCCGTAGTGGTGACACCCAGCCAGGAATGTTTGTCACGCAGTGGGCGGTCCGGGCGGGAGGAGCACTGGCACGGCACAGTGCGGCACATTGTGCTGTGGGTTCTACCTTTCTGTGGTTCTTGTCCTCGCCCGTGCCTCATGGCCACAGAATGGGTGCCCCACCTTGTGCTTCACATCCACTTTCTCCAGAAAGAGAGGGAGGGGAAAGAGAAGAAGAAACCAATGAGAAGATGTGGGGCTTCCCGAAGCAGGAGAGTCAGAAGTTCGGCTATCCCATTAATCTTGCCCTTCCCTCCCTGGACGTAGCTCTGTCACACTGACAATGCCAGCTGCAAGGGAGGCTGGGAAGTTCAGGTTGGGAAAAACACAAAACAAACGAACAAAAAACCTATGCATAATGTTACCCTAAAACCATTTGGTTTCTATGAGTAAGGAAAAAGCGGGGATGAGTATTAACTAGCCTCTGTGCAGTGTAGGAAGCGAGATGGGATTCCTGGCTGCAGAAGGAATGTCTCCGAATGCCTTACAGACCCCCCAGACATCCTGAGCAGGTGCAAGGGTATCCCAGGCCACGGGAAGCACTGAGCAATTCCTGCTGTCGTGCACCAGGGGAAGACGCGGCATTCGGCGGCCATTTGGGAAATCATGGAGTAGAGACGCTTGTCTGAAACTCAGAACAGCCCAAGTGGTCCTGCCACTGAGTCTTCTTGGAGACGCCTCATGGGGGGATGTTTGCTCTCAATTACTTGCTTCTGAGGAACAACCCCCACGCCCCCCCGCCGTCTCTCCAGTTCCCTTTCAGTGTGTGGATGCTCAAGCTGTCCTCCCAGGGAGCTAGCCCAAGTCTGGTGTGAACTGGAGCACCCGTGGGGTTCACGAGCTCCTCGTGATTCTGACATGCACCTGTTAGCAGACCATGGGCAGGCGATGACCAGCGGTGTCCTACGGAGAAACTGAACTCCTCCCCTCAGTACATATGTGTGTGTTTCATGCTAAAAATGAAAGCCACTGCCAGATACATAAGAAGGTCTGTCCCCAGCTCGTCACTCACCTTACTCGTCACACCATTCGGCTCTTCTTGACAGCATTTGAAATCCAGATTTCCTTTGAGCCTGAAGATCCATCGTCCTTAGGGTACAGTTGCTCACACTGGTGAGCGCTGTTTGTGCTCGGTGTAATTGCTCAGTCAGTCCCAGCAGCCACACTGTCGTGTCTCATTTTATGCGATGCCACCCTGGGAGCCGAGCGCTGAGAATCCTGGCCAAGGCCCATGGCAGGTAAAAGAGCTGGGTAGGTGTGTGATTCCGTGTTGCCTGGCTCTTCTGATGCTAGAAGGGAAGAAATGGGCGTGGATAGAACCTCCAAAGCAATGACGGGGAGACCCAAATCTCATACATGGGGCAGTGACCAAATTGGGGAGCTACCATATCCACCACCTCGAAATCATCTCTTTGTGTTGAGAACATTCAAAATCGTCTGTTCTAGATTTTTTTTTTGAAACATACAATATGTTGTTATGTGTAGTCACCCATAGTGTTGTTCCACTGTAAAATGTACTCATCCTATTTAACTATTTTATCCACTAACCAACTGTCCCAGCACCTAATACCCATTGTACTGCTCTCAACCTCCACGAGAACAACTGTTTCAGCTTTTACATATGTGTGAGGACATAGGGCTTTTCTCTTTCTGCACCTGGCTTTTTCACCTAACATGGTGTCCTCTAGGCGTGTCCATGCTGCCTTGGATGGCAGGATTTCATTCTTTTAAATGCCTGAATAATGTTCATTGTGTCTATATAGCGCACTTTCTTCATCCATTCACCTGCGGATGGACTCTGAGGTTGACTCCGTATCTTGGCAGTTAGGGATCGGGCTGCTGTGAGCGCTGGTGTGCAGATAGCCCCACGGCACACTGACGTTAGGGATCGGGCCGCTGTGAACGCTGGCAGGCAGATAGCCCCACGACACACTAACAGCCTTTTCTTGGACATAGGCCCAGTGAGGGGATTATTGCATTATACAGCAGTTCTAATTTTAGTTTTTTGAGGAACTTCCAGACAGCTATCCATAATAGCTCTATTAGTTTAAATTCTCACCAGCAATGTAAAAGAGTACCCCTTTCTTTTATTTTTGTTGGAGAGGTTTTTGCTATAGGGTGTGTGCACTCGCCAGAAAGACAGAGAGAGACAGAGAGATAGAAAGCAAGAAATCACCCCCCCCAGGGGTGTTGGGGGGATGGCCACGCTGCAATCCCTTCTCCTTTATTTTCCTATCGGGATCTTGGGCACGCATACACACACGCCCAGTGTGAGTTTAAGCCATCCGATCCGGGGCTTGAACCGTGGTCAGCTACATGGGAGTTCAGCCACATAGCCATTATGCTAACTGCTAATCCCAGGTACCCCTTTCTTTATAGCCATGCCAGCAATATTTTTGTTTGTTTTGGTCTTTTAATAATAGCTATTCTAACTTTAGCATATCCTTGATTAGTGGTGTTGAGCTACCCAAATACCAATTCATTCTTCACAGAAATAGAAAAAGTAGTCATAAAATTATATGAAATTGCAACAACAATTAAAATAAAAAACCCTCAGATAGTGAAAACAATCCCAAGCAAAAGAGTGAAGCCTGAAGTGTCACATTACTGGATTTCAAAATGTAGTACAAAGCTATGGTAACCAGAACAGCATAGTATTAGCAAAAACTAGACACAATGGAATAGAATAGAGAACCCAGAAATAAATCTACATATATATGGCCAAATGATTTTCCACAAAGGTGCCAAGAAAGACAGTCTGTTCAATAAATGGAGCTGGGAAGACTGGACATACATATGCAGAAGAATGAAGCGAGACTCCTGTCTCTTACCATACACAAAAATCAACTCCAAATGGCCTACAGACTTAAATATAAGACCCCAAACTGAAATCAGAAGAAAACATAGGGGAAACACTTCAATATATTATATTTATCTTTGCAAAGAGTTTTTTTATTAAAGTCTCAAAAGCATTAGTGTTAAAAGCAAAAGTAGGATGGAATTATATCAAACCAAAAAGCTTTTGCACAGTAAAGTAAATGAAAGAGTGAAGAGATAACTTAGAGAATGGGACAAATATTTGCAAGGGATAAATAACAAGAATATGTAACCAACTCAAACAACACACCAACAAAAAAACAAATAATCCAATTAAAAACAGGCATGTATACACTATGGAATACTACTCAGCCATTAAAAAAAAGAACAGTGAGATCCTGTCATTTGGTAGAAAGTGGAAGAATATGGAAGATTTAATGCTAAGGAAAGCAATGCCTATGAAAGAGAGGCATTGTATGTCCCTGCTTAATATATACCAAATGCCTGCACTCTATGATAGAAACTAAAAGAATGGAAGGCATGAAAGCATGAAAAACAACTATGGATATCAGAGATAGCATGGGAGGATCGCTGGAAATGGGGCGGGAGGAAGGAGGGAATCAAGAGAAAAAGAAAAATTCAATGGACCACCCCCCAAAAAGGAAAATTATGTTGATGACAATGTGTATGGTAATTTCTTTGGCCAAATGAACATATAGCATATCCATGCTGGAAAAATTCATTTTAAATGTAAAGATACACAGTGAATGAGTGTAAATGATAAGAAAAAAAGAAAAGGAAAGGGAGAAAAACAACAGGCAAATGGGAACAGGATGATGGTGCAGCGATAAGACGTGTTGCTCACAGAGGCTGACCCACACAGGGCAGTTTCTCCCTACATACGCCAGGTACATGCGTACCTCTGATCCGGGGCTGGCTGGGGCCAGGGCTCAATCTTGGCATTGAAACCTTGTTGAAGTACTCTCTCTCTGAAGAAATAAATAAACTTTAAAAATGAAACAAACAGGGTCAGCTGATGGTACAGTGGTTAAGACAGCTGGATCCCACATAGGTAACTGCATGGTTTGAGTCCTGCACCCAGCAGCTTGAAAAACACTCTGGATGTGTGTGCTTGCATGCCCCAAATCTCAAGAGGTCAATAGAGAAGGGATTGCAGTGTGACCATTCCCCATGGAGGTGCTCTCTCACTTTCCTTCCCTCTGGCAATTGTACATGCCCTCTGGCAAAATTTTTAAAAATAAAATAGGGACCAGCAGTTGGTGTAATGGCTATGTCGCCGGACTCCCATGTAGTCAACCGTGGTTCGAGTCCCAGATTCGGTGGCTTAAACTTGCGCTGGGCGTGTGTGTGTGTGCATGCCCAAGATCCTGAGAGGAGAATGGAGGAGAAGGGATTGTGGTGTGGCTGTCCCCCTGGGGGTGATTTCTTGCGTTCTGTCTCTCTGTCTCTTTCTGGCAAGCATACATGCTGTAGAGCAAAAACCTCTCCAAAAATAAAATAAAGTAAAATAAAATAAAATAAAATAAAATAAAATAAACAGAAAACGGTCCAATGATCTGAGTAGCCATTTCTCAAAGGAAGACCTGTAAGCAGCCAATATGTATATGATGTAATGTTACATGTTTTTCTCTCAGTGCTTCGATCGCTGCCCTTTGTGTAGCTCGACTCACTCTCATTGTTTGTGCTTGGTCACGACCATTTGTGGGCGAGGTATGTGCCATGGCCACCCTCATCTCTCTCACTCAGATTCCCAGGTGACTCCTCGGAAATGCTAAGCGGAGCTCCCCCTCGACCCCTTCCTAGGCCGGGCAGATTAGAAAGAGCCTTCTCATCCTCAGTCCCTGGTCTGCTCACCTGGGTTTGTTCGCAGGTCTGAGGCATGTTTGTGGAAGAAAACACTTTGTTTAGGCAGCTTCCCCTGCTGATCGCAACAGACTTACGTAGGACGATCAGCCGTGGCACCAGGAAATGGGGTGGGCCTGGTGGAACCCAGGGGCCGCTGTGAGCGCAGCAAGTGCCAGGGCAGGTAGGATGGGTGAGGCGTGGGTCCTGGCTGAGCTATGGAGAGAGCTCTGTGGCAGGCAGGAGTTGGCAGAGGTTTGGGGGCAGGGTGGTAATTTGGCCTCATCTTAGATACAGGCTTAAAAACAGACGTGTCCTAGACACACAGTGTGAGATACGCAGGCAGCCAAGGCCGACGAGGCAGGGGTGACAGCACTCGCTGGCTCCGTGGCTGCACTCTATGGCAGGCGCGAGTCTTCTGGTTTTCGTACCTCTCCCCCCTCCCTCCCACGCTATCTGTGCGATGCCTGCGCTGTGACAGGTGGAGAGGGGGTCTTTAGACAAATCAGTGTATGTTACCCTCACTATCAGCGTTCCAAAACGGTTTGTCTTTGCACACTTTTGGGAAGTGAACAGTCTGCCTTGGCCCGGCCAGGGTGGGGCCAGGGCCTTTCTTCAAAGCTGGTCCTGCCTGGCCACGAGACTGAGGCCTTGGTTTAGAGAAAAATCCCTGATTGATTTTCCTTGATTAATTCTGACTCATGATCTTTTCTCAGAAAGGCACCTTAATTTTAGAGAACTTGGAAGGCCCCCAAGCCCGAGTCCTTAAGAGCCTTTCTGGTGAGAAGAGACCCATGCCAGCACTTCGCAATGCGGAGCGGGAGGGAGATATCACCCCACCGCCCTTGCTTCTTACACGCAGGTCTTCGCTCTTCAGAGAACACAGTTGTGTCCGCTCACTTGTCAAGAGTTTTGTTTCTCTGTTAACAACTCCTGCCTACACCTGTCCCCTCAGAAAACAAAGGTGGTTACTGAAGACTAGTAGGTCGATCGAGTATCCCCAAGGCCATGCCGGGCTTGGGGAGCAGGGAGCCACTGACCCACCTCAGGTCCCCAGGGCTGATGAGGCATTTTGCAGTGGAAGAAGGGGGTGCGCACGTGGGAACCCACAAGATGCTCCCTCCCTGCACCGGGGCTCCCGCCTGTGGGCACTGGGCAGGGGACAGGGTGGACGTGGTTTCGAGGAGGCAGCTGAGTTGTCGCCGGGAGACTGGCCATGGCGAGGTTCACTAAGCAGGGTGGTGCCAACACCCACGGGAGGGCCCTACCATACCAGGAGGGCACCACACGCTCTTGAGGGAGGCAGGGCCTTGAGAGTCCCCACAGGAGGGAGCCAGGGCCTGCGGGGAGTCTTTACAGGAGAGTCACTCCTCACAGGGTGGGTCCATCCCTGAGAAAGGACTCGGTCCCCCTAGGAAGGATTTAGTTCGCAGAGAAGATTCAGTCACAGGAGAGTGTCCCCACAGGAGAGATCAGTCCGTGGAAAGAAGCCAGTCCGTATAGGAGAGAGCCAGGGGAGGGAGGCAGTCTTTGCAAGAGGGAGTCCATCCTAGTGGAAGGATTCAGGCCGCTGCTCAGTCCCTTAGGAGGCACTCGGCACCCATGGGGGGGACAGCCCCTGAGGGAGAGGCCAGCGCTGTGGGAGGGTTGCTGTCAGCTGGCAGATCCGTCCGCCTTCCGCAGCGTGAGCCTCTCCTACTCTGGAGCCTCTCCCACCCGGGGAGCCTCTCCCACCCAGGGAGCCTCTCCCACCCGGGGGGCCTCTCCCACCTGGGGAGCCTCTCCCACCTGGGGGGCCTCTCCCACCTGGGGAGCCTCTCCCACCCGGGGAGCACCCACCCCTCCTGGAGGTGGAGGGTGAGGAGAGGCGGAGGCAAGCACGGCTGTCAGGCCTGACTGAGGCTGAGAGCCTGGAGCAGGAGGGCAGGGAGCTGCGAGGGTCAGCTGGCTCTTCCTGCTCTCCGAGGGGCCTCCTCACAGTAACCTTGGGAGACAAAGCACTCCCTGACAGTGGTTCCAGGTGCACAGGAGGGCTTGGGGGTGGCTGGCAGACAGGGAAGGAGCCGAGGGACGCCATTCCCAGCTGGGGCTCAGGCGGCTGCTCCCCACGGGTCCTCTGGACTGCACCAACTGCCTCCCTCAGCCCCAAGAAGGGAGAAGCACCCCTACCTTCCAGCGACCAGCTCCGTCCCTCGGAGGTCATCGTTGTTACTGAAGAATCTCTGTAGATTTTACATTGACTAGATCTAGTAGGTCATGTACTTCCCCGAATCAAACAGAGACATTATTTGTGACTATCAATAATTATTTTCTTATTAATGTAATTAAAGATCTCATTCTTTTCTATCTGGTAGCCTAGGAGAAATGAATCTTCCAATTATCTTCACTTTCAGGTTCTTCTTTTCTTTTTTTTTCAGAATATCTCTAATTATCACTCTTGCTACAAGTATAATCGACTTGCATAAATTAGATTCTATTCTTAGCCTCGAGTTAGCTGCCCTTCTTGTCTCTGGCACGTTGCATGTTGTGGTGACACATTCTAAGCTAACACATCTATCCCACCACCACCCAAACCGAAAGGACCAAGCCGAAATGCTGCGCTCCTGAGTCAGGACGCACAGTGGGACGGTGTAACACACACCTTCGCCTCAGCCTCCCGGATCTCAGGGTCGGCTGACGGGTGGATCTCTTCCCACTGATTGCTGACCTATCCTCCGGCCTGTGGTGCCCGTGTCCTGTGAGCATGGCACAGGAGTCAGTCTGAGTGGGTGCAGCAGGTCACTGGTTATGACGTGGGGCTGCACCGTCCTGCTCCACTGGGAGTTACCGTGTTACCCTCGCGCTGTGCCTGATTGACGTGGGGTGCTATGCCGTGGGGGTACACAGGGCCGCCGTGGTGCACAGTCCAGCATGGTTAGGTGGCAGGCGGGTAAGGGTTACCGTGGTGGTTCTGTTAGAGAAGCTGGAACTCCTGGCCTGCTGCTTACTTGACAGACACCAAGTCGTGCTGCGTCTGGGCTCTGGTTCTAGGGGCTGCCGTCCCACGGGAGGAAGGCAGTCTCCTCCCCGGCCGTAAGCCAGCCCAGGGCTGAGCGCTGTGCCGTGGGCTTAGCCAGCAGGCATCGTGCCCGGAAGCTGAGGCGGAGGCTATGGGGCAGGTTGGAGGCGGGGAGGTTCTGCGCAGTCCGGTAGCACGACCTCTAGGGTGAGGCAGTACCCCAAAGTGGGGCTCACGCAGGAGGGACTTTGTTCCTGGGCAGATCCCAGGCATGGCGGGGCCTACTCTGACCTCTGTCCCCTGTGTCCCCTCCGCCTGGAAAACACTGAGACTGTCAGAGGCTGCTGTACAGCTCAGGGACCCCCAGGCCTTCGGTCAGTGACTTGTGGACCAAGCCGGACCGCTGTAAATGCTGGGTCGCTTTTGGACACTCGCGTTGGAGTAAGCGTGTCCTTGTCAGCGCTGGTCGGCTCAGCTGCCCCGCTGCCGTGTGCGCCACCACCCTGGCCTGCCAGACACTCGGGCTGGCCTCCTCACCGTCTCACCCCGGGGCTGCCGGAACCGCTGGCTGCTGAGGCCCCAGGAGCACAAGGGCATGGCTGGAGGCGGGTGTGGCTGCCGAGTCGTCCCCACCAAGCGGGGCCCCACCACGCTGCTGGCACAGGCGGGGCTGGTACCTGCGCCGCCTTTCGGTCTTTAAATGTCTTGGCGAAAGGATGGTGTCATGGCAAGGCTGGGCCTGCTGGCCACCGGACATCGCTCTGGCCTGGTGCCCACTCGCTCTGCCTGCAGAGGGACGGGACTCACTGGCACGCCTGGTGGAGCCACTCGGTGTCACTTCCATTTCCAAAGGAGTGTGCGTTTGTCACCCCGGAGGGTCAGGCATGCCCAGGCTCCAGGCTCCACACAGGAAGACGTGATGGGTGCGGAGCGCGTCCTAGGAGGCCCCGGGAGCGAGCTGGGACCTCGGCCTTCCCGCAGACGAGCCCACCCAGCCGTGTGGGGGCGCCCTGCAGCCAGCTCAGTGGGTGGCTCTCCCTCGGCACTCCATCCATGGCTCGACCCTGGGCCTGGTACTACGTAAGGACCAGGAAGGCGTCGGGGCACTTTACAGCTCTGCCCTGCCTGGTCGGATGCTGGGGTCTCTGCCAGGAAGCCTCCGTGGCCTTGAACACCCTACTCAGCCCTTCAGGCCAGTTTCCGTGGGCTGGCATTTCGGGCAGTGGCGCTCACCTCTGCTGCCCTTGCAGGACGTGCTCATTTGCACGGGCCCTCTCCCACTAGAGGGGGGGGGCTAAAGGGAGGCCGTTACTGTGGAGCGCGTCCCATCCCGTCTCGTCCCGTCCCACCGGGGCTGCTCACGGGACTGCTGGCGGCCGCTGGAATAGCCGGCCTGATTCCCACAGCTCAGGAGGATGGAGGATGCGGTCCAGGGTCGGGGTGGCAGCAGGGCTGCTTCTTCCTGAGGCCTCCCTCCTCTGCCTGCGGACGCCACCATCTCCCGGTGTCCTCAGTGTCATCCTGTGCGTGTCCGTGTCAGAGCCTCTTCCTACAGCGACCCCCGCCAGGGCGGACCTCGTTTTACCTTAATTGCATCTCTGAAAATTCTTCTCCGAACAGCCACACCCCGAGGTACGGGGGGTCAGAGCTTCGACCTGGGGGCCTAGGACATAAATGAATCCCTCAGCGACCCTCGAGCTAAGCATGGTGGCTGATGGCGTGAGGAGTCACAGAGGTGAACCCCTGGGCTGAGCCCCGGGTACCTTCTCAGGGCTTGTACCCACAGCCGTCCCTGTCGCTCTGCCCCTTGCAGGTGGCCTGTCATATCGGGGACGTTTTCAACGCTGCTCTTTCTTTTTTTTTTTTAAAGATTTATTTATTTATTTAATTCTATTTGTTGCTATTATTAATTTATTATTTTAACTTGGCCAGAGAGAGAGAAAAGGAAAGTGAGAAAGCAAGCTGCTTGAACCACACTCAACCAAGTGGGAGTCCAGCACCTTAGCCACCATGCCACCTACCGGCCCCCAAGGGAATGCTGCTCCTCTGCGGCAGCTCCGACATCCCGGCCAGTCCCTCTGCCGAGCCTCAGGTCTGCACAGAGTGGCTCGCCCACTCTTCCCCCAGGCAGTCGTGGGGTATATTCCACCGACTCACTGGACCGCACTCTCCCCTCCTGTGCCCCTCCCCCACCTAGCAATGCCTCTCCTGGGCTCTCCCCTGCAAACCAGCCCCCTCTCCGCCATATTCTTCACATGGCCACCTGCCTATTGCACATCCCACTTCTCTGGTCTGCTGATCACCCCACGTTCAGACTGAGCCCCCTGAATCACATAAACACCCCTCACTTGTTCCCAGGAGCCTCTTCTGAGCCCCTGACACCCTGGGGCATCCCTGTTCTAGGCCAGCCCACGGGACCTGCTCCCTCCCACCATGGGCCTGTCCTCTGGCCAGGTTGCTGCCCCTGTAGAGTCCCTGGGTGGCGTGCCCTGCCTAGCAGCCAGCTCCAGCCTCTGTCTTGGATATCGCTGCCCCTGTCAGTCCCCCAAGGGCGAGAGCAGACCTGGAGGGTTTGTGTCCCCAGGACGTGCCCTGCACAGAGCAGAGACCGAGCCCTTGCTGGGCGTGCTTCTCCAGAGGGACCTAGTTCGCCCCACGTAGCACTCCCCGGCGTCTCTAACTGTCCCCGGCACCTGTCTCCACACACACTGCACCCGAAAGAGACTCACGTGTGACTCCAGGAACGAGAGGCACTTCCAGCTCTTTGTCAGCATAGGCACGTTCTCCGAGGGCGTGGGAGACAGGACCTTCACTCACCACCTGCCAGGCCTGCTGGCTGAAGGTGGTAGCGACGGCTCCTGGTGTGTGGCCAGGCCCAGGTACCTTCTGCCCCTCAGGGAGCGTGGATTCTCTGCCTCAGCTTCACATGTGTACAATAAAGCGGGCCCTCGTGGCGTCACTATGAGAGCTGGCACGCAAGCCAGAGTGCTCAGGCCGGCCTCGCCCAGGAGCACGATGAGAGCCACTCAGACCCGTCCTGCTGGGTGCAGAGCCACCGGCGCCTGCACCCTCAGCCTGGCCTGCGGAGCCCCTGGCGCAGCCCGGCGGCCCGCTTCTCCCCTGCCCTGCCCACTGCGCAGAATGGCAGTAAGCCACCAAGAGCCCTTCCTCAGAATGTGAGAGGCCCCAGATCTTGAGTGTCCCTTGCCCGTGGCTAACGGCGCCCCCCCTGTCACCCCCAGCCCAGTGGACGTGTGCTGCCAGGTGCGTCTGAGGTTCAGCAGGAATGGCCACGTGCAGGGATCCCGCGTCTTGTTTGAAACTCCACTGCAGACGCCATCGCGTGCCCCCGCGGCCCCCGCACAGCCTACTCACAAGTCCCTACTTGAGTTTTGCACCGAGAGAAGGTTGGTCTTCTTTTTCTATTCGTTTTTGGTCTTGACACAAATTTGGGAGTTTTCTTTTTGTTAGAAAATAAAAATGGTGCAGCAGTCCCTCGACTCGCACTGCTGGACCCTGTGAGGAGGTACCAGGCTCGCGTCCCTGGCCCCTTGTGCATGCTGGGTGTGCACATGCCCACGACGCCCGTGACTGGGGCTGGCTGAGGCTGGGAGGGGTCGTGGGTGAAGACACTGTTGGGGATGCCTGCCTGTCTCTCTCTCGTGGAAGAAATAAATGGAAGGAAAGAACATGATGCCCCCAGAGAAGTTTCCTTTTTCACTTTGGCTATCAGGAAGCCCAATGCCCAGCTGTAAAATCAGCTTAATTCAGGTCCCTTCAACCAGAGTTTTCCCTTGGGCTCCAGGACCGCTTTCCAGACCGCTTTGCTGTCCCTGGTGAGGTATGAGGAGCAGAACCACGTGGGGCAGTGTCATGGGCTCCCCTCCGTCTCTCACGGCGAGGTGTCCGTCTTAGGTCTCCCTGTGACATTCTAGCCTGAAGCCCTCACAGCGTCCTCTCACGTCCATCAGGGCCCAGCGAGCCATCGTCCTGGGTAAACACGAAACTGGCTCTGGGCGCACAGTGCGGCCTTGAAAAGCAGGTAGGATCCCGGGCTTAGACATTCAAATCCTATGCAAATATGATGGTGAATGGATGAATCGGAAAAATGCGCTTTGAGAAGGGCTGGCCTCTGGTTTCAGTATCGCCTTTTATTTGAAAATAGGCAAACAGAAGAGGAATTATACCTATTTGCTTTTTCTGTTGAATATGTTAATGGTTTGTTCTGTCTGAGGAAACCTGATGTTTAGCTGAAGTTGACAGAAACCACAAGTGGACGTGTCAAAACAAGCCAGAGAAAGTTACTTTTGATGTGTTTTATTGAGATATCCGAGGTACTTTCCAATTATTTTATGCCAAGAGAGGTAGTTCTTCACAAAAAGTGATTTCTTTTGAAAACCACAAGTGTAGCTTGTCAGACCTCAAGTATCAGCAGATCTATCCCTGGGGAAGTTCTGAGTGGCCCGGCTCCTGGCAGGGGAAGGCAGCGTGTTTGCCGGGAGCGGCCAGCGGACGCAGTGCTGTGTGGACTGCTCCCTGGAGGAGGGCCGTCGCAGGCTCTGCAACCCTGCTGGGCAAGCCGAGGGCATCCTGTGTTCTGGGCAGCTGGCATGTGGCCGGGGGCCACCCTGGGCGCCAGGATTGCATCTGCTGGTCACGGGCCCGGAGCCCCCCTGATCCTGGACCCTCGGCCTAAAACGGGGAGGGCAGATAGCATGCAGGGGCATCGGGGCTCAGACGAGGCGACCCCGCCACGTGCCTGGCCCAGCGCCTGGTGCAAAGCCCCATGAGAGAACGTATGTCTTCTGCCCTAGAGAGAGAGGCCCCTGTCACCCCTGCCCCCTGCCAGCCTGCAGAGGTGACAGCTTAGCACACCCAGCTCTGCACACGCCGAGACTCCGGCTCCTGGCAGCAGGGAGAGATGGAAGCCTTTGTAGACGCCGGGGCTGTGCACACGTGAAGTATGTACTTTCCGAGGCCCGCAGTTTTCAAAGGTGACTTAAGGAACGTTCACAAACACAAAGACAATGGGAAGGGAGGTGTTTTCAGATTAGACAGAAACCACATGAAAGCTACTTCGGAAGAGGAGCGGGGTCTGAACTTGACTCCACAGAGGGCGGGTGGAGCCGCCGAGCGCCGCTGAGGGCCGGACCCCAGCACGGCCAGGAGGGGCTCAGGCAGTGGAACCCAGGGGGGCGGAGAGCAGGAGGCGCCAGGCAGGGTGGGGCTGGGGATCCCCTTGCCAGCCCCACCCCCCCCACCTGCTCCCAGGTTTTGGAAAACCACCTTCTTCTCTGATGGGACTACAGCTGGGACATGCCTCTGAGGGCACCAGCCGGGTGAGGGGGCTTTGCCTGGCACCCCCAGAGGACTGGGGAGCATGGCCTCTGTGTGCGAAATCTCGGTTTGCCCCTGAAGTTTCCCAGTCTCTAGAGAAGAGGATGAAGATGAGGAACCCAGGCCACAGGCCCTTCCAGGCCTGTGAGGGGCAGCACCCTGGAAGATGGGGTGTGCCGAGGGCCGCCACCGAGCAGGTGTGGTCTCCGGCCCCTCGCTGAGGCTCTGGGCAGCCATTACCGCACAGAGACCGTGGGTGCCCCACTGCCGTACTTGGGTCTGGCGGAGTGGGCACAGCGCCCTGGCAGACCAAGGGCCCCTCCCGCTGCTGGAACTCTCTCTGGGACCATGCCAGCCTTTCAGCCCCCCCAACTTTTGGGTCTCCGCGAGGAGGAGGAGACTGGTCTCTGCAGGTGCCCAGGGTAGGCCCAGCCCTCTCTCCTCCCAGGCTGTGCCGCTCAACCACGTGGGCTGAGGGATCGCAGCTTCGGGGGAAGTGCTTGGCCTGCCCTCAGAGCTCAGTGACCAGGATGGAGAGGACCAAGGCCCTGGGTGGGGGTCAGTGGCAGGGCCCCCGGGCTCGTGTGCCACCGGGACAGACGGGGCTGGAGGAGAGAGGCTGCTGGGCCCTGCCAGGTGTGGGCACAGAGAGGGCCCTGGGACCACAGCCCAGGGAGAGGCAGCCCTGGACACTGCTCCTGGCCCCGGGGCACGGTAAAGCTGGGCTGTGTGAGACCTCGCTTCTCCCACCTCCCACCGCCCTGGCTGGGTCTGGCTCCTGGGGATGTCCGCACAGGCAGAATGAGCAGGGCCGAGTATGCGAACGTGCGGGGCCACCTACTGGTCCTCGCAGTGTGGGGTGACATGCTGAGGTCGGGCCGGGGTGCTTGGCTGACGAGTGAGGCCACCACGCTGGGCCTGGACTCGCTGTGGCTGTGGGCCTTTGGCAGCGTCATGCGAACTCACCGGCCCCCGCCCGCAGCCACCTGGGAAGAACAGCAATTGCACCTCTGCTGCGGCACCGTGGCTCTGTCCCTCCGCTCCGAGCGGGGCCCACGAGCCCACAGCGGCAGCACAGGCTTCCCCGAGGGCGCAGGGTTGTGATCTGGGGCCAGAGGCCGAGCAGCGTGCCTTCGACGCCTCTCCTGAGTCCTCCTCCCTGGTGCTTCACGGAGCCTCCGCCTTGCCGGCTGCCGTGACGGCCGGGCTCAGAATCTGTGTCCTCCTCTCCGCCGTCTCGCTGGGGCTCCCACGGGCCCTGCATGCTCTGTCTGTAACTGCCAAGCCCAAGGCCCGGCCAGGGCCCAGTCACCTGGGCATTCCACACAGACCCTGATGTCAAACAGACACTCCCTCCCCCGGCTCCCGCCTGAGATCGCCCTGTCTGTGTGACCCTTGCCCTCTGCCCCTGGACACTGAGCTCAGGGTCAACCTTGACATCATCCCCTCCCTCCTCTCTGGCTTCTCCTGAACCCAGTGTCGGTGCCAGCCACCCTCCAGGCCGGGCTTTCCTGCACCCTGCCTGTAGTGAGATCCCAGGTAAGGATCTGGGTCCTCACGGCCTGGATCAACCCATTCCAGGGACGGAGGTGGGCTGCATCTCACAGTGGTCACCCCCAGGGCGGGTGCCTGCCACACGGTCACACGGGAAGGTGACAATGGCCGGCCGTGACCACCCAGCCACATGGCTGAGTCCAGGCCTGACTGGTGTCTGCGTCCCCCGTGGGCTGGACGACGACTGATGTCAGAGCTGCCAGTCTGTGTCACCCTGCGTGACAGTGTCTCCGAGCTCCCACATGTCACAGAGCTGTGAGAACGAACACGCCCGTGCCGAGGCAGTCGGCGGCGTGGCACTGGAGCCCCACCGCCCCTGCAGAGCCGCCGGATGCAAACCCATAGTCCCAGCACGGGATCCGAGCTTGCCCACTGCTGCGCAGGCCCGCTGTCCCCCAGCATGGGGACGGCTGGGGAAGAGGCTGGCCACACATCCCACTGGAGGGATGTGATGCCCAGCTCTGAAGGCTGGAGAGTGGGGCCACCCCGCTCCAGGGGAGCCAGGCGATGCGGCTAGTCCCCGCCCTGCGGGTCTGGCCCCATCTGCAGGCAGAGGCTGGCTGGGTGGCCGCTCATCCAGCTCGGGCAGGCCCGTGGATGGCCCTGCCGTGTGGGGCTGAGCACAGCTGTCCAGCGGCCAGCCCTCACATCCCGCTCTCCTGCCAGCACCTTCTCCCGTCCCTGGTCTCTGGCTGAGGTCGAGGCGAGGCCTGGCTGTTCGGTTCAGACTCTGGTCAAAGCAGTTCTGGTGGGTCCAGGGCTCTCCTCTCTCTCACATACTCACGCCTTGAAGTGCACTTTTGCCGAAATCCCACCTTGCCCTTTGCCAAACTCTGGTCTCCCCAGGGGTCCTGGTCCTTGCTGCCTGTGGTCGGGTGCTGACTGCGGGAGGCGGCCTGTCCTGCTGTGGCAGGTCCCCACGGTTCCCGCCCCTGGGCCTCCTCGGCCATCTCTCAGAAGGCGCAGCCGGAGGCCAGCGGCGGCGTGCAGGGTGTGTGCCCTGTGCGTGCGGCGGGTCTGGGCTTCGCTGGTTACGGCTCACCAGCCCGTCGGGGTGAGGGGAGGCTCTGCAGCGGGCAGCGGGCAGCCTGTCTGGAAGGCAGACAAGGAACTGATCAGGTTGGAACCTGAAGGCGCTGTAGGTGCCCTGGCTGCAGCGAGGCGCTGGCAAGGGGGACGGTGGCGTGAAAGCTCGCCGGGTGTAGAGCGGTCACGGCTTTAGCTCAGGCCAAGAGGTGAGTGGGCGGGAGCCAGAGCTGCCCTCTCGGGCCTGGCCGGCCCGGTCCCGCTGGTGGAAGTGTCCGTGGGTGGGCTGGTCCTGCAGCCTGGAGGCCCGAGCACAGCTGAGGCCACAGGGCCCGGCGCTCCCACGTGCGGTGGCCTGCCTGTGCTGACACCTCGGTGAGGACGTTATTCCCACCCAGTTGCTTCCTTCTCACTGGGGGTCAGCCCTGGGCCAGGATGACGGGCTGTGCAGGAGTGGAGACCATGGTTGGGGCGGAGGGGCCCCCTCATCTGGGGGTTGCCCCTGCTCTCCGTCACCGTGCCCACGTGCCTGACGGCTTGAGCTCCAGCTTCCTGGCCACGCCCTCCCCTGTGCACACGGTGGAATGGGCAGTGTGGCTTGAGAGTCTGGTCCGTCTGGTCCTGTTCCCCATGTCACAGGCCTCGGGTGACTGATGGTGACGTCCTCCACAAGCTCAGTCCCCATCGGCCTCTGTACAGAGACCTCCAACCTTCCAGAGCACGTCCCCTCCCAAAGGCAGCTCCAAGTGTCTGGGTCTCAGCGCTGCCATTGGGGTGCCCACAGTGCACCTGCGTGGACCGCCTGCTCCAGACCCTGCCCCAGCCCGCCCTCGGCCTCTGCTTGCCCACGTGGCCCCACACGTGGACCTGCTTCTGTGCCGTCCTGTCCCAGGTGTGGGTTCTGTACCCTGATGTTTCCGCCCAGACATTGCCATGTGCTCTTGGTAGCCTCTCTGCCCAGGGTCTGCTCCGGTGTGGGTGCACGTGGAAAGCCACAGCCCGCAGCCCAGGGCCGGCTTCTCACGCGGCGTCCTTTCCGGAGATGCATGTGGACGTGCGGTGGACAGTGCTTCCCCTGCTGAGTGGTGCTCCGCGGTGTGGACCTAGCAGTGGCTGCTCCCCGCTGAGGTGCACACGGGCTATCCCCAATCTGGGGCTGCCCCGAGGATGCTGCTGCAGCGCTGGTGCCTGACACAGGCTCTGTGAGTGCGCTGCGCTGTGCCCGCACCGTCCTGGGGTTGTCACGAGAGCTCCGCCTGCCAGAGCGCCCCCGGGAGGCTGTGTCTGTGGGCGTGGGCCTGGCTTTGAGCCTCTCGTGTTGGGTCGTCTTGGACAAGTGAACTCGTTGTGTGCGGTCGGGTTTCCTCCCAGTGGGCCTGGACCCGTGACTAGGCGAGCTCACGGGGCCAAGCACTAGGTCAGCCGCGCACAGTAGGCCCTCAGGGTGCAGAGGTCAATTTGCCACTGCAATGGGCAATGGCGGACGCAGGACGTGGCACGTCTGCGAGGGCTGAGTCTCCCTCCCGGCGCAGCCTTCCTGGTGACCTCCAGGTAAAGAGCCCGGCACCTATAAAACCTGTTCGTACTTATTTTATGGACGTTCTTATCGATAGGCTCCGCCCACTCAGGCCTACCTCTCAGTAGATTATTTCCTTTTTGTTCCTGAAGCACAGGTACTTTCCTGCCAAGATAGGGGCATTTTTCCGGTCCGTTCAAACCCCAATATGTCATTTAGATTTATAAGAAACACACCCAATGCCAAGCCCTTGGGGCCTGTGAAGCACACAATGGGAGGGTTAGCAAGGGAAAGGCCTCGGCCCTGACCCTCCCCACACCAAGGGCTGCTGGGAGGAGTCCAGAGGCAGGCGGAGACCAGCTGAGGGGTTCCAGCAGCCTCGGCCCCTCGGGGTTGGAGAGTTGGCACTCTGTGCCCGTCTCAGTTCACAGCCTCTCTGCCAGGGGCTGGCCCTGAGCGATTGCACCATCCCTGGGGAGACCAGGATGCAGCTCCAGACGAGTCACAGCTACCTGGCAGGGGCCCTGGTGCTGAGGGGGGGTCCCAAGTGTGCCCCCCACCCCCGTTCAGGAAAGTCAGGCTGGTCTTGCAGCTTTTGTTAAAGGTGGTCCCCAAACTAAGTGCCCGGCAGCAGAATTGTGCTTTGGTCCCGTAGATGGATTTGCTGGGATCTGGAAAAAGTCGAGGTGTCTTTAGGCTGCCCACTCATGCTTTCCAGTTTCAGGGGCTTGTCATAGTAATTCTGGTGAGTGCCAGGTTCCAGTGAAGTCCTAGGTGGGGTGAAACGGTGCAGGGACAGGCTTCTGTCTGCACACAGCACAGCTGCTCGGAAAACGGGCAGGACACCAGGGGGTATCCTGGCAGTGCAGGGGAGGGGCGGCCAGGGGGCTGGGTGAGTCTTGTAATTTAAACAGACAGAAGTTCTGGGATGGAAAATGTGCTTTTTGAGGCGCACACCCCAGCCCTGCATTTTTTGCAGACTTGAGCTCTGGGTAATAGGTCTTGGGACCCATTCATCTTTGTCGAGGGCCAGTCAGGAGGATGGTGACACGGCTGTGTCACACCCTCAGCAGAGCCGGAGCTGAAGTGACCTGGTCCCCAGACCCTCATGCCATGTGCAGGCTGTGAGGTGAGTGGCCCTGGCGCAGCAGCACCAGGTGACCGGACACCCACACCCGGCTCTGCGGCCTTCATGTGTGGTCGTTAGCTGGCGAGTATGAAAGTTAGCATTGGACGGAGGTCGGACCATGGGGGTGCCTAGGGGTGCCTGGGAGGGGTCTCACACCACCACCTACCACACCACCTACCACTGCTGTGTGCTCCGGGGCTCCCAGGGCGGCCATGCTGCGCCCACCAGCCCAGGGTTTCATCATCTGCTAGATGCTAGGTTGTCTTTGGCGCCGGCGACGTGGTGAGCCCCGGCAGCAGCAGTGGTCGGTGGGCGCAGGGCCTGCGGGGAAGTGGGTCAGTGGGCTCCTTGCTGCTTGAGCCACGTGTAGTTCTAGCAGTCCTGTTTCCAGGGCATCCAGCCTCTCTGTGGCCCAGAGCAGCGTTTGTGTTAAACACCATCACCCATGGCCCCCAGGGTTTGGGACCCCATGGGACACCATGTACCCAAATGTCAGCAAGCTTAGGAGGCCAGAGCCACGGTCCGCTCGGGGCTGCCAGGGTGAGGGTGCTGTTGACCAGCGTGTCCCTCGGTGCTGTCCCTCACTGTCCCACTCAGTCCACATTGCAGCCTTGTGGAGTGGGTGCCATGTGTCCACTTTACACCTGAGGAAACTGAGGCCCAGCAGTGGAATGACCCGCCTGGGCCGGGCACCCACTGACTGCCCAGTCCCACAGCGGGCACTGGAGGAGGTGCTCCTGCCTTGGCTGCCCACGCCCAGCATGGCGGCCTCACTTCAGTCTGCAGAGGTGGCTGGATGGTGGCCAGGAGAGGTCCACTCTGCACCCCACGTGCAGCTGCCCTGCCAAGCTATGCCAGCTGACCTGCGGAGCCGGGCCCAGGACCACTGCTCATCTCGATATAGGTTCTGCCTGCCCGGCATTGCTCTCTGTACCAGGCCTCACGGGTGGCCATTGCTGGGGAGACTTGGCAAATAGTCCCGAGGCCACCCGACGCTGGCTGCATACACCAGGAGCCCCAGCACCTCAGAGGGTCTCTGCACGGGCAGTGTTCACGGTGGTGCATCAGCTCCAGGGCCCTGGGCGCTGCTGGCAGGGCGGGCGCTGGCACCCCCGCTGCTTGTCCATTATCTCCAGATCTCCACCTCAGAGACAGCCCAGCCCGCTGCCAGCTCGGCGCAGCCTGCAGGGTGGGCACGTGTGAGGAGTCTCTGTCTCCACGGTGAGAAGCTGGGTCCCGGCGGCATCCCAGGCCGAGCTCGCACAGACCCGGCTCCATCTTCTCACAGTCTGGAACAGCTACACAGACCACGCGTCTCCGGTATTCATGCTCTCGCTGCGACTGATGCCAGTGACTGTGCCTCCTCAGGGGAGGGGTCCCAGGCTGCCCGTCCCCTCCCTCTGGCCCCCTCTGTGCTTGCTCTGCAGGCATCGTCCTCTCGCTGCAGTGTCAAACCATCGACATTACTGAGGACCCCAAAGAGCTTTCGTGTATTGTATTTAAGAGTAAACCTGAGAACAAAAGGTATTTATTAATTTATTAAAAAATTAAAAATAACAAGGAATTTATTACAGAATATATTTTTAGAGAAGCAAGTGTGGCATCGATTTATATTTTTACCAATGTCTTTAATTTCTGGCTTAGAACAGGACAGCTGAGTTCTCATCTTTGCCCCTGTGTCTAATCTTTTTATTCTAATCAGCTTTAAGAAAATATCACTCCATTCTATACAGTCAGCCAACTGAAGCCATGCAAACGGTTTTGGGGAGCTCCATTCACAGCCTTGCACGGCAGGCAGTCTCCACATCGACTTGAGAACATTCCAATCAGCCCCAGAAAAACTCTCTATTGATTGGCAGCCACTCCCTGTCCCCTCCCAGCCCACTTCACTGGCAGCAGCCACTTACCTCCTGTCCCCGTGGTTTTCCCAAGTTAGAATTTCATTTAATGGCTTCGTTCACTCTGGTCCCTATCCGTATTGCTGCTCACTCGCATCGTGACCGCCCCAGGTTGTCCGTGTCCACTGCATTTTGTTCACTCCTTGATCCACTAACAGACGTTTGGGTGTCCCCACTCCAGCTATTTTGCATAATGCTGTTATGAAGGTGCATGTCCAAGGTGTTGTGTGCTCCTACATTTTCCCTTCTCTGGTTGTATATTTAGGAAGGTCATAGGTCACAGGGAGTCTGCAGGGTGTTGCTAAGTTGGTTTCTGAAGTAGCTGTTCACTGTACATTCCCACCCGCAGTGTGCGAGAGCTGCAAGTTCACGTCCTTGCCAACACTCTGATCTCCGCCTTTTAGGAAGTGTGTGTGTGTGTGTGTGTGTGTGTGTGAGAGAGAGAGAGAGAGAGAGAGAGAGAGAGAGAGAGAGAGAGGAGTGTTTCCGACAGGATCCTGCCGTTGCAGTCCTCGGCCCTTGCCTTCCTGCGTGGTCAGGATTACAGATGTCTACTGCTGTGCCTGGCCTGCTCGGGTTGGTTGGGACCCAAACCAGGCTTCCTCTGTGACCCAGCCTCGTGCAGGGTGGCCTTCACCTGCGCCACCATGGCTGCCTTTCTTACTCTAGCCCTTCTAGTGGCTTTGATGTTTTCCCTCACGCAGTTTGGACTTGCGTTGCCCTTCGGCTGGGGATGATAAGCCTCTTCGTGTGCCTATTGGCTGTATGTTTTCTTTGGCGAAATGTCAATGCAGACTCTTCACTCAATTTTAATTGGATTATTTATTTTTTAAGTTATTATTGTTCTTTAATAATTGTGTTGTAGGAGTACTTCATATAGTCTTAGCAGATACTTGATTTGAAAATATTTTCTCCTGTTCTCGAGGTTGTCTTTTTCACTTTCTCAATGGCATCCTTTGAAACACACACGTTTTTAATTTTGATAAAGCTCAAATTATCTAGTTTTTGTTGTTGTTGTTGTTGTTGTTACTGTTTGTGTTTTTGGTGTCATAGCTAAGGGCTTATTTTCTAGTCTAAGTTCAAGAAAATGCACTCTTATGTTGTCTTGTAAGAATTTCATAGTTTTATCTTCTGTAGTTATGTTCATGCTGAGTTAGTATTTGTGTGTGGTATGAGGTGGGGTACAGCTTCATTCTTTCACACATGTATATCCAGTTGTCCCAACACCGTTTGATGGAAAGACTCTTTCTCCCCATTGAACTATCTTAGGACCCTTGTTCAAAGTCAGTTGATCATAGAGATGAGGGTTAATTTCTGCACCTTCAGTTGAACTTCATTATCTATGTCTCTTTCTTTACACTAGTACCACACTCTATCGACTACTCTCTAGTCAATAGCAAGTTCATAGTAAGTTTTAAATCAGGATGTGCTAGTTTTCCAACTTTTTTTTTTTTTTAAGATTTATTATGTTATTATGGGCCTCTTGCATTTCTATATGAATTTTAGGATTAGCTTGCTAATTTTCAAAAAAAGAAAGTAGGATGTTCATAGGAATTGTGTTGACTCCGTAGATCAATTTGGAGAGTGTTGCCTTTTTAACAATATTAAATTTCAACCCATGAATGTGAAATACCTTTCCATTTTATTTATTTATTTTTTTAGATTCTCTTAAGGTTTTTCCACAACGTTTTGTAGTTTTCAGGGTATGTGTTTTGTACTTGTTAAATTTATTGCTAAGTATTTTATTCTTTTTGATGCTGGTATAAATGGATTTGTTTTCTTAATTTTATTTTTAGATTGCTCACTACTGGTGCATGGAGTACAATAGACTTTTGTACTCTGCAACTTTGCTGGACTTGTTTACTTGTTGTAATATTTTTTTAGTGAATTCATTAGGATTTTCTACATACAAGATCATATCAGCTGTGGAAAGAGATAGTTTTATTTGCTTTCAAATCTTGGCAACTTTTATTTCATTTTCTTGCCTAACTGCCCTGGTTGGAACCTCCGGTACAATGTTGAATAGAAGTAATGAGAATGGACATCTTTGTCTGGTTCCTGATTTAATAGGAAAAGCATTCAGTCTGTCACCATTAAGTATGACACCAGGGGTGGGTGTATTACAGATGGCCTTTATTGGGTTGAGGAAGTTCCCTTTTATTCTAGTTTGTTGACTGTTTTATCATGAAAGGATGTTATATTTTGTCTTAGGTTTTCTCTCTATCTACCAATATGGTCATGTTCTTTTTTCTATTAATATGGATTGATTGGTCTTTATATGTTGGATCAACTTTTCATTCATTAGGAAAGTTCCACTCGATTATGGATTACTATCTGTTTTAATGTTGCTGAATTCTGTTTGCTAGTATTTTGTTGAGGATTTTTGTATTTATAGTCGTACAAAAGAACTGATTAGTAATTTTCTTGTGATTTATTTTTCTGGCTTTGAAAACAGGTTGATACTGACCTCATAGGATAAGTTTTTTGAATAAATTTTTAAATATTTTTGAATAGTTTGTGGATAACCGATATTAATTCTTTCAAAGATGTATGGTAAATTCAGTGACACCGTCAGGAACCAGGCTTTTCGTTGGTGGATGTTTGAAGATTACCAGTTAAATCTGTTCACTTGTTATAGCTTCATTCAGATTTTGTATTTATTCTTAAGGCAATTTTGACAGTTTGTTCCTTTCTAGGAGCTTGTTCATTTTGTGTAAATGATCTAATTTGCTGCAACACAGTGTTTGCAGTACTCTACTATAATTTTATTTCTGTAAGGTTGGTAGTGATGTCCCACTTTTACTTCTGAATTTAGTTAATTTACGTCTTCTAGATAACAGTTTGTTGATTTTTTTGATCTTTTCAAAGAAGTGACTTGATTTTCTTAACTGCATCTATTTTTTCCTACTCTGTTTTATTGGTTTCTGATCTAATCTTTACTGTTTTCTTCTTTCTGCTTGCTTTAGGTTCATTTCCTTTTTTCTAGTGTCTGAAGGTAGAAAGTTGGGCTGTCAGTATGAGATTTTTCTTCTTTTTTAGTATAGATTGTTACAACTCTAAATGTCTCTGAAATTACTTTTTTATCTGAATCCCATACATTTTGGTATGTTGTATTTGTTTGTTTGTTTGTTTCTTGAGAGATTTTCGCTATAGGGCGCATGCGCTCGCCAGAAGACAGAGAGAGACAGAGAGACAGAAAGCGAGAAATCACCCCCCAGGGGGGATGGCCTCACCACAATCCCTTCTCCTCCATTCTCCTCTCGGGATCTCTCCTCACGCACATGCGCCCGGTGTGAGTTTAAGCCACTGAGTCTGGGACTCAAACTGCAGTCGACTACATGGAAGTCCAGCGACATAGCCATTATGCTAACTGCTGGTCCCGGTATGTTGTGTTTTTTACTTCCAATCATTTCAAAATATTTTCTAACTTCCATTGATATTTCATTTACTCATTATTTAACAGAAAGTTGTTTAATTTCTACAGATTTTTCAATGCACTATTTTCATCTATTCTTTATTGCTAATAACAGAAATTCCTGAGTCTGGGTGATTTATAAAGAATAAAGGTTTTTTCAGTGTATCGTTTTGGGAGATCAAGGTCCAAGATTACAATCTTCTTATTGGGATTTCCCTGTAAAGGTATCACGGGGTGTCACATGGTGAGAGATGAAATGAAAGCTTGTGCCTGTGTTCACGTCACTCTGTTTCTGTGTGCTCTTCTCATAAAGCTGGTAGGAATCAATCATGACACCCACCCTGATGACTCTATGTAATCCTAATCACCCCCTAAAGGCCCCACCTCGTAATAACATAACTAAATTAAGTTTCCTCCCTCTCAACATTGTTACAGTGGCTCATCCACTTTTTTTAAAAAAATGCTTAGGTTTGTTTTGTCATAGGGTGCATGTGCTCACCGGAGAAGAGACAAAGAGATACAGAGAGAGGGAAAAGTGAGAAATCACCCCTTGGCGGGGGTGGCCTTGCTGTAATCCCTTCTCCTCCCTTCTCTCGGGATTTTAAGCATGCATGCACATGTGCCTGGCACATGTGATTTTCAGGCTGCTGGGTCTGGGACTTGAACCACAGTTGGCTATGTGCCACGGTTAAGTCCAGTGTCTTAACTACCATGCCCCTTGCTGGCTCCAAGGTTCATCCAATTTTAACACATGAATTTGAGGAGGGGTCACATTTAAATTAGAAAATTTACCAAAATTGGGACCTGCAGTTAGTGGAATGGCTATGTCGCTGGACTCCCAGGTAGCTGACTGCGGTTTGAGTCCTGGACCCGGTGGCTTAAACTCACGTCGGGCATGTGTGTGTGCATGCCCAAGATCCCGAGAGGAGAATGGAGGAGAAGGGATTGTGGTATGACCATTCCCCCGGGGGGTTGATTTCTCGCTTTCTGTCTCTCTTTCTTTTTCTGGTTTTCTGGTGAGAGCATGTGATGCCCTATAGCAAAAATCTCTCTCTCAAAAAAAAAAAAAAAAAAAAAAAAAAAAAAGAAAAAGAAAAAGAAAAAGAAAATTTACCAAAATTATTTCTATTACTGATTTCTAATTTCATTTCATTGATGCTGGAGAACTTTCTTTGTATAATTTACATCTATTAACACATATGGGGTATATTTTAAGGTCTCCTATATTGTCTGTCTTGAAGAATGTGCATTGTGGTGTTTTGAGGAGCGTTCTGTTGATGTTCAGCAGGGTAGTTGATTCACAGGTTGTCAAAGCTATTTGATCTGCCTAGTTGGTATATTATCGAAAGTAGAGTATTGAGGTCCACAGTCATTACTGCTGAATTGTGTACTTCTAACTTGAGTTCTGTCACTTTGTGTCATGTATGGTTTTTGGATTCCATTGTTAAAGCACACACGTTGATAATTGTTCTCTCTTCCTGATGAATTGACCCTTCCATCATTGTAAAATAGCCTTCTTTATATCTAGTAGCATTTTTCAAAAAAAGTCTATTTGTTTCAATGCTAGTAAAGCCACTCCAAGTCTTTTATAGTTGCTGTTATGATTATTTTTGCATGGTATACTTTTTCCTGTCCAGTAGATCTTGGAATCTAATGTGCATCTTGGAATGTATATCTTGGAATCTAACATGCATCTCCTATAGATCTCTTTTTTAAAATTTCAGCTTGTAGAACCAGCAGATGGCGTAGTGGTTATGTTGCTGGTCTCCCATGAAGTCGACCACGGTTCGTGTCCTAGACCCGATGGCTTGAAACTCATTCTGGGTGCGTGTGCATGCATGCCCAAAATCCAAACAGGAAATGGAAGAGAAGGGATTGCGGTATGGCCATACCCTGGGGGGTGATTTCTCACTTTCTATCTCTCTGTCTCTCTAGTGAGCACACGCTCCCTATAGCAAAAATCTCTCTTAAAAAAATTCTGCTTACTAATGTCTACCTTTTGACTGGATTGTCAATTTGTTCACATTTTGTGTTAGCACTATATGGTTGAATTTATTCTATCATTTTGTTTTCTGTTTTCTGTGTGTCTGGTGTTTCTCTCTTTCTCCTTTAATGTTTTGTACTATGTGAATATTTTGTAGTATAATAACATTTTAATTCCTATAATAATTTTTGTAACCATATATATTTTTTCTTTGTTTTATTTTCCAGAGGGCACATGTGCTTTCTGGAGAAAAATAGAGATTTACAATATATTTTAGAAATTGTTTTCTTAGTGATTGCTCTAGGCCTTACAGTACTTAGAGTTTCCTTCAGACTTACACTGCCCGTTCAGTGGGATATCAAGCTGTGACCCCACACAGCTCGCTCTTACCCTCTGCACTAGCAGTGCTGTACATTGCTATGCATTGTAAATCTAATAATAGGGTCTGACACTGTTCTATATAGTTGTGTATAATTTAAAGAGGCTGATGGAAGGAGAACGATCTGTGTATTTTTTGTTATATGAACCATCTTATATACCTTTTTTCTGTATTTCTATTATAAGTTATAATATTCATAACAATACATACTACAATATTGTTATATGATATAATAATATAAAAATATAACCTTATATAATGCAATTATTATAATAATATATTCATCTGATGGATTCAAATTAACATCTGATATTCCTTGCTTACTCTAATATATTGGGTCATCAGAAAATCATAGAAAAATGCATCATGACTTTTCTGATGACCAATAGTTTTACCATCAACCATATCCTTTTTGCTGCTATTGTGAAATGTATTATATATTTATATGTTATAGGTTCAGCGATACAATTGCATACATATAGTTTTATATCATCCCTTTTTCAGACAGTTAAGAGAGGACTAAAAGTGTGATTGTAACGTCTTTTATAATCGCAGGTGCAGTTACTTCAGCAGGATCCTTTCTTTCATGGTAATTTTCATTACCATCTTGTGTCACTTGCTTTTAGTCTGAAGAACTTCTTTTAGAATTTCTTGTAAGTTAGGTACACTAACAACAAATCTCTTGGGTTTTGTTTATCTGGAAATGACTATTTGATCTTTATTTATCAAAGCTAGTTTTTCTATAGAAATCTTGGTTGGTAGTTTTTTTCCTTTCATCACTATAAAGTGATATATATATGAACATATCATTTACTGCCTTTTGACCCCTATCGTTTCTGATGATAAATTAGCTGTTAATCCTTTTGATGTTCTGTTGCACGTTCTTATGTTTCTCCTGCTAATTCCAAGATGTTCTCTTTGTCTTTTAACATTTTTACTCTGATGTATCTGTGGAGCCATTGGATTCCATTGTTAAAGCACACAAATGTGTTTATCCTACTTGGAGACTGCTGAGTTTCTTAGATGTGCAGATTAGCAATTTCTAAATCAAATTCAGGAAGTTTTTGCTATTATGTCTTCAGATACTTCCTCTACGCCTTTTCCTCACTCCTCTCTTCCTGGTACTCTCATTATGAGTACACTGGTGCGCTTTGTGTGTCCCACATTTCTCTACGACGCTACTCATTTTTATTCCTTAATTTTTCTTTAGACTGTATAATTTCCGTCAGTCTATCTCCATGTTTTTGATTCTCCTGCCAGTTAAAATGTACTGTTGAACTCTTCTAGAGAATTTTTTTCATTGGTAGTTTCACTTTTCTATTCCAGAATTTTTATTCGAGTTGTTTGAATAATTTTCATTTTTTGTTGATATTCTCTATTTGATGGGATATATTGTAATACCTTCCTTCACTTCTTCTATTTAACTATTTGAATATATTTATGGTAGATGCTTTAAATGCTTGTTTGTTAATCCTGACAGCTGAGTCTACATTTTGTTATTGTTGTTGTTAAAAAATGGACATTTTAGGGCCAGCACATGGCGTGGTGGTTCAACTGGCGGATTCCACTTGGACCATGTGATTTGAGTGCCAGACTTGGTGGCTTGAGAAACATACTAGTCGTGTGTGCATGTGTGCCCCAAATCCCTCAAGGGGGGAGAAATGGAGGACTGGGGCTTGCAGCATGGTCATAGCCTACGGCGGGTGCTTCCTCTGTTGGTATCACACGCAACTGTTAACCTCTATAATACCCGCTATTGTTTTTGACAGTGTTTCTGGGTATAAATTGCTTTGCAGTCAGTTACAATGAAATTTATGCCTGTTTGCAGAGCTACTTTGGAGGGCCTGTCTTAGAGTCTTAGTCCACCACAGAAAAATCTCTTCCTAACTGTTTCTTTTCCTGGTTTCCTCTAGTAAACTATTAGCAGATTTACAGTTTAGGCTGTTGTATCTAAGAGCTTCTAGAGTCTTTCTAATTTCTTTTGGAGAGGTTTTTGCTATAGGGCACGTGTGCTCACCAGAAAGACAGAGAGACAGAAAGTGAGAAATCACCCCCCCGGGGGCATGGCCATGCCGCAATCCCTTCTCCTCCATTCTCCTTTTGGGATCTTGGGCACGCACGCACACGCGCCCTGCGTGAGTTTAAGCCACCGGGTCTGGGACTCAAACCGCGGTCGACCACATGAGAGTCCAGCGACATAGCCGTTACACCAACTACTGGTCCCCTTCCTAATTTCTTACCATCAAAATATCCACTGAGGTTTGAACTTTCTCACTTTGCTCTAAGGAGGAGCATCTGCTGCCATGAGGAGAGCGATGGAACTCTCTGTTCCTAACGCCTGTCTCCATTTTCTGGGCAAAACTGCTGCACCTCCTCTCTGGAGCTGGAGGTGACAGTGGCCTGCTGTTCAAGCAGGGCATTCACGGCGGTGTCAGCCTCTGGTCTTCTGAGCTCACTTGGACTGTGGGACCTCTGCCCTGTGAGTGTGGCGGGTAAGGGCCATTCCTGTGTGCTGCACCAGAGCTGGCATTCTGCCCTCTGAGTAGGCCTAGGCGCAAGGAGGGACTCCAAGGCTCTCAGCTGCTCTTGCTTGGAGTAAGCCTTCTGCAAACAACCCAGAGTTGAGGGTAATGAGAATTGCTGGTGGCCTGCCCCCCTCCGGGAAGAACCATAGCCCCGACCCGGATCCTGGAGCGAGAGAGAGCCCTAGGTCCTTGATTACATGAATTCAGAACAGAGCTGCCTTCACGCATAGCTGGGAGCGTTAGAGAATGGGTCATGGTTCAGATGCCATGGACTTGCTGTTGCTACTGAGACTCAACGGATTATCTTGGGACCAGCAGGCAGTGTAATGGTTATGTCTCTGGACTCCCACATAGTCGACCATGGTTCGAGTCCTAGACCTGGCAACTTAAAACTCATGCCAGGCACATGTGCATGCATGCCAAAAATCCCGAGAGGAGAGTGGAGGAGAAGGGATTGCAGCATGGCCATCCGCCCTGGGGGGTGCTTTCTCACTTTCTGTCTCTTTGTCTCTCCAGTGAGCACAAGCACCCTATGCAAAAATTGCTCTTAAAAAAGAAAGAAAGGGTTATCTCAAGTAGATTCTTTTGTATTTGCTAAATGCCCTTTACAAAATTTCCAGGGACTTTAATTTTTAAAATTATAGTCACCCGTTATGCCGGTCCCTGCGGGGGTCCACAGAGCGCCTCACACCGTCCTCGCGGTGGTACTACCCCTTGCCCACGTTGCTCATCACGGACTCTCCGGAAAACCCTACTGTATGCTGTGAAGGGCTGAGAGCAGAATGAGAAAGCTAACATCTTGGTGATGGACTGAGAGTAGCGTGGCCCTGTGGACCTTTCAGAAGGGGCCCAGAGGCCCTGAGGTCCCCCTGGACCACTGTGCACATCAGAGGTTCACGTAGTTATAAATGGCTGTTAGATGTCTGAGTGTTTCCAGCTCTGTTCTGAGACCCCGTCTCGCCTGTCTTCCTCTTAGATGAGCACACTCTTGGCTCACAGTGACCTTTCCCTCTGAATGTGTACCTCAGCCCGAGCGGTGTACCTGCTGCCTGAGACGTCTCCACTTGCGCGTCCTGAAGGCTCCAGGTGGTGCTGGGAGGTGAGCGCCTGGCCTCTCCAGCTTTTCCTGGCTCCTCGCAGGCAGTGGTCTTCCTCGAGTTGCTTGGGCCAGAAAATAAGGACCCGCTCCTCATAGCTGCTCCTCCAGCTGCTCGTACTCAGCTCAGGAAGCAGTGCTCTGGGGGGTCAACGTTACTGTCCCCTTCCGCAGCCCCTCAGTTCAGGCCGTCCTGGCCTCCCATGGAAAATCCGATGGTCGATTCGTCAGCCTGCCTGCCCCAGCCTGCCTGCTGTCGTTCTCACTGTGGGCAGAGGGGTCCCAATTTAAGAATCCAGTCATGCCTCCTTTTTTGCTTAAAGCCCCTCGACGGTTTACCACTGCCTTTAGGATGAAGTCTAGCAGCCGGCCTGTACCCTCCTCCGCAATGACTCGTCTCCTCAGCGAACCTAACGTTAAGCCCAGTCCTGGCCCTTAGGGGAAGTGTCCAAGTGCTTTGGAGAGCACCAAGCCCACCCACCCGCACAGTGCGCCCCTGTCGAGGACCAGCATTCGAGACTCCGTGCATTTCTCTGTTCTAATGCTGTCCGAAAGAAATTTCTATTCGCTGGCTCGTTACTGGTAAGATTAAACCCTTGTGCAAGAAAAGACGTTCCGTGTTGGTTTTAGTAAAATGAACAAAGAATTATACTTGAATTCGCAAATGTACTTCTATTTTTTTGTCTTGGAGTTTACACCAAAATACACTCTGGATCCTCGAGAGCAAGGAGTGCCTCTCCGGTGCCTGTGTCTGTGAGCAGGAAGGAGGGCACGGACGCACCTCTCCTTCCCGGGCTGAGTCCTGCCTCTTCTTTGTTCGGTCCTCACTGCAGCCAGGCAGGAAGCCCGGGCCCTGTTCATGCTTCTGTTAGGAAGCGTGCTTACTTGTCATCTTCTGTTGGGGTCTTCGACTTTATTAAAAGTGTCCATACCTTAACACACTGACTCTCGTCTGGAACGAGGAGAGCAGGGTCTGTGGAAGCCAAACGCGACGTCGTTCCAGAACAGGCGCTAATGCAGTAAGGACCTGCTCTCTGGAAACCCATGATCAGTGTGATTAATAAGTGTGTCTTGGATCCTAATGAATGAGCCAGCTAATTAGTCACCAGCCGCCTACACCAGTCGGGGGAGGGTGTGATGTGGGTTTGGGCAGGGAGGGCCTTTGGTCTCTTTATGGATTTTAATGCCACAATAGAATGGCCTGGTGTCCTGGGTGTGAGCCTGGAACAGGACCAGGCCATCGGCGGGAAGCCACGTGGAAGCCCGAGCCTGTTAATGGAGAGCTCACAGAGCTGCCCTGTGTTAGCATTTACTCTGACCCGCGTCCTGTGGGCCACACGGCAGGGGCTGGGTGAGGGGACGAAGGAACACAGCACTCTTAGCCGCTGGGTTTTACTTTTCTATTTCTTTTCTGAGAGAGAGGAGAGACAAACACCCTAAACAGGGTCTCACGTCTCGGTGCTTTGGGAGTCCCTGACCTTTCCCAGCCAGCCGAGGTCACAGACGTGCACATGCCTGGCGTGTACGGGCCCACCCAGAACCCACCTCACCTTCCACGTGGCTTCCTGCATTGCAGGGCGTGGCCCTACCACTGCTCCACTGTGGCCGGGCCTCTTCGCAACTGTTTCTGGTCATCTAAAATTATACCAAAATAAATGGTTTATTTTAAAAATATAAAAGCCCCCAAATTCTTACAGGGAGTGAATAAGAGCTCACGCAGTTCCTCCTCTCAGAGTCCACTCTGGCTGCCTGGGAACGCCCGCACAGCCCGGGAGGTGGCACGAGATGGTCAGTACTGCAGCAGGTCCCTTCCGGGACGTGGGAGGGCCGGACTTGCCAGGCCATCTCGATGACCCCGCCTCTCTGGACACCCTGCCATCCACGGTGTGCCTCACAGTGCAGTCAGGAGCGAGCAGCGTAAAATGCCACCCTCTGCTGCAGAATCCAGCTAGTGCCCTTTAACTGGTGACGCTGGGAAGCAGCTCTGCCGTGGGCGCTCTGGCCAGGAGTGAGCACCGCCTTTTGAATTGCTAATTGGGGATTTAGGCCCTAACTCAGGGCTAGGAGATGAAAGCCTGTGGTTTTGCTCTTTTCCAAAGGTAGGGAAAAGAGTGGCTCACTGGGGATCTGAGTGTCCTCTGCGAAATGCAGAACTGACAAGAAAGATGGGAAAGCTGTTGGTTTAGTCCTCAGAAGGTTGGGTCTCTGGATAACTGCTGTCTGCCAAAGCAATTCACACACAGTGGGCCTTCGCCTTGGGCCTGGAAGGAACCTCGGCGTGGACATGACTGGGCGAGGGCCGCTCCTGGGCCGCGGGCCGCACGTTGTAGAGGAGATGGGGCCAGACGTAAAGTGGCTGCAGAGGGGGCCTCGCGTTGGTTCCCAGTGCTGGGGTGGGGTGGGAGCGGTGCGGTGGCTGTCAGGAGACCTCACGTATGCAGAGAAGGGACCCTCATTCCCAGCAACCTCCCTGTGCCTGCCAAGGGCCCGAGAAGTCCCTGCTTGCAGTGCAGCTCTGTCGGTAAAGACACTCTTACAGGTCGGTCACACACACCCTGCTGGGAACGCGTTAGATCCTTTCCAGCTCCTCGGCTATGGCTACGGGAGATGTGTGGGCTGAGCAGGAGGGCCTGGGGGAAGGAGAACCCAAAGGCTCTGCCCGTCCAAGAGGAGCCCTAGGAGAGGGTGGTGGCGGCTGCTGGGGACAAAACCCACCCAGCACACGGCGTCCGAGGGCAACGGCTCAGGGACGCCACGTTGCTGGACTGCCACCAGCCAGACCTTCTCAGTCTGACCATCAGGGGCCCCTGCAGTTGGGCGGGGAAGCCCCTTGGCTCCTGTGTGCCCCAGGAACAGCGGGTAGCAAGAGCCTTGCAGTCATTCGTGCGTATTCTGTCTGTTGTCTCTGAACCTTATGGGGGCGCGTCCAGAACCCAGCTCTTCCATGTCTGAGTCCACTGCAGGGACAGCACATTAGTCCACTGTGGGCCTGGGCATAGTCAGGACCGTGGTAAAACGAGCCCCGCGTCTTCTGCAGCCTCTGCTGGGACCCCTCTGTCCCAGTACCTTTCTGCAAATGTTGAGACCCCACCACCTGCCTCGGCATTGCCACAGAGCCCTGTGGGAGCCTCTCAGACCTCGGAACTCCGTGTCACTTACGTGTGACCATACACATGTATGACACGTGCCACCGTCAGACCTGCCCTCTCATAGCTCCACGGGCAGCGGTGGTTTGCATGACAGCCACGCTGGGCCTCGCTCAGCGCTCCCTCACTCTGAGACACCCTTGGCATCTTCCACCTCGTCGGCCTGCGTGCTGCCGCCACACGTTGCCGGCAGAACTTCCAGGGGACATCGCAGTGCCCTTTCCTGACCTTGCCTGATATTCTGCCCTCAGAGGCCAGGGTATCTCTTCAGCTCACCTCCCCAGGCAGGCAGAGCGGGTTCGGAAGCCTGGGCGAGAGTACAGCCGTGTCCCTGGCGTGTCCCTGGTGAGTCCCTGGCATGTCCCCTGGCAGCTCCAGCCTCCCTTCCTGCCTCTCGCCCTCCCACACTCCTCTCACCTGCTTTCTCTGCAGAGCCCACCTGAGTCTGCTCCTGAGTTTGGTCAGTTCATGGCTCCTTCCCCCGGGAAGGCCTAACCCTAACCCTCCGGCAGCTTTGCCCTCAGGCCCTGCCTGCTCATTGGCTCCGGAACATGCTCTGTGAGGGTGTGAGCCACAGGCCTGGGTGCTGGCCGGGCTGGAGGGAGCCGGGTGCTGGCCGGGCTGGAGGGAGCCGGGTGCTGGCGGGTCTGGAGGGAGCCGGGTGCTGGCCGGTCTGGAGGGAGCTGGCCCTGAGTTATGCCAAGGGCTTGCTCTTTTTCAAAGGGAGGTAAAGCACCCCTTCTGCGGACGCTCTTTGCAGGATGCAGACGCTGACAAAGGCGAGAAGATGCTTCGGCCTCGTCCTTGGAAGGCTGTGTCTCAGGCCCATACATCTGTCCTGTTTGATAAACACACCAGAGCGATGCCCTGGAGTTGAAGCATTTTCTTTTTTTTGGAGAGGTTTTTGCTGTAGGGCGCATGAGCTCGCCAGACAGACAGAGAGAGACAGAGAGACAGAAAGCGAGAAATCACCCTCCAGGGGGGATGGCCACAATCCCTTCTCCTCCATTGTCCTCTCGGGACCTTGGGCATGCACACACACGCGCCCGGCGTGAGTTTAAGCCACCGGGTCCAGGACTCGAACCGCAGTCGACTATGTGGGAGTCCAGGGACACAGCCATTACGCTAACTGCTGGTCCCGAGTTGAAGCATTTTCTGACAGCACAGATGTTACCTGGGCACATCACCTCAGATGCTACGTCTCTTGCAGGGGTGACTCAGGCGGCCACGTGGTTACCCCGTGCTATGCAAGTGGGCAAATGCTTAGGGTTCACCCTTGGAATCCGCCTGGTGTTTCTCTGGGTCAGCCCGCGTCATGGCAAATCTCCATCCTCGGAGGCTGACTGGATTTCAAACACAGTTGGGCCTTTGGGATCCAACTCGAGTGCCCAGTAAAGGAGTTCTGAGCGAGTGACCAGGACACTGTAAAGATGAGTGTAAGTACTGAGGCCCGTGCACGTGTGTGAGTGTGAGCGTGAGCGTGCATGTCTGCTCCTATCTAACACTGTACAATTACTCACAGAACTTACCGGCTTCTAGCAGCAGTGCTCACTTTCCTGTCGCTGTGTCTGCTGGACTGGAGCCTGGGCAGGACCAATGGCGCACCTCGCTGGAGGCCTGTCCATGGCCACAGCCAGGTGTCATCTGGGCTGTCACCCGAAGGCGCGACCGGGGCTGGGGACCCCCTGCGTGGCTCTGTGCCGTGGAGGTGTGCACAGGTGCGTGCAGGCCCTCTGCATGCCCGCCCATGGCTGCTCGGCATCTTCATCGCGCAGTGCCGGTCCCGCGGGGCGAGCCGCCGACGGAGGTGGCAGCCCCAGTGCCATCTCTGACCAGGTCCGCGAGTCTCGCTCTGTCACCCGCAGCCCCTCTGCTGCTCACGGAGCCAGTCTTGACTCAAGGACAGAGGGTCAAAGGTGCTTACCCCTGTGGTGGCCATGGGGCTGTCCTGGGGCCTGGCCACCTCACCCTGTACGCAGCTGAGTGCTGTGTAGTGATGCAGTCAGAGAGGAGCAGTCCCTGGAGGTCGTCACAGGACGGTGGGGCATCGTGGCCATCGTGCCCCGCAGTGCAGTCTTCACTCAGGTGTCCGCGGAGGGCTGGTGCAGCCCTGCTCTGCCGTGTGCTGGCTGTGGAAGTCCAGTGCATACGACCACGTGCACCGTGTGATACTTGGCCACGGAAGACGGACTGGCGTGTGTATTGCCATGCCACGCCCTGTCAGTATCTCAGAGCCTTCCCCTCCGCGTCTCAGCCTCTGTCACTCTGAGCTCCTCATGTCCTCTTCTGCAGTGTTGTTCGTCGTGGTCCTTCCAGGGGGCAGGGGTGGCGTCGACGACAGTGGCACGGATGTGATTCTGAGCCCTGCAGAGCTACCTTCTGCGTCACTGTGGGAAGCATGGCCAGACTTAGGAGAGGAAGCGCGGATGCCTGGTTACGTCAGAATTTCGGATAAATGAATATTTTTTTGTAGCAGCATGCCCCATGCAATATTTCAGAAATACCCTAGAAATGTATCTCTTTTTACCTGAAATTCAGATTTAATAGGCAGCTCCAGTCATGGGACATTCCTTTCAGTGATTCCTGGAGAGTCGCAGTCCCTCGCGCCCACTCTGTACCTTCTCCAGAACAGAACAGAACAGAACAGAACTGGAACGGCCGCACAGTCCCTGGCGTGGCACCCGCCTGCGGAGCTCCGATGGCTGTGGATGGTGCTTATCCCTCAGACACGCTGAACAAAGAGGCAGGTTCTCTGCCTCCGGGGGCGTGTTGGCCGCCTGCTTTTCGCTGTGGCCCGGCGCGTGTGTTTCCCCGGAGCCTTCATCATGTGAGCAGTCGGAAGCTGCACGCAGGGAGAGCACTACAACCCAGAGGTAGGTACTGAATCCAGGGCCCGAGTCGGCCACTGCGAGCGCCCCTGAATGACCCTCACGCCTCTGCATTTTGTCAGGAGAAGACGGGAGACAAGAAGGTGACTAAACCACGGCGTCTCCCAGTGTCACGTCGCTTGGAAGGCCTCACGGAAGCCCTCTGTCATGACGTTCTGACCGTGCGTCCCGCAGGCCCTCCGGCAGACCACCATTCTCTGCCGGGACTCCGAGAACCAGCCAGGCGCTCGGCCTGGGCTCCAAGTGCCTGAGACGCTCGTGGGCCACGTGGACACTGTCTAGCACTGGCTTCTAGAGCAGCACGGGGGGTGGCGGGTGCCCTGAAGCTGGGCCCTGGCTGCAGTGGCCGTGGTGGCAGCCCACCCCTGAGCGCTTCTTAGTGCGTTAGCTGTTGTGATGACAGCTGTCACCTTGTCCCCCTGCCCATGCCCTCTAGGTCAGTGCCCTCCTGGGGGTGGCCGGCACAGCTGGGACAAGTGGGGAGGTCGGACGCACGGCCGCGTCACTCGAGGCAGAAGCTTCCAGCTGAGTCACGCCAAGACCAGGGCTCTGCAGCGGCGCGGTCTTCTGAGAGGGGTCTTCAGAGAGTTTGAGACAAAATGAGATTAAGACATGAGTTTGTTTTGATGCAAACAGTTGGAAAATCAAACAGTTTTTTGTAATGCACATCTTTCGGGACCCTTCGACATCCCCGCACATCCCTCGTGGTCATGGCTCCTCCGGGCGTGGTTGTGGAGTGGGAGCAGCGCAGACTCTCAGGCCCCAAGTCAGACCGTGGGTTCCAACCCAGTTCCCTTCTGCCCCATGAAGAGTGGGAGCTCTGGTCTCGGTAACGACCACCGCCCATCCCACACAGGATCACGGGGTCCCTGCGTGTCTGTGCAGGGCCTCAGGGCCTCGGAGCACCCGCAATAGCACATACATGGCACAGCCACGTACACCACACTGCTCTGTGGGAACACACCAGCCCTCACGGCGGAGCCTCCGGGCCTCCCTGCCTTCGAGGCTCGAGCTCCTCATCTTGGAGACGAAAATGGAAAGTGGTCCCACAGCCAGGTAACCCCCGAGCGGCAGATCTAAAGCAGAACCCAGGCTCTCTGACCCCCTTTCCATTTTTCTTACCGCTCTCCCTGGAGAAGAGGAAGTACTGAGGACGCAGCGTCTTACTGGCGCTGTCCAGGGGGCCTTTAATGGTGCATAAGCCAAGGACAGAGCCCTCGTGCTGTTTGGGGCCGCTCACATGAAATCTAACACTTTAGCTCGAAGGCTGCTCCTGTTAGGCCACTGTTGATCGGGTAAAACTCACTTGAGTGTGAAATAGCGAAGTGACAGGACACTGGTCTACACGCAGCCTTGTTCTGGCCAAGCTGTCCTATTCTGCAGACACGACTGCAGTCTACTGTGCGACAGTGCAGAGGGCCAGCTGCCCACGGCTTGGTGTGAGGCTTTGGGGATTTGGGTGTCCTTCCATCGGGGCGCCGCTCAACCGGGAAGGACAGACGTGCGGAGGGGAAAGGAGGTTGCGGGGGTAGCCGTGACTCCCACTAGGCACTGTTGACCTTTCCAGGCACTGGGAATGTAACACCATGCCTTCCGCCATGTTGGCAGATAATGCAGCGGGGGCGCCCAGGAGACAGTGGGGCACTGTAAGGGTGAGGGCGACCGCGGGAGCGAGGTCCAGAGCCCTGCAGTCACACCGAGCTGGGCGCTGGCTTCTAAGGGGGGGTGGAACTTCTGCTCCGAAGTGGCCACATGGGTTTCCCAGCACTGCTGCTCCTGCTCGGCCCGAGCCTTCCTGCCCAGGCCCGGGCTCCGACCTGTTCGAGCCGCGTGGGTTGTGTTGGGGCTGCCAGCTTCCCCTGGCCTTAGCCCCCTCCGCCTCCAGGGTCTTCTCAAATGAATTCCTCCCTCGCACCCAGCCGGGATTGCTGCTTTGGCTTCCTTTGTGAGGTTTAAAAAGCTTCCTATTCTTCCTTTGAACTGGAGGAATAAGGCCTGTCTTGGGGGTTCTTTGCAAGATGAGTGAGTCGCCCCTCTGAAAGCCCTTGGGGAGCCTTCAATAGCAGGTTGAAGGCAGGGCGAAGTAGTGCCTGTGACTCTGGGCTCCGATGTCCCCTTCGGCCTTAGCCCTCGAGAAACCAGGTGCATCGTGTCAGGGGAACCAGGAGCTTCAGCCTTTGCCTTACGGAAAATATCGGCTTAATGGAGCGGCCTTCCCAGTCTGGCCGTCCTGGTTGGGAGCCATGCCAGGTCTACCCTGGGGGCTTTATTCTGCCTTTGAGCGGGGTGTCTGCACTGCTTTCCTGATCCTTAGGGCACCAGGTCGCTTCCCTCAGGACAGATGGAGTGGAGATTTAGGTACGGTTCTGGGCCTGAGATCTCTGAGCCGGCTGTGGGGACAGAAACTGAAGCAGAGACGGGCAGCACCTTCCATCTCTCCTGGGGCACAGACCAGGGCTCTGGGAAAAGGCTTGTTTACCTGCGAGCGTATCTTTTTTTTTTTTTTTTTTTTTTTTTTGAGAGGTTTTGCTATAGGGCACATGCGCTCACCAGACAGACAAGAGAGAGACAGAGAGACAGAAAGCGAGAAATCACCCCCCGGGGAGGGGATGGCCACGCCACAATCCCTTCTCCTCCACTCTCCTCTTGGGATCTTGGGCACGCACACACACGCGCCCGGCGTGAGTTTTAGGCCACTGGGTCCGGGACGTGAGCCGCGGTCGACTATGTGGGAGTCCAGCGACATAGCCATTACACTAACTGCTGGTCCCTCTGCGAGCGTATCTTGAGCACCTCTTGTAAGTGCAGTGTGAGGGGCTTTGAGGTCTCTATAAAGTTCAGGGAAAGTGGAATTAAAAACCCTAGTTTATTTTGGTACAAAAAAATTGTGAAATCCATGCATAATTTTTTCATAATATACATTTTCCATGCCTGTTTCAAAGACCGCTCGTGTAAGGTGGAAACGTCTAGGAGTTTATCATTTGTTTTATCTTTGGTAGGAAAGATAAACACGTATTAAATACCAGTGAGCAGATACCTGCTAACAAGTCCGACCACGTGCTAGCAGCTACAAAGGTATGTTTGATCATTTCTGCACACGACACACACCATCCAAATCAGAGATCGGAGAACTTTCCTTTGTGGAGGGCCAGATAGTAAATATTTTAGGCTCTGCAGGCCAGATGGTCTCTGTTCTCCAACTCTGCCGTCCTAGTGTGAAAGCTGCCATAGATGATGTGTAAATGAATGCGTGTGGCTGTGTGCCAATAAAACTTTATTTACAAAAACAGGCAGCAGGCTGGATTGGGCCCAGGTATGGTTGCCAGATTTAGCAAATCGAATGCAGGGCTCCCAGGGGAGTGTGAGTTCCAGATAAGCAGCAAGTCCATTCACGAGTGCACCCTGAATACCGCGCGGGGAGTACTCCACACAGATTGCTCTGCCTGGCAGCCTTGCCGTTTGCTCCTGGTAAGATCTGGATCGATGGCTATTCTGACCGAGTCCGTTGAAGTGCGTGGCCTTGAATCAGATCATCTCTAGCCTGGGGAGCATCGAAGAGGCACGAGCATAGGTGGGAGAAGTGGGTCCAGAGACGGGAGGGCATCTGCCTGGTGTCCCATTGCCCAGGGTCCCCTCAGCCTGCTGGTCCTGAGGCCCTACTGCCTGGTGGACACAGACGTGGGGCTGCAGCAGCCGCTGTCTTGCCGTGGGCGAGGTCCCCCCCTCCTCCCAAGGGTCCCTGACCATCGTCCTGGAAGGTCACTTGGCTAGGCCCACCTGGTAGCTGTCTGGGCAGTGCCTCTGTCGCCTGACCGTCTGCAGGATAAGGCAGCTTGATTCTCAGTAATGGGCCGAGTTGAGTCCTACGGGGTCAGGCCTAGTGTCACCAGCCTCTAGTATAGACACAGCCTCCCGTACTATATGACATGACAGGACATACCGCAGCATCCTGTGTGTGTGTACACACTAAACCCTGCTGGTACATACTTTAAACATGTTTAAACATACAAACACAGCTTACTCTGACTTCTCCCCTTGGGTGCCGCACCGGTGCAGACGTTTGCTGGGCTGCAGGCAACTTCTTTGCATGATTCCACTCAAAGGAACGAGACCCGCGGTTTGATGCAGAATCCTGGATTCAAATTTCCCTGCCAGCAGTACGCCATGTCAGGCCTTAGGGTTTTACTTCAGCATCTGTACAGTGGGTTAACAATACGTCCCTCACAAATGACACGCAGAAAACTCCTTGCCCAGCGGGCATATGGCATTTGATGCACGCCTGTCTCGTCCCTTGTCCTGGTCTGTGCCTGGTGGTGGCACTGGAGCCACACACGCCGTGCCCCAGCGGGGAGCGCAGCGCTGTGGATCGGTCACGCGAGCAGAGTGGGCAAGGTTTCCGTGGTCAGAGCGGGCCCCAGAGGGCCCCGGTGGGCAGTCGTGTACTCAGAGGAGCCCGAGCGTGGACACTCTCAGAGCTGGGACGCAGACACCGAGCACGGGCGGAGGAGGGGAGCTGGACGCACGGACAGCGGTGTCTATGGGAGGCACACTCCGCCTCGCACCTTTACCAGGCTGCTTTATCCACTTGACGAAGCAAACACACGTACCTGGAAGGCCAAATGGGCAGGTCAGAGCTGGGGAGAGCCAGGACTTAAACTCAGTCTTCTCCTTTCTCGTACCCGTCTGATGGGGCCTGTGTGATCGCTGGTTAGGGCTTCTGTGCCCGCGCCTGGTGGCTGGAGCCCAGGGAGCTCTTCGGTGTCCTGGCCTGCAGTCGCCTCTTCCCGCGATTATTTGAAAACTGCATTCAGGGCTTTGTCCGCTCAGAAGTAGCGCTGGGGAATGCTAAATATTTGGGCCTCCTTGTTTGATTTTCTACTTTTGCCAGGTCTTCTCTGTCCCTTACATTCTTCAAAGGATAAAGGGCACGTTTACAGGCTCTTCACCGACAGTGACAATTAGGGCGCAGTTTGGGAGCTGAATGTGCCATTTGCCTCCCTTACTCTGTCCACTTTTCACTCTGCCTTAAACAGTGCTTAACACAAAGCTGCCGAGCGCTGGGCGGAGGGATTTTCTGAATGACACCGTCTTTCCAACAGCAAGCTGTAGTGTGGCGGGCGTTCTCAGGGAGGGAGCAAATTGCGCGTGGGGGACAGTTTTTTCCAGTTGTGCATTACAGACACACGAGAATGCTTCGAATACTTTATTTTATGTGTTTATTTTTTAATGCACGGAGAATAACCAGGAAACTATTGAACCGAAACGAGGACAGTGATCATATGCCCGTGTGAAGCTGGCCGACGGGGCTAATGAATTCACCGGATGTCTTTTATTTTTAATTGCGGATAGAACATTCAACACTGAGTATGAACAGCTGATTGGAATTCGAGACGCACTGGTGACCAGCTGCCTCTGGAACCCCTTCCCCACCCACCGGCTCTCCCTGAGTCGGTTCTAGGAGAAATTTGTTCTCTCAGTGAAGAGTCGATGGGCCAGCGTCAGCTCACTCGCTCTCTGCGTCACTGTTGGGTGGAGGGCCTGATTGGCTGCCTGTCACCATGGCGCCTGTTTTCGTGCATGTATAATTGCCTGAAGTTCCGTTAATTGGGTGGAATCTTACCTTCCAAGTGTTTTGATTCTAAGCGATCCCAGACTTAAGCACAGATAATCCCCTTTGAGATCCTCTATCACTGACGACATGAGATCAAATAAGCAGCTAATTAAAATTGACGTCCACCTTCTGCTGAAGTCATCGTTCGCTCTCCCTTGAGGAAGTGGTTTTCTAACTCGCAGTCTCTGGGGAATCTCTCTTCCTCCTCCCGTCACATGAGTGTGGAAGTGTGGAGTCTGCGATTCCTGTTTCCTCCATGTCAGAGGAAGCTGCTGTTGTGGAGACCCGTTGTCCTCAGCCCTGCCACGCGCAGATGCGCGGGCTCGGGCTCGGGCTCAGCGGACTCCCTCTGTACCTGGGGTCGGAGGCAGAGGCGCTAGCGGGCACAAAAGCTTTCAGGAGAATGGCCAGTACCCATCTGTGCTGGGCGCTCGGCCCCTCAGACAAGCTGCCCTGCAGTCCGTGCATGGCACCGTGCCTCTTTACACGCGTGTGCTTACTGCTGAGGCAGATGGGCGCTGCGTGTGTACGGTGTATGTGTGCGTGTGTGTGCCTGCGGAAGGGGAAGCTGGTATAAGCGTAAGTGTACATGTATGCGGCGTATAGAAATCTGGGTGGTGTACGTGTGAATATGTGGCACATGTGTTCACGTGTGTAATGGGAGGAGCCTACAGTAGGACACTGACGAGCACTGTTTACATGAGCGACCAGCTGACGACCAGTGTGCAGTGTATAGACACGTGTGTGGTGTACATGTACGTGTGTGGTACACGTGTTCACGTGTGTAGTGGGAGGAGCCTACAGTAGGACACTGATGAGCACTGTTTACCTGAGTGACCAGCTGATGACCTAGTGAGAAGCTGGCCCTCTGTCACTGTGGCCGCCGTGTCCCTTGGTCAGCAGGGCAGCAGCTGGAGCTGGCAGTGGGCTGTGTGGGAGCAGTGGTGGGCTCCTCCTGGCCACGGGACACCCGGGGCAGCTGCTTTCAGCTTGCTGTGGGCCAGCGAGCCTCCAGGACGGATCTGACCGCGAGAGGCACATCCTTTTGAGCATTGCCCTGGGCCCTGCCCTGGCTGCTCTGGGGACCCTGAGGGGCCTCTGCCTGTCTGACCTCCTCTCTCCTCATCTCTGTATCCAGCACCAGCCCAGGGTGGTGCTGAGAGCACGTGGCAGAGTTCTGAGTGTGGGGGCCTTCAGGGCACCCACTGCCTCCCAGGGCTCACTCGGGGTGGGCTGCGCGTCCCAGAGGGCTGTTGGGCCCTTCGCAATCTCGGTGGGAAAGAACACCATGAGCGCGCCGCCTGCTGGCATGGGAGGGCGTCCTGGGTCAGGACTGCAGTGCCCCCTGCACTGAAGCTGCCCACCGTCCAACATGGCCTGCAGCCCCCGCTTCCCGTCCTCCCCCACGTGCTGGCACAAGCACGCTCACTCCTAGCTGGCGTATGCCCCCCACAGCCGCCGCCAGCCTCGCAGGGACCAGGCTGTCGAGCACCTACTGCAGTTTGGACAGAGCGCCCAGGGCAAGCCCCTCCATGCAGAGCAGCAAGAAAACACATTTGCAGGAGGAAGTGGGTGGTCTCTTCTGGGCTCTGAGTTCCCAAAGCACAGTCTGCAACATGCGACGACAGAGCAGAGCCATGCGACATAAGGGGTTGCTTAGCTGTGGAGTGAAGACCGTGGGAAGGGGCTGAGGGTGCTGGGCTCTCAAGGAGGACGCTGCATTCTACCTCCCTGTCCCTGTCCCTGTCCCTGCACCACCCCTTTCCTCGCTGGAGCCCGGGTGCAGCAGGATCCTAGGAAGAGATGAATGCAGGACTGCACCCTTGTCAACCCAGGACAGCCCAGAGAGCCCTGGGCAGCCTGGCAGAGCTGGGGACAGCAGCAGTACACTCCGCAGAGGCGGAGGTCGTCACAGGCCGACGCGACCTCCACAGGCCCAGAGCCATGGCAGGATGGGAGGTGAAGTCGCAGCAGCTGCCCGGGAGGCACGGCCCTGGGCCCTGAGGCTCTGCCCCACCAGCCTTGGCAGCCGCTTCCTGGTTCTCGGGCACAGCATCCGAGGGCACGGAGGGCCATGTGCCGACACGGGCTTTCATGCACCTTGGGGGATTGGAGCCCGAGAGGAAATGGTTCAAACCTATGCAGCCAACCGAGCACTCGGACTGAGACCCAGGCTCTTAACTCTTAAGCATGACTATTTTTAAGATTCTCCTGAAGAACTTTATTATTAGCATGAGCCCAGAAGCAATTGGAAATAAACAGAAAGCAGGGAGGGCAGGGAGCCTATGGACAGATCAGTACAGCCGCTCTCCAGCATGGCGGCCGTGGCGCTGTCTGGGCGACGTTCGGGCCATCTGCAAGCTGGAGACTCAGGGGTCCTGTGCTGTAGTTTAGTCCCAAGGCCCGAGAACCAGGAGAGCCAACGGTGCACGCGTCAGTCCAAGTGCAGGAGAAGCACGTATAGTCGTTAGAACAGTTCTGAAAAGAGGGAAGAGTTGAAGGATTCACATGATCACGTTTTGAGACTTCTAAAACCATAGTAATTCACACTGTGGGATCGGTGCTCAGTGCACGCAGTGGCTGGTGAGAGGTCAAAACTGGACCCGTGCATGTACGACCCACCGACCCCACAGTGCCAAAGCCAGTAAGCAGAAAAGGGCTGCAGGGATGAGGAACAGAGGGCTTTGAATGTTCCCAACACAAAGGAATGACGAACGGCCAAGATATGGGTATACCAGCCACCCCGATCTAATTGTTCTTGAGCTGAAAACCCACATGGTACCTCACAAATACCATTATGCCAAAAAAAAAAAAAAAAAACCCTCGACATTAACTCATATAATATACACAAAAATTAATTGTAGATGGGTCAAAGATCTAAAAGTAAAACTATTAAATTTACAGAAAAAAACATAGGAAAGAGCCTTTGTGTTTTTGAGGTAGGCAAAGATTGCTTAGATTAAAAAGCACAAAACATAAAAGACAAAAGTAGGCAAACTGGATTTTATCAGAATTACACACCTCTGCTCTTCAAAGACAACATCCAGAAAATGGAAAGTTATAGCTAGAAAGTATTGGCAAGACACGGATCTTGATCAAGAGCTTGTTTCCAAACTCAGTCAAAAGATGGATGGCCCAGTTTTTAGAAAAATGGCAAACGGGACCAGTAGATGGCATAATGGCTACATTGCTGGACTCCCACAGGGTCAGTCGACCATGGTTCAAGTCCCAGACCTGGCAGCTTAAAACTCATACCAGGCACGTGTGCATGTATACCCAAAATCCCAAGAGGAGATGGAGGAGAAGGGATTGTAGCATGGCCTTCCCCCTTAGGGTGTGATTTCTCACTTTCTCTCTCTCTCTCTGTCCGGCAATTGCACGTACCCTGTAGCAAAAATCTCTCTCAAAAAAGAAATGGCAAACAGTTTGGTAACCAGTGAAGGAGAGAGAAATGTTTGGTAAGCAACTGACATCATGGCTCCCCAGGAGAATCCGACTGAAACCTCGGGGCACCACCCGTGCCATCACAAGGCCACCGTAAGGAGACGGACAGTCCCCGGTCCCGGCAGAGATGGAGACCCACGGAGCCCGCAGATGCTGCTGCTGCTGCAGCTACTCTGGGAAAGTCAAACCTGCTCTTACCTATAGTAGCTTTGCAATTTCCCTCTTAGGTATTTATATTGGATAATGGATTGTCCCCCAGAGTTTCCCATTTTGGAATCTGGTCTTAATCAAAGGTGGTAAGATGTCCCCCATAAATTCAGGTGTTGTGAGTTGATTGGACTGTAAAGGTCCTAAGTGAAAACAGTTCTCTAAGGCGTCCCGGGGTGGGGCTTTCGGGTGTGACCGTCATTAGGGCGAGGCCTCCTGGATGGGGTTCTGTTAGGGTTTATCAGCAGAGGGCGGAGAGAAGCCAGGTGGACAGACTGCGCTCTGCTACGAGTTCTGCCTTCACCATTACGTAGGCCTTCGGGCTTTTCCACCCACCAGACTTGTGCACTTTGTAAATAAACCTGTTTTCTTTATAAGTACTCAGTCTCAGGCATTTCTTCTAGCAATGTGAAAGTAGACTCTGAGACCCTGCCCATGAGTGGAAACGTGGCCACACAACACGTCTGTGTGAATGTTCACAGGCGCTTCACTCATGGCGGCCCCGATGAAATGGCCAGGCGTCCCCAGGGGGCCAACGGTGCTTTCATACACGAGGACCTGGCGGAACAGCTGCATGGGGAGAACGGTTAGACTCTCCGAGGTCTTGGATGAATCTTGAAAATATTAAGGTGAGAGAAATAAGCCAGATTTCCCTTAAACTGGATCCTAGCGAACACTGAAAGGGTAAACACGATCCTAGTGAACTTGCCGATAGCGTGCCCGGAGCAAGAACTGTCCTTCCAGCAGTGTGTTTGTGTGTGAAGACCCAGCTCACGACTGCTGCGGCGTGGGGACTGACGGAGCAGGTCCGGGCAGGGTCAAGTGCGGACGGCCCACCAGAGGTCGGCACCTGCTGGGGCAGGCCTGCTTCTCCAACTGTAGTTGGACTTGGCGTTCGTGCTGCAGAGCATGGCGGAGTGCTCAGAGCTGCGGCACGTTAGACAGGGCCTGGGGGCCACCGTGTAGCATCATAATACTGGTTTATTCACTTAAATGGAAGGGTCTAGAACCAGAGAGCTCAGTCATATCTGGAGATGAGTGCATTTCTCTTTTTGCTAAGATGTCCCGCTGAAAGCCTAACGCTAACCAAACCGCTAGCTGGTGAGCTTAGCGTTGGCGCGGGCTGATGGCTCATGCGGCTGCCTTCCTTCCAGACCACGGGGAGGGCCTGGGGCAGTGGCTACCCGCTCGTGCTGCTCCGGCCTGCTCCTCTCCAGCCCCCACAGCAGGCCAGCCTGGGTTGTGCTGCTCTGGCCAGCCACAGCCAGGACACCTTCTGTCTCTGAGGACGCTTGGACTAGAACTGCTTTGTTTCATCTGCATATTGCGTAGTTTAATTTACTGAGCGCATTTTACTTCCAAATTCCAGCCTCATTTACCGAATGAACAGAGTATTCTATAATATTTTTAAATAAAACATTATTTTTATTTTTAAAATAAAAGGTGCGCTTAACACATGCTGATGATTCCCAAAGCAGATGCTGCAGTGTAGTCCGCTGTTCGAGTGTCAGGGTAAAACTGGCTCGCCTGCACGTGCCGGTCACGTGTGCCCACCGCGGCCCTGGCGAATCAGGAAGGCGGGCAGGGTGAGCGAAGTTGATGGCATGGGCCTTGTCGAGGGTGCTTGGTCTTGCTTTCTTTCTCTCTGTCTCTCATGCATTAGAATAAATAAATAAATAAATAAATAAGTAAGTAAATAAAATAAACTTGTGAAAAATTAGCTGAACAGAGAAAAAGGATCTGTAACCCTGCCGTGAGTAAACAGCACCTGCAGACGACGAAACGCGGGGCTTTCAGCGCTCACTGCCACTTTCCCAGTCCCCCCTTCTTCATTTCTTCTCCTTGCCAAAGATGAACACAGCCTGCTCTTTACTCAGCTGTCTTCTGTATGCACGCCACATGTGAAATTCCTACTCCCTTATCAGATCGGAAGGGTGACTCATTTTACACCCTGGAGTAAAAGCAGACCTGCGCTGGTCTATATTCTTCTGTCTTCCTCCCCAGCCCAAAGGGGGCTCCAGAGAGAAAACCAGATTTTTCAGTTGGGAAACGGGTTGCTGTCCAGCCAGTGTGAGAGTTTCTCATCTGACTCTGTAACAGGTGCACAGACCAAGCGCTGGCCCTCCCTGCCGAGGTCGGCACCATCTCCTGGCTGGTTACACATGGTCCTCCACCCCAGACCGCGTCAAGGAACACGTTTCCCATTACTTCTCTCCTCAGAGTACCTAGGCACTTTCTTTTTTTTCTGTAGTTTTTAGTTTTTGCCATAAGGCATGCGTGTTTGCCAGAGAGACAGAGACAGATGGAGAGAGAGACAGTGAGAAATCTCCCCCCCGCCTGGGGGGGACGGCCACACCACAGTCCCTTCTCCATTCTCATCTCAGAATTTGGGGCAGGCACTCACACGCCTGGCATGTTTTTCAGGACATTGGGTCAGGGACTTGAACCTCTGAGTCAGCTCTGTGGGGTCCAGTGCCTTATCAACCATGCCGCCTGCTGCCCCCCCACCCCCCGGCCACGTCCCTTGGTATCTCAGCCTGAGTTTGCGCACTGTGGGCGGAGTGTCCTTGCTGACCTCCCGCTGTTACCGCTTCTTTGCCAGGTGAGCAGGACTCTGCTCTCAGACTTTGAGATGCTAAATACAGTGTGAGTGGCAGGCCGTATTACGGAGAATGTTTATTTAAAGCAATCCCGCCGTTAAGGAAGGAATTACTTTCTTTATAAGAAAATGATTTTTCCCATGATGTCTGAGCAGTCAATACGATACAGGCTTTACAAAGCAATATGCATCTTAAATTTTCACCCTTAGAGGGAAGTACTTGGGCACACTCAGCAGAAGGCCTGGGCTGTTGCCTACGCAAGAGGGTGTGACCCCCGCACCACCTCTGCCCCACAGGGACACACGTTCGTCTGTGGAAAGGTGCTGTTTCTTGGCACCTAAACTCACGATGAAATTAAATGTTTTTTTCAGTTCAGCATTTGTTGGCACGAGCGACTATCGCGTGGGCAGTGGTAGACTTGAGAACTCGAACCGTGTGTCTGCCCTGGCCGTATCTGTCTGGGGACCGAGGCCAGTGCCCTCAGCTCATCCCATTCGCGGGCACAGGACTCCCCTGACCCAGACCAGGAGCCGTGGTCGGGACGGTCGGAACCACGCCAGTTTGAAGCTTCCCAGGGTTTCCTTCTGCCTCCGTCTCTCGAGGGGACCTTGACGAGAGCCATTTCGGTTCATCTGTGTATCATGGTTTAATTTACTGAGGACATTTTACTTCCAGGCCCCCACCTGTACCTTGGGGTGGTCCGTGTGTCGTCCACTGTCCCAGCAGCCACCGTCAGGGCGAGCTGGAATCTCACCGGCTCCCCACACAGCCGGAAGGGCCCTTGGGTTCTTCTGGAGGAGAGCGAGCCCCCTTTTAGGACGCTCGGCTGCAGTAGGTGTCCCGTGAGAGGGACCTCTGCTTCTTTGAAGTAGGGCTTTTGACTCGCTGGTCATTTCATTTCATTAAGGATTTTAAAATGAAGTATTTTTTCTCATAAAACCATATATATTCTTAAAGAATTACTTCATTTAACTTTACTTACTTACTTATTTGTTTTATTTTAATTTGACCAGAGAGGGACAGAGTGAGAGAAAGAGAGAGGGGACTTGAGAAAGCAAGCCACCAGGTCCGGGACTTGAACTGCCATCAGCCGTGTGGGAGTCCAGTGTCCTTAACCACCATACCACCTGCCGGCCCAAAGTAAATATTTACTAATATCAATTCGGAAGAGAAGGTAAATGTAGGGGAAAACATCGCCCTTAGTCTTGAAAACGATCTCTTTAAAATGTGGGTGTCGGGGCCAGCCCGTGTCATGGTGGTAGAGGTGGCTACGTCTCACGTAACAGCCATGCAGTTTCAGTCCTGGACCTAGTGGCTTGAGAAACACGCAAGTGCATGTGCATGTGTGCCCCAAGTCACACAAGGAGAGAGGAGTGAGGAGGGATTGCGGCAGGATCAGACCCCTGGGGGCTTACTCCTTTTCCCTCCCTTCTCTCTCTGGTGAGCACGTGTTCCCTCTGGCAAATTAGAAAAAAATGTAGGTGTTGGTACTAGCCCCATGGCCTAATAATTAATGAGCTGGATCTCATATAGCTGACTGTGGTTCGAATCCTGGCTCCAGTGACTTAAAAAACACACCAGGTGTGTGTGTGTGTGTGTGTGTGTGTGCGCGCGCACGTGCCTCCCTAAAATCTCAACAGAACAGGAGATGGAAAAGGGGTTGCACGTGACCACACCCCACTGGGCCTGTCCCCTCCTCCGTTGAGCAGGTGAGCTCTCCTAGTAATTCAAAGGAGCACGGTCATTTATCTTCCATGTCCCCCGCTGGGCCGAGGTTTAAAGCCACAGTGGCCATCGCAGTGGACAGGAGCCGCTTCCTCGACGTCCCACCACTCGTGTTCATGTCTCTGCAGGCTCCTTCCACACCCGCGCGTGGTGTGTGGGTTTCCTGGAAACTGAGTGGTCGTGTTCGCACGTGCAGGCGGCTCTCAGCACAGCCCTGGCCCTCACCTGATGGCTGCCAGGGTCCCCAGACCGTCCTTTGCCCACAGAGCCCAAGTGGCCCACGACAGGCTCCTCCAGGCCCAGGCCTCGCCCTGGCCTCTCAGACTCGGGGGCGGCTGGAAGGGACCCTGCTTACGGGAGCTCCCGCTTGCCCTGATGCTGGCCTGACCTCCACTCGTGCCGTCCCGAGCCTGCTGCCTTCCAGGCACGGGTGGCCTCCTGCGCTTCCCTGCATGCTGGGTGCAGAGTTCTCGCCTCCCCCGGGGCCGTCACTCTGCTGGGCTCCGTGCCTCGTCTTCATGGGGGACCCCTGAGGCCCACTGCCCTGCACAGACCCAGTTCTGCTCCGCACCGTCATGGTTGAGCCAGGCCCCCACGAGGATGTGCGGGCGTCTTACTCCGACCAGGACCGACCTTGCTGGAGTATTCTTCCAGGGACGGTAAAGGGGACGTCGCGTGGAACAAGGTGTGTCCCATCCAGATAAGGGGGACACGGTGTGGAGGGCAGGCCGACGCCAGGTGCAGATGGTGGCAGAGGCTGGAGCGTCTACTGGGCCGGGAGGCTGAGGCCTGTGCAGACCCCGCGCTGCGGAAGACGGCAGTACCCACCTGGGTTCCGAGGGCCAGGCCCGCTGCCGCCTTGCGCACCGTCTGTGCGAGCACAGCTGTCTCTGGTTTAAAGCCCCACGCTGTGGTGTGGTGCGGCCCGTCCCTAGTCAGCGGAAGTGCAAGTCACCCCCCCTCCCAAAGCCACAGCACTGCACTGCGCCCCTCGCTCCCTCCTGTGCTGACCGAGGACACCACACCCACTTCCTGGGCGCTGGACAAGCCCTAAGGACTGCTGAGTGGTGGGTGCTGGGAGCCGCAGCCCCTCCTTCCAGCTGGCAAGTCCTTTCCCCTCTCCTGGGGCGACTCTTGGACCAGACCTGGGGGCTGTCCTGACAGACCTGGGTGTGGTCAGCACCCGCAGGCCCCGGGCTGCTGTTTGCCCAGACGTGGGTCCCCCTGGCCTGAGGGAAGTGTGCTGGCCTCTCTGCACATGGCCTGAGCCCCAGCCTCCTCAGGGTGCTACGTTGGCAACCACGGCCCAGCCTGGGGCAGGCCGCATTCCTCCCCCGGGGCAGGAGGGTGTGGTGGGCAGTAGGGCATGGAACCAGCCGCGGCACCAAGGCGAGCGGGCGGGCCCAGAGGTGGCCCCCGGCCGGGAGACACGGCAGGACCAGAGTGGGTGCTGCTGGGACTGGGGTCTCCCGGACTCAGGGACAGGAGGGCAGGTGTAACTGCAGCCTGGGAGGTTGTCTGACCATGGGGGTGCTCTGTCCTGATGGGGGAGGACTGGGTCGTGGTGGGAGGCCCGCGGCCCAGGGTGGTGAGGAGGCGTGCAGGGCGGGTGGAGGCCCAGGCCGCACCCAGGTAGCCTGGGTGGACAGGAGCTCCTCGGTCTGGCTGAGTGACAGCGGTCCCATCACCGGTGGTTACGATGACTCGGGGTGCTCACTGGGTTGCACCCCACACTATCATCAGAGGAAAGCCTTGGTCCCCGTGTTTGCTTGAAGTCCCTGAGTGTCTGGACTGAAAAATGGTGAAATAGACTGTTCTGGAGTCTTCCAAAAGCACCTCATGTCGAGATGCCACCAGAAGGAAGGGTCCCCAGGCTGTGCCAGAGGCAGCGCCACGCAGGTGTGTGCCGGCTCTGCCTCGCTTATGTGAGCGCGGTGGGTGTGGGCGGAGGCAGGGCAGAGCTGCTGGCCGGGAACTGGCACGGGGTGGTGGGGGCCGAGGAGGGCAGGGCCGGCCCCTCCTCCCTTGCTGAGCCCAGCCAGCCCCTCCCTCTCCCTCCTCCAGGTGGAAGCAGCCCCAGCTGCCCTGGCAGCCTCTGCTCTGTGTGGGAGGTGCCCTGGGCACACACTGCGGCGGCCAGCGGCTCTCGTGCGCTGGGCCTTTCCCCACCGCTCTGCCGCAGCCGAGGAGCCGAGGACAGAAGTGCAGGTTCGCAAGGGAAGGGCAGCGGTTGGACTGAATTCACACAGAGGCGAGTAAGAACACGTTCACGGGTAAAATTCTGCCTTTGAAAAACATGTCTCGGAAAGCCGTGCCACGTCCACCGTTTGCAGGTTCCTGTTGAGGCCTTTTTTTGAAATCAGTGAGTTTTGTTGGTTTGTCTTGGGGGTGAGGAAATCTGATTTTTCTTTTTTCTTTTTCTTTCCTTTTTTTTTTTTTTTTTTTTTTTTACAGTTTTTACCATAGGATGTGTGTGCTCACAGAGGGGAAGTGAAAAATCTCCCCCTGGGGCGTGGCCACTCTGCAATCCCTTCTCTGTTCTCTCGGGATTTGGGGCACACACACACACACACACACACACACACTCACATGCACCTGGCATAATTTTCAAGCCGCCGGGTCCAGGACTCGAACCTCGGTCGGCATGTGGGAATCCAGTGCCTTAACCACCATGCCAGCTCTTGACATGAGTTTTCTTTTCAATTGCACAGAGAAATCATGCTCCTTGTTAGAAAAAGAAAACTGAAAAAAAGAATAGGAAGAGTTAGCACCCTCCGCCTGTCTTTGCTTTGATTTTGAAAATAAAACACCTGACATCGTGAATGTGCCTTTTCCTCTGAAGGGAAGTGCAGGTCGCCCTGTGGGTTTGGTTGCTTTCTTCAGGGCCCTGGGTCAGCCTGTGAAATTAACTTGGGTGGGAGGACAGGGGACCAAGGTTCAAGCTGAGCAGCTGGCGCTGGTGAAGTGACCGGAAGGGGAATGCACGTAGAGGTCATTACTGTCATTGTCACCAATCACGGCGGACCTGTGGCCGGCCGTGCTCACCCTGGTGGGCTGTGGGGCTTCGGCTGCAGTTACCTGTGGCCTGTCCTCAGCGGCATGCTCTGGCCTTGGGAACCTCCCCGCTGCAGGAAGGCTGGGCCTGCCCTGGGGGTGGGAGCTGGCCGGCCTCCTGCCCCCTCCTCCCCTCTGTGCTGCCCCTCACCAGGGACTGTGGCTACTCCTTCTCTGGGCCTGGGAAATGGGTGTGATTTTTTTTCCCAGTTTATTCCTTCCACGAGAGAGATACAGACAGACAGCAAGAGAGCGAGATGGACAGAGCAAGCAAGACGGGCTCCCAGCAGGGTCCCGGTGCACACTCGGCCCCAGCTGGCCAGGGTCCCGGGCACATGTGCGTCCCTGTGTGTGGAGGGAGGTCCCCGGATGCGAACCTGGCCCTTCCTGTGTGGGTGCAGCCTGGCCCAGCCTGGTGTCACTGCGGGCCCCGGGCACGTGTGCGTCCCTGTGTGTGGAGGGAGGTCCCCGGATGCGAACCTGGCCCTTCCTGTGTGGGTGCAGCCTGGCCCAGCCTGGTGTCACTGCGGGCCCCGGGCACGTGTGCGTCCCTGTGTGTGGAGGGAGGTCCCCGGATGCGAACCTGGCCCTTCCTGTGTGGGTGCAGCCTGGCTCGGCCTGGTGTCACTGCGGGCCCCGGGCACGTGTGCGTCCCTGTGTGTGGAGGGAGGTCCCCGGATGCGAACCTGGCCCTTCCTGTGTGGGTGCAGCCTGGCCCAGCCTGGTGTCACCGCTGCCCACAGGCACTCTTTCTGCAGGAGGCCTGCTCAGCACACCTTACGCCTCCGGAGTCCCCTACAGGCTGATGCCTTTCTCGGAAGAATGACCAGCCACGTCTTGAGCTCAAAGGGGCCTGAAGGTGAGTGACAGGATGGCATCTGCAGCCCGAGGGTCTCTGCTGAGCGGGGTCAGGGGCCCTGGTGTTGAGTGGTCACCCCCTGCCCCTTTCCTCTAAGTCTGGGCCCAGGGCAGGGGCATTTCACTGTGCTTTGTATCAGGACCACGCGCTGAGTAAGTGAGTGCGAGAGAACCTATCGAGCAGAGGACCAGGCCAGCTGGTCCCTTCCACTCCCCTGGCCCCAGGACCTGTGGCAGGAAGAAGGCACGGGTGGAGGCTCTGGCTGTCGTCGGAGACGGCATCAGTGTCACTGTAGTTAGCGAGGAGGCGCCATCTGTACGCCCTCCCCAGGCCTCCGCTCAGCCGCTGCTGCAGCTTGAAGACAGGAGGGTGTTTTGCCCAAAGCACTGTATTTCTGAGCGTCGCACATTCGTGGATGTTTGTTTCCTGCTGGAAGGTGGGGGTAAGGCACTGTCCGGATCACCTGCAGGGACCCCGTTTATCTTGTGGTTTAGACTCTGGGTTTTGGCGCTGTCCTACAACTACCCTAGGCCATTTGTCAAATCACTCAGAGAGAATCTGGATCCTGAGCAGAACAAAGCCCTTCCCGCAGGTAGAGGAGGGCGGGTGACAAGCACGTGTCAGTCGTGCACAGTGAGCGTCTCGTCACCCAGAATGTTGCTGCCCGAGGTGAGAGCAGACCACGCCACCTCCGAGCTCCCAGGCGGCACGTGGTGATACCGGAAGGCGCGAGCAGGGCCGGTGGACTCCTTCCCCCTTATCTCTGGCCCTCTGCAGTGGTGAGTGCCCTTGTGGGTGTACTTTAGGGGCTCGGGCCAGCACTCCCAGGCTTGCCCTCAGGGGCGCGTGTAGGGTGGGGGCTCCGACTGCTCTGTGTGGAGACCTGAGTGGCGACATCGAGGGCAGCGCCCCGCTTCCTCGGCCGGCAGCACTGCACGCCTCACCTGGACACGCTCAGCGGCGGAGTTCAGGGCAGGCGCGTTTGCTCGGGCCTCGCTTCTGCTCTGCCAGTTGGGCAGGTCTTCCCACCCTCGGTTCGCAGGCTTCCACGCGGGTAACGAGTCCAGCTTCTGGTGTTGCTGGCGGTCAGATCAAACGGAGTTTGTAAAATCTTAGCGCAGTACTTTCCACGGGGTGAGTACTTACCAAGTGGCAGTTATTCTTCATGTTCTTTTTATTATGCATATTGCTAGGGTTGGTATTAAATTAAAAAGTCCAGGTTTAAAAGTAAAGGTAATTTTATTCTGATTTCCTCCCCAACCGGGATGCTCAGAAAAGGTCTCAGTGACTTTCACAAACGGTTTGGAATGAACAGCGGGCTCTCCCAGCCCAGGTACTTGGCTTCAATTTCAGCAGTGAAGTCAGAATTAATAAGAAACGGCAGCGCTTTCTCCCTCTGAGTATTAGCAGTTTGAGGAAATGGTTGGGCGGCTGTCACATCTCATAATTGGATGGGCACGTTCATTTATATTTCAAGGGAGCGCCAGGTCCTCTGTTCATAATTAAGATAATAGCATGGTGACGGAGGGGCTGGGGCCCGAGGTGTGACAGAGCCGCCACCGCACGGCACGTGGCCGGTGGGCTGCGCCTGGGAAGGCCGGCTCCCCCGCGCTCCGGGCAGCCCGTCATCAGCATTGGTTTATCTCCCCTCATTCCCATTTCCACCGAGAGAGCATGCTGGCTGCTAGTCCCGGCCACGCTGCCGGTCAGCCCGGGTTGAGCGTGTCATTTTGCTTGGCATTCACGGCGATGCCCGAGAGCTAGGATCTTGAATGCGATCGGCAAAGTTTAGAGGTGCGTCCACCCCACTCCCCGGGGACAGTCCCTGACTGTGGGGACTCTGACCCTTGATGTGGACTGGGGTCACACTGATGGCTGGCGGAGGGGGCCTGGCACGAGGCGGCTTACTGCCTGCCCACGCGCGTGTGCAGCTCCGGCCGGGGAGACAGGCCTCCTGGCTTCCAGGACCCGGCTGCATCCCCTCCTCCTCTGGTCCGTGGCGTCCACTTGGCCGTGGAGCCCACACCACTCTGCTCTCACCCACTGTCTCTTGGCCCAACCAGGTGGCCTTGGAGGCAGCATGTCCCCATGAGTGCTCCCCTCAAGGTGCCCAGTGAGAGACCGTCACCCCAGGGTCATTGAGGTCCGGCCCCGTTTGCGTGGTGGCCTCTGCTCCTCCTCTGAGTCTCAGGTGTCTCCTCCTTACAGGAGCCTCCGCTGCCCACCCTGGGTAGTCGCCCCCCGTCGTGTTTCTCCACTATTCAGGTAGCCCCATTTACTTTTTATGATTGTTCTGTTTTAATTGAACTTGACTGCCTTAATTTCTCTAAAATCTCTAAAAGTGCTTCATGCATTGTAGACATGCAATAGGTTTTTTTTTTTTAAGAGAGATTTTTGCTATAGGGCATGTGTACTTGCTGGAGAGACAGAGACAGAGAGACAGTGAGAATCCCCCGGGGCTGCCCTCTCCTCGTGCCTGCCTCACTGCTGCTGGCACCGGCACTCGTGGTGTGGGGCTGCGGAAGGGGTCTACATTTCCCGTTAGGTTGTGATCCCAGCCGGGAGCAGGTGCCCGCCGAAGCGTGTTCTCCTGCCCAGCACCTTTCTGCGCTCTGTGAGTGTGAAGCCTCCTCTGCGGAGGTGCCCTGAGACTGAAGCGCCAGGGGGGAAGGCCAAGGACAGGGTCAGAAAAGGCCCCAGGCAGACTCCCAGAAGTGGCTCTGGGGTGGGGTGGGCCAGAGGATCAGGACCCCAGCGTGTCTGACGCTCCATGGTCTGACTAGGCCAAACTCAGCACACCTGCTTCTGTATCCAGAAGCCCAGGATACTGGCGGGTCGTCCCACCTGTTCTTCTGAGTGTCTAGGAGACAAAAAGCAACACACAGAAGTGGGAGAGGGGTTTAAAAATAACTTCTAGACCCAAGATCGAAAAGCCAGAGCTAAAACCACAAACTCTTAGGAGAAAACAGGAGAAAGCTTCATGGCACCGGGCTTGGCAACACTGTCTCGGGTAGAACCACACCGAGAGCACAGGCAACAGCAGAGAGAGCCGGGTACGCTGGCCCCACCAAGTGGCAGGGGTCACTGTGAGCGTGTGTGATGGGCTGACACCCGGAACACAGAGCCTGGAACTCAGCAGGAAGGACGAACAACCGGACTTTAAAATGGGCAAAGGATTCCACAGGCAGTTCTCCAGAGATCTGCAAATGGCCAGGGAGCACGTGCAAAGGTGCCTCTAGGGAAACACAGGGACCAGCAGTTAGCATAATGGCTATGTCGCTGGACTCCCATGTAGTTGACTGCAGTTCAAATCTTGGACCCGGCAGCTTAAACTCACGCTGGGCGTGTGTGTGTGCGTGCCCAAGATCCCGAGAGGAGAGTGGAGAGAAGGGTTTGCGGCATGGCCATCTCCCCGGGGGGTGATTTCTTACTTTCTGTCTCTCTCTCTCTTTCTGGTGAGTACATGTGCCCTATAGCAAAAAATTACTCACAAAAAAAAAAATAAAAAAAAAACCTCAGCTGTAACGAGACACCCCCTCTCCCACTGGGATGACCACCAGGAAAACAAAATTGCAAATGCTGACTTGGCGTGTGGAGCCAGTGGGAGTGGGGCATCGCTGGGTGGAAGGTGGTCAGCGCAGAAGCAGGGGCACAGAGGCTCCTCAGCAGTGAGGCGTGGACTCAGCAGGTGACCCCGCAGTCCCCCTTCAGGGCTTACTGAAAGCCGGGCCTCTGACATGCATTTGCACACTCCTGCCCACTGTACTATTCATACGGCCAAGAGGTGGAGGCCACACATCCTCCATCAGTAGATGAATGTGCTACCCGGCCTCCAGAGGAAGGCAGCTCTGACACCACTCCAACCTGGACGGGCCTCGAGGACGCTAGCTGAGTACTCAGCTGGTCACCAAAGGACAGATACTGCAGGGTCCACTGCAGGAGGCACCCGGAGTGGTGCAATTCACAGGCAGGCCGTTGACTTGTGGGCGCCAGGGCAGAAGGGAGGCACGGGGAGTTTGGGTTGAATGTGGACAAAATTGCAGTTTCAGGAGATGAAAAGGTTCTAGAGTTGGATGGGGTCTGGAGGCTGGACGTGTGAATGCACTCAGTGCCACCAAGCTGTGCGTTTTTAAAGGGCTGAAACGGTCGATTTTATGTTATATTTATTTTGCCACATTAAAAAACACTTCTTCTTGATCTTAAAAATGGACAATTACAGAAATCTTATAAACCACAGAGAAAGGAAAAATATTTATAATCTCAGCATGCCCCTGAATCACCTTCAGTATTTTGAAACATTGTCTGCTAATCGCTTTGCATTTCTGTATAGTTAAACATACATATAAAACGATGTTCTGCATGGTTCACATTTATGTTCCTCCATGTCTGGCAAAGATTATCTCCTCCATGTCATGAAAACCACTTTTATTTTAAAAAAACATGTAAAATTTTCTTTCTCTTAATTTCAAAGTAAAACAGTTTCACTGTTGAAAAGTAAAAAGATTAAGATGAAAACCATTAAATAAACATGCAACCTCTGGAAAAAGCCACACGTTGGCCACTCCACCCTCTCTCCTCCAGGTTACACCTGCTGTAAGCAGGACCACACGGTGGCCTTGTTTCGGAGCACAGTGTATCACTCATGTGCTCCACGCTGCCGAGTGCCCCCTGCTGCTGTGGGGCCTTCTCAGTATTCAGTGCCCGTGTGGTCAGTCACTCCCAGTTACCTGCTGGAGATGCAGAGCGGTTTCCCAAGTCTTGCTGAGGCTGGCTCGCTCTGTAGACTGCAGGTACATTTCTGGAGGAGGAATTGCTGAGCCATGTTATGGGACTGGCGTAGCTATTTCTGTACACACTGGCAGCTGGCCTCCAGATTGTGAAGTCCATTTATAACCCTGTTGGTGGTTTCTGAGGGTGCCTCCTTCTCCCTGTCCTTCTAAACGTAAGAGTTTATGTTTTTAAATTCTCTGCCGACTTGGTCAGTGAGCTGCTTTCCCTGTGGCTAGACGCTACTTCATTGTGTCAGGCAATCACCAACCTGTCGAGATCTCCCAGCTGAGCCTGCTCTGGGTACGGACCTGCAGGGACCATGAGTGTGGGCTCAGGGACCACAGCAGGAGGGCGAGGAGATCCCAGCCCTTGGTGCAGTGTGAGCAGGCGGTGTGCATGCACACACATGTGACCAGCCAGTGATTGGCTTCTGAGGGTTCGCTGGGGTCTGACTGAAGAGGGCTTGGCATGTGCCCCAAACTGTGAGCCCAAGGAACTAGAAAGGAAGCCATCTGCACCAGTACCTAGCACGTTGTTGGTCCTCACGAAGCAAATACAGACACAGGCCCCGCCTTAAGAAGGACGCTCAGACAGCACTAGGGCACGTTTCCCTGCATCCGGAAGGGGACAGGGCCACAGGTTGAGAGCTGGAGAAGCAGTCTCTGGACCAGTTCTGACACTTGGTGGGCCAGGATAGAGACTCCGCGAGACATCTGTCCAGGGACAGAGTCAGGAGAGAGAGATTCACCAGGTCTTTGCACCCACTTCCCTGGATGGCATCTCAGGGGTCTTTGTGCTGCTCTGGCCTTGAGCCCTGGAGGGTCCCTCCTGTTTAGAGGCTCCCTGCTGCCCGGGAACCCCGCCTCTCAGGGCTGTTGGAGTTCCCCATCAGCGCCAGGGGCCTCTGGGCCTCACTCTGGTGGGAAATCCCGGCATGCTAGGCTCTTTGAAGTGAGAGCCCACCCGGCCTCAGGGCTCCCACCTCAGCTTCAAAGGCATCAGAGAGCAAGACGCTGCCATGCGGGCAGTGTGCTCACAGGGCTGGCAGATGGGCAGGACGGGGCCAAGAGGAGAGCTCCTTGAAGCAGCAGAACCACAGAGGGCTCTGGAGGTTTCCAGTTGCTTCCTTTCCTGTTCTACTCTCCTCATCTCACGCCAAGTCCTAGAAAACCCCTGCCCTTCCACCGAGCTACCCATTCACCTATCTACTCATTCATCTATCTACCTCCCACCCATTCATTATCCACCCATCTATCCACTCATCTACCCATTCACCTATCTACTCATTCATCTATCTACCTCCCATCCATTCATTATCCACCCATCTATCCACTCATCTACCCATTCACCCATCCATCCCCCCACTCACTCATCCATCTATCCACCCACCCACTCATCAGTTCATCCACCCACCCACCCACCCACCCATCCCTCACTCACCTACTCACTCACCCATCCACCTACCCACTCATTTATCCATCCACCTACCCACCTATCCATCCACCCATCCACTCATCTACCCACCTACTCATCCACTCACCCACTCATTCATTCATCCACCTACCCACTTATCCATCCACCCATCTCCCTACCCACCCATTCATCCACCTGCCCACTCATCCATCCATCCGCCCATCCATCCATCCATTCATCCATCCATCCATCTATCCATCCATCCATCCATCCACCTACTCATCCATCCATACATACATACATCTATCTATCCACCCATCCACTCATACATCCATCCACCCACCCATTCATTCACTCACTCACCCACTCAGTCATCTATCTACCCACCTGCTCATCCATCCACCCACCTACTCATACATCCACCCACCCACTCATTCATCCATCCATTCACCCATTCATTCACTCACTCACCCACTCAGTCATCTATCTACCCACCTGCTCATCCATCCACCCACCTACTCATACATCCACCCACCCACTCATTCATCCATCCATTCACCCACCCATCCTTTTATCCACCCACTCACCAACCCATTCATCCATCCATCAGTGCATGCACTCACCCACTTACTCACCCATCCATCCTTTCATGCAGGGGCTTACAGGAGTGAGCACAAGGTCTCTCGTCCCTGTGGCCCTCCTGCTTCCCCCAGCACACACTACTCATCATCCCTTCATGCTTCACTTTGCTGGGATGGTCTGGAAATACTGTCTCCTCACTGCACTCTCTTCCCGATCCTGCTCAGGACCCCCCATCTTCCTTCCCTGAGTCATGGCCTGACAGGGTTGGTCACTGCAAGCAAGCGAGTCAGGTGGTGGATCTCAGCTTCAGGAGGACCCAGTGCAGCAGGGGAGGGCAGCGGCAGAGCCCTCACACGGGGCCTGGCTGCCAGACTCAGCCACTGTGGTGTCCATATGGCTATAGAGTGGACACACTGTTAGTCACCCTTATCTGGACACACTGTGAGTGGAAGGGGTGCTGCCGATGGTCACTCCAGGCAGACTGCAAAAGGGGAGTGACCCCGGCACCCCAGGGTTCTCGGCTCACATGATATCTGCGTCCTGGGGTGAGTATTTGACATGTGTGGGCCAATCCTGCCTGTGAGCCCTGCTGCCTCCCCGCCTGGACAGCCAGTGCCCCCCGCACCCGGATCCTGCCGCTCTGTGCTTAAACCAGGAGCTGCCAGCTGGTTCTGGAATCAGTGTGGTGGGCCAGCCCGTGCTTACCTAAAACACGAGATGGTGTATTGTGACGTGGACGCTGGAGGACACCTCGGGGGGTGGGGTGGTGCCGGTTAACAAGACCTCTTCACCCGGGCACAAGCGCAGAGAGCTGGGAGGGGGCTCCCGCTGACGGCACAGTCGGAGGCCTTGGACGTCACGCCCCTCCAGCAGCCGGGGCTGTCACTTGTCACTTGTTCAGAAGATGTTTGTGGACAGATTTCTAATGCTGTAAAAGATTTCTGAAGATGTCCTATCCTCAGCATATGTCTGATGAATTAGCTTACAGCTTCTTCCGGCCGGTGTGCACACTGCCGTTCGCTCCCACGCTCCTGGCTACATCCATGCAGGGTCCACGAACTCGGCGCGCCGGCTCGCCTACCCTCCCCATTCCTAAGTCAGAGGAAGCGTTTTCCTTGTAGCTCCTGTGGCCAGACCCCAGAGCATCCCACCGCAACGGTTTCTTCCAGGAACGGGCCTCAGCCGTGTTTCCTTAATGTTTAGCATAGGCCCAGATGTACCCATGTCCCCACCAGCTGGCCCCTACTGACCTGCCGAAGTCCCTCCCACTCCGGGGCTCTCTTCTGGTTCACTCCAATTCAGGACATTTTTTCTCTTCTTGTAATCCTTCAGTTAATAGAGGATCTTTCTTATATGTTTTTAATTCATGCTAAGGAAGTCTTAGAATCATTTTCTTTCTTGTTTTTAGATTGCCAGAGGATGTTTGCACTTCCCAGAGACAGATGGAGAGACAGAGAGGGAGAACGCACCGACGGGATGTGATGGCGCTGCAGTCCTCCATGCCTCCACCCACTGGGCTCTGGGGCTGCGTGCACACGCGTCCAGTGCATTTCTCAAGCCACCAGGGCTGAGATTCCAGCTGCCGTCGGCCACGAGGGATCCAGCCCCCTTAGTCTCCAGGCCGCAGGAATGCCTAGTTGCCGTTTCTTGATGCTCTGATTCCAGATGCAATGCAAGTTCAAAGTCGGGAGACCAGAGTTTCCCAGCTCTGAGCGCTCCCGTGCCTACCTTGAGCACGGTGGTGCTGGGGGCCGCACGGTCCGTCAGACTCACTGGGCCGGGTGGGTGCCCCACGGCGAAGATGAAGGAACCTGACCGACGTCTGGCCCTCAACGCGTTACCTGTGCAAGCATTCCCCGAGTTGGAGCGAGGAGGAGGTGCTCTATTGGAAATGACATCGCTGTGTGTCCTGGAGGACACCCTCAAGAGTGAGGCCTGTCCCCACTGCTGTCAAAGTAGCCTCGCGGGCTAGTGGCAGCGGCCGTGCCCCCAGCTCCTGCCCGTGGGATTGGTGATCCTTTCCACCTTCCTAGCCTAGAAGTTCGTCAGCCCAAGCTTCTCAGTGTGGCTGGGCCCCAGCAGCCCCAGGCTGTCCCCGGGTCACTCTCCTGCCCTCGTCACAACAGGACTGGAGGTGACTTCTGCACACAACTGTGGTGTAGGTGCTTCCTGGCAAGTGGCCCTCTTGGGCAGTGGCAGCAGAGGTGGCCAGAGGTGGCCTTTGAGATAGAGCTGTCAGGGCCCCACTGAACCCTTTCCCTGCCCTGCGGCTCAGCGCTTTCACCCTAGCCACAGCAGGAAGAGGCCACAGGGCGCGCCCTTGGACAGGAAGTGGGACGGCCCGGTGCTGCCAGGAGCTGCCAAGGGGGCATGGCTTACAGCCACAGGCGGGCCTTCGGGCCTCTAGAAGCAGCTGTTTTCTGGTCATAGTGGCCCCCATCCCATACTGCTCACAGCCTGATGCCCTTCTGCAGGGGCGTCTGCCTCAGTGCCACGGGACATGCTGCACGGCCGCTCAGGCCTCGCTGCACACGGCACCCTCGCTCCGAGCACTGGCGGTGCTTGCCCACCGCTGCCCTAGCTTCCTCTGCGAGTTGCCCAGCGGCCGGCGCCTGGCTTCCAGGTCGTCTTCGGCTGGGGCCCGGTCAGCTGCAGTGAGCGCTGAGTGAGGCAGGCGTGTCCTGTGGCAGGAGCTGCCATCACGGCACAGCAGACCCGTGGCAGCTGCGTCGTGTCCTCCCGTGGTGCCCCGCGTGTTACTCCTCAGTGGTTCCGAGACCTGGCCCTGGGTTGGGCGGGGCTGTGAAGCTGTCTGGAGCCGCCGTCGTGGGGATGAGCGCTCTGCTGCCTGCGCGTCAGCTCCATCTCCGGCTGAGCCGTGGAGCGAAGCCTGCTTAGGCGCCTCGGCCGGCTGAGGCTGCGGAGAGAGACAGACGCGGCGCCTTCTGCAGGTGGGAGGCCGAGTGAGCTGTCAGGGCCACGCAGCGGGCAGGCCTCGGAGCCGGGACTGGAGCCCTCAGCAGACGGAGGCTCAGCACCGCTTTGCTGTCAGGGCTGGCCGAGAGTGTAACCGTGACCCTCCTGAGTCCACCGTCTAAGGAGAAGGAGGAGGACACGGTGGCCGTTCTGCCACCCGAAGTGCTCCCAGCACTTAAGGAGGGGCCGTCGGGTGTCTTGTTGAGGAGGAGCGAGCTGTGTGGGGTTTCTGCCTGCCTGCCTGCCACACCACGGCGCACTTTTCTCTCCTCGAGGAAGTGTGATCTCTCCAGCCCCGTCTGCTCCAGCCTGCCACCCGGGGCCAGCCTGCCCAGGCCCTCACTGCGTGGGGCAGCCCCAATTGTGTCTGGTAGTGTGGTGGCTGCCCTAGAGGGCCTCCTGGTCCCAGGTGGGTTTCCTGTCCCTGTCCTTCCCTGGGGGCTGTTCTGTGTCCCAAGCGTGCAGGTGGCCAGCGGGGGGGGGGGGGGGGGGTGTTTCTCTGAGCCACCCAGTGCTCAGGACTTGTGGAGCCGTTGACACCGGTGGGGGTGGGGGCGTGCTGGAAGCTCAGCAGCGATGACTGTGATGGGGACCCGCGCCCCGGTGGCCCCTTCATTACCACCGTGCCACGGCACAGCACAGCTGGTTCCACGTGCAAGGCTCACCTAATTACTAGAGTTTCAATCCTCGCTATCAGTCAGGTTCCAAGCAAGAGGAATGACCCTTCCAGAGACCATCACGTCCACGGTTTCCTGCATTTCCCACCCCTAATTGATCAGACAAGGGGCTGGGGCAGGAATGGGGGGGTGGGGGGAGGCTCGTGTGATTGGCAACACTTTCTTCCAAACGAGTTCAAGTCGATCTTGGCAAAGGTGAAGGGAGCGCCAGTAATTCAAGCTAGCTACGTTTTTCTTCCCTAATTAAATCGGTTAAAATTATCTCTGCGCTTCCAAGGCAGGCTCTGCAGGGCCTGTAAGGCATTCGTACAAGGTGTCACTCACATGCTGCTCACAGAGACAGGCAGACAATTAGACGCTGTGATTTTATAACTTCTTAGAGTAAGAGGAGACCTTACCCAACTTACTGAATTGGGTTTGGCCTCCTGAAATGAGTCGTGTGAAAATGGGGGGTCCCACAAGCCTCAGAGGCCATGGAGAAGTTACGGCTGAAGCCAGGGTGAGCCCCTCCACCAGCAGCATTGCCAGGTGGGCCCACACATGTCCAAGCAGAGCCACGCTGTGGGGGGACCCCACAACTCCCACCTGGAGGCTCCCCACCACTCGGACCTCCAGAGCCAGCACCCTGGCCTCCTCGCTGGCCGTCTCGTGGCCTCCTCGCTGGCCGTCTCGTGGCCTCCTCGCTGGCTGTCTCGTGGCCTCCTCGCTGGCCGTCTCGTGGCCTCCTCGCTGGCCGTCTCGTGGCCTCCTCGCTGGCCGTCTCGTGGCCTCCTTGTTTGTGATACAGCGTGACTGAGCTGCGGCCCTGACACCTGCTCTGTTCTTGTCCCCCCCCCCCCCCCCCAGAGGCAGTGTGGCCATGCCATGCCGTGTACGAGAAGACGAGGCGGTGGACGCTCACTGTAGAGCTGCTACATCACCAGTAGCTGGTGGAGCTGTGGCTGGGACCCTGTCTGTGGACTCGGGGCCATGCCGAGCTGCAGGAGACCAGCTTCCCCGCCCATCTGCCAAGGGCCGTCCTGTCCTTTCCACCCTCGTCCTCAGAGGGCAGTACTCGGCACACACCCACACACAGGCCACGTCTGTAGATGACCACAAAGTCCACGTACCCTCCTGTCCGCAGCCAGGGTGCTGTGCCAGCCCAGGTCTTCGTTTCCAGAGCTTGGCCCCAACCACCTGCGTGTTTATGGTGCTCCTGCGGCTGCCGCTGCCCTACCGCCCCACACACGGCACCAGCCTGCAGGGCTGGCCTCGTCCAACCTTTGCTGTGGGTATCTCCTGAACTCCCACTTCTCGGACCTTCATGGGCCCAGAGGCCCTTTTATTTTGTTTTCAGTTTGCCATAGGGCGCATGTGCTCACCAGAGACAGCGGGAGAGAGACAGAGGAGGGTCAGCCAGGACGCAGCCCCTCCTCCGTTCTCCTCCAGGGCTTTAGGCACGCGCACACATGCCACCAAGCTGGGCTCAAACTGCACAGTCGGCCCTGTGGGAGCCAGCCACTTTAACCCCGGCACCACCTGCTACCTGCAGCCAGACATCTTCATAGTGGCTTCTGGGGACAGGGTGCCATAGTTAGGGGGTGTGTGCATTCACATGTCCATGTGGTGTGTGCACACATACAATGTGTGACAGAGTGATGTGTGTGCACGTGTGTGCATATCTGCATGTGTCTCTGTGCACATGTGCATGCATGTTTCTGTGTATTTCCATAGTTGTACATATGTATGTATGTGAACGTAAGTATGTGTACGTGCCTTTGTGTGTATTTGTGTGTGTCTGTGTGCACATGTGTGTATGTGTGTGAATGTACATGCACACAATGGCTACGTGCGTCTGTCTCTGTAGACATTTGTGCACACATGCACATACATGCACGTGTATGTATGCATACATGTACATACATGTATGCAGAGACGCACATCTTTGTGTGAGCCTGTGCATTGTATACAGGGTGTGTGTCTATGTCTCTGTGTGTATGTAACCGTGCATGTGTGTACACATGTATCCATGTCTCCGTGTACATACATGCAAACACACAAGGTATGTGTGAGCACGTGTGTCTGTGTCTGTTTTTGGGGAGTCTACGCGGTGGAAGACAGGATGGGATTTGGCAGTACTCTCGTCAGTGAGGTTTGTGTGGCTCCCTAATTGTAGAAATGGGGCCTGCTCCCACCCCTGCCCCTACCCCCATGAGGTCACCCAGGAGGGGTGCTGGTCATTCTTCCCACGTGCTGGGGCATGGGCTGTTGCAGCAGGACACGCACCGCGGAGCTGGAGCACGCATGGCCTTTACTGGTGAGACTGTACTATCCCTGGGCCAGACCCCACAACCGATGCAGAGCTCCCTGTTGAAAGCATGGGGCCAACACACCCTCTGTCCCCCTGCCTTGGCCGTAGGTGACCTGTTACCACCTGGCGTCTGTCCCCACTTGCCAGTGTCTCACCTCGAGCTCAGTCTCCAACCCCCAGGCTCCTTTCAGACCTGCCGGCCTCTGCCCTGGCCACACTTGGTCTCAGGGTTCGGGCCGCTCGTGGGTGTCCTCATTGCCCTCCTTCCTGGTGCCGGTGTGGCCGAGCCTGTGCCCTGGCGGGATGGGATGCCCACAGGCTGCAGGCGCGCCACTTCCCAGGACTGCGTTTCCTGGTGCCAGTGCTGCTTTTTCTCCTCCAAGCAGCCCTCTCTGAGCCGTCTCTGCCCTGTGCCCTGGTTACTCATGGATGTCTTTCCAGGTGGCAGGTGCCCGCCACTGGGGTACACTGGGGCACGGCGCTTTCCCGGGCTGAGCCACGACCACAGTCCCAGACAGTGGCGAGCATGCAGCTGTGTTTCTGTGGCCACTGCTCAGGGAAAGAAAGGGGCCTCAGGAGGGCTGTGGACCAGGCCTGCCACGCATGTGCCATGGGGCAGCTCAGAGGGTCCCTGCAGGCCGGAGGCCCCTCTGTGGCTTCCACACTCGCTCAGGGGGCAGCTCTGGGCCACAGGAGAGACACATCTATGCACATAACACGAAGCACGCTCCGCCACATCTACCTTCCCGGTCCCTCCTTGCAGAACTCAAATCCCAGAGTCCCCACAAAGGCGACCCAGTTTCAGGCTGACAGCCTGAGCTGTTTTCCCCACTTACAGATGGAGGATGCCTTCGCCCCTTGGAGCTGACGAGAGTGGCGTTTCACAGCTGCATCCCTGACTCTCTGGGCGCGCTGGTCGGCCGCACGGATTGTGTACAGCAGCGTCTCCCAGCCTGCGTGTGCGGGCATCGCCTGGGAATTCTGCTCAATGAGAACCAGATTCAGAAGGTCTGGACAGCTTCCAGGAGTCCTCATTTCAGGAGCTGCAGGTGCATGGGCCGCCCTGGCAGAGAGGGCCGGGCGAGGCGCTGGGGGACCCGAGGCACGTGGCTCTCTCGTCTAAAACTCTGGGTCATCTGTTTTCTCGTTTCCTTAACTCGATCTGGTCCTTCAAAGTATGTGAGTGTGAGTGTCTGCCCCCACAGGCTGCGATGTTTGAAGGAGTCCTTCAGACACAGGCGACAGAGCCTTGCGACTATCCCAGGCATCAGAAGGAATTTATCAAGGTGTTGGGACATTCACGGGTGCCCAAGTTCAGGCAGCGTCTCAGAGCCCTGTCTGCTGGTTCGACTCCTTCCCTGCAGTGCATTCTCAGGGAGCTGCCTGTCCTTAGGGTGGGAAACAATGACCACGTTGACTGTCCCTGAGAGTTGTCCTGGGGACAGAGAAGACATCTCACCAGACTCACCCCAAAGGCCGCTCCAGCCTCCCCTTAACGCATCCCTCTTGGCCAACCCATCTCTGGTCCAGTGAGCCCCGTGCCTTGGCCATCCTGGGTCTCGGCCTTCTCAGAAGATGGGGGTTGAGGAGAGGTTTCTGCTGGATTCCAGACTCCCGGAGTCCCACTCAGACCATGAATGCTGCCTGGCCTCCCACCGTGCCTGCAGGGGCCCATGCTGGTGGCCCAGTGGGCGACCGAGAGACGACTGTGCCCTGAGTTAGGTTCTTACCTTCCAAGCTGCTGGCTCTCCATCTTGGCTGGGTGTTAGGACTGCCCGAGCAGCTCTCCAGAAACACCGGTGCCCGGCACCTGCCAGAACATGAGGGACTTTAGAGAGTACAGGAAAAACAGAATTCAAGCACAAGTTTATTTTGGTATAAAATGTTTCTGAAATCCACATGTAGTTTTTTCGTAGTATGCACTTTCACGAACTTTGAAAACCCTTTGGATCTGCTGGCAGCCCAGTGTGAGCTTTGTTCTGTTTTGTTTTAAACTCTCCAGCTTTGAAAGCAGACGAAATCGAAATGCACAGTGGCAGTGAGGCGCTCTGTGCCGGCGGTGCAGAATGAAAGCCTCACCAGGACTACGAGGAACCCCAGGAGCCCTGCGGTTCTTGCCTCCCACTGGACGGCGAAGCTGCCTGGCCATGGCCACGCTGTCGGCGGGCGTCTAGAGTCCAAGGGCCAGCCTCCCAGCCATCTTGGCCAGCACCTGATTCCGCACGTGTCGGCAAGGAGACGCACCCAACGAAGCAGGGCAGCCCAGGGTGTGGAAGCCCCTGGCAAGCCTGAGAAGGAAGAGGAGGTACTTTGAACATACTTGGGGTTATTACCAGGTGTCAAGTGAATGTCAGGGAAGTAGCTCTGGGTTTTCAACACATTGGGACTAATGTAATTTATTTAAATGTCTTTGTTAGCTTGAGGAATTCTTAAGACTGTACTCCTTGTCATTTTATCCTAGTATTAATCACCTGCAAGCTAACTTAAACTGGAAACAACTGTAAAATTTGTTACCCACCGATCAGGGTTCAGGACACTTGATTCTTAATAGTTTGTGTAGGATCAAAGCTATGGCTGCCCTCCAAAAAGTTGGGATGTTTACATCAAAGTCGAGACCGAATCCCTTTCAACCTGCTCCTTCTCTTTAGTGCTTAGATTTAAGTTCTTGTTGAAAACTTTTATGTAGAGCAGGCTGTGTGTGTGTGTGTGTGTGTGTGCGCACGCACACCCGCGTGTGTATGTGTGTGCACACACCTGCATATGTGTGTGCACACACCCGTGTGTGCATGTGCACACGTGTATATGTGTGAGTGAATGTGTGTGCGTGCACACACCTGTGTGTGCATGTGTGAGTGTGTGAGTGCGTGTGTGCAGCACACCTGTGTGTGTGAGTGTGTGCACACACTCAGCTTCGCCCAGAATTAAGGCTCTTGGTGTGGTCAGATGGAGAGGTGATTTCTCGACTCCTCTGCCCTTGCCCACGGAGCTCAGCTGGAGAACCTGGGGACGGAGCCCTCGGTACCCTTCTGCTAGCCGCCCCGGCCGCCTGCAGTCCCTGCTGCCCCCTCTAACAGACAGACGTGCATCACCCAGACTCCAGTCTGAAAGGCCAGGGACCCTGTCTGCTTTCTCACCAGGAGACCACGTTCCGTTCACTGCCCTGCCCTCTCCTGTGTGATGCTGCCCACCCGCAGGTGAGTGCCCACTGCCTCCACTCTCCCCTCTCCCCTGCCCGCCCCTCTGCGCGGCTTTCCAAAGCCAGCGTCTGGCGGCGGGCGCTGATAAAGGCACCGCTCTCACTGGCTTCAGGTGCCCCGGCAGAGCCAAGTTTGTTATGCTGGGAGCTTAAAACAACACAAGTGAGGGAGGGCTGGACGCCGGCTCAGAGCGAGGGGCGCGAGGGTTTCTAATTGCTGATAATATCCCGTGTGTACCCGGAGCACAGGTACTTAACGCCTCTAAGAGTGTCTAGGTGAGCTGACTCAGAGTACCAGTCATAAATACTTTCATGTCTGACTCACTAAGCTAGAGTTGTAACTTCACATTACCATGTGCCTTTATATTATTGAAGTTTAAAGGAATTCCTTTCAAACCCAATGTTTGGCTTGCGATGAAAGGGAATCAAACAGCTTATTCTAAGTTACATTCAGTAATTACATAAGTAACCCTTTAAATACTAGATATGCAAATAATGCACTATTCTTCCTATAATTACTTTGTGTACATGGTTCGATCAAATCCCTAGACTGTAATACATGTTTATGGAGAAGATTAGCAGATACGATGTCCTTCTGAATGGAAGAGGTGAACTAGGACCCTAAAGCCTTGCAGCTGCTGAGTAGCTGCTTGGAGCCGCGGAGTATGGAGGAGGGGCAGGGGTGGGGCGGCCCGCGGCCCAGGGCTCCAGGCGCACTGAGGCGTCCTGACGTGGCGGGGTCCAGCTTCGCCCACTGTCCGAGTCCCCGAGCGCCCGAGTGCATGTGTCAGTCTGGGAAGAAAAGTTCTGTGTAGTTGGGCTGGAGTCTTGCTATGGGTGTTCAGAAATCTCAGGCTTGTCTCAACTTAACCTGGAAAAGAACGGGGCCACCTGCCCAGGAGCCTCGCTTCCTGTATCTCCGCACTTTCCCCTCAACCTGTAAAGGAGGAAAAGGGAGGATCTGGACTCAGACGAGCTGGCCCAGCACCCTTCCGTTACAAACAGGTTATTTCCATCGTAATTCGTGCTCGCTGTAAGATAACAAGAGTTCTGAGAACGAAGCTTTCCTTTGTCCTCTGTCTTCCTTTCATTTTCTTTTTTTAGTTTTTGCTATAGGGCCTGTCAGCTTGCCAGAGGAACAGAGGGGGAGAGGGCAGGTGAGAAATCGTCCCCCCCCCCGGGGGGACGAACACGTCACAGTCCCTTCTCCGCCATTCTCCTCCTGGTATTTTGGGCACACAGGTACACACATCTGGCGTGAGTTTCAGGCTGCCAGGTCCAGGACTCGAACCATGCAGTCAGCCATGTGGGATCCAGCTGCCTTAATCTCCACACAACAATGGCCCCATCCATCTTTTTTCATTTTTTTCTGTTTTTAGGTTTTTTTCTCTTTCATTTTTAAAATTTTTTTATATTTAATAACTATATTTTACAATATTGAATACAAGTTTTCCCAGTAAGGAAAGCCCCATGTGTCAGTCCCGTCAGAGGTCACCTTACCCCTTGTCTCCACAGATAACTGTGCATCTTTTCGTCCGTTGATCCTTCCCCCTGACTCCTCCCCTCTCCCCCGCCCCCCTCCTCCCTCTGTCTCTGGTCTCTGTAACTGCTTTCCGGCATTCACGCCTCCCAGGCACCCCCACATCCCAAGAGCACTTCCCCATGTGTCCTTCTGGACGCTCCCTCCCTGAGCGTGAGCGCACACTCACCCACACGCGGACTCAGGGAGTGTGAGCGTGCACCCACCCACACGCAGACTCAGGGAGTGTGAGCACGCACCCACCCACACGCGGACTCAGGGAGTATGAGCGCGCACCCACCCACACGCGGACTCAGGGAGTGTGAGCACACACTCACCCACACACAGACTTGGAGAAGATGGGGCGCTGCAGCAACTGCCCCCTGTGGGCGCTCCTGCTCTGTGCTCAGCTGGCCCTGCTCTTCCCTAACTGGCTTGCAGAGGCTCGTGGTAGGGCCAAGCTGACCACAGCCTGGAACCCCAGGTCCGGGCACTGGCCGCTGGCCACAGAGTGGGCTCTGGTTGACCACGAGCGTCACGAGGCGAGTGAGGGCTGCTCTCCAGGTGTTGGAGGCCTCGACCTGCAAGGCACTGTCCTCACAAAGAAGGAGGTGACTTCCGGGCTCGTGGAGAAGCAGTGCTGGGACGGACCCAGAGCACCGTGTGGACACAGCCAGAGCAACACGGGGAGTGCGGAAGAGAGAGACTCGGACAGACCATCTGTAGGAGGGACGGGAAGAGGTAGCGGGACACGTGGATGGACAGCATCAGGTCCTGCAGGAGAGCGGGAACTCCCACACCAGGCCACAAAGCACTGGTGGGGTCTAGGAATAAAAATACCACCCGCAGAGCTCCCAGCAGGACTAGGTGATGAGGAGAGGACTGACACGAGGCTTTCAGCAACGAGGGAATGAATGCTGGGATCGTGGCTTCGGAGGCCCGGGGACCCCGGAACCTGAAATCCGTTACCGAGGCCAAACGCTAACCGAACGCCAGGACGACGCAGAGGCTTCCGAACTGCAGAACGTCCACGATTCCGGGGACGACCAGGGGGGGCTATGTCAGCGGGGAGGAGGCCGAGGGCCGTGACGGTCATTCTGCTTCCATCTCTGCCGCCAGCACTCCAGCCTCTGACGGCCATGAGACTACTTCTGGCCTTTTCAGTCAAGGTTTCTAATTCTGCCTACCTAGACACCCACTCCCGACCTGCTGGCCGTGGGCGGTCACCGCCGATGCCCTGCTGGGAGAGTCCGGCTCGCCCTCCTCGCTTAGCTGCCTGTCCCACATTTTGGTGCTAATGATCGCTTCTACTTCAGGGTCTTCCAGGAGACATGAGTTTGTGTAGCTCTCCCTTAGGGCTGCGAGATGCCTCTCCTAAGGGAGCCCCGGCAGAGCGCTTGGTTCTACGATACTCAGGGCCAAGAGCAGTCAGTGCTACTCGCTTCGGACACCTGCCCGAGCACCCGCAGCCGACGAGTCCAGACGCCGTTTCTATCAACAGCCTCTCGGTCCCACCCCAGAGGGACCGTCTCACAGCCCTGAGCCTCCTCTCCGCCAGAACAGCCCCTCCCTGGTCGTCCCCGGAATCGTGGACGTTCTGCAGTTCGGAAGCCTCTGCGTCGTCCTGGCGTTCGGTTAGCGTTTGGCCTCGGTAACGGATTTCAGGTTCCGGGGTCCCTGGGCCTCCGAAGCCACGATCCCGGCATTCATTCCCTCGTTGCCGAAAGCCTCACGTCAGTCCTCTCCTCATCACCTAGTCCTGCTGGGAGCTCTGCGGGTGGTATTTTTATTCCTAGACCCCGCCAGTGCTTTGTGGCCTGGTGTGGGAGTTCCCGCTCTCCTGCAGGACCTGATGCTGTCCCTCCACGTGTCCCGCTACCTCTTCCCGTCCCTCCTACGGATGCCCCCTGGGTGGGCGTTAGGCTCCTTGGTCTGTCCGAGTCTCTCTTCCGTATTTCCCACCTGCGCTCTGCCTTTTCCCGGTGCCCTGGGACTGCGCCACCTCCTCTCTGCTGCGTACGTTTGTCCTGCGACGTTCAGTGTTCAATTCATCCAGAGGAGGTATTATTTTGGAAGCATTTTAAGACCGAAGAATATCCGTTAAACTGTTTCTTTTCCACGGGAGCCTATTTGGGGATGCCCCACCTTCCCTGCTCACCCTGGGGTGCAGACTAGTTTTCTACACGTCCTTACTCCCTCATTCACCTCCGTTTCCTCACGGTGCTTTCTGTGTCCTCACCTTCCGCCTCTGTCACGCTTTGGGCTTTTCTGGGACATTGGCAGAGCTTTCTTTTGCATTCGCACGTGCTCGTGAAAGCGCCGTGGAGAGCTGCAGGGGCCGCTCCTCTGTCCTGTCTTTCTGGGTCCCTTGCTGGGCCGCCTTGCCAGCTGGAAAGGTCGTCTGTGCCTTCTGGGAGTGTGAGAGGGCATGCACCCTGCACGCACAGCCTCCTCCCTTCCCTTCCCGGGAGACCCCAGAGTGTTCCAGCGCTGCTCTGCTCCGGCCCCTCAGCAGCCCCCGGACTGGTGCCCTCTCCTGTGGGAGCTGGTCCTTGGCCGTAGCCTGAGAAAACCTACGCGACGTCCAGCTGAGTGGGAGTGACAGTCACGCTGCCGAGTGCAGTCCCAGCCCTGTCCCAGCTGCCCCGCTGTTCCCGCTCCTTGCGTCTGGATCCTCGGGGACTTCCTCGGTGCCTCGTGCACTTACCAACAGGGTCCTTGCTATGGGGTTCCCCCATCCTCTCTTGGTCAGGCAGCTGTATACGCTTCTTTTCCTCCAAGAACTTAAAACAATTTCTAGTCTATGATGGCAGCTTTCTCGTTTCACTTCAGTGTGAACCAGGAGACAAGGGAGCCCAGGTGTTCAGTCAGCCACCTTGAGCCAAAGGTTCTCTCTCCTTTGGAATGTGAAAGCCTGGACTAAGCTCTGGGAAGTACTTCGTATTCCAGGCATGGGATGGCAGCGGCTTCTAGTCGCCATTGGCATCAGATGGAGGTGCCAGCTCCCCGGCTCACACATCCCCTGTGAGGCACCCTTGGGAAGGTCACAAGACTGAACCTCAGTGCATGTACGGACACAGAGGATGCCTGGTGCCCAGCCGTGGTGGGGAGGGCCGAGCAGGACCCTGGACCGCCGTACCCGTACGACTGCACGGCCAGGAGCTGGCGACCAGCAGCCACCCAGCTGCAGAGGGGAGGCATGCAGGCCGTGGGTTTAAATCCTTGCAAACTGAAGATTGCTTTAGGAGTTCGTTTGTCCTTATCTCCGTGTCGCAGAAACGTGGCCATCTCTCAACATTGTCATTTACTTTCTGAGTATCTTAGAACTAAGCCTGAGCCTGGCTGTCTCTCCTGTCAAAGCTATAGGCGAGGCCACTCGGGCCTGTTTATCACATACCACTAGCTTTCTGCTAAGGAAACGTTTCACAGGTAATGAACCAGAACTGGGTCTGGCCAGAGTGAAGCTGGAAATGCAGCTGCCTTGGGCTTTGTCAGTGGCTTGCCTGTCAGATCTTGGGGACTCCACCCACACCTGTTGCAGACAAAACAACCTCAGCTTGACAGACGGCCTTCAGAGTTCTCTACAAATCTCCTTGCATACCTGACCTGTTTGTGATATCAGAAAGCTCCCCAGGCCCCTCCAGACCACCACTGGCATTTTTGAGACCAGTGAAGGTGATTGTGTCATTGCAGAAGGGACACGAGAGCAGAGACAGCACAGAAGGAGCTGTCATGGAAGTGAATCCCTGCCAGTCCACAGGGCCCCTGGCTGAGTGGCTGGTGGCCTGTCACATGTACATGCTGGCTGGACTCCCGTGTGCTGGCTCTCTGGAGCCAGTACTACCTGTTTGCTGTGTCCCCTGAAATTCCCACACAGAGGCCTAAAATCCCCAAATAATGGCATCAGGAGGCGGGACCTTTGAGAGGTGATCGTGTTAGGATGAGGTCAGGAGTGCGACCCCACAGTGCAACTGGTGTCCCCATAAGAAGGAGGAGACACCAGAGCTCCTGCTCTTCCCGCCACAAGAGGCCACTTTCACCAGGAGCTGAATCTGCTGTCACCTTGACCATGGCCTTGCAGCTTCCAGGACTGCAATCAATGAGGTTCCGCCGTGTAGACCACCTGGCTATGGTCTGCTATGGTGATCTGAGCTGGCCTGAGCTCACCATCTGGTAGAACCTGGTGTGATGGCGGGATGTTCTTCGTTGGTCCAGTCTGGTAGCCAGAGCCTCGCGTGGGTATGGACCACTTGAAATGTGGCTCGTACTGAGGAACTGAAACATTAAATTGTCCTTTAGTCCAGTTAAATGTCAGTGTAGACAGTGGTATGTGATTCGTGGAGACTGTATTAGACAGCACAAGCCTAGAAGACTTACTGACCCAGCCCGGCCGCTAGCCTGCCTGGGTAGGCAGTGAGTCTGAAACACCGAAGGAGCCCCCTGTCTCCAACCCTTTCTGCTCACCCGTGTAGAACTTCAGTGCCTGAGAGCCCCGTGTCTCAGTCACACCCTCCTACAAGCTGGAAACGGGCAGAGATCATATTAAAAAAAACAAAACAGTGTCAGTTATTAACACATTGCTGGAAGTAATATGTCAGCTCTACGAGAGGACCTCAAAAGTTTGTGGGAAAATGGAATTTAAGAATGAGTTTATTTTTGTGCAATTAAAAAAAAAAACTATGCATAGTTTTTCAGTGATGTGCGGTTTCCATGGCATTTTGAAGACCCCTCATATTTTCTTCAAGGCATCTACCAAGAGGGGGCTAATGAGGCTGGCAGCTCGTTAGCAGGGTGGAGCGTGAGCCTTGGCTTACTGGGAGGGGAGTCTAATAGCTGGGGCCTGGCGTGAGTGGCTCCCCGGTGTGGGCACAGTTGGCGCATGTGGAAGACCCGGAGGAGGGAAGGGGAACATGGCCGTTCAGCTACTGGCCAGTGTCACCAAACACCTTGGCCCCCCTTTATAGGGAATGTGGCCAGTTCTCTAAGTAAACCCAAACTAATTCTGCTTTGTAGACGAGGTAGCTCAGCTTTCACAGTGGAGCTCGCTGATTCTTGACAATCAAGTGGTCACGTTAGCCCTCGCCAGAAAGGTGGTGCAGGCGGGGTCTGGACTTGCCAGGGTCTCTGACCCAGTGGAGGGAGCCCAGCCATCACACCGACCCCATCTCCATTTCTTCTTCTTTGCTTTGTTTTGTTTTTGTTTTGTTGTTTGGGTTTGGGTTTGGGTTTTTTTTTTGTTTACTTGTTTTGTTTTTATGTGTACTTGTCAAAGAGAGACAGAGAAATGGAAAATGAGGACTCAGCCCCTGGAGGATGGACATGTCACAATCCTGTCTCCACTCTCCTCCTGGGATTTTTGGGCATGCACACTCATGTGCCTCGTGTGATTTTCAAGTCTCCGGGTGAGGGACTCGAATCATGGTCAGCCATGTGGAGTCCAGTGCCTTAACCACCACACCACCTGCTGGACCCCATTTCCGTTTCTCACTTGAGCAATTACTTGAGTGTAGTTGGAGAGCACTGCATGTCCACTCTGTGTCTCTGCTCCTGGGGGCTCGTGAGAGCACCACAGAACCTGCTTTCTGTCCTGGGTGCTCGCCACGTCCCAGGCACAGCTCTGTGCTCTGCCGTATCTGGCTTAATTCCCATAATAAAGCATCTTCTAGAACCCTAAAGCCAGACCAGTGCAGTCACACTCACGGCCCTCTGCGGTTCATTCACCCAAGCGTGATGCGAGTGCGGCTTGACAGCTTTTCTCACCCACATACGGATTCCAAGGGCTTTTGCTACCAAGCCGTTAAGTCACTTACATTTCTAGTGGTAAACAGAATAATATTCCTCGCTTCGAAATGAGTCTCCCTCTCATCCTGGAGCTGCTCTCCTGGGTGTGGTGCCAGAGAAAGCCCTGAACCCGTGGATGGGGCAGTCCAGCTCAGGCAGTCGAGCGTGGGGCCCTGAGCCACTACTGGGACTGCTCCAGGCAGGTTCCGCCTCTGGTGGCCCGGGAGCGGTGCCGGCCTGGGCTCTTGTGCAGCTGTGGGGGCAGAGACGGCCACCCGGAGGGAGCTCCAGTCCCACCCAGGGCCACAGAGAGGGCACGGGAGGGTGTTCATTTAGCAGAGTGACAGGCACGAGACTCTTGGCAGCTTCAGGGCCAGCCCACGTGTACTGTCATGTCAAACGGGCAGCGTCCCCTCCTGACACTCACCCTCGGCCCAGGCCCGCTCCTGGAGTCCTCCCGCGGCGCTGCTCCCCCCTGGCCCAAGTAGACCTTTCTGTTCCTGAGCCTTGGTTTCGTGGCATCCTGCCGTGAGCGGGTGTGGCAGGCCACTTGGGTGCCAACCCTTCTCCCTGGTGAGCCCGGCCCCGCCCTCTCCCGGCCTTAGACTTGCTCGGGAGTGACCAGTCCCTCAAGGACAGAAGCGGCTGGCAGCAAAGACTCCCTAGGCTCGTGGCCACAAGGGCTGCAAGGACGTGAGTCCGAGCGCCTTTGTTCACATTTGTTGGCCGAGGACACCGTGGCCCCCGAGGCCCTGCCCACAGCACCCCCAGGGCCCTTGCTTTTGCTCTCTTGCCGCTGCCTCTCCTCCGGGAAGTCTCACGGCCTCCTTCGTGTCATTAGACAGGAGAGACTTTCCGGGACGGTTCTGTCCCTCAGGCAGAAGAGCCCTGTGGCTGGGAGGCCCGGAGGCAGTGATGTGGGGACCTTCTTGCAGAGATGAGGTGGCTTTAGGTCACTAAAAGGCCGCCAAGGCTAGCTTGGAGTATAATGCCCAGGCTGTGGCTGACTGGCGACCCCTCGGTAGATGTTCAGCTGAAGCTCTCTGCCGGCCGTGCCTGACCGTGAGCGTCTGCCCCTGACAGCACCGTGTGGGGGAGCTCGGCCCTCTGCGCTGTGCAGCGACACCTCTGCCAAGCCGGACGGCGGCTGCCAAGGGTGGGGACTGCCAGGCAGCCCTCTGAGCAAAGGAGCCTGGAGAGACCTGGGCTGCTCTGAGCAGCGAGGGGTCTGCCCCAGCGTGAGCCCAGGAGCAGTTGCTCAGGCGTGGCTGCAGCTGCGCTCATCTGAGCGGAGAGACGTTTCCCGCACCTGAGCTTCCGTGGGCCACTCCCGACCGTCATCGTCTGGGTGGCGCAGGGCGCCCCTCACCCGAGCGAAGGTGGAGCCTGCAGTTCCCGCTGGCCATGCTGATGCCGGGTCACGTGCGTCTTCCCCTTGGAGGTGTGCGGAGGGCTGCAGGTAGGCCAGGCCAGCTGTGTCTGTCTGGAGCAGAGGTTTGGGCTGACCGTCTGGAAGGGACCGTAGGTGTCATCGCGGGAGGAGCCCAGTGCTGGGGTGCCTGTGTGAAGGTGAAGCGTGTCCCTGCTGGGTGTCCCTGTGCCCCAACCCCCTCACAGTCAGGTGCAGTTTCTGGACCGCGCTGTCCACGGGCCGCTTCCTAAGGAGGTCTGCAGGCCGGCCAGCTGGGGCCGTGCCGTCTGCTAACAGGCCAGGAAATAACGGGGATCGATCTTGCCATGTGTGCACTCCCTCTCCCAGGTCCCGGCGCTGCACAGGACAGGGAGGGCCGCAGGTGGGACTGCCCCCTTGCAGCGTGTTCGCGCACTGCGTAGGACGCGGGAGCAGGGGAGGACCGAGGGCTTCCAGGGAGGGTGTCAGCGGCGTCTTCCCCCGGTGTCATCGTCACATGACCTCCTCCAAGCTCCCACATCCCCGTTGGTTTTAGCGAGGTGGCATGGGACAAAGCAGAACAGCCCAGCCATTGCGAGTGAACGCTGCTGAGGAGAACACGGGTGGCCCAGGAGGACACGGGTGAAGGACAGCTTCGGATTTCTCCCGTTCTGCAGACTGAGGGAACAGGGTTGGAGGGCTCCTTGTAGGAGCACAGAGGCCACAGCTCCCTCGAGGGGTGAGCCCACGTGTCAGGCTTGCCGGGGACCTCCCTCCTTAGGAGCACTGGGTAGCACGTGTGCAAACATGTGGTTACACTTACACGAGGACTTGGCAGAGACCGGGACAGACACGCCTCACCTTCCTCCCGCTCTGGGGGACAGGCGCTCCTTCCCAACACGGGATTAACCTCCAGGCCACCATAGCCTTGGCCCCTGAGGCCCTCGCTTACTGGCCTCTCGGACCTCCTTGTCTTCATGCTACTCTTGAGTGTCACCAGCCGGGGAAGCCTCCCTGGCCCGCTCAGCCCGCCCCGGAGTGGGCGCTCCTCCTGGCCCCCCCACGCTCTGCCCACATCCTGTACCGTGGCCTAGGAACTGCCTTCTGCTTGCCTGTGCCCTCCACGAGGCCAGTGAGGGCGATTTGCCTAACGGGGGACAGTTGGAATGTCTGGAGAGGTTCCTGATCGTCACAGCTGGATGGCGCTCCTGGCACGGTGGCATGGAGGCCAAGGGTGCCGCTAAGCGGTCTTCGACATACGACACACTCCCCCGAGGAACACCACCTCTCTCCACGTCAGTGCTGCTGAGGCCAAGAAAGCCAAATGATATCAACAGGCTTTTTTAGAATTTGTTTATCGAGTTAATACGAGAGGGACAGAGACTGAGAAACAGCTGCTCCCAACAGGGTCTTCATGCCAAGACCCAGCCTCAGTCCCAGCTGGCCCCGGTCACCAGCTGGCATGCACACACCCTGAGTATTCAGGGGTTCTAGGATGTGAACCCAGGCCCTCTCCCATGTGGGTCCAGTTGCTTAACTGCTGTACTACCGCCCGGCCCAGAAGAAAACAGATTTATATAAGTACCAGGAATTGTCCTGACGACAAGGTGGAAGAATTTCTAAGGATGAGAGATCAAGCTGAGTATGTGACCAGTCTTTAAACATGTATGGGAAATGTGTATTGTGAAAAAATTATGCATAGATTAAAAGTGTTTTGCACCAGAATAAATTCATACTTGAATTCCACCTTTTCTCTAAACTTGTTGATGTCACCTGGTACTTCCCGGAAGAGAAGCTTTGTGAATAAGGTTCTTTCTAAACCGCCAGGGCAGTCGCAGTGTGGAGCACAGCCCCCGTACCTTCCACTACGGCAAAGTCCAGCAGACGGAGAGGCCCTTCGACACGGGAAACACGCATGTGCAAGCATTGGCCCCGGCCTTCCTCCTGACGGATGATCTTAAGGACCTTAACCCATTATTTTGTCTTTAAAATTAATGGACTAATTTTTTCAGCTTTATTGAGGCATAATAGACAAACATAAATTGTTAAATATTCAAGGCATACAACAGGATATTTTCATTATATATATATATGCTTGTGAAATGATTACTACAGTCAAGATAATGAACATATCTGCTGCTTCATGCCGTGGTGAGAACACGTGTACCAAATTTCAGGTTCGTAATACAGTACTGTCAGCTACGGTCATCGGGCTGTCATTAGGTCTCAGACCATTTTTCTCTTATAAGTACAGGTGTGTGCCTTTGAGCAACAATCCCCCCTACTTTCAGACTCTTGGAACCACCCCTCTATTCTCCGCTTCCATGAATTTGATTCCTTTGGAGTCCACACGTAAGTGAGACCTTGCAGCATTTCTCTTTCTGCGCCTGGCTCACCTCACTCTCCATGGTGTCCTCCAGGCTTATCCATCTTTCTGCAAACTACAGGATTTTCTTCTTTTTAAAGCTGTAATAGTATTCCATTGTGTAGATATGCCACAGTTTCTTTATCCCCGCATCCCATGTGTAGATATACCACAGTTGCTTTATCCCCGCATGCCGTGTGTAGATGTGCCACAGTTGCTTTATCCCCGCATGCCGTGTGTAGATGTGCCACAGTTGCTTTATCCCCACATCCCGTGTGTAGATGTGCCACAGTTGCTTTATCCCCGCATCCCGTGTGTAGATGTGCCACAGTTGCTTTATCCCCGCATCCCGTGTGTAGATATGCCACAGTTGCTTTATCCCCGCATCCCGTGTGTAGATGTGCCACAGTTGCTTTATCCCCGCATCCCGTGTGTAGATGTGCCACAGTTGCTTTATCCCCGCATCCCGTGTGTAGATATGCCACAGTTGCTTTATCCCTGCATCCCGTGTGTAGATATGCCACAGTTGCTTTATCCCCGCATCCCGTGTGTAGATGTGCCACAGTTGCTTTATCCCCGCATCCCGTGTGTAGATGTGCCACAGTTGCTTTATCCCCGCATCCCGTGTGTAGATGTGCCACAGTTGCTTTATCCCCGCATCCCGTGTGTAGATGTGCCACAGTTGCTTTATCCCCGCATCCCGTGTGTAGATGTGCCACAGTTGCTTTATCCCCGCATCCCGTGTGTAGATGTGCCACAGTTGCTTTATCCCCGCATCCCGTGTGTAGATGTGCCACAGTTGCTTTATCCCCGCATCCCGTGTGTAGATGTGCCACAGTTGCTTTATCCCCGCATCCCGTGTGTAGATGTGCCACAGTTGCCTTATCCCCGCATCCCGTGTGTAGATGTGCCACAGTTGCTTTATCCCTGCATCCCGTGTGTAGATATGCCACAGTTGCTTTATCCCCGCATCCCGTGTGTAGATGTGCCACAGTTGCTTTATCCCCGCATCCCGTGTGTAGATGTGCCACAGTTGCTTTATCCCCGCATCCCGTGTGTAGATGTGCCACAGTTGCTTTATCCCCGCATCCCGTGTGTAGATGTGCCACAGTTGCTTTATCCCCGCATCCCGTGTGTAGATGTGCCAGTTGATTTATCCCCGCATCCCGTGTGTAGATATGCCACAGTTGCTTTATCCCCGCATCCCGTGTGTAGATGTGCCACAGTTGCTTTATCCCCGCATCCCGTGTGTAGATATGCCACAGTTGCTTTATCCCTGCATCCCGTGTGTAGATATGCCACAGTTGCTTTATCCCCACATCCCGTGTGTAGATGTGCCACAGTTGCTTTATCCCTGCATCCCGTGTGTAGATGTGCCACAGTTGCTTTATCCCCGCATCCCGTGTGTAGATGTGCCACAGTTGCTTTATCCCCGCATCCCGTGTGTAGATGTGCCACAGTTGCTTTATCCCCGCATCCCGTGTGTAGATGTGCCAGTTGATTTATCCCCGCATCCCGTGTGTAGATGTGCCACAGTTGCTTTATCCCCGCATCCCGTGTGTAGATGTGCCACAGTTGCTTTATCCCCGCATCCCGTGTGTAGATATACCACAGTTGCTTTATCCCCGCATCCCGTGTGTAGATGTGCCACAGTTGCTTTATCCCCGCATCCCGTGTGTAGATGTGCCACAGTTGCTTTATCCCCGCATCCCGTGTGTAGATATGCCACAGTTGCTTTATCCCCGCATCCCGTGTGTAGATATGCCACAGTTGCTTTATCCCCGCATCCCGTGTGTAGATGTGCCACAGTTGCTTTATCCCCGCATCCCGTGTGTAGATGTGCCACAGTTGCTTTATCCCCGCATCCCGTGTGTAGATGTGCCACAGTTGCTTTATCCCCGCATCCCGTGTGTAGATATGCCAGTTGATTTATCCCCGCATCCCGTGTGTAGATGTGCCACAGTTGCTTTATCCCTGCATCTCATGTGTAGATGTGCTACAGTTGCTTTATCCCCGCATCCCGTGTGTAGATATGCCACAGATTCTTTATCCTCGCATCCTGTGTGTAGATGTGCCACAGTTGCTTTATCCCCGCATCCCGTGTGTAGATGTGCCACAGTTGCTTTATCCCCGCATCCCGTGTGTAGATATGCCAGTTGATTTATCCCCGCATCCCGTGTGTAGATGTGCCACAGTTGCTTTATCCCTGCATCCCATGTGTAGATGTGCTACAGTTGCTTTATCCCCGCATCCCGTGTGTAGATATGCCACAGATTCTTTATCCTCGCATCCTGTGTGTAGATGTGCCACAGTTGCTTTCATTGTCCGTTCCCTCACTGATAGACACCCACGTTGTTTCCGTATTCTGGCTGTTGTGAACAGTGCTACAGTGGACATAGCGGGCTGACATCCCTTTGATACACTGAGTTCCTTTCCTTTGAATATATATTTTGAAGTGGGATTGCTTGATCATACAGTAGTTCTAGTTTGTTTTTTGTTTTTTGGGGTTTTTTTTTTTGAAAAATCTCCATACTGTTTTTGATAAGGGCTGTACAATTTACTTTCCCAATCAAGCACTTCCCACTCTCCACATTCTCATCAACACTTAGCGTCTGACTCTTAAATAATAGCCCTCCTGGGGCCAGCAGGTGGCATGGTGGTTAAGACGGCTGAACTCCCACATGGCTGACAGCGGTTCGAGTCCCAGACCTGGCAGCTTGCTTTCTCATTTTCCTTCTCTCTGTCTCTCTCTGGTCAACTTCAAAAGAAATAAAATAATGACAATGAATAAAATAAAATACTATTAATTTTTTAAAAAATAGGTGTCCTAACAGTTGTGAGGCCATGTCCCGTCGTGGCTCTGACTCGCGTTTTTGTGGTGATCAGTGATGCTGAGCACACTCTCATGTATATCTGTCGGTCGTTCCTGTGTGTGTGTGTGTGTGTGTGTGTGTGTGTGTGTTTGGGGGGGTAATGTCTATTCAGGTTCTTTGTCCATTTTTTATTTGGAGTATTTGTGTTTTACTATTGAGTTGCATGAGCTCCTACATATGTGCACTTATTAACCACTCGTTGAACTAACGGTTTACAAATATATTCTTCCATTCCATGGGATGCCTTTAGCTTAATTCAAATATGCATGATTAATAGGTAAATTAGCCACTTCTCGGAACGAAAATTTATGCGCCTATTATAGTTCAGCATGCTTAATGAGTATTCACAATTTCACTTTTTGGATGATGCTAAAATGGAATCAGTTAATTAATTAAAAGCTGACTCATTCCAGATAGAACTTAAGGGAGCCAAAATGAAAGGCATAATACGTAAAATTAGGAAAAAGATTAAAGTGAATGTATGGTAACGGTAACACGGAATCAGCAGTGGAATTAATAGACAAAAATTCACCATGAGATTCTGCCATCAACAGTGAGTATTAATCAGGGCTTATTGTTCTTTGCTACAAATCAAAGAAGATACAGCTCATTATGAATCATAATGTTCATAAGTTAAAACAGCAGTCAAAGCTAATCAATAATGCCAGAAGCCCTTATGTCAGAGAGTGACAAGTGGGTGTGAAAATTAATCTGTGTTACATTTTTAAAATATTTTTTATTGCCATAGGGCATGAGAGAGAGAGAGAGAGAGAGAGAGAGAGAGAAGAGAGGGAAAGAGAGAGAGACAGAGAAAGGAAGAGAGAAAAAGCAACCCTCAATGAGGCTTGGTCAGACCACAATCCCTTTTCCTCCATTTCTCCGTCCCATCAGGATTTGGGGCACACATGCACACGTGCCTGGCATGTTTTTCATGCCACCGGCACCCAGATATGAACCATGGCCGGTCGTGTGGGATGTAGCTCCCAATGCACAGTGTTTAACCCCTGCTCATCGGGGCTGTCCGTAGTCTGGTTAGATTAGGATAAAGCAGCGTCATGACCTAGGAATAAGATAAACTGAACCATTTTTAACTTAGTGACTTTAGTATTTAATAGAATTGAGGAAATTGTCAGCTTGTAAATTTCTTTGAAAACTGTCAGATGGCAGTCATTAAATCTCTCTCAAACACTGTTCAAGTGGACACCTTGAGGTTTCATTTATGAGTGGATGTCGAGGCTGGCCAGTCCACCTCTAATTTTATGCCTTGTGCAGACATGGGAGTAAAAGAGTTCTCATTTCTACACATGTACCAACCGAAGTTCAAAAAAAGCACCTGAAATACATGACCCGTTGTCATTTCCCGTGACTTCCCTGCCTAAGCAGTAGGCGACAAGGCCGTCATGCATGCTCCAAGGTTTCTCTGAGCGAGAGACAACAGAAACTGTGGCCACGTGAGTTCTTCTGGGGTCCTGGCATTGACTCTGTGAGGTAGGACCCTGTATGGGCTTTGGGGGAGCCCCTAAGAGCCGCGCCCTGCAAGGCGGCAGCACGGCCATTAACCTCAGGGGCTGCTGAGCAGGAAGAAGACGCGGGTCTAAAGCGACTGTGCTATGAAGAGAATATGCGCCTGGAAACTCAGAGAGTTCAGACGTGAGAATGCACACGCCGTGTTCACAGAGTCAAGCTACCGCCATCATGGGAGCGGGAATGTGTACACACTGGGATAATCACGTACGTTACGGATATTCATTTCACTTGTTTCCTTTTTTAACGTTCTTGTCCACTAGAAAATCTAAACCTACATTTATGGTGCATTATTTTCTATCACGAGTAGATAATCATCAGATTCTTGACTAGATCTAGCCCAGAATAGAACAACTTCTGTCATGTGACACAATGATAGACATACTGATAATGAGATTTTACAGGGAAAATACATATCCTCGTGTCTCCCCTGCAGAGCTGGCTCACACTGTAACATCCCCGTCTCCAATGCAGTGCTCAATCACACTGTAACATCCCCCTGACTCCCTGCAGAGCTGGCTCACACTGTAACATCCCCCTGTCTCCCCTGCAGAGCTGGCTCACACTGTAACATCCCCGTCTCCAATGCAGTGCTCAATCACACTGTAACATCCCCCTGACTCCCTGCAGAGCTGGCTCACACTGTAACATCCCCGTCTCCAATGCAGTGCTCAATCACACTGTAACATCCCCCTGACTCCCTGCAGAGCTGGCTCACACTGAAACATCCCCTGTCTCCCTGCACACCTGGCTCACAGTGTAACACCCCCCTGTCTCCCTGCACACCTGGCTCACAGTGTAACACCCCCCTGTCTCCCTGCACAGCTGGCTCACACTGTAACACCCCCCTGTCTCCCTGCACACCTGACTCACACTGTAACATCCCCCTGTCTCCCTGCACACCTGGCTCACACTGTAACATCCCCCTGACTCCCTGCAGAACTGGCTCACACTGTAACATCCCCTGTCTCCCTGCACACCTGGCTCACAGTGTAACATCCCCCTGTCTCCCTGCACAACTGGCTCACACTGTAACACCCCCCTGTCTCCCTGCACATCTGGCTCACACTGTAACATCCCTCTGTCTCTCCTGCAGAGCTGGCTCACACTGTAACATCTCCTGTCTACCCTGCAGAGCTGGCTCACTCTGTAACATTCCCCTGTCTACCCTGCAGAGCTGGCTCACACTGTAATATCCCTCTGTCTCCCCTGCAGAGCTGGCTCACACTGTAATATCCCTCTGTCTCCCCTGCAGAGCTGGCTCACACTGTAATATCCCTCTGTCTCCCCTGCAGAGCTGGCTCACACTGTAATATCCCTCTGTCTCCCCTGCAGAGCTGGCTCACACTGTAACATCTCCTGTCTCCCTGCAGAGCTGGCTCACACTGTAACATCCCCCTGTCTCCCCTGCATACCTGGTTCACACTGTAACATCTCCTGTCTCCCTGCACACCTGGCGCACACTGTAACATCCCCCTGTCTACCCTGCAGAGCTGGCTCACACTGTAATATCCCTCTGTCTCCCCTGCAGAGCTGGCTCACACTGTAATATCCCTCTGTCTCCCCTGCAGAGCTGGCTCACACTGTAATATCCCTCTGTCTCCCCTGCAGAGCTGGCTCACACTGTAATATCCCTCTGTCTCCCCTGCAGAGCTGGCTCACACTGTAATATCCCTCTGTCTCCCCTGCAGAGCTGGCTCACACTGTAATATCCCTCTGTCTCCCCTGCAGAGCTGGCTCACACTGTAATATCCCTCTGTCTCCCCTGCAGAGCTGGCTCACACTGTAACATCTCCTGTCTCCCTGCAGAGCTGGCTCACACTGTAACATCCCCCTGTCTCCCCTGCATACCTGGTTCACACTGTAACATCTCCTGTCTCCCTGCACACCTGGCGCACACTGTAACATCCCCCTGTCTCCCCTGCAGATCTGGCTCACACTGTAACATCCCCGTCTCCCCTGCAGAGCTGGCTCACACTGTAATATCCCTCTGTCTCCCCTGCAGAGCTGGCTCACACTGTAACATCCCCGTCTCCCCTGCAGAGCTGGCTCACACTGTAATATCCCCCTGTCTCCCCTGCAGAGCTGGCTCACACTGTAACATCCCCCTCTCTCCCTGCAGAGCTGGCTCACACTGTAACATCCCCCTGTCTCCCCTGCAGAGCTGGCTCTCACTGTAACATCCCCCTGTCTCCCTGCAGAGCTGGCTCACACTGTAACATCCCCCTGTCTCCCTGCAGAGCTGGCTCACACTGTAACATCCCCCTGTCTCCCCTGCAGAGCTGGCTCACACTGTAACATCCCCCTGTCTCCCCTGCACACCTGGCTCACACTGTAACATCCCCCTGTCTCCCTGCAGAGCTGGCTCACACTGTAACATCCCCCTGTCTCCCTGCAGAGCTGGCTCACACTGTAACATCCCCCTGTCTCCCCTGCAGAGCTGGCTCACACTGTAACATCCCCGTCTCCCCTGCAGAGCTGGCTCACACTGTAACATCCCCCTGTCTCCCTGCAGAGCTGGCTCACACTGTAACATCCCCCTGTCTCCCTGCAGAGCTGGCTCTCACTGTAACATCCCCCTGTCTCCCCTGCAGAGCTGGCTCACACTGTAACATCCCCCTGTCTCCCTGCACAACTTGCTCTCACTGTAACATTCCCCTTTCTCCCCTGCAGAGCTGGCTCACACTGTAACATACCCCTGTCTCCCTGCAGAGCTGGCTCACACTGTAACATCCCCGTCTCCCCTGCAGAGCTGGCTCTCACTGTAACATCCCCTGTCTCCCCTGCAGAGCTGGCTCACACTGTAATATCCCTCTGTCTCCCCTGCAGAGCTGGCTCACACTGTAACATCCCCTGTCTCCCTGCAGTGCTGGCTCACAGTGTAATACCCCTGTCTCCCCTGCAGAGCTGGCTCACACTGTAACATCCCCCTGTCTCCCCTGCAGAGCTGGCTCACACTGTAACATCCCCGTCTCCCCTGCAGAGCTGGCTCACACTGTAACATCCCCCTGTCTCCCTGCAGAGCTGGCTCACACTGTAACATCCCCCTGTCTCCCTGCAGAGCTGGCTCTCACTGTAACATCCCCGTCTCCCCTGCAGAGCTGGCTCACACTGTAACATCCCCCTGTCTCCCTGCACAACTTGCTCTCACTGTAACATTCCCCTTTCTCCCCTGCAGAGCTGGCTCACACTGTAACATACCCCTGTCTCCCTGCAGAGCTGGCTCACACTGTAAAATCCCCCTGTCTCCCCTGCAGAGCTGGCTCTCACTGTAACATCCCTGTCTCCCCTGCAGAGCTGGCTCACACTGTAATATCCCCCTGTCTCCCCTGCAGAGCTGGCTCACACTGTAACATCCCCCTGTCTCCCTGCAGTGCTGGCTCACAGTGTAATACCCCTGTCTCCCCTGCAGAGCTGGCTCACACTGTAACATCCCCCTGTCTCCCCTGCAGAGCTGGCTCACACTGTAACATCCCCTGTCTCCCTGCAGTGCTGGCTCACAGTGTAATACCCCTGTCTCCCCTGCAGAGCTGACTCACACTGTAACATCCCCCTGTCTCCCCTGCAGAGCTGGCTCATACTGTAATATCTCCCCTGTCTCCCTGCAGAGGTGGCTCACACTGTAACATCCCCCTGTCTCCCTGCAGTGCTGGCTCACAGTGTAATACCCCTGTCTCCCCTGCAGTGCTGACTCACTCTGTAACTTCCCTATCTCCTCTACAGAGCTGGCTCACACTGTAACATCCCCCTGTCTCCCCTGCACACCTGGCTCACACTGTAACATCCCCCTGTCTCCCTGCAGAGCTGGCTCACACTGTAACATCCCCCTGTCTCCCTGCAGAGTTGGCTCACACTGTAACACCCCCGTCTCCCTTGCAGTGCTGACTCACTGTGTAAGTTTTCTATCTCCTCTGCAGAGCTGGCTTACACTGTAAATAGAATGTTGACACGTTTCTGTTCCCTGACTGTGCCCTGTAGCCTTTTGTGTGCATTTACAGAATTTGAGTAAAGAGACATAGATTTTTGTTCTTTCTTAAAAAATCCACTTTATATTATGGACTTTTTTCTTCCACAAGTTTTTAAACCCTTATAACAGCATAGTGTCTCATCTACTCAGGTAATTTCCATTGGCTAACATTAAAGTTTGTGTCAATCACTATTCTAAGTAATTTTAGAAAAATATCTTTTGCACAACCTTGTGTCGTTTTCATTTTTTCATATTTTCACCCCCTTATTTGGATTCCTAACTCCAGGATCAAAGATTGAAACACTTGAAGACTCTTGACCCATGCTGTCTAATTTCTTAGATGTAGGATTTCTCTCTCAGCAGAATATGAGCATTAATTTAATTGGGCTTAGACCATTGCCAAACAGTAATATTTTAAAGTAGCTTCAGTGGGTAAGAAAGTGGCACCCACTGCTATTTAATTTCCATTTCTGTCACTGTTACGGAGGTGACCAGTTTTTAGAAGTTTGTTTGTTTGTTTCCTGAGAGAGCAAGGCAGAATGACGGATTCCCAGCAGGCTCTTGGTGCTGCGATCCTTCCCCATCACAGCCGACCCAGCACTAGCGGGCGCTCTGGCCGTGGCCGACCCAGCACTAGCGGGCGCACGGGCCATGGCCGACCCAGCACTAGCGGGCGCAGGCCGTGGCCGAGTCAGCACTAGCGGGCCCTTGGGCCGTGGCTGAGTCAGCACTAGCGGGTGCTTGGGCCGTGGCCGATCCAGCACTAGCGGGCGCTCTGGCCGTGGCCGACCCAGCACTAGCGGGCGCACGGGCCATGGCCGACCCAGCACTAGCGGGCGCAGGCCGTGGCCGACCCAGCACTAGCGGGCCCTTGGGCCGTGGCTGAGTCAGCACTAGCGGGCACAGGCCGTGGCTGACCCAGCACTAGCGGGCGCACAGGCCATGGCCAGCCCAGCACTGGCGGGCACCCAGAACTCGGGCCTCGTGGCCGACCCAGCACTAGCGGGCCCTTGGGCCGTGGCTGAGTCAGCACTAGTGGCCGACCCAGCACTAGCGGGCGCACAGGCCATGGCCAGCCCAGCACTGGCGGGCGCTCGGGCCGTGGCCGACCCAGCACTAGCGGGCGCTCGGGCCGTGGCCGACCCAGCACTAGCGGGCGCACAGGCCATGGCCAGCCCAGCACTAGCGGGCGCTCGGGCCGTGGCCGACTCAGCACTAGCGGACGCTCGGGCCGTGGCCTCCGGGATGCCCAGGGTGCAAACCCAGCTCCTCTCCTGGGAGGTCGTGCCTCCTCCGGCACCGTCTTGTCCTCAGGACAAAGAGTGCTTTGATATTCATTATCTACATTCTATTTTCTCTGACTTATATTTTCTTGTTTCTTTGTTTTCTAGTAGGGGTATATTACCTTTTTATATGAAAGACTTTCACAAATTAAAGTATTAAATATATATTATAATGTCTAACATTTTTCCATTTTTCTTGTTTTTAAAAATGTGTTTTATATTTTGTGCGTGGGTATATATCCTCCAGTTTAGTTTTCTGTAATTGCTTTCATATAGAACACAGTTAAATTGTCTATGTTTTTCTAGTTTTTGTTTGTTTGTTTTAACTGCCAGAAAGTGAATGCACTTGCCAGGGAGAGAGCAAGTGAGACTGAGCAGGAGAGAGCTCACTTCAGCGGGGCGAGAAATGCTGGGACACTTTCCGCTCTGTTTCTCTGTCCTGTCGGCATTTGGGGCACACATGCACACACATCTGAGTGTTTCAGGGTGCTGGGGCTGGGATTTGAGCCGCAGCTGGCCATGTGGGATCTGACCCCCTATGTACTTACCCCTACACTACAGGGCCAGTCCTGAGTTTTCACATTTCACATTTAAATTTCATTTAGTCTAAAATTAATTTTGGTGTATGTCTCCACCAGACAGGTCTGTGTTGGTTCAGCTTCACCACTGTCTCTGGGAGCGAGGGGGCCTCGGTTTGTAAGCTTTGCCTCTTTCCGTGGTGTAAATACCTGTATGTGACCAAGGAGGCACGCAGTTGGGTCCAGTTTTAGAACAACCAGGGCAGGGTAAGAGCTCACTCTGAGTGGCGGGTTCCCCGTATCTATCTGAGTAGGCAGCCTGTTCCCCTTTCGCTGTACAACACTTGTTTCTGCGCCCCCGGAGGGACGTAGCTCTGTTTATTCAGCAGTGAATACGTGAGTGGCTCAGTTTACTGCTGTCACGTGAGTGGCCAGTGCTTTGGGTCTGACGGTGCATGTATTTTGTTTCATTCATATATACTTATAAGATTTTAGTGGATTAGTCCCAACCACTTCTACTATAAAAATGTCTGTTACAGTTGCTTGTTATCCTTTAAGGTGACTGTCAGAGTGATTGTCTGAAGTCTCAGAGTAATAACCTTCCTGACACCCTGCTGACCCTGTAGCCGTTTGTTCTGACACCTCCACCCTTCAGCCCTCAGCACCGTGTCCCTGCGTCCACCTCCAGGCCTGGCAACGCGAGCCCGCCCAGCCCCTCAAGGACCTGATGTCCCGTCCCTGCCAGTGGGGAAGGAAGGACCCAGGGAGGGGAATGGCAACGCGACGCTAGTGGAAGGTGACACTGGGGGACGGCTGGGCTGGCGGTTGGCGGCATTCCCGCTGAGCTGGAACATGTGGAGTGAGAGACACGCAGCGTGGTGCTCACATGCGCGAGTCTGTCCCAAGACCCCGATGAGGGCCCCAGCAGCGTGTGCACACGCCTGCAGGAAGTGTTTGTGTCATTAGTAGTCTCTCGGTAACGTTTTCCTCACGTTCTGTGGGGCTGGTGACCGAGGGCATCTGGGGCACCCAGCTAAAGCATGTGGGGCTGTGTTAACAGAGCACAGGTGTCGTGCTACCTGGGAGTGGGGTAAGGTCGTTGTCACCCGTGCCAGGGTAGGAACGGCTTCCAGGATGCTTCTCCCGCCCGCTGTGCCCACTCGCCTGGGCAGGAGACACACAGGCGTGGGAAGGCGGTTGCGGTGGCCCCAGTGTGCACTGGAGGGAGTGGGCAGTGTGGGGAGCAGGGCCGAACGCTCAGGGCGCAGCAGGCTGGGGGCCCAGGTGGCAGCTGCTGCCCTGCCATGCCGGACCACATGGCTGGCCACGGACTCCAGCCCCGTCAGCCCAGCGTCCATGCGCCCGTGATTCCCACTGGTCTCTTGAGTGTTCGCAGCCTGGCAGGCCCTCCTGTCCGCGTGTCTCTGGCTGCAGCAGCAGGTCTATCTCCAGCCCTGCTTAGGCTCTCTCTGGTGACCTGCCCTGACCTCGGGGCAGGGCTGTGTCAGAGGACATGGCGTGGTGGGCTCGGAACAGCAGTCCCTGCAAGCAGACGCTGCAGATGCCTGGTCTCCTGGGCAGCTTCAGGCCACTGGTGCCCAGTCAGTACCGAGCACCCAGAGGGCCCAGCAAGCAACTCTCCAGGGGAGAGTGGAAGGGCAGGTGGCCGCCACCGGTGGGCAGGCAGGCCGAGTGCACAGCCATGCTCTCTGAAGAGCAGCCCAGTGCAGGCTGTCAGTCCTTCCTCCGGGCTGGCCTCGGCGAGGTCCGCTGCTGCAGCCCCGGTGCCCGCTGTGACAGCTGTCGGTGAAGGTGACTGCCGCCTTTGGTGAGGCAGGCCTTGGCGGGGGCTCCCCTCACAGGGGCTTCCTCCCCTGGGAGGCCTTAGAAACAGCCACCCCTCTGCCCCAGCAGCCTTTGAAGCTACTGCGCTTACCCGGCTTCTCTCTAAATTGACTGTTGCTTTGGTTTCCGGCTACTTTGGGCCTGGCATTGTTTCTAGAGGAAAGGATGAGTTTTTTTTTTTTTTTTTTTTTTTTTTTTTTTTTTTTGCTATAGGGCGCGTGTGTGCTTGCCAGACAGAGAGAGACAGAGAGACAGAAAGTGAGAAATCACCCCCCAGGGGGGATGGCCATGCCACAGTTCCTTCTCCATTCTCCTCTCAGGATCTTGGGCACGCACGCACACGCGCCCGGCATGAGTTTCTAGCCACTGGGTCCGGGACGTGAACCGCGGTCAACTACATGGAAGTCTAGCGACATAGCCATTACGCTAGCTGCTGATCCTGAAAGGATGGGTTCTTAAAGTGCGCTTTCCCTCCGCAGACCCTCCGCAGAGCCGCCAGGCCCTCCAGGGCTCCTCCTGTCCCCTACCCGCTTGGGTTTCTGGGCTTGCCGTGACTTTTTCTTCAAAATGTCTCCACTTCTGGAGCACTTCTCAGCAAGTCCCACTCATGGGCGCTCCGAGCCAGAGGGGGCCGCTGCAGGTGGCCACGGCTGCTTCGTCCACTGACCGCCCCCTCGGCCCCAGGTTGTAAACAGGCCTGATCTGGCCGAAACCGAGAATGCCATTTCCGGCCAGTCCCATGCCTGTCCTGTCCCTGGCCGAGTGTGGGCGGTGACATGGCAGCCACGGGCAGGATGGTAGGACTCACAGGTGATTTGTAAGAGGCCAAGGGGGACTGGGCCCGGGGATTGCAGCTGGAGCAAAGGCCACTTCCCAGAGACGGGTGGCGGGACAGCTGCTTGGGAGAGCAGGCCATGAAGGGAAGCGGGGATCTGGCTGAGGCCGAACGTGGAGCGGAGCTGTGTGTGGGCTGCTTCACTGCAGGTTGCAGGACACCTGCCGGGGCCCCGGCCATCTGTTTATGAATAGTGATTTTTTTTAATGGCTAGAGAGAGAGAGGGAAAGCACCCCGTGGGGCGTGCTCATACCAAATGCCCTCTCCTCCGTTTCTCTGTCGTGTTGGGATTTGGGGCTCACGTGTTCATGCACCCCGTGTGTCTTCAAGCCTCAAGATGCAGGATTCAGCCTGTGGCGGCCACGCAGGCTCCGCTCTCACAACCCCTGTGCACAGGCCTGGCCTGCGTGGGGTCTCTCCAGGGTAGTGTGTGCCTTAGGGCAGGCTGTGTGTCGGTGCAGCCCCAGACACCTGGGGCTTGTCATCCGGTGGGGCAGGGCGGGCCTCACGACGTCCGAAACGCAAACCTAGACTGTGCGGTGCCGAGGGTGACGGTCGCACCAAGGCAGCAGGGACTTCAGGGAGGCTGGTGGCTTGGCTCAGCGAGGTCAGCTTGACCTGCCTGGACTTGGGGTGTGCAGGGCAGAGACGCCCATGGGGCTGCAGCCCGCAGCCCGCAGCCTGAGGGATGCTGTGCTTTGGACCAGAGAGGACGCAGGCGGGGTGCGGCGCGGAGGCCTAACTGCTGGGGGCAGGTGCGCAGTGGGGCTGGGCTGGGGCGTGGGCTGGTCCGCTGCTGGGAGCTGAGGCCAGGAGCTTATGTTGTGCCGCCCACAGGCCTCCCCAACCCCGCCTCTCTCCTGGAGGCCCCCTGTTCCTGGCCCTCGCTCAGCCTTCTAGCAGCAGATCTGCGGAGTCCTGCACCGCACCCAGCACGCGCCGCCACCAGCACCCACCCTGCTCGCACGTACTGACGTCAGCTGATAGTAGTGTCCTCTGTGGCCTCTGCTGGAAATGTTTGCGTTTTCCTAGGACTAAAGCCTGGGACCAGGAGGACTGGAAGTTCCGAGGCCGAACTCAGGGTGCCCTTGCCCATCCAGTCGGGAAGAATTCTCACCTATTACCCTGACGAAGGCCGCCCACCAGAGTAGGACAGCAGCTGAAGCACGCAAGTTCTAGGCATCGCCTGGGCAGGGCCCGCCGCAGCCGTGCACTGAGCTTGCCCCTCCGCCTCCCGCTGCTCCTGTGTGAAGAGCTCACTGCGACTTCTAGAGGGGTGTCGGGAACTCCCCATGTTGGGCGGCACCTGCCGAGGCTCTGGGCTTCCATGGCACAAGGCGGAAGGATACCGTGTGGTCTGGGTAGGCCGATTAGAAAAGGGACAAAGCTAGGGTCTAATCAGACGAGCTAAGTCCTAACTTGATCCTTTTTCTATTAGTAGCACTGTGATGGGGTGGTCCTTACCTCTCCCTTTGGAAAGAATGGACAATTTCCCCACCCTGCTGCCCAGTCTAGTCTGGTTTTCCACAGGGACACTTACACAGGACCAGGACGGCCAGAGACCACAGGGATGGTTAGTCCCCAGTGACCTGTGCCCGGATGGCCGCCACCACCCCGGGGCCCCAGGTGAGAAGAGTGAGGCCTGGGAGCCAGCGAGCCCTTGGGAGAGCTGGGTGGGAAGCAGCGGCCTCGGCCCCCCGGGGGCTTCCGTGGTGCCGCAGGTGCTGCGCTGCCGGCCGGGGGTGGGAGTCGGTCAGCGCTGGGAAGGGCCAGAAGGGCGTCTGGCTTTGTGGGCATGCCTCGTGCCTGCCCGCTCTCCGGTGGATCCAGCGCGTCCATTGTGAGCAGAATGAGAGAGAAGATTCCGGAGTCTTCCAACTTCACTAAGAGCTGGGGAGACTTCGCGCAAAGCCGGGAGCCGCAGACAACCACAAGAAAGGCCGCAGGCAGGCAGGCGCCCCTCGGCTGCAGCACACGGCGCGGCATTTCTCCAAGGATAATGGAGAGGTGGGGAATTGCCACTCTTCGTTTCCCTTTGCAGACAACCAGGGGAAAGAAGAATAGAGAGGAATTTATTTTGGCAACAGTTCTTGATCTTTTTTTTACAAAGAAAGTTAAAGCCCTAGTTCCCCAGGTGTAAGCCGTGCCCTGCAGTCGCCTTCCTTGGAAGCATTACACCTGGACGGCAGAGGAGCGGGGCGTCCACCTGGGACTGTGGAAACGCCCTTCGCTTGTCATTCTCATGAAGGCCGAAAACTGAGGGCAGTTTTAAGACAACGTTTCTGTCAAAGAGGTGAGTGTTTTCTGAGCGTGGGCAGCGTGGCGAGTGTATGGCAGATGGTGAAGGAGAGATGGGCTCCGGACTCGGGTTATTTACTTTATCTTTTATTTTGCCAGAGGGAACCTGTGCTCACTGGGGACAGGCAGAAGGCGAGGAGAAGCAGCCCCCACGGGGCACGGCCACTCCGTCCCTCTCCATCTCTCTGCCGTGCAGGATCTGGGGTGTGCACGCACATGCACCCAGTGTGTTCCTCGAGCTGCCAGACCTGGGACTCAAACCACATGGCTGGCCATGTGTGATCCAGCTGCCCCAAACGCCAGGCCATGGTGCGAGAGTCCCAGCGAAGCACTGAAGGGAGCCCAGGGGGCTGGGTTAGCGGCGTGGGATTTTTGTCGAGCTCTGTCTTGGACGCTCTGTGGCTTTGTTAGGGGGTAGGACATGGTGACGCCTAAATGATGACAGCGGGGCACGTGTTACGGGAGACCACAGACTCCGGCCGGGAAAGTGCAGTCTGTCCAGGGGTGCTCCGCCTTCTGGGGCTTGTCCCTGAGCCCCAGCTGGCCCTGAATGCAGTGGGCTTTTCTTCCACAAGGTTAGAGCTTCTTCGATGAACTCGGGCTGCTTGGGGCCACAGGCGGCGCGGAGCCCGAGTGTGTGCAGGTTTGCTGCCCCTCCTGTCGGCGCACACCTGTGACAGGTCCACTTTATCAGGCACAGAGGTTAGCAGAGGAGCTAAGCATTAAGCAGCAGTCACAACGATACACTGTGACAGAACTTCTGTGAGTGTGGTCTCCCTCTGGCTCTCAAAACGTCTCACTGCACTATCTCCAGAGACCCCCACGGCGAACCGCAGCAGCGCCCGCAGCCTCTCAGTGCTCACGGGCTGTTGGCGCGTCTGAAATGTGCAGCTCTGGCCAGGCCTGCGTGGATGCAGGGCAGCTCTCGCTGACCTTGTCAGGGACACACGGCATTCCCAAGACAGGGAGGTCCTGCCACCTCGCTGCCTGGCAGTGGCAGGAGCAGGCTGACCAGGGACATTGTGCACTGACAGCGTGGAGCAGACTGTGGCCCAGCGGGACCTGTCAGGTGGGCTCCAGTGCTGGGCGCTCACAGAATTCCAATTCCAAGTGAGAAACCAGGAGCTCGAGGTCTGATTTGCAGACAGATCAACCTGGGTTGATTTAGTGAAGGCTCAGCTTTCCGGAGCGCTGGGAACAGGCCATCAGCTCGGCTGTTTTCTGCCTGGCCGAGGGCGGGGTTGGTCCTTTGTTCTCCAGTAGAAGCAGCAGCAGCTGATGGGGCGGTCCTGCTGGGAGCTCCCGAGCCAGGAGAGTGCTCCTGCAGACAGGAGGTGAGCCTGGCTGTGGCTTCGAAGAGCTCTGCAGAGACACCATGGGCGCCCACCGGCGACCTGCATCCTGCGACCGGCTCCACCCTCAGGCTGCACCTGGGATCGCGCCGGCCTGAGACGCCAGGCCCAGGTGAGCCCACGCACTCGGGTTTCATCGGGCTCTCCCTGGCACAGTGCCATCGCCTCCGCCGGCCTGGCCGTGGCGGCAGTGTGCGGGCCCTCCCAGTTCCGACCCTGGCCTGCTCACGACAGCGTTCACTGCCACCCCACAGCTCACTGCCCCGAGATGAAGGCCTGGGCCCTGCGCCGGGGCCTCCAGGGGCCATGAAAGCGCTTGGTATGGGAAAGCTACGCACGGGTTTCAGATCCGTTTGTACCCAAACTAACTCATACTTTAGTTCTATTTTCCATGAGCTTTTATAAAAATATTACATGTTTTTTCTTTATTCATAATTTATTCAAAGTAACTTTTTTTCCATAATATTCATGTGTGCTGGGAGCATACATGAGAGAGGGGCCTTGTCCACAGGGTCTGGTCGTGCTGCAGCCGCCCTCCGGCCCTCCACACGCCCGCACCAGGTCGTTCCAGGCTGACCGGCCAGGATTTGAGTCACAGCTGCCATGTACGATCCGGCTTTTCCGGAGCCCAGTCACCACTGTGCCCGGCGGTGCATGGACTTCTGATGCCCCTCATGGTTTGGCGTGAGGACCCAAAGCCACGTCCCACTCTCTGCTTCCCATGTTGGTGCAGACAAGATGTGCCACAGTGCTCCGTCCTGCCTGCCGGGGGACGAGGCCCCTCTCGGACCACATGCAGACTCGCCTGTCTGCCACAGTGGCCTCCCCGAGGAGGCCTGCACTTGGCTACTCTTCTTAGTCCACACGGGTTTCTCAAAGGCAGAGACGATTGTTCTTTTAAAGAGATTTTTACTATAGGACACATGAATTCACCAGAGAGACAGAAAGCAAGAAGTCACCCCCCTGTGGGGATGGCCACACCACAGTCCCTTCTCCTCTGGTCTCCTCTTGAGATGTGGGGCACACATGCACAAGTTTCAAGCCAGCAGGCCCGGGACTCAAACCACAGTCAACCGTGGGAGACCAGCACCTTACCCACTACAGCACCTGCTGGCCCTAAGCCTGTCTCCCTCTTCATACTTGAACGACAGCTTTCTGGCGAGCACAGCATGCAGAGCACCATCAGAGGCCTGGCCCTGAGAAGGGGGCTGCTCCTGAATGTTTTATTCCCTGCCCTCCCAGGACCCAGGCTGGGTCTGGCCCGTGGAATGGGAGTGGTGGTGTGGTGGCACAGCTCAGGGCCTGCTTCCAGCCCGTCTTTCCTCCTGGCATGGCATGCAAGGAGCCCCTGACTCACATGCTGCCACGCCGAGGGAGCCCGCACCAGCTCGGGGTGAAGTCCTGCCCAGCACAGCGAGGAAGACCCCCATGCTCTGTGTGAAGCCACCCTGCGTCGTGCTGCCCTCTTCCAGGAGGGCGCCAACCAAATGGAGGGGAGGCCTGCCCTGTGACGGCTGCACAGAGAATTCAAGTTGGGAGATGAAGAGCGTCGCTGGCAATTGTGGCCCATTCATTTTTAGAGATTTTTCTGCTATAGAGAGCATGCGCTTGCTGGATAGACAGACAGAAGGCGAGAAATCAACTGTGGTGGGGGTGGCCACGTCACAGTCCCTTCTCCTGGGATTTTGGGCATGCACCCACCTGCACCCAGTGTGTTTCAAGCAGCTGGTCTGGGACTTAACTGCGGTGGACCACGTGGGAGTCCCGTGCCTCAATGGCCCCAGACGTGACTTTTAAGCTAACTCAGAATAACAAGGGGGCTCTGCCCTGGGAGTCGGAGAGGGACAGACTGCTGGAGACCAGCTAGGGCATGGGATGGGGGGTGCCGCGGGGGGACAGGGGCGCAAGGGTGTGGGCGTAGGGGTAAGCGCGGAGCTGGTGCCCCCATCCGCCTGAGCAGCTGCAACTAGGTGGCCAAGAGGACAGTGAGGCCAGGGGCAGGGCCAGGCCCTGACTTTGTGCCACCGTTGGAGGGGTCTGGCTCCCGCTCTCTGCAGCTGAGGCCCACTCGGCACATGCGCTTGGGGTACTCAATTTTGGGTCCTCGATGCTTTGACCCAAAGCCAGTTATTTCCGGATGGGGTCATATTCTTGGTAGTCAGGGTGGCTAAGGGAGTTGTGCACACCTACCTAACCTGGTAGGAGATGTCCCTGAAAGTCAGATAAAACAATTGGTGGGCAAGTCAGGGAAACCGCCCGATAGCCAACAGACCTAGACCGCTAGGCCTGTGGACCGCTAGGCCTGTGGACCTAGGCCTGTGGACCTAGGCCTGTGGACCTAGGCCTGTGGACCGCTAGGCCTGTGGACCTAGGCCTGTGGACCTAGGCCTGTGGACCGCTAGGCCTGTGGACCTAGGCCTGTGGACCTAGGCCTGTGGACCGCTAGGCCTGGGGACCTAGGCCTGTGGACCTAGGCCTGTGGACCTAGGCCTGTGGACCTAGGCCTGCGAGCCGCGAGGTCTGCTGGCACCACATCTTTGGAGAAACCCTTGAAAACAGGAGCAGCCGCATCTGCGGGGTCTACAGGACCCTTTGGTCAAGGGCAGCCGGTGAGATCCAGCAGAACCAGACGTGTCTCCTTCAGAGACACCCTGCCCGTGGGCTCCGGGCCTGGGAAGAGCATCATTTGGCATTTCTGGTGCAGTCTTGTACTGTCAGGCACCAGGCGCCTACAGCAAGCTGGTGGCAGGCCCGGGCTTCGGCTCTTGCCCATGGCTGGGTTTCAGGGTTGGAACGGTGCCGACCTCCTGGCATGACCGAGGCCTGTCCAGGCTGCAGTGGTGGCATTTCCACGGGACTCTGCAGGAGGTGGTGTGCAGGGCCTCCGTCTGCATAAGCAGCTCCCCCTTCAGTTCCAGCAGCTCCCACACTGAGCCGTCAATAAACCCCGGGTGGCGTGCGATTTACAGTCACGGAAAGCAAAGTGACAGAAAAGCTCCAAGGGCTGTGTTGAGTGGCACGTGGCAAAGGGCGCTCTCAGAGCGATCGTGATGCTCCAGAGACGTCGCTGGAAAGATCATGAAGAGAACAAAGATGGTATCTTAGGAAGGGCACTATTCTCAGCGAAGATCTGTAATTTCTACAAGTTTTAAAGCATTGAATTACTTTCTCTTTAAATAGATAAATTAATGTTAGCAATTTAAGAGACGTGGACAGAAGCCGTGGTGGGGACAATGTTCGGCGTCCGTCTGAGAGGTCACGTGAGCAGATTCTAAACAAAGGCATAGACCGTGGACAAAGAAGTTAAGAATGATTTAATATGGAAGTTAATGCCCTGGAGAAAATGCAACCTTTCGCAACGTCTATGGAAAACTGGTTAAAATGCATCAAGCTTATATCATAAATAAAATCTCGCACTGACACAAGCAGGATGAGTGTGGAGCGGAGTCTGAGATCACAGCCTACAGACCCAGAGAAAATGATCGTCACGTATGAGGGGGAAATTCAAATAAACGAAGAAAACGGCACAAATGCCCGTGTGTCCTCCAGGAAGTTACAGAATACGTTTGCTTCTCTAAGCTACGGAATGTGGGAAGAGTGTTTACTTCTTACTGTAAAGATGAAATAATAGGTCACATTCCACCTTCCTTAGTATGTTTCTTGGTTTATAGTAAATACTTAAAAATTAACTATAGAAAGATAGCGCACACACACTGTATCCTACAAGCCAATTTATCAAAAGTGCAAAAATCTTGAATAAAATGAGAGGAAACATTAACTTAGAATTCAAAGAATAACACATAAAGTCCAAGTTACATTTTATTCTTATAACATTGGTTATATTTTAGGTTATATGCTTTTATATATATGTATATATACATATATTTGTGTGTGTGTGTGTGTGTGTGTAAAGTTGTTTTGCTGTAAGGTATATGTACTTTCCAGAGAGAGACAGAGATGAAGAGGGAGAGAAGGTGAGAAATCACCCTCCAGGGAAAATGGCCACACTGCAGTCTCTTCCCCTTTATCCCCTCTTGGGATTTTGGGCGTGTGCGCATGCACCTGGTGTGTTTTTAGCCACTGGGTCCACAGAGTCAGCCATGTGGGATCCAGCACCTTAACCACGTGAGTATGATTTAATACACGTCAAAAATATAAATCATAAAATCAGCAGATGTTGAAAATGCACAGATTGAAAAATATCAATTCCTGATTAAAATGAAAAGGAAGTCCTTGCAGTAGCTGGGACTGAATCTCTGGCGTGTGGAAAAGATCTCTCTGAAAGCAGAAGCGAATACCACACTCCACAGCAAGGTACTCATAACACAGTGGGAAGGTGGCTGCTGTGCCAGCCAGTGTTAACAGTTATTCTCAATGTCCAAGAAGCGACATGGGGAAAACGATATCGAAAGGCAGTTTGGGTTGAATCGTGCCATCCCTGTGTGGAAACCCTAAGCGTGTATCTCAGCACGTGACCGTGTTTGGAAGGAGGGTCTCTGCGGATGATCACGAAGAGACAAGGTCGCTAGAGTGGCCTCAACCTGTCTAGGAGGGCTGGGGGCAGGGCTGCGGAGGTGCCCTACCAGCCAGCAACTGCCCAAGACTGAGCACGTGGCCTGAAGCTAGCGGGAGGCCTGGGCAGGCCCGCCCCACAGCCCCGGCAGGACCAACCCAGCCGGCACTCCCTCCAGCACTTCTCACCTCCAGAACCGTGAGGGCGTCGGCTGCCGTCCTGAAGGCCACGCCGTGGGACTTGGCTGTGGCAGGCCTAAAACACGGATACAGGAAGCAATAGATACAGTTGTTACTTAAAATGGAGACATATTTTTCCAAAAACGCAAAATCATCACTAAAAATCTACTAGCACTAACGAATAAAATAAGTGAGATTACTAGATATAAAACAAACACGCAATAGTTAACGCTCACTTACGTAACGTGTGGAAATAACTAGCCATGCTCATGTTACTGACCCAGCAAAAGGGACTTTGAAAGTACAGTTTAGAGTCTCAGGATGGGAGGTGACCCTGGACTGACCGGGTGGGCCTGGAGCACTGCCAGGTCTGAGTAAGAAGGAGTCGGAAGGTCAGGGAGAGCAGGCCGGTGACAGCGGCATCCGGTGATCACATGCCATCTGCAGGTGTCACGCAGCTGGCTGTGAAGATGGAGGACGCAGCATAGAGGGCAGGCAGCCCGGGGAGCCGCCAGCACCCCGAGGGCGACAGCATGGCACGTTGTACTGCTAGCTTCGCCTGTGGAGAGAGCGAAGAGACGGGAGGTGTCGGGATGAAGACAGTGCAGGCCAGAGCATCAGCACCATGGAGGGGTGCTGTGCGTGCCACCCCTTGAGAAGGTGGTGTTGGTAAGTGTGTTTGAATGTGAAATTGACCTAGCAATTCTGCTTTTCAGATCTACAGACCATTACCGGAAACATGTACCCAAAAACGTGCACCCAGAGTTATACACTCACCATTTATAATGGAAAGCTGGAAACAACTTAAAAGTCCACTAAGTAATGCTAGTGATTTAGTACATTTTAGATCGGAATAATTAGTTAGTACCCCAAAAACGATAACGTATGTCTACAGTCATCCATATTGGCCAAGAGATCTGTGATACGTCCTTTAGCGAGTAAAAGGTTACATAACAAAAGTCAACAATGATGTCTGCCATACTTGAATTCACAGAAAGATGTCTGAAAAGAATTCACAAGCATGTTAATAGTGGTCTTCTCAGGGCGATGTAATTTTGGTTGATTTTAACTCCCCCCCCCCCACTTTTATGTATGTTTAATTGCCTTTTTATCCAACTAGTACGGCAATTTTCATGGTTCATGGAAACAGTAGATAAGCTTTTATTCTGGAAGAGGAAATCGCAATATGGGAACCTGGTTAAGTGGATGAAATATGTCTGACAAAAGATGAAGAGCCTTTATACGTAAAGGGCACTATGAGTCATTATGAAGAATCAAAAGACAATTCACCAAACAGAAATCCAAAAGGAAAAAATCTGAAGGAAAAAATCTGAAAAAACAGAAAAAAATCTGAAGCCTCTGAGCAATCAAATAAATGCAACAGGACAAAGACTTGCCTTTTTTCCCTATCAAATCACTAAGAGAAAAGATACTTGATCTTCACTGCTGCGCGGCTCCTGACGGTTTCTGCAAGTCCGAGCTATTAGCAAAAGCAGATGAAATGTCAGTGCGGAGGCCTCTTCATCTGGAGCATATTGGAATCAGCATTATTAATGGTGTCACAATTATTCGTCTGTACGTAGGTCACTCGGCGCTGAGTCACCCGGATGAGCGGCATGGTCTGCAGCCGCGGAGTCGGCCGGGCACCTTGCATCTTGTCGACCACTTGGACAGAGTCCCACCGAGAGCTTTCTCAGGACCATTTTAACGTGATTAATTTTTCCACCTTATAAAGCTGGAAAGTTTCTTGAGCACAATTACATTATCTCATGGAGCCTTTATGGACTTGAACTCCCCGTGTGCATTAATGTGGCCACGGCGAAGGCAAACGCGTTGTCTCTGCTGTGGGGTCTCTCGCCAGCCTTCAGTGCTGCTCCCGACAGCCTCTGTCTTCAGTGCTGGGACAGCGTGTTCTTTTCACTTAGATACGGCCACTCTTCAAAGCAGAGATGAAACCAAACTTCAAAAAAGTGACCTTGCGCTTGGCGGTTGGATTCTCAGGCAGCAGGAGACAGTATTGTTGGAACCCTGGGAGGTCGAACGAGAGACTCCTGCAACAGCTTTGCCACAAGACAGTGTCATTTCGGGGACACCCATGTTCTTCCTCACCCTAAAGCACAGTCCTCTCCCTTTTTGTTTCCTTGCCTGCATTTCTCCAACTGAGCCTTCTTAACCAGAGGAGTAACATACATGACCCAAATCAGGAATTACAGTCACTCACACTGAGAAGGGGAGTAAGTGACCGATACGGGGTCTTCCTGAGCTGAGGGGCAGGGGCTGCGTGTGAAGGTCATTGCTGCGGGAAGGAGAGGCAGAGAAACCCGAGTGCTACCGGGCAATATTCGTGGATGGTTTGGTCACTAGGGGCTGGTGTTACCAAACCAAAGGGCAGAGTGTGGGTGTGCACCGGGACCGGAGCACTGACCGTTGTGTTTCACACATGGAGATCGTCGCGCCTATCTGCATATTTTTAAATTAAGCCCAATGTCTTCTGTAGAGAGTAGAATTTCCATTAATAAGAAACCAACAAACCCAAGCAACTAATTTGCCAAGTTTCTCTGTTTTTCTTGCACTCGGCTTTAAATAAAAGGTAAGTGGCAAACACTGGCAGACAAAGAGGCGAAATCCTCTCTGCATCAGGTGGCTCTAGACAGCACCCAAGTCTTCTTTTCAAACATCCCACCCCGTGCGACCAGCTTCCCGAGGCTGCCTGCGGGGCCTGATACGTGCCAGCGCTCGTAATCTGCTTCTCCCTAAGTGCTCTGTTTTACGTTTATTTAGTTTTTCCATGACCGACAGAGACAGACAAGACCCCAGCGGGACCTCAGTGCCATGAAGCACCTAGTGCTGGCAGAGGGTCGTGGGCACCCTGGGCCCAGCACACCTGGGGGCCTTCAGCGCAAACCCCAGCTTCCCACGTGGGTCGGCCTCGCAGACCACAGTGTTACTGCCGTGCCACCCTCTGAGCCCAGCTCCTCCCTAGACTCTTACCAAGAGAAGAAGATACACGCCTTCTAGAAAATGTTCATCAGGGCCTTCATCTCAGGCCTCTATCCTCCAAATTCCTGTCATCGCCATCCCAGGTCAAGTGCTCCAAGTGTACTAGCCCGTAAGGCAAATTCATGAGTCACTGTTTTGTTTAAGTTCTGCTAATGGGCATGTGTGCTTGCCCGGAAGAGGGAGAGGGAGAGGGAGCGGGTGGCCACGTCACAACCCCTTCTCCTCCGATCGCCTCTTGGGATTTGGAGATGCACGCACACGTGCTCAGCGGGATTCCCAGCCACTGGGCCAGGCCTCAAACCACTCGGTTGGTTACGTGGGATCCAACTGCCTTAACCTCTGTGCTACCTGTGGGAGATTCCACCACAGACTTATTAGAAAAATATAGTTCAGTAAATCTTGAGCTTTGGAAAACTAGGAGGCCTACTGGCATTCTGAGATTTCAAGGAGATTTAGATGTGACACTGAAACGCAGAAGGAAGTGGGTGTGCTAAACTGGGCTACCTGAATGGTAAGAGTTCTATATATTCGAATCTTCTAAATTACTCTGAAGCCAAAGAGCTGCTTAGAAAACCAGCATGCACTCAGTTTCCAGCCTTTCCAAGGGAGCAGGGTGCCAAGCAGCCTCTGCTCCAAGAGTACGGCGTGGGCCCAGAACACCTGGCGCGACTAGAGGCAGGAGGGGCGTTTCAGGGCTGGCTAGATGTAGCTGGGCTTCTGCTGTCTGCAGAGCAGCTACCTGCAGTCTCGTACTGCTAGCTCCGGGCGGCGGCTCTGCTTAGCTGGAGGAAGAACTTTCCTTGACAGCCCAGGCTCTCATGGGAGGATTTGCTGAGGGGACGAGGAGACACTGGCTTTGTCCTCCAGGAGACAAAGGAGCCCCGGATTCCGTGATGGAGTCAGGAAAAAACCTGCAGTCAGGTGAGCAGGACATCCCTGAGACCACCGGGACCCCGCGGAACACTGACGTCGGTCCACTCCGCCGTGCAGCACCCCGGAGACAGGAGCTGAGCCAGGTGGCAGGAGGTCCACGCTCTAGTGACATACATGAGTGAGAGGTGTGTGTGTGGGGGGTGGGGATGTCCTCGTGGGCCCATCCCAGCATATCTGTTACCTGAAAAATAGAAATGTGTACACCTAGCTCACTGCTGTCACAGTAGGCCCCAGCACGTCCGTCCCTGAGGTCCGTGTGCACACCTAGCCCACTGCTGTCACAGTAGGCCCCAGCACGTCCGTCCCTGAGGTCCGTGTGCACACCTAGCCCACTGCTGTCATAGTAGGTCCCAGCACATCCGTCCCTGAGGTCCGTGTGCACACCTAGCCCACTGTTGTCACAGTCTGTCCCAGCACGTCCGTCCCTGAGGTCCGTGTGCACACCTAGTCCACTGCTGTCACAGTAGGTCCCAGCACGTCCGTCCCCGAGGTCCGTGTGCACACCTAGCCCACTGCTGTCACAGTCTGTCCCAGCACGTCCGTCCCCGAGGTCCGTGTGCACACCTAGCCCACTGCTGTCACAGTCTGTCCCAGCACGTCCGTCCCCGAGGTCCGTGTGCACACCTAGCCCACTGCTGTCACAGTCTGTCCCAGCACGTCCGTCCCCGAGGTCCGTGTGCACACCTAGCCCACTGCTGTCACAGTAGGCCCCAGCACGTCCGTCCCTGAGGTCCGTGTGCACACCTAGCCCACTGCTGTCACAGTAGGTCCCAGCACGTCCGTCCCCGAGGTCCATGTGCACACCTAGTCCACTGCTGTCACAGTAGGTCCCAGCACGTCCGTCCCCGAGGTCCGTGTGCACACCTAGCCCACTGCTGTCACAGTAGGTCCCAGCACGTCCGTCCCCGAGGTCCGTGTGCACACCTAGCCCACTGCTGTCACAGTCTGTCCCATCACGTCTGTCCCCGAGGTCCGTGTGCACACCTAGCCCACTGCTGTCACAGTAGGTCCCAGCACGTCCGTCCCCGAGGTCCGTGTGCACACCTAGCCCACTGCTGTCACAGTCTGTCCCAGCACGTCCGTCCCCGAGGTCCGTGTGCACACCTAGCCCACTGCTGTCACAGTAGGTCCCAGCACGTCCGTCCCCGAGGTCCGTGTGCACACCTAGCCCACTGCTGTCACAGTAGGTCCCAGCACGTCCGTCCCCGAGGTCCGTGTGCACACCTAGCCCACTGCTGTCACAGTCTGTCCCAGCACGTCCGTCCCCGAGGTCCGTGTGCACACCTAGCCCACTGCTGTCACAGTCTGTCCCAGCACGTCCGTCCCCGAGGTCCGTGTGCACACCTAGCCCACTGCTGTCACAGTAGGTCCCAGCACGTCCGTCCCCGAGGTCCGTGTGCACACCTAGCCCACTGCTGTCACAGTAGGTCCCAGCACGTCCATCCCCGAGGTCCGTGTGCACACCTAGCCCACTGCTGTCACAGTCTGTTCCAGCACGTCCGTCCCCGAGGTCCGTGTGCACACCTAGCCCACTGCTGTCACAGTAGGTCCCAGCACGTCCGTCCCCGAGGTCCGTGTGCACACCTAGCCCACTGCTGTCACAGTCTGTCCCAGCACGTCCGTCCCCGAGGTCCGTGTGCACACCTAGCCCACTGCTGTCACAGTAGGTCCCAGCACGTCCGTCCCCGAGGTCCGTGTGCACACCTAGCCCACTGCTGCTCTTGGGCTGACCCCGCTGCCCTTGCACTGTCATGTGCCCACTCGGCTCCGCCATCCTGCCTGGCAGCTTGGCCCTCTGCAGCTCTCGAGTCTGTGTTCTCTTATGTAAGGGAAGGAGAAAGCAGAGCAGCGAGACATCCTCCCACCCCACTTCCAGGACTGGCGCCATGGAAACTGAGGGCCTCTGATGCCATGGCAACCGGAGCTCCAGGTCAAACCAGGTAGCTGGGAACAGGAGCCGCAGGGGCACGGGGGGATGCAGGCCCAGGCCCGGGTTGGCCCTTTCTCACCGTCTGCTCTGCCTTGGGCTGTGCAGTCAGGACTGGAAGCGAGGAGGTCGGCGGTTACAATGGGACAGGAGGATGCAAACTGGCAGACCCCACCGGGCTCTCGTCCCTGCCCCAGGTAGGTGGCCTCCGGGGTTCAGTGAGGAGTCCTAGCGCCCGGTCTCTTCACCCAGCGACCCGTGCTGGGAGAGCACGCTACCTGGCCCCCACCCCTAGGTATGCCACCCCAGCAGCTGCCCACAGGGGCGAAGCATGGAGGCCCAGCCATGGCGTGGGATCGCGCACCCCCATGCAGCAGGGTGGCCGGGCAGTGGCACCTTGAACTTGCAGGCGCATCTCACAGGCTGTGCTCATGGCACTCAGGCTGGTCCCAGTCCGGAAGGCCCCACAGGCTCTGGACCTGCCCGTCTCAGCTCCCGGGCACTGACGTGGGCCTGACTTCTGCACGACACAGGGGCCGAACGCCTAGGCTGAGGTTGAGCCTGGGAAGTAGTGGAGGCTGGGAAGGGCCTTGTGGGAGGCGGGGCAGGCGGGCAGGAGGGGCCAGAGGGTGAAGAGGAGGCTGAAAGGCTCACAGAGCTCCGCGAGTGGGCCCCGAGGCCCCGAGGGCATGCAGTGGGGCTGTCCCACTCGCGGTTCCGCCCTGCTCCCACCATGCCTTTGCACCTCTAGATAAAACGCTTGCCTGAGGGCCCCTGGCAGAGCACCGTCTCCTGGGTCAGAGAGGACTGGAAGCCCGTCTCAACTGCTGGCCCTGGAACTCTGCTCCTGTCCTCGGCAGCAAAGCCCAGGCTTGTCCCTTCCCTCCGCCCAGCGCTAGCCTTTATGTTCAGGCCCCAGTGCAACCTGGGGCAACCCGGCAGAGCTCCACACAACAGGACAGAAGGCGTGGGCGTCCGTACCCGCATGAGGGGAGATGGCAGCAGGGGTCCCTGTGACACTGGCCGGGAGGAGGGAGAGCCGGCGTGGCTTGGCCAGGGCCTGCCTGCCTGGCTGGATTCCACAGAGAGACAGCGAGGGGAGAGGGCAGAGGCGTAGGAGAGGGTGAGAGCAAGGCAGAGCAGAGGGGTGGGAGAGTGCCGGGAAGAGCTGGCAGGCCTGGCCGGCCCGCCCAGTGTGCCCACAGGCGGTGCGAGAGCTCAGGCCGTCTGCACATGACGCGCGTTGCGGTCTGCTCCACGGCGGTGAGTACGGGAGCAATGCTTAACGCAGGCGCTACCACGAGCGGAGATGCCCTCCGGTTTTCTGTCTGCAGGACCAAAGCCCACTGACGGGGGCTTTGTTTGGAGGTGGAGCACTACAAACCCACATGTGGCCCAGCATTCCGGATTTGAACCCAAACGCTGAGCATCTAAAGAGCTCCATCCATTTTTATTTTTTATTTTTTGAGAGGTTTTTGCTATAGGGCGCGTGCGCTCGCCAGACAGACAGAGAGAGACATAGAGACAGAAAGCGAGAAATCACCCCCCAGGGGGGATGGTCACGCCGCAATCCCTTCTCCTCCATTCTCCTCTCGGGATCTTGGGCACGCACGCACACGTACCCGGCGTGAGTTCTAATTCACGGGGTCCGGGACACGAACCGCAGTCGACTACGTAGGAGTCCAGCGACATAGCCATTACGCCAACTGCTGGTTCCCTAAAGAGCTCCATTCTCAGCCACCCAGCATGCTTGGCGCCCAGCCTGGGACACAAACCTGTCAGATGGACCATGGGAGCCGTGACCCTGTCCCAGCGCGGCCACCAACTCGTCTACCCAGACATGCCTGTGGTTGAGTTCTCCGCCAGGGCATGTCAAATCTGGCACATCGGAGCCCAGGTGGGTGTCTCTGGGCCACTGCGGGAGGTTTTCTGTGCGGGCGCTTTCTCGTCCTATGTAAGAGCCGGCCACATCAGCCCACTGCAGTTGGAGCTCTTCAAGACACCCTCCCTCCTCTCTGGCCAAAGACGTGACGCCGCACAAGTGACCGTGGAGTGAGATGTGTGCACACACCTGTGGGTAAGGGGCACCTCCTTAGGGGTCCTGTCGGGCCGGTGACCCCGGAGGACCTCGGCAGACCCCGGCGGTCCTCAGAGGATGTCGGCAGACCCCGGCAGACCTCGGAGGACCCCGGAGGACCCAGGCGGACCTCGGAGGACTTCAGGGGGTCCCTGAAAACCCTCCAGTTCATCAAGTCTATTACTTTCACTCCCTGATCTCGAATTCTATGAAGAGAGAAAGGCGCATGGCAGGGCCCCCCGGGGACAGTGACACCGAGCAGCACTGTACACAGGGCCTCCCTGTCCTCCGGCTCCCTGCACAGCTCTGAAATAAGCGGACACGTGTGTCTGCAGGCCAGGGTGCAGAAACAACGCGGCAGCTATTCCTGATGTTTCCCAAAGTACCCAGTGTGGGAGATTCATTCAACTTACAGACCAGATGATAAACTCCATTTACGAGTCCGAAGGGGCACGTGGTAACGACCTGGCACAGTACATCCCGTGTGCGTGGACACTGCCCGTCCAGGCCCTGCTCAGGCCGCGCCCCTGGAACTGCCACGTCCCATCTGTGTTGGTGGAGCCAGGGTTTCCTCGTGAGCAGATGAGAGGCACCGAATTTGCCGCACATTGGGACTCCTTTTTCTCCCTACACACAAACCCTACCAATTAGGTTAATAAAAGAAGCGAGCTCCATCATGAAATGAAATCCCCCAACATTTAAGACGGCGCGGGAGCCTCTGTGCCTAATTGTATTAATAAGTTTTTAGCAACATAGTTTTGGGGGTCAATGCAGCGGGCCCTGCCAATCAAAGACTTTTCTACTTACTGACAAGGTGCTAGAGTTTTCAGTTTCTTTGTGATGGACGAAGGAAAGGCTGAGTTGCCCCAGAAGATTAAACCTTTAATTTCACGTTATTTCCAGTCATCTCTATAGAACAAAGTGGGCTTTACCTGTTGAATATGGGGCTTACGCAACTTGAAGTACCCTTGAGACATTAAGAGGCAGCCGAGAACCGTCTCTGAGGTTTAAGCTGAGGGGAATTCTAAAGGGATTACGGCTGCATTTTCCATAAAACGAGAAGTAAAAACAGACTTAAGCAATGCATGATCATAAATGCATTCCTGCTGCTGCAGAGAGGCCATTCTCACTGCCGCCCGGGGGCCCTGGCAGGAAGCTCGGGCTTCCACAAAGGCACCCACACTTGTAAGGATTTATGCGAGTCCAACTTATAATGAATACTTTGGAAGACTGGCTATTAAAAAAAAAAGATACTCTTTTCTTTTCTCTTGTGCGATGGTAAGAAATGCACACATTCTTCTGACATCGTTGAGTTATCTTTTGCACAGAACGCTAACCTGCCCTGACCAGGCCGGGGACTTCGCGTTATGAATAACCAACAACGAAACTCTTGGGAAGGTTTCCATGACTGATTAACCAAGTGGGCTGAAAAAATGATGCCTTCGGAAGATTGAAAGAAAATAGGAACCCCAATTAAAATCTCATCGTCCTCACTAATCAGCTTAAGAAACTCAAGTAAAAGAAAAGTTCTATTAAGAGCGTCACGGCGTCCTGGAGCACGCGTGGTGACCGGCCGGGCACTGCCGGGTAAGCCTGGGCCTCTTCGTGCCCGAGGCATATCCTCCTTTAGGTGTGAATACTAAAGTCCTGGAAGAATTAGAATAAATACCACACACTTGGAACAGCACTGTGTGAAAAAACAAATACAAATGTTTAATCATACTTCAAAATCATATTTCCCTGAATTTGAGGGAGTTTGGAGAAGACTGCATAAAGAGAAAACACTCTCCCTTATGGTCACTTGCCCCATTAATCAAGCGAATTAAATTAGCTGGGCGCACACAGGTGGCGGTTGGGGGAGCGAGCCAGCTCCGACGTGAGCCGAAGGACAGAGGGCACGGGTTCTGTTCCGGGTGGCATGGACGTGAGAGCGGCACGTGGCAGCCAGAGGGCTCGCTGCCTTCATGCTTGCTGTGAATTGTTCCGAAGGGGTGCGTGGCTACGAGACCAGCAAGCTGGGCTCAGGAGGGCGAGACGAGACGAAGGGTGCCAACATGTGGTCTAAGAGACAGACTGGGCGTCGAGAGCCGGGCGGCATTGAGCCGAGACTCCCCGGTGAGCCGGGCCGGCCCTCTGATCTGTCCTGACTGCTCGGAACCTTGTCGCTCTGCTCGAGTGGTACTACTGGACAATATGCAAAGGGAAGAAGGGGGACTGGCCCAAGGCCTGGTGGTTAAGGTAGCCGGATCCCACAAGGCCAGCCACATGGTTCAAGTCCCAGACCCAGATGCTTGAGAAATTCTCTGGGCATGTGTGCACACTTGCCCCAAATTCCCAAAGGAGGGAGGGGTGGAGAGGGTTGTGGCATGGCTGTTCCCCATGGAGGCTACGCTCTCCTCTCTCTGGCTCTCTCTGGTGAGTGCACATGCCCTCAAGTAAAAAATAAAGAAAATTAGGAATGAAATCAGCCACAGAATTAATCTGATTATCAGAAGTTTCAAAGACTCAGAGAAGTGTTATTTTACACCTTCCTGGGCCCACAGGCCGCCTCTGTGTGTGCGTTTCCCGTGGTTTCCCAGAGGTGGAGAGGTGTGTGTCTGCACAGCTCGGGAATCACGCCTCAAGCGAAGCACAGCCTTCACCACCTACATTACCTTCGACTTCAGCCTGTCACACACTTTTCCTGCGTTCGTATAAGTCACTGAAAAATGTACTGCAAAATTAGGTGCGAAGTGTTTAACGCTCTTTCAATAAAACTTGATCTAGCCAAACTTAACCACAGCTGACAATTCCGCAACGCCTATTCTGAGCACAGGCACCGTCCAGTGAGGGCGGAGGTGGTGAGTTTGGGCCGAGGATTAAGTGGGATTAAAAGCCTTAATGACACTGAAGATGCGGAAACCATTCATGGTTGGACATTAAATAGAAGGATTGGTGTGACACGAGGGCCCTTCCATCTCATGGGAAGAATTCATTGGGGAGATCAAGACCCTTGCTTGTGTGGCTCCTGGGCTCCTGAACTGGGGGTGCGGGACAAGGGCCACAGCGCTCCAATCCTGAAGCTGCTTTTTTCTGAGAAGGGGGCAGGTGGCCTCACCAGGTTACTGCTGGGCCATCACAGCCGGGGCTTGACGGGGGAATGTAATCTCTTGCAATTTATCAGACGTCAGACTTCACTTTCCTAGCTCAGAAATGACAAAGCAGCTGGTCGATAGACTGTATTTGTCTGAAGATGGTGAGGCCCGTTTCTAGCCTCAGAGCCGTCCCCTCCACCCCGGACCACACCTAGGCTCAACGCCTCCCTGCTGACCCCGGGGAAGCCACATTCTCACGCCCTCATAGAGAGGCAGCCAGGCTGTAACGTTTCACAGTGAGAGCTCACGGGCCAGGACCCAAGGACACTGAGACCTTCTGTTACAGAAATCGTTAGATTAAATGATTTAAAACTGTCATTTTTGGTGGCCCAGCAAAGGCCAATGTGGCCTATCCCAGGGAAGTCCTCGCGTGCTGCTCTGAGTTGGGTGCCTGCCGGACACTGCGGTGGGGAATTCGCCGGTGGCTTTGCCTGGACCCGGGGGCGCTGACTCTTGGTCCCTTCCCATCGGCAGTCCTCAAGCCCTCGGCGCCTGGAGCAGAGGCCCTGGCCCAACGGGTCTGGCTCACCTCGGATGTTCTGGAATTTACACACAGTGGCTTTCGGAGTTTCAAACTTCCTGCACGTTACCCTGCTTTGCCCACAACCTTACTAGGTGAGGACGGAGTCTCCCAGCCATCAGAGGGAGCAGTGGGTGGGCGCTCCAGGCTGGCTCGTGGGCAGTCAGCATCAGCGCTTTACCTCGTGGTGTAGCCTGGACAGTGCCCAGCCCAGAGGCTTCAAAGGGAAGCAAGCAAAACCCTGAAGGGCAGAGGCAGTGCCTCCGGGTGGGCCATGGTCCTTTCATAGACGCTCTTCTCACCCTGAGGTCACACCCCTGCCCACACACCCCACACCCGCACACCCCACGCCCACACATCCTTGCTCACACACCCTTGCCTACACACCTCTACATGCACACCCCACACCCGCACACCCCACACCTGCACACCCTACACCTGCACACCCCACGCCCACACATCCTTGCTCACACACCCTTGCCTACACACCTCTGCATGCACACCCTACGCCCGGACACCACATACCCACACACCCCTGCCCGCACACCCCATGCCCACGGACCCTGTGCCCGCACACCCCACACCTGCATACCCTCACCCACACACCCCACTCCCATACACCCCTGCCCACACACCCAGCCCATGCACCCTGTGCCCGCACACCCCACGCACGCATACCCCTGCCCACACACCCCACTCCCACGCACTCCTGCCTGCACACCCCATGCCCACACACCCCACTCCCACACATCCCCGCCTGCACACCCCATGCCCATGCACCCCTGCCCTCACACCCCTGCCTGTACACCCATGCCTGCATACCCCTGCCCACACACCCCATGCCCAAGCACCCCTGCCCACATACCCCTGTCCGTACACCCATGCCCACATACCCCACTCCCACACACCCCCGCCTGCACACCCCATGCCCATGCACCCCTGCCCGCACACCCCTGCTTGTACACCCATGCCCGCATACCCCTGCCCACACACCCCACTCCCACACATCCCTGCCCGCATGCCCCATGCCCACACACCCCTGCCGACACACCCCTGTCCGTACACCCATGCCCACATATCCCTGCCCACACACCCCACTCCCACACACCCTTGCCCACACACCCCATGCCCATGCACCCCTGCCCACACACCCCACTCCCACACACCCCTGCCTGCACACCCCACTCCCACACAGCCCTGCCCGCACACCCCACTCCCACACACCCCTGCCCGCCCACCCCACTCCCACACACCCCTGCCCGCACACCCCACTCCCACACACCCCTGCCCGCACACCCCACTCCCACACACCCCTGCCCGCACACCCCACTCCCACACACCCCTGCCCGCACACCCCACTCCCACACACCCTTGCCCGCACACCCCACTCCCACACACCCCTGCCCGCACACCCATGCCCACGTGGCTTTGCTCTCATGTCTTTGTCTGACAGGCTCCATGACTTTGAAACTGCCACCTGCACCCAAAATCATAAAGTGGCCCACATTGTCTCTAAGGGCCACCGCAGAAATCCCGTCAGCCAAGTAAAGCCTCCAGGCCACAGCAGTCTCCCTCTCCCGACTGTTCTGACATCTCTCATTGCTCCCGGAAGCTGTGCCTCTCACTTGAACGTCACAGAAACACACCTACAGGGTTTGACAGTGCTCAGGCCAGCTGCGCCCCACGCCTGGAGACACCACTTTATTCGATCTGGTGGAGGCCCAGGCCTTCATATTTTTGAAAAGTCTTTCAGGTGACCAGGTGATTCTAAGGTGCACGCAAGAATAAAGGCCAGTGGACGGAGACACTTACACCGTCACATGCCTTCGGCTGACTCCATGGCATCCTGGCTGCTGCTGACGGAGGCAGCCCTGAGTCAGTGGCATGCAGTTACGTGACAGAAGCTGCGTGTAAGTGATGCGCGAGTGACAGCCACCGCTTACTGAGCATTTGCTGTGAGCCACACGGTACGCTCTATGACAAATAGGGCTGCATTTGAACCTTGAGAGCCCCTGTGAAATATTATTACTGCATTTACTTTACAGGTGAGGAAAATGAGAATGCGCTTAGGTAACTTCCTCTGCTCATGTTCCTCTCAGTTAGACCCGACTGTCGGAGCATCAAATGACTGTGACTTCCAGCGCATTCGACTGCCTCACACTCTTACCATGATCTGGTTTGGTCTGCGTGGCGATGCCTTTAAACCACGTGACCTCAAAAGTGGATGCTGGGGCAGACGGTGGCTTTCAAGGGGACATAGCAAAATCGCTAGAGAGGGTTTTCCTTTTTTTAAATTTACACTATTATTATCATTGTCATTGTATACATTATTTAGCTTATAAAGGAAATTTAACCAGCATAAAATACTTCTCAGACCAGTCTGACTGAGAATACTATACACGTCATCATCAACAGGTAATAAGCCATATTGATGTTCCACAGATGTCTTACCTCTCTATTTTTTCTCCCAAATTTCCTTTCCTGCACATGTCCCCTCTCCCACCCTCCTTCCACTCTGTTCCCAGTGTCCGTAACTATTTTCAGTGCTTTTAGGTTCTCCAGTCTTTCAGTCTCTACCATAGAGTCGGTATACGTTAAGTGGAGACATACAATGTCTCTCTTTTATAGCCCAACTTGCTTCACTCAGCAACAAATCTTCCATATTCATCCACTTTCTATCAAATGCCAGGCCCTTGTTATTTTTTTTAAATGGCTAAATAGTATTCCGTGGAGTATGTGTGCCATAATTTTTCAATCCATTTGTCTGTTCATGGACATTTGGGTTGGTTCCATGTCTTATCAATCGTGAATAATGCCTCAATGAACATAGATGTGCAAGTACTTTTCTGACTGAGTGTTCTGCTATCCTTTGGGTAGATACTCAGGAGTAGAATTGCTGGATCATATGGTAGTTTTATTTATAGGTCTTTGAGGAAGCTCCATGTTGTTCTCCACAGTGCCTGGACCAACTTACATTTCCACCAACAGTGTAGGAGAGTTCCCCCTTCACTACAACCGCGCCAACACTTATCTTTTTTTTTTTTTTTTTTTTTTTTTTTTTTTTTTTTTTTTTTTTGCTATAGGGCGCGTGCACTCGCCAGACAGACAGAGAGAGACAGAGAGACAGAAAGCGAGAAATCACCCCCAGGGGGGATGGTCACGCCGCAATCCCTTCTCCATTCTCCTCTCGGGATCTTGGGCACATGTGCACACGTGCCCAGCGTGAGTTTAAGCCACCGGGTCCAGGACTCGAACCGCGGTCGACTACGTGGGAGTCCAGCGACATAGCCACTGTGCTAACTGCTGTTCTCAACACTTAGCATCATTTTATATTTTTAATCTTGGCCATTCTAATGGGGGTTAGGTGGTATCTCATTGTGGTTTTAATCTGCATCTCCCTTACGATAAGGGATGTTAAGCATTTCTTCATATGCTTTTTGGCTGTTCATATGTCTTCCTTAGAGAATTGTTTATTCAGCTCATATTCCCATCTTTTAATTGGGTTAATCATTTTTTTTTCTGGGTAGTCATTTGAGTTCCCTGGGTATTCTGGTTATCAGTCCCTTGTCTGTGGCAATGTAAATATATTATCCCATTCTGAGGGTTGTCGATTCACATTAATTGCTATGTCCTTTGCTGTGCAGAAACTTCTTAATCTGATGTAATCCCACTTGTCTGTTTTGGGAATGATTGCCTGTGCTTTGAGGGTCTTACTTAAGAAGTTTTTGCCTACTCCAATGTCTCGCAATTTCCCCAGTGTTTTCCACCAGTAGTTCCGTAGTTTGAGAGCTTAGGTTTAGATCTTTGATCCACTTTGAGTTGATTTTTGTGAATAGTGAGAGATAGAGGTCCAGATTTCATCTTTCTGAGGTGGATACCAAGCTTTTTCAGCACCATTTGCTAAAGAGGTTTTCCTTTTCCCACTGGATCAACTGATACCTTTTGTCAAAGATCAGTTGGCCGTATGTTTTGGGGTTTATTTCCGGCATATTCTGTTCCATTGGTCCACATGTCTGTTTTTGTGCCAATACCATGGTGTTTTATCAGCATTTTGTAATACATTTTGGGTCAGGGAGTGAGATGCCGCCCACTCCACTTTTCTGTGTAGGATTGTTTTGGCAATACAGGGTCTTTTATGAATCCAGACAAATTTCATGATTGTCTTTTCTAGATCTGTGAGGAATGTCTCTTATAATTTTATAGGGATTGCATTAACTATGTAGATTAATTTGGGTAGAATTGCCATTTTGATTATATTAGTTCTTCCAATCTAGGAACATGGGATGTTCTTCCACTTTTTTGTGTCATTTTCCATTTCTTTTAAAAAATTTTCATGGTTTTCCCTGTGGAGGTCTTTGACTTCCTTGGTTAGATTTATTCCTAGGTTTCTTATACTTTTTGTGGCTAAAGTGAATGGGATTACTTTCTTTGGTCCTGCCTCTGTCTGCTTGTTGAGGGTTTTCCAAGCTTTCTCACATCTCTCCTTGCCACTCCTTGATAGTACGCTCTGTTAAAAATGGTCTATCTTCATCACTGTGGAGCGTTTGCTGTAGATCAAGCACTATGTTAAACATTTTTATAAGCAATATCTCATTTCATCCTCACGGTAACCCTCTCGAGTAGGTTCTGTCATTCTTTCCATTTTACAGATGAGAAATCCTGGCTTAGAGAGATGAAGTAACTTTCTGTATTTTACCTCATTTAATACTTCCAACAATCGAATGAAGAAAGTATTGTTTTCATTTTAGAGATAAACAGATTAAAGGAGGTTAAATTATTTACCCAAGGTAGCTTGCCCCCACCACCAAAAAAAACCACCAAAAACCCAATTGCTGACATGGCTGAGAGGAGAGGGAGCATTGGAGAGGCAGCGCTGAGTCTGCGCGCTGAGCGTGCCCTGGAGGGCTGCTGTCCGGCGACGAGGACGCGTCTAACGCTGGGCGGCGCACGCGCCGTGGCCACGACGGCAAGCTTGACGTGTCTTCTTCACCGTAATAGAAGACTCCTTAAGAAATTGCTACCTTGGGACCAGCAGTTAGCGTAATGGCTATGTCGCTGGACTCCCACGTAGTCGACCGCGGTTCGAGTCCCGGACCCGGCGGCTTAAACTCACGCCGGGCGCGTGTGCGTGCGTGCCCAGGATCCCGAGAGGAGAATGGAGGAGAAGGGATTGCGGCGTGGCCATCCCCCCTGGGGGGTGATTTCCTGCTTTCTATCTCTCTGTCTCTCTCTGTCTGTCTGGCGAGCGCACGCGCCCTATAGCAAAAACCTCTCTAAAAAAAAAAAAAAAAAAAAAAAAAAAAGAAAAAAAGAAATTGCTACCTTGAGCTTTTAGGGACGAGTCTTGGCATCAGATGTGCCAGGAAGATGAAGGGTCAAACCCTGCATGAGAAGCTGAAATAGGCTCCACCTCTGAGTCTGGAAAAAATGAATTCCTAATACACCTGCAAGAGATTTCATTTGATTATTCAGATAAACTTAGCAAGAAACGTCCGTGTTTCTGCACCTGCCGTCAGCATGCCAATCACGGGAAAGTCAAAGAACTGGCAGCCCGACCCCTGGCCAGCCCGACTCCGCCTCCACGGGCTCTTCACAGCTCAGGCCTCCGCGGGCGTGAGGGCCCCTCTGCCGCAGCACCCGGGGGCATGATGCCCGTCCTTCAGGACTTCCGGTCCCTGGAAAAGGTGTTTCTAACTGGCCTTGTCTGTCACACCCGTGGCTGGTCCACACCTACGGAGGGTGGGCGTGCTGATGGAGCCCAGGGCCGCCTCTGCCTTTGTTAGGATGTATTTTACATTTCCGAAGTCAAAGCATTCTCTCTCTCCCTCTCCCTGTCCCTGTCCCTGTCCCTCTCCCTCTCCCTCTCCCTGTCCCTCTCCCTCTCCCTATCCCTGTCCCTCTCCCTCTCCCTTTCCCTGTCCCTCTCCCTCTCCCTCTCCCTCTCCCTCTCCCTCTCCCTGTCCCTCTCCCTCTCCTTCTTTACAGCAGTGACTATGACTGGTTTTATACTTCACACGGATAGAGACTCAGATTTCCACATTTAAAGCATGCGCGACTAGTGACTGGCCAGTGGGCACATTCCGGCTCACAGGACACAGCGTGTGGGTTTGTCGTTCTCAGGAGATGCGCGGTCACACCCTTCGGGCTCTGGGTCAGGAGCGCAGTCCCCGTCCCTGAGGGGGACAGGGTGCAGTGCTTACTGATGGCCTGCCGGGAAGCGGCGTCCCTGCTCACAGGGCAGTCTCCGACTGCACAGACCAGTCCAGGAAATAGTTTTTTTATTGTGAAGCAAATGATATCTCAAGTGATTAAATTTCTTTGTAGATTAAAGACATTTTTGTCATTTTTAATGTCTTACTACTAGTACTTTATAAAAAGTATTCGAGATTATGTTGACATACGTTTTACAACAAGAATAGCTTCAGCAGTATTTAATGGGTAACTTATTGCTAAGAAGGAATTCAGGTCTGCTTTCCGTTTAGTTCGTGGACAGGCCTCTGAACATTCCCACTGCTCACAAAGTTGCGTGAGAAATAAAAAGGAGGGAGACAGATAAGAAATGGTCCCGATTCACCAGGAAGCCGTGGCCCACTGCGAGACGAGAAGAGCATCGTTTGTCGTGAGAGAGAGATGGCGCGAGACCTAACTCCGGGGTAGCTGGCGCTGGCCGTCCCGAGGCGCGGGGAATGCACCCCTGCACTCAGGGTAGGACTCCCACGCTCAGGTCAGACCGGCCTGCAGCAGACACGCCATCGTGTGTCCACAGGTGTTTCAAATATACGGGGAAATGACACCCAAAATCCAGCTCAGTCTCCACGCGGACACCTTAAAGCCACTTCTGCCCCTCCTCATGTCCGACAGACCGCACGAGATACGCCGTGGCCCTCCCCCGGCCGGGGCACCCCAGCCCTCCCTCCTGGGCCCTCTCCGTGGAAGCCCGTGCCGAGGCAGAGCTCCGTGAAGAACGATGCCCCCATGTTTCAGTGCACTGCTTCTGACGACGGTCCCCTACAGTCACTCCACTGCGAGACGCCCGCGGACGTGACCGCATCCCATCTCAGGGCCCAGGAAACAGCAGCAGCTCCTTCCCTGAGCTCGCCTCAGTTAGAAGCGTTCATCGTTGATCTGAACTTCACTCTAACTAGATAGTCCCTATCGGGTTTTATTTCTACAATCGCCAATGCTGTGTCCATTTCAGGGCAAACTTCCTCCAGCCGCCTGGACACAGCTGTCAGTCACTGGTGGGCCTAGCCAGCCACCGAGCCACAGCTCGCCCTGGAGCGGCGGGGGCGAAGCGAGAAAGGCCCTGCCTTTTATTACGTTTTGCCTTAGGGTGCGAGCACGCAACAGAGACAGAGAGAGACAGAGAGAGAGGAGAGAGAGAGAGACAGAGAGAGGGACAGAGAGAGAGACACACACAGAGAGAGGAGAGAGACAGAGATAGACAGAGAGAGAGACACACACAGAGACACACAGAGAGAGAGGAGAGCGAGAGACAGAGAGAGGGACAGAGAGAGAGACAGAGAGAGAGAGACACACAGAGAGAGGAGAGAGAGACAGAGACAGAGAAAGACAGAGAGAGAGGAGAGAGACAGAGAGAGGGACAGAGACAGAGAGAGACACAGAGAGAGGAGAGAGACAGAGAGAGACAGAGAAAGAGAGACAGAGAGAGACACACACAGAGAGAGGAGAGAGAGAGGGACAGAGAGAGAGACAGAGAGAGAGACACACAGAGAGAGGAGAGAGAGACAGAGAGAGACAGAGAAAGAGAGACAGAGAGAGACACACAGAGAGAGGAGAGAGACAGAAAGAGAGAGAGACAGAGAGAAAGAGGAGAGAGAGACAGAGAGAGAGAGAGAAACCACCCCCAGGGCTGGCCACACTGCAGTCCTCCACTCTCCTCTTGGGATTTTGGACACACATGCACCCAGTGGCGTTCCTGTGCAGCGTCCAGGCCTTCGGGGGAAGTGCTGGGAGGAGAGGGTTTGCTGCACACGCACCCAGAGCTGGGGATTCAGTCCTTCTCCTTCTTCTTTCCTAATTCCTATTCTAATTCTAAGGAGTTGGTATTTTCGTCCCCATCCAGGATTAGCAGGGATTGGTGACAGGGCCACACTCTGAAGCTGCGTCTGGAGTTCCTGTTCCCTCCGCTCCTCCCCGCCTCCAGAGTAGCGCCGACAGACCAGGGAGACCCAGTACAACCAGCGCTGGGCTCCGAGTGCCAGGGACCGAGGCTCCCCGTTGCCTGCTCTGCGTGAGGTCCCGCCGTGAGCTCACGCAGGTGTGCAGCATCTTCATCTGGAAACGTGGAAACAGGCGGCTCGGACACAAGTCGGGGTAAAATGAGGCGGCAGAACACAGGCGCCGAGGACACTGCGGGCAGGCATAGGAAAGCCGTGGCCACAGCGCTCTCAGGCAGGAATTTCTAGAACATGGTCCTGAGTGGCGAGGTCCCAGAAATGCCCACAGACACCAGGATATTGTCCGTGGGTGCCACGTCCTAAGGGGTCACTCAGTGAAGAAGGAAGATGAGCACCAAAGGGGAACATGCACGCAGTTTCCCAGGGACGGGAAGAGGCCCACAGCGTAGGGTGCTTCTAAAACAAAACACGAGCTTCCAGGCAGGCCCCCGTGCAGTGGTGTGGAACCCAGACCCCACATGGCCAACTGTGGTTTCATCGTGGAAAACATGTCAGGCACGTGTGCACGCCCCAAACCCTGATGGGCTGGAGAGCTGGAGGAGGAGGGCTCATGGCATGGCCACGCCAACTGGGGGTGCGTCCTCTCGCTTCCCTCTGGCAGGCACACGCACCTCTGGAAATCGAGCCTCTCCGTAGCCATCAACGAGCAGTCACAAGCCGGGGGCATCTCACAGCTGGCTCTGCGCGCAGTGGAAGGCACACAGCCTGGGAGGAACTGGGGGCAGAGGCGGTGGAGAGGAGCCAGGAGGGCTTCCTGGAAGTCAAACTTGTGGGGCTGCTGATTATAAAACCTCCAAAGGGAAATACTTTTAATATGAGTTGGAAAAAAATAAATCTGCAAATGGACCGCAGGACTCTCCTAATACAGGAACGGAGTCACTAGCCTAAGACGTGACAGAGTCAGGGACACGCTCACCCCCACCCTTCACACACACACCCGAGGAGCCACCGACACTGAGCCCTGGGCAAGCCCTGGGAGAGCCCAGGCAGGACATCCGCAGTCCGCCCGGTCTAGACCAGAGGCTGCACACTCTTGCTGGAAGGGCAGGTGGTAGAAGTCCGGGAGCGGCCATCTGGTCTCCGTCAAACTGTTCGGCTCTGCCACGAGACCTTAGAGACTGGGAAACATAGCCATGTGCCAATAAAACTTTATTCACAAGCTGCAAACTTTCGACTTCATGTTCTCTCCGTGGATTATGAAATGTTTCCTCTTAGGATTTCTCTCGACCATCTCAAATATGAAACCATGCTTAGTACACAATCATAAACGATCCAGGTGCCAGCAGATACAGATCGTCTTATCCTCACAATGGAGAGCATGTATTCACTCAGGAAACAGAGAGAAAGCGCCGCACAGGGTCTGACCAGCCACGTCCCTGCACTCCAGCTTGTCAAGACCCTGGCTATGTGCTCATGTAACCAGCACCAGCAGGTCAGCCAGCTCAGGGCTCTGATGGCGGGAGGGACACGACTCAGCGCTGTGGCCTACCAGCATCCACTGAGCCACTGAGACTGGGTGGGTTGCACCATGCCTCACCTGTACTCTGCCTAACCCGCACTGCGCCTAACCTGCGCTGCGCCTAACCTGCGCTACGCCTAACCTGTGCTGTGCCTAAGGAGCACTGTGCCTAACCTGTGCTGCTCCTAACCTGCACTGCGCCTAACTTGTGCTGTGCCTAAGGAGCACTGTGCCTAACCTGTGCTGCTCCTAACCTGCGCTGCGCCTAACCTGTGCTGTGCCTAAGGAGCACTGTGCCTAACCTGTGCTGCTCCTAACCTGCGCTGCGCCTAACTTGTGCTGTGTCTAAGGAGCACTACGCCGAACCTGCTCTGGGCCTAACCAGCCCTGCACCTAACCTGCACTGTGCCTAACCTGCACTGTACCTAACCTGCACTGGCCCTAACCTGCACTGGCCCTAACCTGCACTGTACCTAACCTGCTCTGGGCCTAACCTGCACTGGCCCTAACCTGCACTGCACCTAACCTGCACTGGCCCTAACCTGCACTGGCCCTAACCTGCACTGTACCTAACCTGCACTGCACCTAACCTGCACTGTACCTAACCTGCACTGCACCTAACCTGCTCTGGGCCTAACCTGCACTGCGCCTAACCTGCACTGGCCCTAACCTGCACTGGCCCTAACCTGCACTGTACCTAACCTGCACTGCACCTAACCTGCACTGTACCTAACCTGCACTGGCCCTAACCTGCACTGTACCTAACCTGCACTGCACCTAACCTGCACTGTACCTAACCTGCACTGCACCTAACCTGCTCTGGGCCTAACCTGCACTGCGCCTAACCTGCACTGGCCCTAACCTGCACTGGCCCTAACCTGCACTGTACCTAACCTGCACTGCACCTAACCTGCACTGTGCCTAACCTGCACTGTACCTAACCTGCACTGTACCTAACCTGCTCTGGGCCAAACCTGCACTGGCCCTAACCTGCACTGTATCTAACCTGCACTGTGCCTAACCTGCACTGTACCTAACCTGCACTGTACCTAACCTGCTCTGGGCCAAACCTGCACTGGCCCTAACCTGCACTGTATCTAACCTGCACTGCGCCTAACCTGCTCTGGGCCTAACCTGCACTGTACGTAACCTGCACTGCACCTAACCTGCACTGTGCCTAACCTGCACTGTACCTAACCTGCTCTGGGCCAAACCTGCACTGCGCCTGTACCTAACCTGCACTGTACCTAACCTGCACTGTACCTAACCTGCACTGGGCCTAACCTGCACTGCACCTAACCTGCACTGTACCTAACCTGCCCTAACCTGCACTGTAACCTGCTAACCTGCACTGCGCACTGTACCTAACCTGCACTGGGCCTAACCTGCACTGGCACTAACCTGCACTGGCCCTAACCTGCACTGCGCCTAACCTGCACTGTACCTAACCTGCTCTGGCCCTAACCTGCACTGCACTTAACCTGCACTGCGCCTAACCTGCACTGGCCCTAACCTGCACTGGCCCTAACCTGCACTGTACCTAACCTGCACTGCACCTAACCTGCTCTGGGCCTAACCTGCACTGCGCCTAACCTGCACTGGCCCTAACCTGTAACCTGCACTGTACCTAACCTGCACTGCACCTAACCTGCACTGTACCTAACCTGCACTGTACCTAACCTGCACTGTACCTAACCTGCACTGTACCTAACCTGCACTGTACCTAACCTGCACTGTACCTAACCTGCACTGTACCTAACCTGCACTGGGCCTAACCTGCACTGTACCTAACCTGCACTGCACCTAACCTGCACTGGCCCTAACCTGCACTGTACCTAACCTGCACTGGCCCTAACCTGCACTGTGCCTAACCTGCACTGGCCCTAACCTGCACTGCACTTAACCTGCACTACGCCTAACCTGCACTGGCCCTAACCTGCACTGGGCCTAACCTGCACTGCACCTAACCTTCTCTGGGCCTAACCTGCTCTGGGCCTAACCTGCTCTGAGCCTAACCTGCTCTGGGCCTAACCTGCTCTGGGCCTAACCTGCTCTGAGCCTAACCCACTCTGGGCTTAACCTGCTCTGGGCCTAAGCTGCTCTGGACCTAAGTTGCTCTGAGCCTAACCTGCTCTGGGCCTAACCCGCTCTGGGCCTAACCTGCTCTGGGCCTAAGCTCTACTTCACCTACAGTTTGTCCGTACCTGCACTGTGCCTACAGGTGCACTGTGCCTAACCTGTTTCATGCCTAACGTGTACTGTGCCTGTGCTGGACTGTCTACACCTGCAGTATGCCTACACCTGTACTGTGCTAGTCTGTACCGTGCCTGCACCGGCACTGTGCCTATGTTGGACTGTCTACACCCGCAGTATGCCTAGACCTGTACTGTGCTAGTCTGTACCATCCCTGCACCAGCACTGTGCCTATGTTGGACTGTCTACACCCGCAGTATGCCTACACCTGTACTGTGCTAGTCTGTACCATCCCTGCACCGGCACTGTGCCTATGCTGGACTGTCTACACCTGCAGTATGCCTACACCTGTACTGTGCTAGTCTGTACCGTCCCTGCACCGGCACTGTGCCTATGTTGGACTGTCTACACCTGCAGTATGCCTAGACCTGTACTGTGCTAGTCTGTACCGTCCCTGCACCGGCACTGTGCCTATGTTGGACTGTCTACACCTGCAGTATGCCTACACCTGTACTGTGCTAGTCTGTACCGTCCCTGCACCGGCACTGTGCCTGTGCTGGACTGTCTACACCTGCAGTATGCCTACACCTGTACTGTGCTAGTCTGTACCGTCCCTGCACCACCACTGTGCCTATGCTGGACTGTCTACACCTGCAGTATGCCTACACCTGTACTGTGCTAGTCTGTACCGTCCCTGCACCGGCACTGTGCCTATGCTGGACTGTCTACACCTGCAGTATGCCTAGACCTGTACTGTGCTAGTCTGTACCATCCCTGCACCGGCACTGTGCCTATGTTGGACTGTCTACACCTGCAGTATGCCTACACCTGTACTGTGCTAGTCTGTACCGTCCCTGCACCGGCACTGTGCCCATGCTGGACTGTCTACACCCGCAGTATGCCTAGACCTGTACTGTGCTAGTCTGTACCGTCCCTGCACCGGCACTGTGCCTATGTTGGACTGTCTACACCTGCAGTATGCCTAGACCTGTACTGTGCTAGTCTGTACCGTCCCTGCACCGGCACTGTGCCTATGCTGGACTGTCTACACCTGCAGTATGCCTACACCTGTACTGTGCTAGTCTGTACCATCCCTGCACCGGCACTGTGCCTATGTTGGACTGTCTACACCTGCAGTATGCCTAGACCTGTACTGTGCTAGTCTGTACCATCCCTGCACCGGCACTGTGCCTATGTTGGACTGTCTACACCTGCAGTATGCCTAGACCTGTACTGTGCTAGTCTGTACCGTCCCTGCACCGGCACTGTACCTATGCTGGACTGTCTACACCTGCAGTATGCCTACACCTGTACTGTGCTAGTCTGTACCGTCCCTGCACCGGCACTGTGCCCATGCTGGACTGTCTACACCCGCAGTATGCCTAGACCTGTACTGTGCTAGTCTGTACCGTCCCTGCACCGGCACTGTGCCTATGTTGGACTGTCTACACCCGCAGTATGCCTAGACCTGTACTGTGCTAGTCTGTACCATCCCTGCACCGGCACTGTGCCTATGTTGGACTGTCTACACCTGCAGTATGCCTACACCTGTACTGTGCTAGTCTGTACCGTCCCTGCACCGGCACTGTGCCTATGCTGGACTGTCTACACCTGCAGTATGCCTAGACCTGTACTGTGCTAGTCTGTACCATCCCTGCACCGGCACTGTGCCTATGTTGGACTGTCTACACCTGCAGTATGCCTACACCTGTACTGTGCTAGTCTGTACCGTCCCTGCACCGGCACTGTGCCCATGCTGGACTGTCTACACCCGCAGTATGCCTAGACCTGTACTGTGCTAGTCTGTACCGTCCCTGCACCGGCACTGTGCCTATGTTGGACTGTCTACACCCGCAGTATGCCTACACCTATACTGTGCTAGTCTGTACCGTCCCTGCACCGGCACTGTGCCTATGCTGGACTGTCTACACCTGCAGTATGCCTAGACCTGTACTGTGCTAGTCTGTACCATCCCTGCACCGGCACTGTGCCTATGCTGGACTGTCTACACCTGCAGTATGCCTAGACCTGTACTGTGCTAGTCTGTACCATCCCTGCACCGGCACTGTGCCTATGTTGGACTGTCTACACCTGCAGTATGCCTACACCTGTACTGTGCTAGTCTGTACCATCCCTGCACCGGCACTGTGCCTATGCTGGACTGTCTACACCTGCAGTATGCCTACACCTGTACTGTGCTAGTCTGTACCATCCCTGCACCGGCACTGTGCCTATGTTGGACTGTCTACACCTGCAGTATGCCTACACCTGTACTGTGCTAGTCTGTACCGTCCCTGCACCGGCACTGTGCCTATGTTGGACTGTCTACACCCGCAGTATGCCTAGACCTGTACTGTGCTAGTCTGTACCGTCCCTGCACCAGCACTGTGCCTATGCTGGACTGTCTACACCTGCAGTATGCCTACACCTGTACTGTGCTAGTCTGTACCATCCCTGCACCGGCACTGTGCCTATGTTGGACTGTCTACACCCGCAGTATGCCTAGACCTGTACTGTGCTAGTCTGTACCATCCCTGCACCAGCACTGTGCCTATGTTGGACTGTCTACACCTGCAGTATGCCTACACCTGTACTGTGCTAGTCTGTACCGTCCCTGCACCGGCACTGTGCCTATGTTGGACTGTCTACACCCGCAGTATGCCTAGACCTGTACTGTGCTAGTCTGTACCATCCCTGCACCGGCACTGTGCCTATGTTGGACTGTCTACACCTGCAGTATGCCTAGACCTGTACTGTGCTAGTCTGTACCATCCCTGCGCCGGCACTGTGCCTATGTTGGACTGTCTACACCCGCAGTATGACTAGACCTGTACTGTGCTAGTCTGTATCGTCCCTGCACCGGCACTGTGCCTATGCTGGACTGTCTACACCTGCAGTATGCCTAGACCTGTACTGTGCTAGTCTGTACCGTCCCTGCACCAGCACTGTGCCTATGCTGGACTGTCTACACCTGCAGTATGCCTAGACCTGTACTGTGCTAGTCTGTACCGTCCCTGCACCGGCACTGTGCCTATGTTGGACTGTCTACACCCGCAGTATGCCTACACCTGTACTGTGCTAGTCTGTACCGTCCCTGCACCGGCACTGTACCTATGTTGGACTGTCTACACCTGCAGTATGCCTAGACCTGTACTGTGCTAGTCTGTACCGTCCCTGCACCGGCACTGTGCCTATGTTGGACTGTCTACACCTGCAGTATGCCTACACCTGTACTGTGCTAGTCTGTACCATCCCTGCACCGGCACTGTGCCTATGTTGGACTGTCTACACCCGCAGTATGCCTACACCTGTACTGTGCTAGTCTGTACCGTCCCTGCACCGGCACTGTACCTATGTTGGACTGTCTACACCTGCAGTATGCCTAGACCTGTACTGTGCTAGTCTGTACCGTCCCTGCACCGGCACTGTGCCTATGCTGGACTGTCTACACCTGCAGTATGCCTAGCCCTGTACTGTGCTAGTCTGTACCATCCCTGCACCGGCACTGTGCCTATGTTGGACTGTCTACACCCGCAGTATGCCTAGACCTGTACTGTGCTAGTCTGTACCGTCCCTGCACCGGCACTGTGCCTGTGCTGGACTGTCTACACCTGCAGTATGCCTACACCTGTACTGTGCTAGTCTGTACCGTCCCTGCACCGGCACTGTGCCTATGTTGGACTGTCTACACCTGCAGTATGCCTACACCTGTACTGTGCTAGTCTGTACCGTCCCTGCACCGGCACTGTGCCTGTGCTGGACTGTCTACACCTGCAGTATGCCTACACCTGTACTGTGCTAGTCTGTACCATCCCTGCACCGAAACTGTGCCTATGCTGGACTGTCTACACCTGCAGTATGCCTAGACCTGTACTGTGCTAGTCTGTACCGTCCCTGCACCAGCACTGTGCCTATGCTGGACTGTCTACACCTGCAGTATGCCTACACCTGTACTGTGCTAGTCTGTACCGTCCCTGCACCGGCACTGTGCCTGTGCTGGACTGTCTACACCCGCAGTATGCCTAGACCTGTACTGTGCTAGTCTGTACCGTCCCTGCACCGGCACTGTGCCTATGTTGGACTGTCTACACCCGCAGTATGCCTAGACCTGTACTGTGCTAGTCTGTACCGTCCCTGCACCAGCACTGTGCCTATGCTGGACTGTCTACACCCGCAGTATGCCTAGACCTGTACTGTGCTAGTCTGTACCATCCCTGCACCGGCACTGTGCCTATGCTGGACTGTCTACACCTGCAGTATGCCTACACCTGTACTGTGCTAGTCTGTACCATCCCTGCACCGGCACTGTGCCTATGCTGGACTGTCTACACCTGCAGTATGCCTACACCTGTACTGTGCTAGTCTGTACCATCCCTGCACCGGCACTGTGCCTATGCTGGACTGTCTACACCTGCAGTATGCCTACACCTGTACTGTGCTAGTCTGTACCATCCCTGCACCGGCACTGTGCCTATGTTGGACTGTCTACACCTGCAGTATGCCTAGACCTGTACTGTGCTAGTCTGTACCGTCCCTGCACCAGCACTGTGCCTATGCTGGACTGTCTACACCTGCAGTATGCCTACACCTGTACTGTGCTAGTCTGTACCGTCCCTGCACCGGCACTGTGCCTGTGCTGGACTGTCTACACCCGCAGTATGCCTAGACCTGTACTGTGCTAGTCTGTACCGTCCCTGCACCGGCACTGTGCCTATGTTGGACTGTCTACACCCGCAGTATGCCTAGACCTGTACTGTGCTAGTCTGTACCGTCCCTGCACCAGCACTGTGCCTATGCTGGACTGTCTACACCCGCAGTATGCCTAGACCTGTACTGTGCTAGTCTGTACCATCCCTGCACCGGCACTGTGCCTATGCTGGACTGTCTACACCTGCAGTATGCCTACACCTGTACTGTGCTAGTCTGTACCATCCCTGCACCGGCACTGTGCCTATGCTGGACTGTCTACACCTGCAGTATGCCTACACCTGTACTGTGCTAGTCTGTACCATCCCTGCACCGGCACTGTGCCTATGCTGGACTGTCTACACCTGCAGTATGCCTACACCTGTACTGTGCTAGTCTGTACCATCCCTGCACCGGCACTGTGCCTATGTTGGACTGTCTACACCTGCAGTATGCCTAGACCTGTACTGTGCTAGTCTGTACCGTCCCTGCACCAGCACTGTGCCTATGCTGGACTGTCTACACCTGCAGTATGCCTACACCTGTACTGTGCTAGTCTGTACCGTCCCTGCACCGGCACTGTGCCTATGCTGGACTGTCTACACCTGCAGTATGCCTAGACCTGTACTGTGCTAGTCTGTACCATCCCTGCACCGGCACTGTGCCTATGTTGGACTGTCTACACCTGCAGTATGCCTACACCTGTACTGTGCTAGTCTGTACCGTTCCTGCACCGGCACTGTGCCTATGCTGGACTGTCTACACCCGCAGTATGCCTAGACCTGTACTGTGCTAGTCTGTACCGTCCCTGCACCGGCACTGTGCCTATGTTGGACTGTCTACACCCGCAGTATGCCTACACCTGTACTGTGCTAGTCTGTACCGTCCCTGCACCGGCACTGTGCCTATGCTGGACTGTCTACACCTGCAGTATGCCTAGACCTGTACTGTGCTAGTCTGTACCATCCCTGCACCGGCACTGTGCCTATGTTGGACTGTCTACACCTGCAGTATGCCTAGACCTGTACTGTGCTAGTCTGTACCATCCCTGCACCGGCACTGTGCCTATGCTGGACTGTCTACACCTGCAGTATGCCTACACCTGTACTGTGCTAGTCTGTACCATCCCTGCACCGGCACTGTGCCTATGTTGGACTGTCTACACCCGCAGTATGCCTAGACCTGTACTGTGCTAGTCTGTACCATCCCTGCACCAGCACTGTGCCTATGTTGGACTGTCTACACCTGCAGTATGCCTACACCTGTACTGTGCTAGTCTGTACCGTCCCTGCACCGGCACTGTGCCTATGTTGGACTGTCTACACCTGCAGTATGCCTAGACCTGTACTGTGCTAGTCTGTACCGTCCCTGCACCGGCACTGTGCCTATGCTGGACTGTCTACACCCGCAGTATGCCTAGACCTGTACTGTGCTAGTCTGTACCATCCCTGCACCGGCACTGTGCCTATGTTGGACTGTCTACACCCGCAGTATGCCTAGACCTGTACTGTGCTAGTCTGTACCGTCCCTGCACCGGCACTGTGCCTATGCTGGACTGTCTACACCTGCAGTATGCCTACACCTGTACTGTGCTAGTCTGTACCGTCCCTGCACCGGCACTGTGCCTATGCTGGACTGTCTACACCCGCAGTATGCCTAGACCTGTACTGTGCTAGTCTGTACCGTCCCTGCACCGGCACTGTGCCTATGTTGGACTGTCTATACCCGCAGTATGCCTACACCTGTACTGTGCTAGTCTGTACCGTCCCTGCACCGGCACTGTGCCTATGCTGGACTGTCTACACCTGCAGTATGCCTAGACCTGTACTGTGCTAGTCTGTACCGTCCCTGCACCGGCACTGTGCCTATGTTGGACTGTCTACACCTGCAGTATGCCTAGACCTGTACTGCGCTAGTCTGTACCGTCCCTGCACCGGCACTGTGCCTATGTTGGACTGTCTACACCCGCAGTATGCCTACACCTGTACTGTGCTAGTCTGTACCGTCCCTGCACCGGCACTGTGCCTATGTTGGACTGTCTACACCTGCAGTATGCCTAGACCTGTACTGTGCTAGTCTGTACCGTCCCTGCACCGGCACTGTGCCTATGCTGGACTGTCTACACCTGCAGTATGCCTAGACCTGTACTGTGCTAGTCTGTACCGTCCCTGCACCGGCACTGTGCCTATGCTGGACTGTCTACACCCGCAGTATGCCTAGACCTGTACTGTGCTAGTCTGTACCATCCCTGCACCGGCACTGTGCCTATGTTGGACTGTCTACACCTGCAGTATGCCTAGACCTGTACTGTGCTAGTCTGTACCGTCCCTGCACCGGCACTGTGCCTATGCTGGACTGTCTACACCTGCAGTATGCCTACACCTGTACTGTGCTAGTCTGTACCGTCCCTGCACCGGCACTGTGCCTATGCTGGACTGTCTACACCCGCAGTATGCCTACACCTGTACTGTGCTAGTCTGTACCATCCCTGCACCGGCACTGTGCCTATGCTGGACTGTCTACACCTGCAGTATGCCTACACCTGTACTGTGCTAGTCTGTACCATCCCTGCACCGGCACTGTGCCTATGCTGGACTGTCTACACCTGCAGTATGCCTACACCTGTACTGTGCTAGTCTGTACCATCCCTGCACCGGCACTGTACCTATGCTGGACTGTCTACACCTGCAGTATGCCTAGACCTGTACTGTGCTAGTCTGTACCATCCCTGCACCGGCACTGTGCCTATGTTGGACTGTCTACACCTGCAGTATGCCTACACCTGTACTGTGCTAGTCTGTACCGTCCCTGCACCGGCACTGTGCCTATGCTGGACTGTCTACACCTGCAGTATGCCTAGACCTGTACTGTGCTAGTCTGTACCGTCCCTGCACCGGCACTGTGCCTATGCTGGACTGTCTACACCCGCAGTATGCCTAGACCTGTACTGTGCTAGTCTGTACCATCCCTGCACCGGCACTGTGCCTATGTTGGACTGTCTACACCTGCAGTATGCCTAGACCTGTACTGTGCTAGTCTGTACCGTCCCTGCACCGGCATTGTGCCTATGCTGGACTGTCTACACCTGCAGTATGCCTAGACCTGTACTGTGCTAGTCTGTACCGTCCCTGCACCGGCACTGTGCCTATGCTGGACTGTCTACACCCGCAGTATGCCTACACCTGTACTGTGCTAGTCTGTACCATCCCTGCACCGGCACTGTGCCTATGCTGGACTGTCTACACCTGCAGTATGCCTACACCTGTACTGTGCTAGTCTGTACCATCCCTGCACCGGCACTGTGCCTATGTTGGACTGTCTACACCCGCAGTATGCCTACACCTGTACTGTGCTAGTCTGTACCGTCCCTGCACCGGCACTGTGCCTATGTTGGACTGTCTACACCTGCAGTATGCCTAGACCTGTACTGTGCTAGTCTGTACCGTCCCTGCACCGGCACTGTGCCTGCGCTGGACTGTCTACACCCGCAGTATGCCTAGACCTGTACTGTGCTAGTCTGTACCATCCCTGCACCGGCACTGTGCCTATGTTGGACTGTCTACACCCGCAGTATGCCTACACCTGTACTGTGCTAGTCTGTACCGTCCCTGCACCGGCACTGTGCCTATGCTGGACTGTCTACACCTGCAGTATGCCTAGACCTGTACTGTGCTAGTCTGTACCGTCCCTGCACCGGCACTGTGCCTATGCTGGACTGTCTACACCCGCAGTATGCCTACACCTGTACTGTGCTAGTCTGTACCGTCCCTGCACCGGCACTGTGCCTATGTTGGACTGTCTACACCCGCAGTATGCCTAGACCTGTACTGTGCTAGTCTGTACCGTCCCTGCACCGGCACTGTGCCTATGTTGGACTGTCTACACCCGCAGTATGCCTAGACCTGTACTGTGCTAGTCTGTACCGTCCCTGCACCGGCACTGTGCCTATGCTGGACTGTCTACACCTGCAGTATGCCTAGACCTGTACTGTGCTAGTCTGTACCGTCCCTGCATCGGCACTGTGCCTATGCTGGACTGTCTACACCCGCAGTATGCCTAGACCTGTACTGTGCTAGTCTGTACCGTCCCTGCACCGGCACTGTGCCTATGCTGGACTGTCTACACCCGCAGTATGCCTACACCTGTACTGTGCTAGTCTGTACCGTCCCTGCACCGGCACTGTGCCTATGCTGGACTGTCTACACCCGCAGTATGCCTACACCTGTACTGTGCTAGTCTGTACCATCCCTGCACCGGCACTGTGCCTATGCTGGACTGTCTACACCCGCAGTATGCCTAGACCTGTACTGTGCTAGTCTGTACCGTCCCTGCATCGGCACTGTGCCTATGCTGGACTGTCTACACCCGCAGTATGCCTAGACCTGTACTGTGCTAGTCTGTACCGTCCCTGCACCGGCACTGTGCCTAACCTGCCTTATTACCTCCATTTAGACTAAGCTCTTCCACAGAGGGTTCAACTGCAATGCCATGCAGTCTCACAGTATCCTCAACAGGGGAGGTATAGACACAGTGCAAGTGAGACAGTGCAGGTGTGGCCACAGTGCAGGTATAGATGCAGAGCATGTGTAGACAGAGAGCAGGAAAGACGCAGTGCAGGTGTAGACAGAGAGCAGATGTAGGCACAGCACAGGTGAGATATAGTACAGATGTAGGCAGAGAGCAGGTGTAGACACAGAGCAGACATGGACACAGAGTAGGTGTAGACAGAGCAGATGTGGACACAGAGCAGGTGTAGGCACAGTGCAGGTGTAGGCACACTGTAGGTGTAGGCATGGAGTAGGTGTAGGCACAGGGCAGACATGGACACAGAGCAGGTGTAGACACAGAGCAGACATGGACACAGAGTAGGTGTAGGCACAGGGCAGGTGTAAGTACAGTACAGGGGTGGGCACACTGTGGGTGTGGACACAGTACAGGGGTGGACACAGTGTAGGTGTAGGCACAGTGCGGGTGTGGACACAGTGCAGGTGTAGACACAGTGCAGATGTGGATACAGGGCAGGTATGGGCACGGTGTAGGTGTAGACACAGGGCAGGTATGGACACAGGGCAGGTGTGGACACAGGGCAGGTGTGGGTACTGTTAGTTGTGGACACAGGGCAGGTGTGGACACAGGGCAGATGTGGACACAATGTAGGTGTGGACACAGTGTAGGTGTGGCCATAGGGCAGGTGTAGACGCAGGGTAGGTGTGGATGCAGGGCAGGTGTGGACACAGTGCAGGTGTGGGCACTGTTAGTTATGGACACAGGGCAGGTGTGGACACGGTGCAGGTGTGGACACAGTGCAGGTAGAGACAGCCCAGGTTGGAGCTGTGTGAGTGGAATATATGGAGCTCCCCCACTGGAGACAGGGCTGGGACCGGGAGACCTGGTTGCTGGCTCCCAAGCTCTTACCTTCTTTGCCACAGCCTCCCCCTCCCAGGGATGGCTACGCCAGGGCTGGTCAGTGTGGGCGTGGTTCTCAGGAACCTTTAAGACCGCTGGGCAGGCGGTCTGGCAGAGTCTCATGGGGGAGCGAGCGAGACCAGCAGGGACTCTCGAGGGGAGGTCGGAGCTGCGCCACTCAAACGGTGCCGCGAATTGCCGGGATTAGGATGCAGATGGGGGGGCAGCTGGCGGAGAGCCAGGCCGAGCCCAGACGCGGGGTTCGCAGATTGCCATTTCTGGACGTCTCTGATTTAACAGAGGAGGGAAAGCCACTGACTCCTTGTGAGCAGGACTGCTCGTCAGCGCCTCGTTTGCACTCACTGCCAGAGATTTGCTCCAGGCTTCTTCGGGCTGTGCTGGCCACCCTGGGTGCCTGCTCCTCCCGGGTGCTGTCTCCTCCTGCCATGGGTGCTGCCATTGCAGCCCAGCTCAGCCCCTGCTCCCAGGCAGTGCCCTCTCCTGGCAAGGTTGGGACTCCCCTGCCCTCTAGGCAATGTGTCTGTCGGGGCTGGTCCGATGACTTCGTCCAGGGACTTACGGCAATCACGGCCCAGTGAGCGCCACCTCCGGAAACACTCTCGCTCTGTCTGAGCATTTGCAAGGCCTCAGCTCAGGACCGATGTGTGCTGGCCCCAAGCCCTGCACATCCCACAGGCCGTGGCACCTGCTCCGGCTTCAGAGACCCTGTGGCTCCTGGTGCCACTTGCTCACTGACATTTCAAAGGCACAAGGTTGGGGCAGTGCTGGGATGGGAGCAGTCCCCCGTGGTCACATACAGATGTGTCCGAAACACATCTGTACGCCCAGGACACTGCCAAAGCCAGTGGGCCCTGAACGCAGCAGCGAACCACCACTGAGCACCTCGATGTGTGGCCTGGAGGAGGAGCCTGGGCAGAGCCCCGGGAGCAGCAGAGCTGCCAGGAGTCACAGGCCTGTGGGCACAGAGGAGAGGGCCACGGGAAACTGGGACAGACCTGGCACAGCAGAGCCAGAGCTCGGGCCACAGGCGGCTCGAGGGGGCTCCAGAAAGCCTGGGTCAGTGCCAGGTTCGAGGTGCTTAGGAAGGACACCGTTGTCCCCAGGAGAGTGCCTGCCCAAGGAGATGGCGTCGGGCGAAGGGCGGGAATGGCCAGCATGGCCTTCTCCCGGGGTCGGGCCCAGGGCGGGCGGCGCCAGAACAGCCACTCCCGGGACTGCTGCCCTCGGCAGCCCCAGAGGACCCTGGAGGCCCGACGCAGTGGCTGCACAGTGAGGAGCAGGCGAGGCTGCGGGGACTGCGCCCACGCCAGGTTCCGGGGCAGAGCGGCGGGCCTCGGCAGAAATACTTTACGGTGGAGGGGCAGAGGGTGGTGTGACAAAGGGTCCAGGACAAGGGCTTGCCCTCATGGCAGGGTGAACACCGGCCCTCAGCAGGAACCACTGTGGGCTCTGGGCCTAGGCGGCTCGTTGCAGTCCACCTGGAAACCCAAGGACAGAGCAGAGGCAGCCCAGGGGACGTGGGGCTCGTCCCTGAGGCCCTTCCTGTCCAGGAGCCCTGGCTTTCCTGGGTGAGAGGACCCTCGTCCATGACAGCCAGCGCAGAGCTGCAGCCGGCAGCGTCTCTGGGGTCTGATCTCCGCGGTCCAGACGCAGCTGGTTTTGGGCCTGGATGAGCTGCTCAGCCGAGAGCTGTCTGCTCCCAGACGGGCCTTGCCCCTGGATGGGGATGGAATCCCACGTGGCAGCGCCCAGGCCCTGGGGCCCACTTGGGTGCTGACTGATACAACCCCACGTCACAGTCACTGGTTTGCAGACACCTCGCAACCTCAAATGGCATCACATTCCCTAAACGGGAGGGCAGGGCACTGAGGGGCTTGAGGAGAAATAGCAGGGGTTGAGTGGTCCTGCCCAATGCCAGGCGGGACTCAGACCTTCGCCCTGGGCCTCGGGTGCCCCTGCCACGGGGTTCACCTGCTCACCATCACTCCGCCCGTGTTTTGGGGCTGTGGCCACTGCTGGCTCACCTGTCATTTCTGCTTTTGGAAGCTGTGAAGGACCACGATCTAGGGGCACAGGACCCAGGACAGCAGGGACAGGGCCCCTCGAGGTTCCTTCCTCTACCGGGCACTCACTCAAGGGGCCCTCTCCCGCCTGTCCCCGGAGTGCAGACCGCGGCTGGCCCCCAGCACTCCCTGCTGGCTGTGCTGGTTCATTGCACCTGGGCTCGAACGTGTCACCGTAAACATAATGTGGTAGTTGGCCGCGCCTTCGTCAGATGGAAGGTGATGACGGTGCTCACAGTGCCCGATGTTCGTCCACCTGAAGGAAGGCCGGGGACAAGCTGCAGGCCTCTGACGGGCCCATGGCTGCAGCACCTCTCTCACTCACACCCTGCATGTCAGCAAGGGGCAGGCCGACCCTCGAGCCAGCTCTGTGCCCCCAGGCCCCAAGCCTCGGGCCGCAGCCTCGAGTGCATAAAGGGCCAGCCCAACACTCGGAGCCTGGGCACGTGCCACTCAGCCCTGCGATGGAACCCCGCGGTTCACTGGGAAATGCTCTGCCGTCATTACTGCAGGGGTCAGTATCAGATGCGGCCGAGAACACCCACCGCACCACTGTCCCAGCCTGCTAGCTTGCAGCCTTCTCACCACCGTCCCCACGGCCTCCCAGAGCCCGCACGTAGAGGACATCGCTTCCTGTGTGTTCAGTGCTGCGCACGCACATTCTGCATGTGGCTGCGCTTTGTGCACACGCACATGGTTGTGCTTTCTGCACGCGGCTGTGCTTTCTGCACGCGGTTGTGCTTTCTGCACGCGGCTGTGCTTTCTGTACACGGTTGTGTTTTCTGCACGCGGCTGTGTCTTCTGTACACGGTTGTGCCTTCTGTACACGGTTTTGCTTTCTGTACACGGCTGTGCCTTCTGCACACCTGTACACGGTTGTGCCTTCTGTACACGGTTTTGCCTTCTGTACACGGCTGTGCCTTCTGCACACGGCTGTGCCTTCTGCACACGGCTGTGCCTTCTGTACACGATTTTGCTTTCTGCGCACGGTTGTGCCTTCTGTACACGGTTGCGCTTTCTGCACACGGTTGTGCTTTCTGCACACGGCTGTGCTTTCTGTACACGGTTGTGCTTTCTGCACACGGTTGTGCTTTCTGTACACGGTTGTGCTTTCTGCACACGGCTGTGCTTTCTGTACACGGCTGTGCTTTCTGCACACGGCTGTGCTTTCTGTACACGGCTGTGCTTTCTGTACACAGTTGTGCTTTCTGCACACGGTTGTGCTTTCTGCACATGGCTGTGCTTTCTGTACACGGTTGTGCTTTCTGCACACGGTTGTGCTTTCTGTACACAGTTGCATTTTCTTTACACAGTTGTGCTTTCTGCACACGGTTGCGCTTTCTGAACATGGTTGTGCTTTCTGCTCACGCACACGTGCTTTCTGTATGCAGTCGCGTACGATGCTTCCCGGAGAGCCCTGATACTTACGTGCTCATTTGAAGCTCACAGGGATATGACGAGTCACTACACATTCGTTAGAAGGAGGTAGCTTTTTCAGGGACAGTGTCAGTCACCGCCGCTGCTCGGAGCTGCAGGGGCACAGTGATGACGAGGACCAGACTGCCTTTCCCTCCGTGCTGGTGGGGTCTCTGGATCCTCCACACACAGTGCACTTACTCCCTGTGCCGGGGGAGTCACTCCCGTGACCCAGGCCCACGTCTGCCCACTGGGCTCCTCACTCACCCACTCACTCCGGCCTCGCTCTCCTCTGAGCACGCAGGACACCGCGATGGCGCCGTCACCTCAGCCGGTCCAGACAGCCTGGATTCCACAGCGTGAAGCCGGGAACTCCCACTGCGTACGCCCTGGACGCTGTCCCCCAGCCAGCCGGCTCCCTCGCCGTCTCCTGCACAGCCAGGCTGCCTCTGCCCTTCACCTGAAAGGCCCTCTGCGCGTCTCCCTTCTCCCGCCCCACGCTCCACTTCGCATGAAGGAGCCACCTCGGGTCCTTCCCCGTGGAGTTCCGTGCTCCTGCTCGCGGGTGGTCGCTGGGCAAGTGAGCAGCTGTCCCGGACACCGTCTCCACTAAACGTGCACGTGTGTCCCCTCAGTTAGGGTGTAGGGACTACAGCTGTTTATTTTAGATAAAGAAGGACCTGGTGTAGTTCTAGACACAAAATAGAGGCTTAGGGGAACTTAATGCCAATATTTTGAGCCAAAGACTTTAAAAAAAATACAGCTGGAGAGAAAGATCATCTCTTCATGCGGTTTTTACCTCTGGGCAGTCTGTTACAAAGCACCTAGCCCTTGGTACCTCAGTTTCCCTCTTCATAAAATTAGCATGACGCTACTTACTTTCCAGGGCTTAATTAATATTTGCAAGGTACTTAGATCTCCTGAGATGAAAGGAGATCCAGCAGGCAAAACTCCATCTGCAGACCTGATTATGATTATGGTCATTCGTAAGGGTACTATCATCACCAATCATCAGGGTGCTGGGGGTCTTTCCATTTGATCCTGGGTACCTCTGACTCAGGGCTAGAGGGCTAGAGGGAATGTGAACACCCTCGCAGCTTCCTGTTACTCACCGAGGCCTCACCCCGACGCTGCCCGTGAGGGGAGGCCACAGCTCCGTGTGCCACAGGCAGATGGAGGACCTCCCCACATCACATTCACAGTCTCTCTCCCCGCTGCAGCTCTTCAGAGCTCCCCCAGGCATCTGAGAGAAGCCCACGGGGGGTGGGAAGGTGGGAGAAGTGGGAGGGCCCTGCACTTCGGGTCTGTCCAGGCTGAGCCCAGATTCTGTGGTTCCGCACCCTCACCAAGCTCCCTCGGGCAGCTCACCTCTGGAATTCAGTGTGTCCGTAAGACTGGGATGATAGTGCCCCTCTTGTAAGGTGGCGTGGGGTCAGCATTGACGCTGCGCACCATACATGAAAGTCAAATGCAAAAGAGACGCGCGTGCATGAGGCCTGGGACACACCGACGAGGGTGCGCTCTGCACTCAGAGGGTCTGAGTCTGAGTCCTGGCCCAGCTATTTTTGGAGGAGTAGCAGTGGGGAGCCCTCGCACTGCCTGTGCCCCACCTGCAAAATATGAGTAATAATAGCACCTGCTTCGTAAAATGAGGTAACGCGTGAAAAATGCTTCTAATGGTGCCTGACGCAATTAAGTGCTAGGTGTCTCTGCTGCACTTACTATAATAATCTTTATCACGTAGAGCTTAGTGGAGGCTATGACTCACAGGCCATAGTCAACAGTCAGTAACTATCCATAACAAAAGTTACACATCCTACTTTAGGCCAGCACCATGCCGTTTTAATTACTATAGCTTTGTAATGTATCTTGAATTCAGGTGGTATAATGTCTCCAGCTTTGTTTTTATTTTCCATTAGATCACCTCTACTATTCAAGGTTTGCATGTGTGTGTGTGTGTGTGTGTGTGTGTGTGTGTATGGTTCCATATAGATTTTAAAAAGTTTTTCCCTATTTCTATGAAAAATGACACTGGAATTTTGATAGAGATTGCTCACTATCATTCATTAATCATTAGGGAAATACAAATTAAAACCACAGTGAGATACCACCTCACTCCTGTCAGAATGGCTATAATCAAAAAGATGAAAAATAGGGACCAACAGATGATATAATGGTTACAGTGCTGGACTTCTTTGTGGTCAACCATGATTCAAGGTCAGGACCCGGTGGCTTGGAACTCACATCGGGTGCATGTGCATACATGCCCAGGATCCTGAGTGGGGCGTGGGGAAGAGGGTACTGCAGTGTGGCCATCCCCCTGGGGGGTGATTTCTTGCTTTCTGTCTCTGTATCTCTGGCAAGTGCACACATCCTAGAGCAAAAATCTCTCTCTAAAGAAAATAATAAATAAATGGACCAGCAGTTAGTGTAATGGCTTTATTGTTGGACTCCCATGTAGTTGTCCGCAGTTCGAGTCCTGGGCCTGGTGGCTTAAAGTCACGCCGGGCGCGTGTGCGTGCGTGCCCAAAATCCTGAGAGGAGAATGGAGGAGAAGGGATTGCAGCATGGCCATCCCCCCTGGGGGGGTGATTTCTCACTTTCTGTCTCTCTGTCTCTCTGTCTCTCTCTGTCTTTCTGGCAAGTGCATGAGCCCTATAGCAAACAAAAAAACAAACCAAAAAAAACCTCTCAAAAAATAAATAAATAAAAAATAACAGTGAAAAGAGAACTTTTGTTCACTGTTGGTGGGAATGTAAACTAAACTTTTCTCAAAAAAATTAAACTAGGGACCAGCAGTTAGCGTAATGGCTATGTCGCTGGACTCCCACGTAGTCGACCGCGGTTCGCGTCCCGGACCCGGTGGCTTACAACTCACGCCGGGTGCATGTGTGTGCGTGCCCAAGATCCCGAGAGGAGAATGGAGGAGAAGGGATTGCGGCGTGGCCATCCCCCCTGGGGGGTGATTTCTCGCTTTCTGTCTCTCTGTCTGTCTCTGTCTGCCTGGCGAGCGCACGCGCCCTGTAGCAAAAACCTCTCCCAAAAAAAGAAAAAAAAAAAAAAAATTAAACGAGAACTAGCAGCTGGGCCAGCAGCTCCGCCATTGCAGCAAACTCAAAGGGCTTAGATCAGCACGTCACGGAGATGTCTGCGCTCCCTGGAAATGCAATCAATTTTTGCTTTTGTTTTTGTTTTTGTAATTTAGCTGCAAGGGTTTTTTTTTTTTATTATAAAAGCGAATGAAACCAATCTTACAAAATATTTCCAGAGAAAAGAAAGGCAGACATTTCTTTTTTAAAAAAATTATTTCCCCTCACTCTCTCTGATCCACGCAATCGCGATGTGTCACTTGGTCACTTGGCTGGTAAAGCGTGTTTTCGCGCGTGCACTTCACTCCGATCCAGCTGGGGTATGATACATGACACTGACAGACAGTAGCCCACCTCTGTGACCCATAAGTGTCTTGTCTGTCTCTTTTCCCCTTCATGTCTTTCTGCTGACTCTCCTCCTTCTCCCACCTTCTTCCCACGCTGTGTACAGCATCACAGCCATTTCCACATTTCTATGTCCTCTGATCTTTCTCTTTCAGCCAGAGAGCGGATAGTTGGTATATATTAAGTGGAGACATACAATGCCTCTCCTTCGGAGCCTGGCTTGCTTCACTCAGCAGTAAATCTTCCTTATTCGTCCACTTTCTATCAAAAGTTTGGGTCTTGTTTTCTATGGCTGAGTAGTATTCCATAGAGTATATGTGCTATTTTTGTACTCCATAACTTTACTTATTTACTAGTTCTAATAACAGAACTAGCATTATTCACCACAGCCAAGATATGAAATGCACTTAGTGCCCATCACCTGAAGAACTGATAAGGAAAATGAGGTACAGATACACAATGGAATACTATTTAGCCTTAAAAAAGAGTTAAATCCTGTTATTTGAGACATGGATGAACCTGAAGGACAGTAGGTTACATGAACTAGGCCAGGCACTGGAAGACAGATACGGCACGTTCTGCTCACATTTGGAAACTAAAATGGCCTATCTCAGAGGTGGGTGTAGAATATGGTTATCTGAGGCTGTGGGGGCAGAGGGGATATTGCCACGATAAGTGTCGGCGTGTGTGTGTGTGTGTGTGTGTGTAATTAGGTTTTTGCCGTAGGGCATGTGGTTTGCAGGAAAGACACATACACAAAGTGAGAGCTCACTCCCCAGGGGGATGGCCACACTGCAATCCCTTCTCCTCCATTCTCCTCCCAGGATTCTGGGCACACACACAAACGTGCCTGGTGTGGTTTTCAATAGCAAGGTCAGCTGATATGTACAGATCTGTGAACACATGTCTGGCTTCGGCATGAAACGCAGTGAGCAGAATGAACATACTATAAAGTAGCAGCTAGCTGAGGCTATACAGCTTACCGTGGTCAATAAATAGGTATTTTTAAATGTATTTTCTAATTTCAAGAAAAGCAGTTTTAGCTTTAATAAATTAAAATCATAAAATATTAAGAGATATTTGCTTAAGACTTAAAGCCAGGAAACAGGTTAGGATGCTATTCAAATAGTAGGTAGGTGCACCGACCAACAGCTCAAGAGAAGACAAAGATCCTTCAATCTGGAAAACAAGGCATAGGATAAAATGAGTGAAGTTTTAGTCACGAGTTCTACTTCACCAATTCAGTGTCGTGTAATTCATCTCTCTTCTGCTGTGGTCCGATCTCTCCGTTTAAATTCTGGATGTTAACGTTCAGCTCTGGACTTGTCCCTGCCATTAAGTCGGCCATTTTCTTGGTCGTTTGTTGGGCTCTTCTGTGTGTCTGTCCTCAGTCTTCCTGGTTTGGCACTCCCCGCAGAACTTCTCGGAGAGCAAGGCTGGTGTCACATTTCAGCACATCGTAAATGCGCATGTGACACGGTTTATACTGGTTTTCTCCCACGTCTTCGGGATGGATCAGAGCGTGTCCCAGTGTGGACCGGCGGCACTGCAAGTGCTCAGTGGCCCTGAGGGGCTGGCGGCGGCCAACTGCCTAGTTCTTGGAGAGGAAAACGGGCACTGCAGGGTGCACTCGCCGCGGGCCCTGGAAGCGCTTGGGGATACGCTGCCCTCCGCACCGATTTCTCAGGGGAGCTCCTCGCAATCAAGTGGGCACCAAACCCCGCGTCTGCCCTGTCTGCTCTAGAGGGCCGGGCAGCTGGGCTCCGAGCAGCTCCGCGCACTCCCTCCTCCCGTGGCCTGCCTCACGACCTCAGGACACCTGCACCAGTTACCCGGCTCTTCCATACCAGAGCTGCCACTACCATACCCGGCCATCTGCCGGGCCCGAGTGCCCCCCAGCACGCGAGCCCGCCTCTTCTCCCCACGGCCTGCACAAACGACGCGGGTGCCCGTCAGTCTCTCTGAAACGCACGTCTCCCTAGGTGGCCAGGGCTCCACTCCACAGCGAGCTCGGATAGCTCCGAACAGCTCACGGAGCACAGCGGTCTGAGTGGACGTGGAAGTGCTTTTCACGGAAGTGTGCAAATTAACGCGGCAGCTCAGCCCGTGTTAGTTTGTTCCAAATCTGAAAGACACACAAACTGGCTCTTCAGGTCTCTGGAGGGGATTTCAGAGGCGAGTCCTGACTTCCCCTGAGCACATTCCGGCTGATGAGCAAATTGGTGGCTGCACCAAAGGCGGAGAGCACTTCTGAAGCTCGGGTCCTACACCCAGTGTCCCGAGGAGGACGCCCGACCTGGGGACACAGCACTCGCAGCACTGCCCGTGCTGCTGCCGCCCAGCGCGCCTGCGCCCGAGTCCTAGAGCTCGCTAGCGCTCCTGCAGTGAACGTCATGTAGACTTCAGCTCTTGGGTAATGTTTTCAAAACCACACAGCCCCCGCTCCGGTGATTCCAGCTATTGCTGCGTTTCATTGCTGTCTGAAGGCTTCAGGCATTTTGGAACGAACAAGTTCCGAGCCCCAAAAGGCCCGAATTATAAACAGAACATCTCGCCTTGTTTGGGCCACAGAAGGTGAGAGCCGCCTTGCCATGACCCTCCCCACCAGAAGCTGCCCGTCAGGTGGGGGGACCTCACCCTGGGGGTGAAGTTGGACCGGCCTCTTCAGATGAGAGATGCAGGTTTACCTGGAGGGCCAACTGTACCCACAGACCCCAGGTCACAGGCACAGACGTGCTCTCCGTCGGGCAGGTGGGGGGCTCTCGGGCTCAGCACATCCGTTGGAACCTCCGGATCCCCTCTGGCCCCTCAAGCAGGATCACCGAGCAAACGTCTGACTGGCCCATTCCTCTCTGGAGAGGTGCCAGGCCTGCCACACCTGGATGACACACCTGATGTCCAGATGAGGACGGTGAGAAGGCCCTGGGACTTTGTTACACAGCCCTAGCTGACTCGGACAGTTTCTGCAGTGAACTGATGTGGTCAGTGCCGTTGCCGGGGAGCGCAGCCCAGGCTCGGTGCACCCCCGACGGAGCCTCAGACTCAGACAGCCTCCGCCAGCGCTGGACCAGCTGCTCTGGGAAACCCGGCTGTGCCCAAGGACCCTGGGCCCGAGACGGACCAAGGCGAGGAGCACATGTGGGGGCCGGAGATGTCGCCGAGAAGGCGGGGCGGGCGTCTCCCAAGGGTGGGAAGCCTTCACACCTGGGAGTTGTAGAAAGAAAGCGTGCCCGCTGCAGCGCTGTGGGCCCTTCGTCCGCCATCACAGAGCGATGGTTCTGTCCTGTCGGCCCAGGCAGGACGTACTTCGGGCCTCCTGGAGGGGAACTACCAGATTAAAGCATGTGGCCAGATGTCCTTGGAGACTTTAATCCTGCTCATTTCCTCCTGCCTCTTCCAAGATTATTTTCATTCTGAAATGAACTGAGAGCGACACACCAGTTGGCAGCAATGTCCCTTCCTCTGCGCTCCATGAGACACAGCCCAGACTGGCAACGTCTCTTTAAGACTCCAGCCCCAAACTGTACTCTCATGGTTTGCAAAATAAAAACATGTGAGCAGTCCTTTTTTTGTAAAAAGAAGAAGAAGAAGAAAGAAGGAAGGAAGGCAATACTGTACGTGGGTCTCTTTCCGCCCAGAACTGGGAAAGAAATGGTAAAACAAATTATTTTCCTCTCCAGAGAAAACACTGCCAAAGACGGGAAAATGAAATGGTCTGACAGGTGCACACAGCTCGGAGGTGCGGGGCCCGCGCCGCGTCCTGTTACGCAGCGCAGACCTGCGAATGAATACAAATATTTCCCAAACACTCCGAGATGCTCAGTGTGCGCGTGTCAGAGAGACAATGTGGCAGGCGTGGCGGAGCCTCTGCGACGTGGCCCGGTGCCAGCCTGGGAACAGCTGTGCGGTGCGCAAGAATCGCAGCAGCTGTATTTAAACTAGAAATTAAATCTCCTTTATTTAATGTGCACAGTCTTTTTAGTTATCAAAAAGGAAACATTAGCAATTAGGGAGTGTGCATCTCACGGCCGGCGCGGGGTTTGCTGGTTTTGTTCGGGATGTCTATGATCTCGAATTCTAAGGCAGGGCGGCGGAGGGGTGGCCAGGTTTCCTGAGCGCGAAGGCGCTTAGCCACCTTTCCTTTGTTCGCAGACAGGGAATTTCAGACATGCCCTTATCCCCACTCCGAGAGAGGCTGGGGGAATGACAGCAATTCTATTCTTCATCGCCTTTGGTTTTGATTTGGAATGCTAAGGTGGGGGAGGGAGGGGGGAGAGGAAAGAGGAGCGAAGGGTGGAGAGAGGGGAGGGAGGGCAGGGGCGGGGAGGTGGGAGAGAAGGACAGAGAAGGAGAGGGAAGAAATGGGGAAGGAGAAAGGACGCTGTGCAGACACTCAGACACGTGTGGCCGGCTAGGCAAGTGCCCTGCTTGGAGGGGAGAGGGCAGTGTCTTTCCAAGGACATCTTGCGGCCTCTGCAGGCCTGTTTGTCAGCTGGATGGTTGTCATTGTCTGGTGGCGAAAGAATGGTGAGAGGAGCAGGGAAGACGTGTTTCCCCCGGGACCCTCTGGGGCCTTACCCAGGACCCAGTCTGGAGTCCAGGAAGGGAGAGGTGGGACGGTGAGACGCAGGGCAGGGAGCAGAGCAAGCACCCTCTGGGAGGCTGGCCTTGCATTGCTGCTCCACAGCCCCTCCCTCCTGCTCTGGTGACGTCTGCCTCCTGGCGACACAGAGTCCGAGCCGGGAGTGTCTGGTACACCTTCCTGTGGCTCGTCGTGGTGGTACCCGTCTCCTCGCCACCTGCTCCCCCCGGCCAGGCACGCTCTTGCACAAGTGAGCAGGTCTGCACAGCAGCCTGGGGGCTGGGTGGCTCTGGTCTACCCTGGACGCACAGGCCAGCCAAGCCCAGGCTACCCAGGGAGACAGAAGCACCCAGTTTTTCTGCAGGAAAATGAATGCAAGCAATTTCCCGAGAAGTTGAAGCTGGTGCCGAGAGGGCAGTGAGTGGGGAGTGGCCCAGGCCTTTCTGGCTGGAAGGAGGACAGGAGCCATGACAGTGAGGACATAGTGGGGGTATCACGAGGAAGGGACACCACCAGGGCCTCGTGCAGGGAGGAGAGGCATGGCACAGCCTCCCTGCACCTTGCCCTGCGGGTGCCACCTGCACCTGCACAGAAGCCAGCAGGCAAGGTACAAGGAGGGCCGTCGCCACAGTGAGGACCACGGGGGGGCTCCCTATCAGGAAGGCAGCAGCCGTGGCGTGGACCACAGTGTGGGGGGGGAGCTCCCAATCCCAAAGCAACAGGGTGCTGATGGGAGCACCGGGGAGCTGAGGGCCAGATCATGTCACCTGGAGTCACCAGGCGGTTGCCTCATCCCCATCTGATGCTCTCTCCACACCTTCGTGGCCTGGGGAGCAGCCCCCTCACAGGGGCAGCCATGGGGCAGCCGTGAGGGCGGCCGAGGCGCACCTGCGAAGGGGGGCAGGTCCAGGTTGGTTTGATGGGGCCCAGCAGGAGGGCGGGTAGGCAGGCTCTTATGGGTTTTTTGCTAGCACCGCTGTGGCTTACGCCCTCGCAGGGGTTGTCTCTCCAGCCTGGAATGCGGGGTGCTTTGTGCCTCTTCCTGTGATAGACACACAGTCCTACAAGTCACACTGCAGGTAACACATCGCCGCCACAGCGAATGAGGCGGGAGCTTTTCTTTCATCCTATTTTTATTATTTTTGCTGTAGGCTACATGCAGTCTTCAGAGAGACAGAGCGAGCAACAGAGGGCAAGTGAGAAATCAGTCCTGGGGAGGGCCATGCTACACTGTCCTCTCCACCGTTCTCTTGGCATTTTGGGCACACACACACCCAGTGGCTTTCAAGCCGGCAGGTCTGGAGCTCCAATCGCACCAGGAGCCATGTGGGTTCAGCCACCCTAACCTCCGTCCACCTGCTGGCCCCAAGGTGGGAGGTTTAAAGGCTGATTGAGAGTTGAAGGTCAGTAAAGTGTTCACTGGGGAAACACACCTTCCAACTACGCACTGTTGTCACGCTTTTAGCAGAAAGTGGGCCCGGGATCCGAGGCATGCCACAGCGCAGGACTCTCTTCCTGCCCTCCTCCATGCCAGGGGCCACAGCTCTCGATGGCAAGATTGTACAGGGGACGACAGCCCACTGGGACCTGCCAAAGCTTCTGTGGTGCTCCTCTGCCAGGGAGCCTGATGGCCCTCCTCGTCTTCAGCTGTGGGACCATGTACCAAGCTCTGGAAAGACCAGACGCCAGCCCCGGGTGTCTCTAGCCTGCCAGACGTCGGCTCCAGCAGCGCCATCCTCCTTCCTGGGTGGGATGTCCTCGGGGTGTCTGTGTGTCGAGCTGCCAGCGTGGCTATGTCTCTCTGGGAGACAGGGTCACGAATTCCCAGTCACCGCCTGCTCCCGGTGCCCCGTGCACCTCCAGGGCCACAGGGAAGTCCAACTTTGGGGCTTTGGATCTTCCGAGGCAGTCAATGCACAGGATGCCAACAGAATGGAAAGTCAGTCCCGTGGTCAAAACGTGCTGAGCCCCACCCTACCGCACACGCTTCCGCCCCAACGCCCCCGTCACCGGCCGACAGCCGCTCCCCAACGCCACACTTCTCCGAAGGAGAGGCCAGGGTGGTCTTCCAAGGCCACTCCCGGAGGGCCGGACTCCCTCTCCTTTCCTTCCCAACGCTCCCACATCGGGCCTGGTGGTGCCGTTACGTTCCTCGGGGAGGACAAGACTGGACCCTGGCACCTCAGTGGCTCCCCTCCACACGCCTCTCAGGAAACCCGTGGTCGCGGTTACCCGTGAACTTTCTCGAGGTAAAGAAAGCTGCACGTCTCTGCCTCTCCGCCCTCTTGCTGCTCCTAATACCCAGCAGAAACCTCCAAAAGCCAGGCCGAACCGTGCCATTTCCAAACGCTGGCCTTGAAGGGCTGGCGAGGACTGGCAGAGGGCGTCAGTGCCGTCGGGGGACGGCGGCTGTCCCGGGGCCGTGACCGAGGGCGTGAGCACCGCGAGTGCCCACTGTCCTTGGCGGTAGGCTGCTCCCTCGCACACTGAGGTGGAGTGGGGGCAAAGGCCAGCCCGAGCTGCAGTGGACGCAGCTACGGCAGGCACGGGCGGCACCGCGCAGCTGGCTCCACGCGCTCGGCCCCTGTGCAAGTGCAGCCGTGGGACAGTGCGGGCGCGTGCTCCTCGTCCCCTCCTGTGCTTGTCTCCAGGCCGGTGCCGCGGACTTCTTACCAGCCCCAGAGGGATAAGTCCACCACAGGTGGGAAGTCACGACTCACCCTCGTAGCGGTGCTCCCAGGGCAGCAGGAGGGTTAAAACATGGGGCAGGGATCTGGGCTGGCGTCCAGAGATCTCTCCGAACATGCCCATGGGTACGTGTGTGCCCATGACCCAGGGAAGATAAGATCAAGGTGGGTCACAGCATGGAGACGCTGGTGGGGTGCCCAGCTCTCTGCCTGTCTCTGTCTCTCACTTACGGAAGAAAGAAAGAAAGACACTTGGGGAAAAATAAAAAGCAAAATTAATAATACCAAAAAATGACTGAATACGTTTAAAGACTTAATAAGTTGTCATGTTGGGACCAGCAGTTAGCGTAATGACTAAGTCACTGGACTCCCATGTAGTCGACCGCGGTTCGAGTCCTGGACCCAGTGGCTTAAACTCACGCCAGGCGCGTGTGTGTGCGTGCCCAAGATCCTGAGAGGAGAATGGAGGAGAAGGGATTGCAGCGTGGCCGTCCCCTCTGGGGGGTGATTTCTCGGTTTCTGTCTCTCTCTGTCTGTCTGGCGAGCGCATTCGCCCTATAGTGAAAACCTCTCCAAAAAAAGAAAAAAAAAGTTGTCATGTTAAGCATGCAAAAATTAGTGACTTTTCTCCACTCTAAGAATAAGAAAATAAAAACAGAAGTGAAAAGAAAAAGGCATTATATAAAAGCCACACAATAGTAACACCACGAATAGGAATAGATATAACAAGAGAGACATCCACAAGGCAAACATGTAACATGTCAGGGAAAGACAGCCAAAACAGAGCCGGTGAAATGAGTCACGTCCTTGGGCGGAAAGGGGCTGTTTTCTCAACACGTATGTAATGCAAGCTTAAAGTCATTCCCAGTAGAAGCCCACGTTCTCATTGGGTAAAATGATATTAAGGTATATATGAAAGAAAAAGTACCCGAGAATAGTCCAGAAATGATGAAAAAGAAGACTTGTAAGAGGGATCAGTCAATGGCGTAATGGTTACGTCACTGGACTCCCATATAGTCGACCATGGTTGGAGTCCCGGATCCGGCGGCTTGAAACTCACACCGGGAGCATGTGTGTGTGTGTGTGTGTGTGTGTGTGTGTGTGTGTATGTGGGTGTGCGCCCAAAATCCTGAGGGGACAATGGAAGAGGGGCTTGCGGCGGCATCATCCCCTGGGGGTGCCTTCTCACTTTCCGTCTCTCTGTCTCTCCAGTGAGCACACACACCCTATTGCAAAAGTCTCCTGGTTTTGTGATAGCAGAATGTGGCATGAGGTCACTGATGTGCGTGGTCTCTGGGACACGGAGGACAGTGGGACTCGGCAGTAGGTGCAGAAATGATCTTAGTGGACGTAAGAATTTATCGTGGGGCAGAGTTAATATTTGTATCTGTGGAAAAATAACGAACGGCTGAGTTAATGCTGCTGAGACAACTGGTAATCCATGTGCAAGAGTAGAGATGACTCAGTATTAGCCCATGAAAAAGAAATTCTAGGAAGATGGAGAGATTAAATGTAAAAAGCAAAACTCTTCTAGAAGCGGTCAGCCCTGAGTCATGAGACAGGCCCACGGAGACACGATGCCCAGAATATACCCCCTCTGCTCCGGCAGCTCGGCTGCGGCACGGCACACTCGCTGAGTCACCTCTGGTAGGGCTGGAGGCTTCCGCCGCCCTGGCCTGGGAGGGGACCCAGTTGGCACACGCTTTTAACAGGTCTCAGGGGAAAGGAAAGGAAACAGGCATGCGTGTGCCCGCGAGTGTGTGGGTGTGAGCTCGCCTTCCAGCAGAGACCTCACACCCCCGACGTATGGCTCAGGCTTGGGTTACGGCCGGGCCGCAGGGCAGGTCCACGCTGGTGTCGCTCGGCCCTCCGTCCCCACGCTATGCCGGCGGCCAGATAACGGACAGGTCAGGTTTACGCGGCCCATAATTGCGGGGAACCGAGGCCGCCATGCCGAAGTAACAAGATTAATATCTTTTTGACAGAATTTAATAATATGGTTTTATAATATTTAATTTTGTTCAGAAAATACCTCTCAGTAGGAAGCCTTTTTTCCTTTACTTACCTAAACATTATTGTTTCCAACAGCTGAACTCCCATTTCCTGGTACCGAGAGGGCATCCTGTGGTCTCGTCGTGGTCTGACCCCGGCGGGCTGTTGGGGGCGGATTAACTCCCCGTGAATCTGGACGTCCGGGCCACTTGGACGAGCGGAGGCGTCGTCCTGCAGCCAGTGGGGAGGCTAGACCCAGTGTGTGTTTTTTGAGGAGCCAACAGAGAAACTGCCTGCGAGGTCACAGGAGTCCCTTCCCTTCCAGTTCCCTGACGCCGAAGGGGAGTCATGTCTCTCGTCTGAGTCGGGGCTCGAGTGCTGGGCTAGCGAGCGCTCCAGGCCTCTGCACGGTGGTTAGGGCCCTTAGGAAGGGCCTAGTTGGGTCTCCTTGCTAATGCTCTGCTGGTAAAACCAGGGAAAAGAAACTGGTCCTGTTAAAGTTGACAATTCAGGCAGGAAAAAGGGAAGGCCTTCCGCTTTCCTTGAAGGATAAAGTTAGCAGATGCAAACTGCATGGACGGCTTCCTTTGAATTGTCTACAGAGAGTGTCTTCAGAACGTTCTGTACACGGAAGAGCGAATTCTGGGTTCTGGAGCCTCCTGTGTCCCGACTCCCTGTCTCCTGACCTTGCCAGCAGGTTCACGTGTGACTCCAGGGACGCTGCCTGGAGAGAGAGACCCTGAGCCACGCTCGGAGCTGGCCCTGATGTCTACACGGGGTCCAAGTCTGACTTTCGTCCCCTCCCAGCATGGCTCTCACTCGCTTTGAGAACGGCCCCATGAGAAGGGCAGGAGCACTCATTCAGAGGAAACCCCCCGCGAGGAGACAGCGTGGGAGGACGACAGCAGGGAGGCCGGGAGGACTGCCCGTGAGCGGGTGCCAGGGCGCACTGCAGCTCTGAAAAGGGCACGGGCCAGGGGCCGGGCCTCAGCCATTGCATTTAAATGCCGCGAGCGTGACTCGCACTGGGTGCTCTTTTTTTCTTTTTCTTCTCTTTTCTTTTAATTTATTTATTTACAGTCATTCACTGTACATCCATGCAGTATATAAAATGAGGTTCTCCATCCAGAATGCATTGTACATTGGCTCAACCAAGGACGTTATGTATGTGTTATCATCAGCGAATAATTTCCTATCTCTTATATAGTTTGCTTTCTTGTTCCCACCTTGGCTGCCTACCTCTCACCCTCTGCCATCTCCCACCCTCTCCCACACTGTCTCTGGTACCTATGGTTGTTTTCCACGCCTTTTTCACATTTTATTGATTCACTAACGATCTTAATCAATTCAAAACCTTTCAATAGCAGGCACAGCGGGTACATATCATGAACACGTGTCTGACTTCAGCGTAACCTCAGTGAGTAGAGCGAGCGTACCGTAGAGCAGCACCTGCTGGGCTCACAGCTTACTGCGTGGCACTCTACCGGCGCCAGCGAGCCCAGTGCCATGCCGAGGGCCTGTGTGCACTGTCCCAAGCCGCTCGAAGAGCCCCGCGCCCAGTGCTGCGCTGACGCTCATTTACCAAACAGGAAAGGTCACACGGGACTCGTTTTTACTGGAGGCAATTTTACTCCGAGAAGAATAAACTAACTGTGGAAATGGATGAAGGCCTTTAGCAATCTTGGCATTTGAATGGCGCCCTCAGAGGGTGGTGGAATGGCAGGGGCAGTGCATGCGGAGCTGCTCCGGACCCTGCCCTCATTCTCCGGCCTGTAGGACCTCACCCTCCCCGGGAGCCGCCCCCGCCGAGGTCAGGACCCTGGGAACACCCCACATTCAAGGACTGGCCAAGACAGGGCTACAGAGCACCCCCCCTGGAAATACCCCGCGACCATTCCAGCTGCGGGGCTCCTGGCCAGTCGGACGTGCTGCAGCCACACCTTGGTTAGCCTCTGCCCGCATCTGCTGAGCTCACAGCCTCAAGGTGCCGCAGAAAGCCCGGCCCGTGGCCACACACATGTCTGCAGCTCGAGTCTGTTTCCTGGGAGCCTGACAGAACGTTGCCGTGAGGACACATCATAGAAAATAGGGTTCTGGAGTGGGCTTGGCGCTGGCCAGCTGGGGAAGGGAGTGCTCCGCTGGCGTGGATGGCATGCCGACGGCCCTGGCGCACTGGGGTGCGTCGCTGAAACTCGCACTGGGGTGAGCTGGGTAATGCAGCAGCAGGCAGCTGTGGGTGCAGTATCCAGACACCGGGGACACTCTGGAGAGGTGAGAATAACCCTGTCAGCCATCTCTTGCATTGGTCACCATGGTGCTGGCCCAGGGGCGCGTGAACGGGGTGTCGTGGTGCCCAGGCATGGGTCTCTCCCTGAGGCGTCCCTAGCTTCTAGCCCGGCCAGATTCTAGAAAACGTCCAGCATGCCAGCAACGCGACCAAGGCTGCACAGAAGCCAGCACCAGCCCTCGGGGACACTTAGCCTCAGGGAACAAGTCAGGGACACCCGCTCCCGGTGGGAAAGGACTTGGTGCGTAATGCAGGGGTGAAGCCAGCCCCTCAGCCCGAGGTCTGCAGAGGCTTTGGTCCAATGACTCCGGACATGGCATGTCTACGTGGACGAAGGGACCCGGGCTTCAGCACAGATGGCCGGCTGCAGACCAGACCACGTACGCTTGGTGACGGGGGATTCCCTGGTGCTCTCTGCAGGCTCCTGGCAAACGGGACGGCAGCAGTACAGCCTGAGAGGAGCATGACAGCCCAAGAGGAAGACCTGGCCTCCCGGCAGAAAAGCCACCTCCCGGCAGAAAGGCAGGCGCCGAGATCGGGTGTCCTGAGAGCTAACAACCCCAGAACAGCAGCAACAGCAGGTCTCCACGCGCTCAGGAGATGCCGTCGTCCCACCCAGTGCAAGAGCGCCGCGACAGCCAGGAGCCGTGTACTGCTGCGGCGTCCACGCCCAGAGTGGCAGCCAAGGTGCAGGGGTTGGTCTGAGGTTTTGGCCTAGCTCCGGCGGCCGCGCACATGGCCCCTGTCCTGTATGACGGGGCCACAGCCCTCCCCAGCCCCACCCACAAGGCCCAGGCTGGCCTGCCGCTAGACGGCGTGGCGTGAAGGCCGGGAGCCGAGCGCTTCCCCCGCGTGTGGGCCTCGCTCTTGGCCCGGAGTCCGCGTCCCTCTGCACTCTCTCCCTGCTCTTCCCTGCGGGTCTCCGTCTTCTCAGCGTCTCTTTTTCCCCCCAGGTGGTTCTGAGGCAGCACTGCAACCCTGAACGTTAGTCTTTCCGACCTTCCAGGACAGCGTCCAGCATGGGAGAACCAGAAGGCACACGGAGAACAGGCTGGCAAGTGCAGAGTCGTGACCGTGCTGTGTCCCCGCGGCCTCTGAAATGAGCTGCCAGCCACCCTCCCAGCCCTGGGCCCTGGAGGGCTGGAGGTGGTTGGTCCTGCAGGCCAGCGGAGGTGGTTTCCCAAGGCCACCGCGGCCCTTGGCTAGTGGCCTCGTCACGTTAGCAAGCCTGTGTCAGCAAGTCGGTTACAGATGAGCTGACGCGGCTCGCAGCGGTCAGGCCGCTGGGCGGTGTGGCGAGCATCACCCGGGGCCGGCCTCAGGAGGCAGCACGTCCAGCTTCTGCTGCCCCGGACCTGAGACACGGTCCCGGTGCAGGCTGCATGCACGGGAGTGACGGCCGAGCTGCACAAGCTGCTGCGTCAGGTGGGGCGAGCCCAGTTACTTAGAACAGACATCCTCGCCGTTCTCTCCCGACTCAGGTGGGAACCCCAGGCCGACTACAGCCTCCTGTGGCCACCAGGCGCTGCCTGCTTCCCCCGCCTCCGGGGCAGTGTCCCTCAGTCCCTGAGGAGAAAGGCAGCACAGGGCGCGTGTGCACGGGCGCATCGGGGCGCGTGTGCACGGGCGCATCGGGGCGCCGCATCCTGCACCACGGCACCTGTCTGTCCTCGGCGAGGGCACCTCGTCTGGGTGGCCGTTTCCTGTGTGTAGGACCATCTGCTCCCACCCCGCAGCTCCCTCAGGGAAGTGGAGCCACACAGGCGGACACTGTGCTGGGCCAAAGCAGCACTGGGCCCAGCCCGGCATGCACCCCCGCGCACCCGCAGCGCTGCCGTGCCCGCTGTGCCAGGCGTGGTCCCACTGGGCACACCTCGCGGGCACGCTAGTCCCTGTGCTTTCTGACGGCTCTGTCTCCAGGCCTGGCACCACGGCCCTTCGTGGGACGTGCTCGGAGGGCACCTTCACTGAGTGCAGAACTGGCAGGAAGCGACACTGCAGGCCCAGGGCCGCCACGGAGCATGTGCGTGTGGAGAGGCGGGGTGCGGGAATTCTTCCCCCATGTAAGCCGGGCTCTCCATCCGCCCAGCACGTGCTCCCGTGGGGTGCGGCTGTGATCTGCGGGAGCTCGGCCTCTTGCGTGGTGCTGCCAGGGCTTCCCTGCGCGAACCTGGAGCCCACGTGCCTCGTCCGTCCTTTCTGGGGGACTCAGGCTGATGGGACACAGTGCCCACCCTGTCCCTGAGCTACTGAGACAAGTGGGAGGGCTGTGCACGGCTCGCTGCTGCACCCCGGGAGGGACCACCCTGGCCGGCCGCACCCGCGGCCTCCCTGGGAAGTCTGCACTCCTGGCTCACTATTACAGGGACACGCTCTGGCTTGGAGCAGCTCCGGACCCCGAGAACCGCAGCCCTTCCCGAGGAAGAGCAGGGTCCCACAGGGGACAAGAGAGCGAGTGGTCGTGTCAGGGCCCTCTCAGTGGCGGCTGACGCGTCCATCCCCCATGACTGGAGGACCCCACGGGAGAAGTAAGGGTGTCGTCAGCAGGCCATCAGAGGGGACGGTGTGAACAGGGACTGTGGGAAGAAAAGGTGTGGGGCTTATTTCCAAGGGGGGGGACGTGAGTGCACACAGAGGCAGAGAGGCTGCGGGCAGGGGCGGAGGGCGGGGTCCCCTGGGACCAGCTCTAGTCGGCAGCTCCTCTCCCTGACCTGCTGAGGGGTGCGCCGAGTGTACTCGACCCGCTGATCCGCGGGAGAAAGGTCATGGTCCTCAGCTGTCCTGAACACAGCCCTCACTGCCACTGCCTTGGGAATTGCCTGGGGGAGAGCCAGTAAGTCCTCACTCAGGTCACACCTCCTCCCAGGACCCGTCCAGACACCGGCCTCCAGGGCTGGGTCCTGGGAAACCCACCCCACAGCACCTGCTGTGTCACGTCAGACATCTGCCCCTTAGGGTTGCACCCTTCGAAAGGCGGTCACCGAAGTCACTGAGAGCCCTGGGACGACGTGCTCCCCGCGCTGCCCAGGTCACAGCTCAGACTCGGGGCCGTGAACTGCCACCATGTGTTTTGCATAGAGAACCAGAACGGTCCGACTCTTCTGATGGCTGTTGGCAAGACCGTCTGTAAAGTGCAGAGTAAGATGGACAGAGGAGGGAGCTCACGCCCCCGAACTCGGTAGGTGTGGACTCCTGTCACGCCGGTGGGGTGCTTCTCTGTTCTGTGAAAGAGGACCCTAACTCTCCGCCTGGTCTCCCGCTGCCCGATGGGCAGGTTCAGCAGAGCAGACTCTAAGGCAGGGCTCTGTGTGTCGCTCCCCGCCCATGCTTTGGGGAGCTGTCCGGGTGCTGCTCCTCGTCCTCTGTACCCCTCGGGGAGTGGCAGGGAGCGGATGTCATCTGAGAGTTTTCAGAGCACATGGTGGCATATTGGATCCCATAATGAACGTCAAGTGACTATCAAGCTGAGGATGTCAGAGGCCTAGTAAAGCGTCTCGCCGCAGCAATGCCCCGCCAGCCCAGCACAGGCGACTGGCCGCGTGCAGCCTGGCCTCTGAGCGTGCCTTCGTGCTGCCCACCCGTGACAGTCCCCACTTGCCACCGGACTAGTCCCTGCAGACAGCGCTTTTGCTCCTTTCTGTCCTGCTTTGTCGGGGACGAGGACCACAGAGAGCTGCCTGTGTCACCTGGTTTCAGTGTTTCCATTTATCAGGACGTGCTGTAGGTGGGCAGCCACCCTCAGTTCAATGACTCTTGCCCTTAACATCTTAATGTCACAGCAGTTCTGTCACCGTCATGGGGGTGCCAACATCCAGATCATTTCATGTCAAACGAGCAGCGTCCACCTTGAGGGCCACATCCCAGGCCTGGGCTCGGACATCCTGCTTTGTCCCAGATCACTCCAACTCACGGACACCTCGTCTGATCGCGCTGGGGATGGGCGGGCAGCTTTGTGCCTTAGTTTACTGAGGACGAGTGCCCGAGACGGCTTCTTGAACAGAGCGCGACCCAGCGCTCACCCCGCCGGCCGGGCGCAGGACGGCGGGAGGAGGGCGACAGAGCAAGCCCAGAGCGTCTCGGGTCCTCATCGTCGGGGCTCTGCTCTGGCTGGCCGCTGGTCTCCTGGTGACGTTTATCAGTTCGGGCATATTTTGATATGCTGGTGAGCTGAGGAGTTATAAATAGAAATGGTGGGTTTTCTTTAACCAACTCAAAATTGTTAAACGAGGAATTTCCTCAAACTTTCCAGAGGAGACAAAAACAAGGCAGCAAATCTTGGGGGGCCCAAGAGCAACCTCAGAAAGTCGTCCGATGGGAAGCTATTCCAGAATGTTCTATAGCAGAAGTACTAAAGGACAAATGACCCCAACCTGACTTGGCAACTAGGCCTTACCGAGAAAAAATGACATGGGCAAGTGAATCGAATCTGGATACTTTAGATCAAAATACTGTGTCTTTTAGATGTGTACAGATAATTAGAGAGGAGACTCAGGATTATTTAGCTGTTATTAACTTGCTCTAACCAGAGGATGCTAAGCAGCCCGAGAATCCCCCAGACCGTATAGCCGCGGCACGTCCCTCTGTCCTCAGCTCGCGCAACTAGACAGACAGTGCCCCGAATCCCTCCGAGGGACTGCCCCTCGGAAGTGTTTGTTGTGTATTTGAGGCCGAAGAGCAAACCAGACGGGGCCCTGAGCTCCCAGCGGGGGCTTCCGAGATGCCCAAGATGAAAGCCTTTCCTTCAGGAAACGTACGGAGGTGCTGACGTTCAGGAAACGCACGAGGCCTGCTATTGCACAGCCCGTTTTCACGTGGATGCGTGGACATCAGACAGTCCCTTCGCTCATCACACCCCGCTGCTGGAGGCGGGAGCCAGCCTCAGCCCCGCTCGCGCTCTGAAGCGCCTCAGCCACCATCGGGGTCTGAGCAGCTCTTCGGGGAGCACAGCTCTGCACGGTGCCGTGCGGGTTCCTGCGGTGTAAGTACTCATGGTCGTGGCCAGTGCCAGCCTCCACTGGGTGCTGTGGAATACTGAAGCGGCCTTGTCAGCTGGGCGGCCCGCAGGCTCTTGTTAAGAATTTGTTCCGTGCAGCCCAGCCTCCTCCTTACACTCTGGCACGACCACAGAGAGCCGGCAGCCCCCGGTGGGCAGTACGCTGCCTCCAGCTGGACCTTGGGCATGAATGGGGCAGGTCCCCGAGCACGCACGGGATGCCCGTTCTGCACCAGATGCATGATGCTCCCGAGCAACACAGACCCTGCCTTCTAGACCTGGTACCCCAGAAATGCCAAGGACAACCTTTAGGGCTTCCCAGAAGGAGAAGAGTGATAAGGAGGCAAAGCTAGAAGGCCGACGGGTTATTCGACGCGGGATGAATTTATGAAGTGTCTCACTAGCTCCAGGGGAACAAGAAGGCCCTCCACCATCTGATCAGCTTCAAAACAAAATCCCTGCCTTGCGAGGCACGTGGAGAGCGTGTTTCTGTAGGTAGCTGCTGATTCGTGGCACTTGACAGTCAAAGCATAGACAATCAAGGCAACATGCTGGCTGTGGTTGCTGTCCAGGAACTCCTCAACGCAGGGACCCAGGGGGCCCAGGACGCGGCCCACAGGGCAAGCCCTCTGGTCCAACCCCCTCAGCAGGAACCAGGAAGGCCACGGAGAGCCCAGCGAGTGTGGGAAGACAGCAGACAGCTCCAGGGAGCCCTGGGCACCAGAGCTCCCCACAGGGAGTCAGAGCCCCTCTCCTGAGGGATGGAGAGGAGGGGGTTGGATGGGTGCACTGCTTTGGCAAGGCTGGCAGGACAGGAAAGGCAGTCTCTGACAAGAGGAAAGAGAAGGGTCAGGTGTCAGCATATCCAGGAAAGGGGCTCTCGCTGCTCCCCCGGGCACCGTGCCTCCTAAGACAAGTTTTGGGGAGTATATTCTGATAGTGGCCAAGGGGCCCGAGGGCTGCCGTGGAGTCCCCGCAGCAGCCGGCACCAGGCACAGCCAGTCCTCAGCAAGCAGGACCCCCGAGTCGCCCTCCGGGCATGAGTCCCCCACTATGCCCTCAGAGGCTGCCGTGCCCTGAGCCCCACCCCGCGCCTCTCTCCACCCCCACCCCGCAGCCTGCAGAGCTGCGACCACGCGTCCTCCTGGCCTGACAGCTCACGCTGTCTGTGAAGGAGTCGGAAGGGTTACCGAGGCTCGTCCCTGCTTCCCTGCGTCTCTGCCCACCCTCAACTGAGCAGAACTTGCTTAATTGGTATTTTTCCTGGGAGTGTCTCTCTGTTCCCATGCATTTAATGAACTTATCGGCCCCTGCAAAGGAAAATAATTGTTTTTGTTTATTTGAACTTCTGAATATCTTCCATTGTCTGTTTCACTGTTCGAAACTCCAGCACTTTAATCGTCTTATAAGAGGTGACTTGAGAATGTGTATATGTTCATAATTTTATCAAATGATTGTTTACTGGGATTATTTCAGTCTGTAATTGTTTCTTTATTTCCCCTGTGAACACACCCTGTTCAGACTCTTGCTCAAATCTCAGGAAGGGGTGGTTAACATCAGTTTCCAGAAGACCAAAGGCAGAGGCCGCTGCAAGTCTCCACGCCACCCTGCGGCACCCCGAGTTAGACTCCCCACTGATCCCCTGGATTAAGGCTCTCCTCATGGCTAAGCCTGGCAAGGTTGGTGGTGAGCGGGTGTCCTTCTGAAGTTTCCTGTCTGGAGGTCAGGAGGGTGGAAATGCTTCTCGGAGTCCTTGAGCCTCCTGGGCCTGGAAACAGGAAGTGCTCCAGGAGGGTAGGGGACACCAGCGGCACCCCCAGAGCCATCTGTCTTCCTCCGTGGCACCGTCATGGCATCTCTCGGAAGGAAGAAAAGGGAAGCTCAGCCTCCATTCCTAGCAGAATCCAGGCAGCGAGAAGCCCAGCTAGGAGGAACGACCCCGCACCCCGAGCCCCAACCTCGCAGCGCGGCCCGGCCCAGTTGGTCTTCACTCTGCGTTCACAAGGTCGGGCAGGGGTTGGAGAGCCTGGGTCTGGCTCCCAGCTTCAGCCCCGGTGCAGACGCACAGCCCGTCCCTGGGCATGCCAGGCACCCTTCTGGAGGCCTGCAGTCTGCTTTGCTTTCCTTCCTGGAAAGGGGGGAGCCCAGGAAAGGACTGTCGTGGAGGGAGGGCTTGGTGAGGACCCCCACCCGTCCCTTCCGTGGGACGTCCCCTTAGAGACCCAGCGAGGCAAAGGCTCTCGACATCACCTCTTCCTGGGGTTGTCCGGGCACGTTCGTTCCCAGCTCTCTCATCCTATGAGCGTTCCTGACCCTCACCCACATCCGTCTGCCCATCAGACCAAGTTTCCTTAGAAGTGAACTGACCGGCATCTTTTCAGACACTCCATCTTAGAAACAACGGGAATGCAGGGAGCCCGCCAAGGCGGCCCGGACTTACTCAGGCCCAGTCTCAAGACCGCCTCCAGGCTGCCCACGGCAACCTCCACCACCGAGCACCTGCTGCCGACCCTCCTCACACATCACCGGCTCCATTCCTGCCCCCCCAACGGCGAGGAGCAAGTGCCACCTCTGCCCCAGTAAGAGTGCTGATAAACCAGGGCAGGGCAGAGCGGAGTGGAGCTTCCCCGCGAGTGCCGGAGAAGCCCTCGTTCAGCAGGTGAGACCTGGCCTCAGACGTCGGTCTCACGTGTGGGATTCAGTCTGCAGGGTTTCCGAGTAGGGAGTCATGCGTGCTAACCGGCTGCTCGTCAGTCCCCACGACCTTCGTCCTTAACCGCGACCCAAGCCTGCATTGCTGAGCCGACTGCCAGCCCAGCACAGCCTCCTGGCCCTGGCGAGGTCCTGGGAGAGCCCCCACCCGGGGTTTGCAGCCCTTACGCTGTGGGCAGCTCCTGATTTCCCAGTGCCAGCTCCCCCGGTTCTAGAGCTAGACCGTGTCCACGTCGCTTGGAAGTCGCAGGGTACCAGCAGATTATAGCTGTCAGAAGCCGCAGCGTCCTGGAGAGAATGGAGGCGCCAGTTACAAGTGGCTTCCCGAGGCTCTGTTGAAGGTCTCCATACTCAAGAGAATGAAAACAGGCATAGAACCAGTTGGGCTGAGTGTTCTAGCACAAAGGACATGTAAGTTACCCATAAGAGAGTTCCCGTTAGATTATGGCTGCTTCTCGCTGGCACGTGAAACCTGGAATCACAGGGTGGCTTGGGGCCAGTCGGCTGAGGTGCTGGACCCACACAGTTCCACGGGAGCAGAGAACAGCTCGCTGGGTAGCAGCAGCTGGCGAGCCCAGCCTCTGCGCGTGGCCAGTCCAGGTCACATGGCTCCTAACTGCCTTCCTTCTCTTCTTCTTTTAAAGAACTATTTATTTATTTAACTTTATTTATTATTACTATTTTTAACCTGACCAGGGAGAGAGAAAGGGGAAGGGAGACAACAAGCCCCCAGGGTATGAAGCCGCGCTTGGCCACAGGGGAGTCCAGTGCCTTAACCGCGACGCCATCTGGGGCCCCGAAATGTACTTTCTTAACAGAAGAACCTTTACTGCTCACATAATTGATCTCAGTGTGTCCCGTACAGTCTTACTCGTTTCTCCACACGCATTTCCTTTGCGCCAGGCAGTGCTGAGCGTGGTCAGCGTCCTGGCCCGGGAAGTCTGGCCGGCGCGACAGCTTCGGGGAGGCCCGTGGCTGGGAAGCTCCCTGCACCCCTTGGGGAAGATGAAGCATGCTTTCCCCCTCCGTTCCCATCTTGCACCTCACGCACTGTCCCCCAGTGTCTGCTGTTCACACGCACGTGCATACACGTGCACACACACACCTGAAGCTAGGGCTGACCTCGTAAGAACAGCAATGGCAGCCGCAACAGCAACGACGCAGACACGTGAAGTCCAGCCAGACTTGGGCAGGCCGGGGAGGCGGCCGCCGCACTGTCGCGCCCTCCGAGACCCTTCTTCTCCCAGTTTCTTTAGCTAGAAACAGGTTTGGTTTGTTTTTGTTGTTGTTTGCCCCTGTGAGAGTGGGCATGTCGGTAGCTACTTCGCTCTCTCTGTCATAAGAATCTGGTATCAAATTCTTTCTCACATGGAGGTGCCCTTGAAAGGGGAGAGAACAGTCACTGAATGACACAGACCTCGCCAGATTCCCGGGTCTGCTCCACGACAACTCTTGGAGGTCTTGGGGCGGGGGCGGGGGTCAATGTACTCAGCATCTGTTCTCAAGAAACTCGCAGAGGGGCGACGACCACGCTGACCTCCGTGGGAGCCCTTGGGACAGAGCCTGGCCCCACCTTCACAGACAGTCTGATCCAAAGGGGCAGGGGCACGGGAGTCAGAGCCATACCCCGGATGCACATGCACGGAGTCCTCGGTGGGCACCGCAGGGCCTTCTCTGGGGCTGCCCGAGGGACCACCACGTGGCCATGCGGCCTCCTACCCCAGGACATCTCCTCAGAGGGACTGCTTTTCCTTGGCACTCCCTCTGGCCTTGCTTGGTCACTTAAGCCACATTAGTGGAAGAGATGGTACCTATCTCGTGGTTAGACCTGCTGGAAAACTCCGAATTTTTCTTTGTACCCCTGCAATGAAGAGCTCTACTTTCCAAAGGGCTTAGTGTTCACGAGAGGGATTTTCTTCTAGGGTACACGATTTTTCGCCTTGCTGAATTGGAAAGTGAGTTTGTTATTAGCCCACAGTGGTGATTAAAGGTTAGTGGGGGAGATTTCATTCTGAAGATAAAGAGGGAAATATGATGTCTGCCTCAAATGGAAGTGAGGTAGCCGAGTGGGAACGGGCCGTGGAGGTCCCCGGGGTGCACGTGGTCAGGGCAGATCCTGGCAGAGCGGCACAGCCCAGGGTGGGAGGGGCTGCCGAGACCCAGGCCCTGCAGCACCCGTGCGCTGTGTCCCCGCAGGTGTAGCCCCTGGCTCGCGGGAGGACATGGAGACATGGAGTAGGTGAGACGGAGGCTGGACCAGGTACACGCTCAGCCCGGCCACGGGCCACAGCACTGGCTCTGGTTTTGCTCCGCCCTCCCTGCTAGCTCATACAATTCATGCATTTTCTCTTCCCTGTGTGCATGGCCGCGGTACAGTGTGTATGTGTATCGGAAACCGGTGTACATACTGCGGGTTCCAAGGCTCCTGAACACTAAGGGAGGATTGTGCTAGAGTGACGGTACAACGCCCGTCTTCCGGAGACCTGGACTGCGAGGGCTCTTAGGCCCTGACAGCAACTCCGGGGGAGACTGCTGTGCAGGGCTCCACATTCTCCTCCCCAGCGAGGAAGTGGGTGACGTACAGTTGCCAGCAGCAGCTCTGCTGCCTTTGGGGCGGAGGCATCAGCACCAGAAAGGGGCTGGAAAGTGCCGCGTCCAGGTGCTGGACTGCCCGGACGCTCCTGGCATCGGTCTGCCCAGAGACTCCCCCTGGCGCGATCGAAGGTCAGGTCCTAGTTCTTGGCCACGGGGTAGGCGTGTGCCACTGTGTGACTTGATCAGGGAACCTCAGATACGGGGCCAGATGATGCGCCCATCGGTGAGCACTAGGCAAAAACAGGATGCTGAGCCTCTCCGGGCTCGTAAGTTAGGCACAAATAAGGGGAGTACAGTGCCAAGGCAGCTGCCGGCACGGCAGGGACGTCCCTGGCGCTCCCACGGCGGGGTCCCCGGAGCTGTCCCAGTCCCTGTCCTCTTGAGGGTTGGCTATTCTAATTTTCTCCAGTTTTTAATACGTTAGAGTTTATTTCTGTGGTTTGAAAAACAAAACCTAAACCAGAACACTGGATACCACCCTCCACACAGAGAAGCAATGGCTTTAAGGTTCTCCAGAAGGAGAGAGATTTCCTAAGGAATGGACTTCAATTCTTGACTCTCGTGGGTACAGACAGCTCAGCCTCCGTGTGGCAGGAGGCACCGGTGCGGACTGTTATTTAGGTGGTCCGGCTGCACCGAAGCCTTCCCTGCCTGAGGTTCAGGTCAGCCTTGGAAAGTCTCAGTCGGAACACGAACCTCCTGCTCAGCCCAAAAATACAAGCAGTGACACCTGATTTCAAATTCACCCTTTCCTCCTCAGGCGACCTGCCTACAGGAGCAGCGGCCGAGGGGATGGGCCTTGCACCGGAAGTTCCTCGACGGGGATCTCTGCCTCTGCTCGCCGCTCCGTGAGAGGTGCTGGGGCAGCTTCTCTGCCTTCCTCTGGAGGAACACAGCCCCCGCCCAGATTGCTAGCTCTATTCTCTCGGAATCAACCCTCTTGGTTTCCCTGGCGGGATAGGAGAGAGCACTACAGGGAGAGAAGACGTGAAGAGAAGGGGCACTGGCCGGCACCCAGCCAGGCCTGCGTTTCTGGACCCCATTCCCACGGTTTGGGGAAATGCTCTGGGCTTTACCCAGACTCCAGGTCAGATCAGGATTAGCCAGACTATCAGGGACTGAAGTGTGGATCCCACTGCTCTCTCTTCTACCCAGGACACTGTCCTCTGCAACCAGGGACAAGAGGCATAGGCAGGGGACCCTGGCACGCCCAGCCCAGCTGGGACTCGGACAGCCCTCGCCTCTTCTCGGCTCTTAGAGGTTCCATGTTTGCGCTCACAGGAACTGAATTCTTGCTCAGACCCTTCGTAACCTGACAGAGCACGCTGCTCTAGATAATGCGTTTCTTCTCAAGAAGTTTCTTCCGTATCCACCCAGGACCTCTCCTTAGGATTAGCAAAAGACTTTTCTTGCGGAAAGGCTCTTAGAAGGGTGAGATACTATAAATATAGCTGAGTAAGTGGAAGACGGACGGAGTGAATTGTGACCATGTTGGAAGCCCTGAAAACTTGTCTTACATCTTTAATATCTCAGAACTCATCCCCATCACATGCCAGACTACCCGTGCAGTATGGCATAACTGAGAAAAGAACAGATGATCCAATACGAGCCTGAGGCAAGTGACAGTGGTGGGCGCCGCCGTGCCGCCGTGCTGCCGTGCCGCCGTGCTGCCGTGCCGCCGTGCCGCGCACCTCAGATTGGATTTGCAAGTGAATAGAAGAATCAGGCCCCAGGCAGGGGAGGTGACGGGAAGCTCACAGCAACCTGGGTGCATCAGGGTACTTGGGGAGCCCTGTCTTTGTCTGACGATGCTGGGGCCAGGGAAGGGGTCTGTGCGGTAGGATCCAGTCGAGGAGGAGGAGGCCGCGGGCACATGGGTCTAGCTCCCAGCCTTGGTGACAAGACTTGCCTCTGATGGGTGGGTATTGATTTTCCCTCCTCTTCTCAGCCTGTAATGTCCTAAATCACTTCCTTTGTGCAATCGCCCGCACGCCTACGGGCTCCCGCCGTGAGGGGCCTGAAGGTGACGGCTCCAGGGGTGGGGACGGCATTAGGAGCAGCAAGGACAGCCCAGCCGAGGTGAGCAGATGGCGCTGGGACAGAACCCCCATCCCGGGCAGCTTTTCCCATAATGGAATCCACATTAAAAACGATATTATCTTCACTTTTAAAGCCCTAATGGACGATATTTATGTCCATGAAATATGTCCACAGTGCGCGGAGGACGAGCCACTAGGAGACACAGCTAGGAGCAGAGAAAACAGCAGTAGGCGAATTGCCTTTCCAAGCAGCCAATCAGCAAAATAGGTTTTAATACATGACAAAAAGTACAGTTTGTCCGCGTTCCCCACAGAGCATGGCGAGGAGTGGCGCTCTGATGTGACTTGACAGCCTCGTGGTAGTCCCTGCCATTCTCGGTCTTAGCAAAGTGCTCTACAAATGCACGCATCATTTATTTATGGGCCTGCCAGTTAACTCGTGGCTAGCCGGCGAGCTGCAGAGGCGGTGGGCTTGACTCTCCTCGATCTGGGAAGCACCATGCCTGCGTCTCAGGAAGCTGGGCCCGCTGCCCGTGCCCTCAGCGCCAGCCAGCCGTGGGAAAGCGCACCACGGTCCCTGGTCCAGCCGGGACATCTCGGGGCTCCCGGCATCCCAAGGAATGGATTTGTGGTGCCCATTTCCAACTGCAGGGACTCCAGATCCTTGTCATGAATCACTTACGACGGAGAAGCAACACCCCCGGATTGGAGGCTAAATGAGCAACACTCGGCATTAGGGGACATCTAGTATCCAAATGCAAGCAAGCAACCACGTTCTCAGAGACTGGGGTGTCTGACCCCGCTCTCGCATTCCTGGTAATGGCCCGAACCAAGCATGAGGCGTTTGCTTCACCGGATGGGGTCGAGAAATCATGAAACCCACAAAGTAGCCATGTTTGCGAACACCAGAAGGATGTCCACTCTCATTCCAGCCTTGGCCGACTGCTACTCACCAAGAGAGGAGGCATCTTTCTTCAGCACCGCTGGCCATTGTCAACACGGCTCATCAAAGGTGAATGAGAGCTGCGTCACCCTGCACCGCCCGCAGCCCCGGGCCAGCTCCCGCACCTCTGCGTGTCAGACCAGGGTCGGCATCTGCCCGTCAGTGTCACACTTAGGCAGCTAAAGCTGCATGTCTGGTCACGCTCCAGACCTGTTGCGTGAAATGTCATGCACGGAAGTGCGGCCCTGGCTCTGCTCATAGGCACCCCATGTGTCCTGCATTGGCTACAACTTCCATTCCAACTGCCAAGAGGGTGATGGCAGCCGTAGAGGACACGCGCCGGCCACACGCCTCGGAGCTGCACGCACACGCCCGCCCCTCGCAGACGCCCGATGTCCCACTGGCCTCTTCCATACCCCGGGGAGGTTCCTTCAGAACGAGATGGGACAGCAGGGTTTAGTGGAATCATGACAATAGGGCAGATGAGTGTGAGTCTGTCTGTGAGAGGGAGGAGGCGCCCAGGGTCCACAGGACCAGGGGGCAGGTGGGAATGACGAGCTGGAGGTCCCTGATGGCACCGAGGACAGAGGGAGACTCGCACCTCCACCGCTTCCGGCTCCTGCCTCTGAGCCGCGGGAGCGACCGTCGTCGCCTCCATTCAGCCTGGACTCGCGCCGTGCTCCGAGTGTACCCACCACACTGGCTGAAAATCGTGAACGACTCTCGTTTGCCGGTCATCCCTTGGTGAGCCTTGTCAGCCTCGGTCAAATGTGGCTTGGGCACTTTCCTGCCGCAGTGTGGACAGGAGCCAGCGCCGCCCAGCCCCACCCAGCCGGGACTTCCTGACGACTGAGGACACTGGTGGCCCCGTGCCCCTGCCTTCATCCTTACAGCCACCCATGCCAGGGTCTTCCCTCATGTCACAGAGGAGGAGACGACGCCCTCAGGGGTTCAGGGACTCGGCCCAGCCAAGCCTGCAGGCCGTGAGCGATGGAGAAGGCCGTGAGCCCACGGCCTCTGAGCCGGGTCCCTGGCCGCTGCATTACAGTAGCTGGAACTGGGACTGTGAGAAAGTTCACACGCAAACGCCACCCCTGGAAAATTCGCACGCAAACGCCACCCCTGGAAAATTAACGTGCAAATGGTACCGCCAGAAAATTCACACACAAATGGTACCACTGGAAAATTCACATGCAAATAATATCCCCAGAAAATCCACACGCAAATGGTACCCCTGGAAAATTCACACACAAATGGTACCCCCGGAAAATTCACACACAAATAATACCCCCAGAAGATTCACACGCAAATGGTTCCCCCGGAAAATTCACACACAAATGGTACCCCCGGAGAATTCACATGTAAGTGGCACTCCCAGGAAACTCACAAATCAGTGGTCCCCCAGGGCCTTGTGAGGGTACAGGGCTTGCTGTGAGGAAGAGAAGCCACGGTACATGCGGTGCCGCGACAGGACCGGCGATGCACAGACGGGACCGCTGAGTCACACGTGACCAGCACTCTCCTTGCAGAAACCCCTGCGGGGCCGAGTCCTGAGCCCTGACTGCATCGCTGAGCCCACAGCGACCACCTGGGGCCACGGCAGCCCCCACCCCTTGTCCGGCCCCCTGCTTCCTGCAGGACACCCTCCTCCGGCCGTCCACAGGGAGGCGTGACTGCTGTCTGGCTTGGCCTTCTCCCCAACGCCCGGCAGACCCACTGCCACGTCACTGCTGTCGCTCCCCTGTTCGGCAGCCTGACTCCTGGTCTGCACAAGGCCTGCCTGAAGGACTGTGCTGGGCACCACGCACACCATGCCCCCTACCGGTCGGCTGTGCGGTTACAGGGCGTGGACCCGGGATCTAAGCCGGGTCAGCAGGGACCAGAACCGAGCGCCGACCCACTGCCGACCCTGCCTGCACCCGCTGGACCTTTCAGCTTTGAGCTATTCCCATCTCTGAATTCACAGCACAGGGACAGAGTCTCCTGACGCCCTGTCACCCACTGTGGCAAGTCTCACGGAGTATGGTGACAGCGCTCCACTGCCACCTCCCAGATGCCTGCCATGGCTGGCTGGAGGCTCTGTGCACATGGTCCCCACGCGACTGTCTGTGTCCTCCGCAAGCACCTGCCAGGGATCCCTGAGTCAAACATGCAGTCACCAAAGTTGCCTGCTGTACCCTGACCTCAGTCTACAAACTCACATTTTAATAATGAGGAAAATAGTTTGCAACGTCCAACATTCCCTGGAAGTCCAAGTTTCGAGCTTTGATTTCCTGCCTAGTACGCCGGGCTGCCTGTGTGCCCTCACCTTGTCCCCAGGACTGTGAAGAGCTGGGGAGTGTTTGCAGGCAGGGCGAGAGCGAGGAGTGGGCTGAGAGCGATTATGCAGGACGCCTGCCTGTCTGTGCAGGAAGGGGAGTCCCCGGGGCTCAGCGTGGCTCGGGTTTGGCAGGACGGCCAACTGTGGGGCTCGGAATGAGTGGCGTGGCCAGAAGCTCGTCACGTTGGGGGATGCTGGGGAACCTGAACGAGGCCCTCACTCCCGCTCGTGGTGCTGGGGGCGGTGAGGGGCAGGACGGAGAGACAGGCCTTGTGAGGTCGGTGTCCAGGTCTGTCCTTAGGTTTGCTGACACATCTCTGTCGCAGGCACGCAGGGACATGGGATCTAATGCGGGAGATCCAGAAGGTAAAACGTACTCAGGAAGGCAACTTACTTGGGCCTCGGGGAGCTGGGAGAGGGGAGGGTATGAGGGAAAGGAGTGGGACAGAAAACCTGCACTCTGCGTGGCTGTGTGGTCTCGGACGTGTCGTCCTCGCCCTGCCTCGATGTCCTAACCTGCAGCATTCTAACAGCTAGTGCACCTGCACCGTGGAGACGCGGGGTGTCCGACGATTTCAGAGTTGTATGAGCACTTAAAAATAAAGGTCTGTGAAACATGAGGTGGCCTCTGCAGGGCCATTACCATTGGCGGCGCCCCCACCCCCACTGATTTCCTTCATAAGCATTTCCTCGGGGTCACCCAGGGAGCGTAACGTCACGGTTGGGGCCAGGCAGTGGCACCGTGCAAAGCGACCGGACACACCTGGGAAAGTTCTCGGCGTGGGTCGGAGGTCCCCCCGCACACGCTGGCTCTCTGTGGACACGCCCGTGGCCCTGGCAGGCTGAAGCTGGGGGGACCACAGCGTGACGATCCTGATGGGAGAAGCTCGCTCTTTCTCGGGAGAAACACATCTTAAAAAGTAACTAACACGGAATAGCCAGACTCCTGCTTGCTAATGCGAATTCACTGGGCACCCTCACGTGGGTTCCACCCACAAAGCCCGAGGAGCAGCTGCAGATTGGCCCCTGTTTGGCCAGAGCCTCCCTAACCGGAGCCCTCCGAGGGGTGCGCAGGGGTGCCCTGAGGCTGGCTGGAGACGGCCGGTGGTTGCCTACGCAGGACAGGCCCGCCAGTTGTCAGACCTCCCCGGGTCTCAAGCGTGCCGTGGTGCGGTAATTCACCACGGAAACCAGCAGATGTTCAGGGACGGTGCCCTCCCCTGGGGCCCCCACCGCAGCGTCCTTTCAGGGCTGAGAAGGCACACCCACGGCTGACCGCTCGGCGGCAGGCGCCCCTCACTCAGGTGAGCTCTGCCTGAGTCTCTGCTCTCTGAAGTGCTAGGACAGCCCTGCGAGGCAGGATGCCGAGCTCTGACACACAGCCCTCGGCGTCTTACACGGCCTCTTTGTAAGTAGGGAACCCCTGATGTGCAGCCCCGTGCTTCGGGTCTCCCTCCTTCTTCCCCTAGGGTGTGCAGTCACTGGTCTCCACGGCCCCGAAGCCACCCCCCGTGTTAAAATCCGCTCTTGGCTTTTCTCTGCAGCTGGAAGCTGAGTGGGCCATGCATGCCGGCGGTGCGGACCAGGACGTCGCTCATTCTGCTAGCTCCACGGAAGAGCCAGCGATGAAGGAGCCTTCCCAGATAAGGAGCTCGGGGTCTGTGGGATAACCAGAACAGACCCATGCAAGGCCTTTCCCTCCATGGCCGTGTCTGTGGGTCTCCTCGGTGGCTTTCCACCCGTCTCCTGGCCGCCTCTGTCCTGTGGCCCTGGAGAACGCACTGGGGTCAGACCTGCCAGTGTGAGTGGCCACGGGACCCTCTCCTCGCTGTGTCCCCAGACGCAGCCCATGGTCGGGTCCATAGTGCCTCGCCCCTCAGCCCAATCTCAAACGCAAGACTTTCTCAGTGCCAGACGTTGGTGGGGGAGTCCTGTCCTGAGCAGACAGCAGGCCAAGGCTAGTCTGCATCTGTCCCACTACTGTGCACACTCGAGTTTCATTGTGAAAGGGCTTGGGCGTGACTCAGGGCCCTGCTCCACTCCCTGGTCTGCGGCATGACACCCAGGGCACGCATGTGGCCTGTCTAAAGTCTGGCCACACCGAATTCTGAAACATGCCTGGTCTCCAGGGTTCCTGACCCGGCAGAGTGCACGCCCCTGGTGCTGCCTGGCCACCCAGATCAGGAGGACTAGCCACCTTCCTACCGGGCTTCTGCCTGGCTCTGAGCCCAGGGGACCTTCTCCGGCTGGCGGAAGCATCAGGTGAGGTCCTCGTCACCCACGGGCCGCATCCGAGCCCTGCCATCGCAAGGTTCCAGACAGAAGAGGAGCATCACAGGATAACACCCACTGAAGAGCCCAGTGCTGGCCGCAGGTGGCCTGGCGGTCCAGGTGCTTGATTCCCACGTGGCTGACCGTGGTTTGAACACCGGACCTGGTGACTTGATGTCTCACTTTCCCTCTCTCTTTCTCTCTGTCTCTGTCTGGTGAGCACACATGCCCCATAGCAAATTAAAAAATAATAAGAATAGTAAATAAAATTAAATAATTCTTTTAAGAAAAGAAAAAAAGAACCCAGCGCTTACAAAGTCCGTCTCTGCCGTGCCGCCCCTGAGCTCAAAGTCTTCCCCCGGCCAGGCAGGCACGGCCCGACGCCGTGAACGTGGGGGGACAGGGCGAGGCACTCTGAGAGTCCGAGGAGATGCCGAAGACGCGGCTCAGGTGGTGGAGTCGGCGAGACGGGCGGGGGACTAGCCCCGAGCAGGTCCGTGGCTCCGTAAATGAGGACGGGGCTAGTCCCCCATCAGCAACCCGACAGAAGGTGAAAAGGACGGGGACAAAGGTGCATTCAGAAGAGAACGGCCTGGACGTGACGTGAGGAGACTGTCTGGGAGAGCCGGTGCTGCTCCCGCTGTCTCTCCTGTTAGACGCTCTCTTTCCACGTGCTGGAGTTCAGCCTGAGGACAGAGCCCATGTCAGGGTACCACTGTCAGGAAGGCCACGGCATGGGAGCAACGCTCGGTCCACCTATTATTCTAAAACTAGCACGGAATTACAGTTACAGCACGGTGAGCTGGCTAGGAGAGAGGAGTGCACATTGTCTACGCAGATTCGCAGGCGACTCTTTTTTTTTTTTTCTGGAGAGGTTTTCGCTATAGGGCGCGTGCGCTCGCCAGACAGACAGAGACAGAGAGACAGAAAGTGAGGAATCACCCCCCAGGGCGGATGGCCACGCCGCAATCCCTTCTCCTCCATTCTCCTCTCGGGATCTTGGGCACGCATACACACGCGCCTGGTGTGAGTTCAAGCCACCGGGTCCGGGACGCGACAACAGTCAACTAAATGGGAATCCAGCGACGTAGCCATTACGCCATCTACTGGTCCCAGAAACTGATTATTTTTATTATTTTACGGTCCCCCCCCCCCCCAATAGGGCACATACACTTGCCAAAAAGAGACACAGAGACAGAGAAAGTGAGAACTCATCCCCAGGGTGGGAGATGGCCATGCTGCAACTCCTTCACCTCCATTCTCCTCTCTGGATTTTGGCATGCATGCATATGTGCCCAGCGTGTGTTTCAAGCCACCAGGACCAGGACTCGAATTGCAGGGTCAGGCATGTGGGATCCAGAGCCTTAACCGTCACACCTGCTGGCCTTGACACTGTGCCAGGTTTTCTGGAGACTTTCTCTCCCCTGAGCACAAGCACGCACGTGTAAGAGGCACTACGCACTGTAGAGGGTTGAAGACGTCCTGAGAATAGCCCCCATGTCACTACCTGGGCTCGTTGGGATGAGCGCTCACAGCTGGGCGCTCAGATGGTTCCGATCTCACATCACACGAGAGTCCGCAATGAAGCCCTGCGTTCGTAACCCCCTCCACACTCGGACCGTCTCCCTGGAGTGAGCGGCTGGAGGAACAGGAGGTGCGTGAGCCTCCACACTCTTTCCAGCTCTGTCACCTTGTTAAAGTGGGAGTAAGTGTGCAACATGTTCATTTTGTATTGTTTACATGCCTGATAACTATTCTCCAGCTGAAGGCACATGTTCGAAAGGCGACCTGGTAGCAAATTAAGATGCCTGGTCCCATCACCTCCTCTGGCTCGCTCTTCCACTTCACCCTGGACATCTGGGACTGGCCGTGGGATGCGTTAGACTACGCTGACGTCTGACTGGTCCTGACGTTATCCCATTTCCTAGATGAAAAGCCAGATCTCGGGGATTCGCTCAAGCTTGCAGGCGGGCGGTCAGCACCAGGCCTTCACACGGAGGCCGCCCGCCCTCACTAGTGCATCGCCTTGTCGGTGCTCTCGGACGCGTCCACCCAGGCCTGCTCCTGGATGGCTGCAGGGCCCTCTGCTGGCATCTGCACCGCCGTGTGCTGGGTCTTCAAAAACTCCATGGAAAGCGCACACTTGCTATGAGAAAACTGGGCGCTTCAGTTCCGTCCCCTCTGCCTCCTACAGCCCGGACGGCAGCAGAGCAGCGCGGGCGGGCCCAGCCCAGTGGTCCCGGGAGCTGTCTGTCCACAGCGGCAGCTCGGGCCTCCTCGCGGGGACCCCCTTGCTCCCCAGTGAGCCTCAGGCCATTGACTTCCTCTGAGGGAGCCGCCCCTTGTCCCCACGGCTCGAGACACAGGACTCCGCGACCCCAGCTCCGCAGACGTTGGCGTCTCCTGAGCATCAGGGAACCTGTGCTGCCGTTCACCCTCACCGTCTGCCCCCGCGCCGGTGCAGCCCAGTCTTTCCCTCACACGTGCACTGGGGACGTGGGGGCAGGACAGCAGCCCGGCCGGCATCCACGAGGACCACTCCTCCTCCAGGGCGGCAGCAGGGAGCTGACAGCGGCCCCATAAACTGTGACTGTGCGTCCGGTTCTGGTCTCCCACCTGCTCACCCCTGCCGGTGGGGGTGTGGGTGAGTCTCCCGAGAGCACCGCTCCTGGCTCAGTGCCCCACTGGGACCAGGGAGAAGCTGGGAGAGGGAGAGTCTGCCTTCAGGAGTGGCCAGTCGCTTCTCCGGTCTTTCTCTGTGCAGTGCGCTTGAGGACGCGTAGGCAGAAAGGAAGCGGATGGAGGAGACCACGCACAGTACCCTGGCCGTTACCCCGTGCGGCCTGCCATCCGGGCTGCCAGGCCACACCGATGCGCACACATGGGGTGCGTGTCCGTCATGGGCTCTGTCAGGACAGCCTTGGACAGCAGGCCCTGGGACGCCATGATGCTTGGACGTTGCCAGGAGAGGTGTGCAGAGGCCCAGGAAGTACGGGGGTGTGCACCCCAGAAGTGATGTCTCGGAGCCTGAGCTGGAGCACAGCGGTCTCCACGTCCCCCACGCGGGCTTCTGAGCAGCACCTCCTCCTCGCCGCCCGCGGCGCCTGCTCCGCTCACACAGCCCTCCTCCTCTCCTGAGGTCTCTGCCGTGCCGGCCCTGGCGTGGGGTGCAGTGGAAGTGGGCAACGAGGCCCCCCAGCTCCCAGCACGTCCCTGCCCTGCACCGGGAAGGAGCAGTTCTAGGACAGCAGGGCTGCCCTGGGAGCCCTCGCTAGAACCGGCACTCACGGGCTGTTAGCTGCAGAGAATGGGGTAAAATTGAGGTGCTCCGTTTCTGCGGTGCCTTCCAGTAATCACTGTTAGCAGCGAACGACTGTCAAAACAGACGAGGGATGTGCCATTGAGAACGCGCATCAGCGCGGAGCTTTGACATTTTCATCGCAGTCATTTCACTCGCAGGAGAAGCGAGGCCGTAGTAACCGGCATTCACAGCCAGGCAGCGTAGAGGACACGCACTCTGTGTGTAGGGACGCATGTGCACCGCGTGTGCAGCACACAACTAACACACGTGTGCACCCGTGGCACAGCTCCCTGAGGCTGAATGGCGAACAGGACCGGCCCCGACGTGCCCCTCACTGGCCCCGTCACCACGGCTGGCTGGTGCCCGGGCCCTGAAAACATGGAGCTTGCGCTGTCAGGGGCGAACACGTGCCCTCAAATGAGACGCCGTGGGCACACAATGGCACGGCCCGACGGTGCTCTCCGTGCTCAGAACGGGGCGAAGTGGGGGTTCCGGGCAGCAGGATCATCGAGTCCCTCAGAGCACGGTGGCCTCAGGAGCCCTTCACTCCACGGGGCCGTGGGCAGTGCAAACTCCAGGGCTTCTGACTTTCCTCATGGCTGTGAAGCCTGGGGCACACCCGCCGAGACCGGCCGGCCGGAGGAAACACCCGGCTGATCGCGTTCCCCGCTTCGTGTCAACATTGATGCTGGCCAGAGAATGACAGGTTGGAAGACTGTCATCAGCCTAAGCTGCAAACAGATTATATGTTGATATAATAAATGTTTTACCTTTAATTTTTGTTTTAGTATCTTCTTATAAATGGGTATCAAGCCATGTCGAACCTATTTATTAGCTTTGCTCTGAAAGGTGTCTTGGCTGCAAAATCAAAAAACAAAAACAAACAAACAAAAAAACCACACAGGGAGGCCCCTCCCTGGCTGGAGCTGGAGCGGGCTTCGGTTCTGACCGGGCAGCCCACTGGCCGGCCGCTGAGCACGTCGAGGGCCGCCGCCTGCCCTCTGCCCTCCTTCACCGGTTGCTCCTCCTGCCCACACGAGGCAGCCAGTTCGGGAAGGCCGGTCTCCCTCCAAGCGCACGTTAGAGTCCTCGGCCGGACCGCCAGTGCAGGACCACTGCTAGGCTCCACCTGGGTCTGCAGAGCCTGATCACGATGCCACAATGAGGTGTTCACGGGGCCCCGAGCCGATCTGACCGTGTCCGAAGTGACCGGGACACAGGCAGGCACAGAGGACACTGTGGGGACACAGGGAGACGGCTGCAGGCCTCAGGGAGCCAGCCTGCCCCTCCTTGAGAGAAGACATCTCTGTTCTCAGGCCCGTGCGGCCCTTGGTCCTCGGCTGTGACCATGGAGGAGCCTCATGAGCCTGTCAGGGACACTTTCCATCCCAGAGAAGAGCCTGCCCCAGCGCAGAGGGGTCCCCAACACTGCTTACCCACTGAGGTGACCTGGCTGCCGGAACAGCTTGTCTCTGGACACAAAGCCGTGCTGCGGCGTGGCACGTCACTGGCGCTCCACCCTCTCTGGGCGGTGAAGCGGGAGTGAGTCCCATTTCCATTCGAGGGCCAGAGTCGTATCACTCCCAGGCCCCATCAGTGGTGCCACCCGGAGCGTCCCGGCTGCCCCTGAAGCTATTCTTGGAGCTCAAACCTCTTCCTGCGTCACAGCAGGACAAGCTGCGGTGTGAGCAGAAAGGGGGCTGTGCCTTGGTCATCCCTAGTCTTTGCCTTGGGACACACGGCCCAGGAACCAGGGACTCGGGGCAGGAGCAGGGCAGAACCTTTGGCGCTGGTCACGTAGAGAACGCTGAGACAGAACAACGAAGGATCGGACACTCCACTTGGAACAAGCAGCGTTCACCAGGACACACCGCACGGCTCGGCTGTGTTCCACCGTGAGGGGGGTGACCTCTGGCCGGTCCCAACGTCGGGAAAAGGCGAGGCCGCAGTCGCGGCAGCTCCTCTAAGCCAGGATGGAGCTCTGATGGAGACTCAGGGCTCCGCTACACTGTCACGGCCCCAATCTGTAATCGGCAACTGCCCATGGAGAGCAGCCCGCCGGGACGCCACGCGGGGGCCGCTGATCGGGCCTGCACACTCCGTGAGTGGGGAGTGTTTGTGAGTGTCCCTGCTCTGTCCGTCCCGGGAAACCTCTTCCCACCTTCCATGCAGGACAGAAGCGAGGAACGAAGCACAGCGGGTCTGCAGGAAACCGATAGGCAGACATCCTGTTTCGGGATCCCGGCAGTGTCTTTACCTGTGACAGCGACACGCCCGGCCGCTGTGAGTGCTGTTCATTCTGGAGCGATGGGTCCCTGGCCAGCCAGCCTGAGGCGCGGCAGCTCGGTTCCTCCGTCAGGAGCACTATCTTATACTGACCAGGGCCAGGTGATAATTCTGGTCCCAACAGCACGGGCTAATAACAGCCCCTCCCTTCCTCCTAGCTCCCTCTCTATACCTGTGTCTCTGCATCTCTTCTGCTATCTCTCTATCTCGGGGTATCTTTCTACATCTCTGTCTCTCTCACACACAAGATTCTTTCCACTGAGTGAGAAGTAGGCTAAGCTTTTCATGGGAGAGAGCTCACTCCCAAAGTCTAACAGTTAGTATCAGTGAAAAGTTGCTTTCAGGTGGGTTGTGGGTTGTGGGAACTAGACGCCACTGACCGGCCCAGACCTTGGGCCCTTGTCACCACTGTGTGCTGCAGGATGGTTTCTGCTACCGCCGGTTCCTTACTCACGGGAGCCGAGCAGTGGCCACATCAACCCGGAGCACAGAAGACTCAGTGCCCTTCCCGGAGCAGACTGACCTACGAGCCCAGCGGTGGGGCCAGGGTGGACACGCAGCAGACAGGAGACACGGGGTACCTCAGGCACAGAATGCTCCCAGCTTCTGAGGATGGGGAGGCAGACGGCCACAGGGCAGCGGGCAGCCTTCAGCCGGTGGTTCCCGCTGGCAAATGAGCGGGTTTGCTGGAGAGTCATTAATTACCTCCCTCTAATCATCCGTTTCAAGAGCTTCTGCGGGCTGGATAATTAAAGATACGAGCTTTATAGGGATTACGGGGCACATCAACCCCAGCCCTGTGCCAAGACTGCTATCAGCGTCTCAAACACCCAGAGCCCGTGCCTGGCCATGACAGAGCATCCTCGGCTCCCTTCAAGCTGCGGGGCCGCTGGACTCACACCTGCTGCCGTCCCCCTGCTCTGAGCTGAAGGCGGCCAGCAGGTAAAGCCCTCGAGGTCTGCTCCCAGAGAGGGTCTGAGGTAACTCAGGCCATGGCTCCCGGCCTTGCCGAGACAAGGGGAAGATCCGCTAGACTGCTGAGGGACAGGGACTGGTGGTCTTCTCCCGCAGAAGGCTGGAGCGTGGGCCAGCCTGGCGTTGCAGGCCTCCAGGAGCCCCAGATCCTGCCGTCATAACTCTGCAATCTCCTCCCTTTGTGTGTGGGCTGAACCAGGTGATTTGCTTTTAACAGATCAAATAAGGCATGATGAACGGCTGTCACCCCGTGACTAGGTTACATTACAAACCACTGTGACTTCCAGCTTGGCAAGTGTGTTCTAACAAAGAAAGCTGCCATGTCTCAGGGGCCTTCGTGAGACGCCCCTGAGTGTAGCCTCTGGGAAACCGCCAGTGAGGGTCTGAGTTCTCCTCACCTGAGTGAGTGGCCTCTAGAGCAGACCCTTTCCCAGGCAGGCCGTGAGGTGAGACCACAGCCCCAGGGGACAGCCAGACTATGAGATCTGACCCAGGACCCAGCCATGCCATGCTGACCCACAGAAACCACGAGAGAACAAGTACTGTTCTTTAAACCGCTGTGCCTGTGGCAGTTTGTTGTATGGTTTACTAGACTACTGGTCTACTCACACTAGCTTGTGACTGTAATGAGTCTTCACACTTTTCAGCACAGCCATTTCCAGTAGGTAGAATTTCTAGGCATAAGGTTAAGGGTTAGTAATGAATACTGAACTCCACCTTCGTAAGTTATCAAAGAGGAGAACATCCACATTGAAACCAAGGTATCTCCCTTTCACACACTTATCGGTTACTCAGCCTTGTAACTATGACACTAACGGGCCATTGATGTGGGGCTGGGCCCTCCAGTCTCCCGGAGTCCTCCTGCTCTGTGGCACTTGCATGGCGGTGCTCTCTGACTTGTTTCCGCTGCAGGAGTCAAAGAAAGGAGAAGCCCAGTTCAAACTTCCTGTATCTGGTGAGAATTCTGACAAAGCACTAGGTATTCACATAGAATATTAGGAAAACACTGGGTGGGAAGGCACGGGACAAAGGTACCTGGTGAACTCTATCTATTTATTTATTTAATATACTGTATACATTTACTTACTATACATCACTTTGCTTGTAAATTGAATATTCCCAACATGAACACACTTCACACCAGTCCAATTGAAGATACAAACACGTTATCATCGACAGCTAATAACCCAGGTCTGTTTCCCATAAATGCCTTGCCTTCCCCACCCTCCTCCCCCTTTCTCCCGCCTTCTTCCCACATTGTCTCCTGAATCTATAATCATTTTTAATGCTTCTGTGTCCTCCAATCTCTCAGTTTTCCACCATAGAGTGTGGACACTCTGTATGTAAATGGAGACATACAGTATCTCTCCTTCATAGCCTGGCTTGTGTCCTCTAATCTCTCAGTTTTCCACCATAGAGTGTGGACAGTCTGTATGTAAGTGGAGACATACAGTGTCTCTCCATCATAGCCTGGCTTGCTTTACTCAGCAGTAAATCTTCCATATTCATCCACTTTTTATCAAAAACCAGCATCTTTTTTCTTATGGCTAAGTAGTATTCCATAGAGTATATGTGCCACACTTTTTCAATTGATTCATCTGTTTGTGGATATTTGAGTTGGTTTTATGTCTTAGCAATTGTGAATAATGCTGCAATAAACAGATGTGCAAGCACTTTTTCAACTGAGCATTCTCCTATCCCTTGGGTAGATACTCAGGAGTGGAATTGCTGGATCATGTGGTAGTTCTATTTGTAGATCTTTGAGAGACCTCCATATCATTCTCCACAGTGGCTGGCTCAATTTATAGTCCCATCAGCAGCACTGGAGGGTTCCCCTTTCATGACATCTCTGCCAGCATTTATCATTTATTGTTTTTTTTTTTAATCCTTGCCATTCTGACTGGGGTTAGGTGGTATCTCATTGTGGTTTTGATCTGCATCTCCCTTTTGATGAGGAATGTTGAACAGTTTTTCAGATGCTTTTTGGCTGTTCATGTGTCTTACTTAGAGAGTTGTTAATTTAGCTCCTTTTCCCATCTTTTGATTGGGTTAATCATTTTTGGGGGGTGGGTGTAAAATTGATTGAGTTCCCCATGTATTCTGGTTATCAGTCCCATGTCTGAGACATAGTTTACAAAGATCATCTCCCATTCCAAGGGCTGTCGATTCACACTAATTACTGTATCTTTTGCCATGCAGAAACTTCTTAATCTGATGTAGTCTCACTTGTCTATTTTTGGGATTACTGCTTGTGCTTTATATGATCTTATTTAAGAAGCCTTTGCCTACCCCAATGTCTCCTAGAGTTTCCCCAGTGTTTTCCACTAGTAGTTTTGTAGTTTTAGGGTCTTAGGTTTAGATATTTGATCCACTTTTAGTTGATTTTTGTTAATGATAAGAGATAGGGGTTCAGATTTATCTTTCTGTTGGTGGATACCCAGTTTTTCCAGCACCATTTGCTAAAAAGATTTTCCTTTTCCCTCTGGATTGACTGGTACCCTTTGTCAAAAATCAGTTGGCTGTATGTTTTGGTGTTTATTTCTAAGGACTCTATTCACTTCCATTGGTCTACATGTCTATTTTTGTGCCAATACCATGCTGTTTCAATTATCACCGTTTTGCAGTATGTTCTGGGGTCAGGGAGTGAGATGCCGCCCACTCCACTGTTCTAAGTAGGATTGTTTGGGCAATACGGGGTCTTTTATGAGTTCAGACAAATTCTATGATTGTCTTTTCTACATTTGTGAATAATATCTCCTGTATTTTTATAGGGATTGCATTAAATATGTAGATTAATTTGGGTAAAATTGCCATTTTGATTATATTAATTCTCCTCAGCAAGGAACAAGGGATGTCTTTACACTTTTTTGTGTCACTTTCAATTTCTTTTTTAAGATTTTCATAGTTCTCTTTGTAGAGGTCTTTGGCTTCCTTGGTTGGATTTATACCTAGGTATCTTATACTTTTTGTGGCTATGGTAAATGGAAGTACTTTCTTCAGTTCTGCTTGTCTGCTTGTTGTTTGTATATAGAAATGCTATAGATTTTTTTTTTTTTTTTTTTTTTTTTTTTTTTTTTTGTGGAGAGATTTTCGCTATAGGGCGCGTGCGCTCGCCAGACAGAGACATTAGAGACAGAAAGCGAGAAATCACCCCCCAGGGGGGATGGTCACGCTGCAATCCCTTCTCCTCCATTCTCCTCTCAGGATCTTGGGCACGCACACACACGCGCCCGGCGTGAGTTTTAAGCCACCGGGTCCGGGACACGAACCGCGGTCGACTACGTGGGAGTCCAGCGACATAGCCATTACGCTAACTGCTGGTTCCCGAAATGCTATAGATTTTTGTGAGTTGATTTTGTATCCTGCCACTTTACTGCTTTCATTTATTACTTTGAGAAGTTTTTCATGGAAACCTCTGGATCTTCTATGTATACAATAATGTCATCTGCAAATAGAGATAATTTCAACTCTTCTTTCCCTATTCAAATGTCTTTTATTTCATTATCTTGTCTGATTGCATTGGCTAGGACCTCTATCACTATGTTGAAAAGGAGTGGAGAAAGTTGGCAGCCTTATCTTGTACCAGTTTTTAGTGGAAAATCTGCTTTCCCCCATTCAGTATAATATTAGCTATAGGTTTTTCATATATGGCATTTATTACGTTGAGAAATGATCCTTCTATACTGATTTATCTGAGAGTCTTAATCATGAAAGAATGTTGTATTTTTATCAAATGGTTTTTCTGTATCAGTTGAAATGATCATATGGTTTTTTATCTTTCTTTCTGTTAATATGGTGTATTACGCTTATGGTTTTGCATATGTTGAGCCATTCTTGCATCTCTGGAATAGAGTCTACTTGGTTGTTATGAATAATCTTTTGTATATGTTGTTGGATATGATTTGCTAGTATTTTTTGATAATTTTTGCTTCTATATTCATCAGCGTTATTGGTCTGTAGTTTTCCCTCCTTGTCGTATCTGTATCTGTTTGGAGAAAGGAGGTGATGGAGGCTTGATAGAATGAGTTTTGGAGGGTTCCTTCCTTTTGGATCTTTAGAAATAATTTGAGAAGAATGGGGGTTATCTCTTCTTTGAAAGCTTTGGAAAATTCAGAAGTGAAGGCATCAGGACTTGGGTTTTTCTTTGTTGGGAGTTTGTTTATTGCTGATTCAATCTCATTGTTAGTTATGGGTCTATTTAGGTTTTCTATGTCTTCCTGAGTCAATCTTGGTAGATTATATGTATCCAGGAATTTGTCCATCTCATCCAGGTTTTCTTGTTTGTTGGCATATAGTCACTCACAGTATCCTCTAATGATGTTTTGCATTTCTATTGTGTCCATTGTAATACTGCCTGTTTCATTGTGAATTTGATTTATCTGGTTCCTTTTTCTCTTCTTCTTAATTAGTCTAGCTAGTGGTGTGTCAATCTTGTTTATCTTTTCAAAGAACCAGCTTTTGGTTTAATTAACTTTCTGTATAGTTTATTTCTATTTCATTTATTTCTGCTCGAATCTTTATTATTTTCTCCTTACATTTGTTGTATTTTTTTTGTTGTTGGTTTTCCAATTCCCTGCGGTGTGATGTTAGGTTATCCTTTTGACACCTTTCCATCTTTTTCTTATGCACAATAATTGCTATGAACTTCCTTTTTATGACTGCTTTTGTGGTGTCCCATAGATTATGGAAACTTGTGCACTCATTATCATTTGTTTCCTTAAATCTTTTGGTTTTAGTCTTAATCTCTTCCATTGTTGTGACACCATTCAGGAGTAGGGTATTTAGTTTCCATGTATTTGTGTATTTTCGAGGGTTTTTTCCTGAAATTGATATCAAGTTTAATTCCATCATGGTTGGAGAAGATGCTGGATATAATTTCTATGCCTTTAAATCTGTAAAGGTTTATTTTGTGTCCTATCATGTGGTCACTCTTTGAGAAGGTACCATGCAGAAGTGAGAAAATGTGTATTTTGTGGTTTTGGAGTGGAAAGTTCTATAGATGTCTGTCAGGTCCATCTGATTTATGGTATCGTTTAGGTCCTGAACTTGTTTGCTTATTTTTTGTCTCGTTGATTTGTCTAAAGGTGATAATAGGGTGCTGAGGTTCCTAGCATTAGTGTGTTGCAGTCTCTCTCTCCTTTTAGATCTAGTTGTTTTTCCTTCACATGTTTGGGTGCTCCTGGTGAAGATGGGAGATGGTCCAAACTCTGTAATGTAGTCACAGTACGCCAGACGTGGCTCATCCCTCACTTGGGCCTGCCCAGCCAACCTGAAACAGGCAGGCATGTGTAATGTGCCCAAGATGCTGACAGACTGGGGGTCTGAAGGAGGGGGAATGGTCTAACCAGCCTCTGTTGAGGGTCTCTCACTCTCTCTCTCTCTCTTCTCTCTCACCCTCTACTCCCTTCTCTTCCTTGCATACGTACTCTCTACTATGAATAAAATAAATAAATCTACAAAAAGAAAGTCAGGAGCTCTACCAAGAGCACGGAACAAGACAAAGAAAAAGCAGATGGAGGGTATCAGAAAAAATTGGCGTACTTCATGAATTCACTGAGGCTGGAATGTCCTGATCACAAGAGTGGCAGTACAGGCCTGGGAAGTGTTAGGAGACAAGACTTAATTCAAGAAGTTAAAGGAAGGCAGAATTAGAAATAAAGGGGCAGATCAAACGGGAACCCAATGAAAGTGGGAAGGCATGGCAAGGAAGGGACTCCAATGGGATTGTGGAGAGCACTCAGAGTTAGTGATTAGGAATGCAAAGCAAGATCCAGTCAGCATGAAAACCTGGGCAGCTGGAGATATTTGAGGAATAAACAAAACAAACAAACAAACAAACACAGCCCAAAAGCCATAGTAGAAATGGCACAAAGGAGATCAGACTCTTCTGAGAATACAGTGAAGATACAAAGAAATCAAAATGAGATAGACCATTGCGTAAAGCTAAAAAATAGTCAGAGACAAACTGTTAGATAAAAACAATCTTTCCACGTACATGCACTGTATCCCTGAAGAAAGCTAAAATAATAGAACATCAAAATATTTCGAAATGTTACTTAGAAGAGACTTCCCAACCATCGTGGTGCAGTGTTAACTCAAAGCTCTGCAATGAGAAAGCCATATGGAAGATGGGGTTTGATTCCCAAGTCAGCCGGTACATGCCAGGTGTGCACTTGCCTGTAGTCCTGACTGGCCGGCAAGGTGGAGAGAGGGCCAGCATGAGAGCCTTCTGGAAGTACTTTTCTCTCTCTCTCATTGTAAATAAGCTTAATACCTAAAGCATATGTGTCTATATGTTTGGATTCTATAACAAAATATCCTAGATTGGGCAATTTATGAACAACAGATGTTTATTTCTTACAATACTGGAGGCTAGAAAGCCCAAGATCATGGCGCTAGCATGTTTGTGTCTGGTGGGGGTCTAGTCCTCACAGACAGTGACTGCTATGTGCCTCCCACGGTAGCAGGGGGTGGAGCCAATGAGCGCCCTCAGACCTCTTTAATAAGGACACCAATGCCACTCACAGGGACCCCCACCCTCGCAACCCAGACGCTCCTGAAGTCCCCGACCCCAATACCAGTACATCAGGGATTCCATTTCAACATGAATCTTGAGGGACACCAACTTACAGAAAATAGCATTTTACCGGAACCCCCTAAATTCACGTTCTTCTTACAGGCAAAATGCATTCATTTCATCCCAGTCACTCTAAAGTTTTTAATTCAGCCCAGCATCAACCATTATTATCTAGGTCAAAGTTTCATTTAAATATCAACTCGATCACAATATGAGGCAAATTCATCTCCAACTGTGAAATCAAGCAAGATTCTGTAATTCCAAAATACAGTGGTGGGACAGACAGGATAGCCATCCCCATTTCCAAAGGGAGAAATAGAGAAATAGGAAGGAAGGAGGAGAACGGGGGTAACACTTCTAAATTGATCCGAAACACAACAGGGCCAACATGACATCCCAAGGCTTGAGAACCATTTCCTTCAACACTAGAGCTAATTTTCTAGACATACGAGGGTGGGAATCCCCAAGTCTCTGGGCAAGCCCTCCCCTGTGGCTGGCTGAGTCTAGCCTGTGCAGAAGCTGCCCTGGGCTGGAGCGGGGCATGTGCTGCTCTCAGCCTGAAGGTCTGCGGCTCTGGGTGCTCAGCGTCAGGCCTTCTCCACAGCCTCACTGGACATTACCCTAATCTGGGCTCTCTTCGGTAGCCCCAGCCCCAAGGCTTTGCTGGGCAGTGCCCTAGTAAAGACTGCCTAGGCCCTGAGGGTCTCCAGGGCACTTTTTAATATCTAAGTGTGCATTTTGCTTGCCCATGGAAATGGCACTGTGAAGATGCTACCATGGGTCAGCATGTAATACTCATTAACTAATGGATGCTATAATCAAACACTATTAGTTAGAAAATGCAAATATCGAAGGCTCCCAAATTTAAAGAAAAATGTCGTGGGTAAGGCATACTATCATACCGTGGCTGCCATACAACACGTAAGAAGTTCCCCCGAAACAGGGACCCAGACATTGTGAGAGTAGAGGATTTGCGAAACGTGATGGACATATTCGGTTCATGTTCAACAAAAAGAAAGCCTGCAAATTCCCAGGACAGGTTTGTGGAGCAGGAGTAAACAGGAGCTAATCTTCCACCTGTCAGGACTCACTGTATGGTATAAGCTATAATCACTAACCCGAGTATCTGGATATGAATAGGAAAATAGATCCATGTAACAGGATAGAAAGTCCGTTACTAGAAACGAATCCATGTAGAATTTATGTAGACTGCAAGTATAATTTCGAATCAGTAGAGAAGAAGATGAACGCTCTCATAAACAGTGTCAGGACAAATGAGTTTCCATCTGGAAAAGAAACGCCAAGTTACAGCACCGCCCACTGCTTCGGCAAATATAAGCTCTAGAACGATAAAATAGTACACATAAAATCCAAACTTTAAGAGCATTATAAAAAACACAGGGTGATTTTTTTTAATCTTAGCGTATAAAAGGCCTTTTCAATATGATACAAAATTCAGATGCCGTAAGAATGAAGTTATACTCAACAAATAGAAAACATCACCTTTCTAGGGAAAAGTGTGATATATATGATCAAAAGACAAATGCAAACTAAAAAAAAAAAAAAACAAAAAAAAAAAAAACAAAAAAACACCCAGGAAATATTTGACACAGAAAAAGAGATCATTTTTATCAATAAAGACTTACAAGTTAATAGGAAAAACTAACACAACAGGAAAAAATGGCCAATTTTCATAAACATGCAATTCATAGAAAAGGAAATTCGAATACATCTCATCCGTATAAAAAGAAACGATCACTCAGAGGAAGGGAAATATACTTTTAAAATATAAGTAAATAAGTTTTAAAAGCCTGTCAGTGGGCCAGATGAAAGCACTCAATGGCTTATGACACTGGAAGCGCTTGGAAGCAGCCTCTGCCACTCATGATGACAGAGACGGGTTCCTACTTGAGGGGAGAGAACGTGGCGGCAGCCAGCAAAGTCAGAACCGCTCGTCCACTCGATCCGGCAGCCGCACTGCTGTGAGGGTGGGACGTACAGCCACAGCCAGTGCAGTGCTGACCTCAACTGCACGGGACGAAGAGCCGCACATGAGGCACAGGCTCCCTACCTTGTTAGGCTCTGCAGTGAAATACCACGCAGCCATTAAGAACGAGACGTTTTAGGTACATGTGTATACAACAAAATTGCAGTGTGATTGTGAATTACTGATGCTGCCATCTAGGAAAATCTGCAGGATATGCAGGTGAAGTGCTGTGTACAGGGCTGGGTGTGTGTGCCTGTGTGCCCACTCCTGTGCTGTGTGTGTACAGGGCTGGGGGTGTGTGTGCCTGTGTGCCCACTCCTGTGCTGTGTGTGTACAGGGCTGGGGGTGTGTGTGCCTGTGTGCCCACTCCTGTGCTGTGTACAGGGCTGGGGGTGTGTGTGCCTGTGTGTCCACTCCTGTGCTGTGTACAGGGCTGGGGGTGTGTGTGCCTGTGTGCCCACTCCTGTGCTGTGTGTGTACAGGGCTGGGGGTGTGTGTGCCTGTGTGCCCACTCCTGTGCTGTGTGTGTACAGGGCTGGGGGTGTGTGTGCCTGTGTGTCCACTCCTGTGCTGTGTACAGGGCTGGGGGTGTGTGTGCCTGTGTGCCCACTCCTGTGCTGTGTGTGTACAGAGCTGGGGGTGTGTGTGCCTGTGTGCCCACTCCTGTGCTGTGTGTGTACAGGGCTGGGGGTGTGTGTGCCTGTGTGCCCACTCCTGTGCTGTGTACAGGGCTGGGGGTGTGTGTGCCTGCGTGCCCACTCCTGTGCTGTGTACAGGGCTGGGGGTGTGTGTGCCTGCGTGCCCACTCCTGTGCTGTGTACAGGGCTGGGGGTGTGTGTGCCTGTGTGCCCACTCCTGTGCTGTGTACAGGGCTGGGGGTGTGTGTGCCTGTGTGCCCACTCCTGTGCTGTGTACAGGGGCTGAGTGTGTGTGTGTGTGCCTGCGTGCCCACTCCTGTGCTGTGTACAGGGCTGGGGGTGTGTGTGCCTGTGTGCCCACTCCTGTGCTGTGTGTGTACAGAGCTGGGGGTGTGTGTGCCTGTGTGCCCACTCCTGTGCTGTGTGTGTACAGGGCTGGGTGTGTGTGTGCCTGTGTGCCCACTCCTGTGCTGTGTACAGGGCTGGGGGTGTGTGTGCCTGTGTGTCCACTCCTGTGCTGCGTACAGGGCTGGGTGTGTGTGTGCCTGTGTGCCCACTCCTGTGCTGTGTACAGGGCTGGGTGTGTGTGCCTGTGTGCCCACTCCTGTGCTGTGTACAGGGCTGGGGGTGTGTGTGCCTGTGTGTCCACTCCTGTGCTGTGTACAGGGCTGGGGGTGTGTGTGCCTGTGTGCCCACTCCTGTGCTGTGTGTGTACAGGGCTGGGGGTGTGTGTGCCTGTGTGCCCACTCCTGTGCTGTGTGTGTACAGGGCTGGGGGTGTGTGTGCCTGTGTGCCCACTCCTGTGCTGTGTACAGGGCTGGGGGTGTGTGTGCCTGTGTGCCCACTCCTGTGCTGTGTGTGTACAGAGCTGGGGGTGTGTGTGCCTGTGTGCCCACTCCTGTGCTGTGTGTGTACAGGGCTGGGGGTGTGTGTGCCTGTGTGCCCACTCCTGTGCTGTGTACAGGGCTGGGGGTGTGTGTGCCTGCGTGCCCACTCCTGTGCTGTGTACAGGGCTGGGGGTGTGTGTGCCTGTGTGCCCACTCCTGTGCTGTGTACAGGGCTGGGTGTGTGTGTGTGCCTGTGTGTCCACTCCTGTGCTGTGTACAGGGCTGGGGGTGTGTGTGCCTGTGTGTCCACTCCTGTGCTGTGTACAGGGCTGGGGGTGTGTGTGCCTGTGTGCCCACTCCTGTGCTGTGTACAGGGCTGGGGGTGTGTGTGCCTGTGTGCCCACTCCTGTGCTGTGTGTGTACAGGGCTGGGGGTGTGTGTGCCTGTGTGCCCACTCCTGTGCTGTGTGTGTACAGGGCTGGGGGTGTGTGTGCCTGTGTATCCACTCCTGTGCTGTGTACAGGGCTGGGGGTCTGTGTGCCTGTGTGCCCACTCCTGTGCTGTGTGTGTACAGAGCTGGGGGTGTGTGTGCCTGTGTGCCCACTCCTGTGCTGTGTGTGTACAGGGCTGGGGGTGTGTGTGCCTGTGTGCCCACTCCTGTGCTGTGTACAGGGCTGGGGGTGTGTGTGCCTGCGTGCCCACTCCTGTGCTGTGTACAGGGCTGGGGGTGTGTGTGCCTGTGTGCCCACTCCTGTGCTGTGTACAGGGCTGGGTGTGTGTGTGTGCCTGTGTGTCCACTCCTGTGCTGTGTACAGGGCTGGGGGTGTGTGTGCCTGTGTGTCCACTCCTGTGCTGTGTACAGGGCTGGGGGTGTGTGTGCCTGTGTGCCCACTCCTGTGCTGTGTACAGGGCTGGGGGTGTGTGTGCCTGTGTGCCCACTCCTGTGCTGTGTACAGGGCCTGAGTGTGTGTGTGTGTGCCTGCGTGCCCACTCCTGTGCTGTGTACAGGGCTGGGGGTGTGTGTGCCTGTGTGCCCACTCCTGTGCTGTGTACAGGGCTGGGGGTGTGTGTGCCTGTGTGCCCACTCCTGTGCTGTGTACAGGGGCTGAGTGTGTGTGTGTGTGCCCACTCCTGTGCTGTGTACAGGGTCTGAGTGTGCCTGTGTGCCCACTCCCGTGCCCCGTACAGGGGCTTAGTGTGTGTGTGTGTGTGTGTGTGTGTGTGTGTACACTCCTGTGCCGTGTACAGCGGCTGTGTGACTGTGCCACGCCTGTGCCATGTACAGCGGCTGTATGTGCCTGTGTGCACGCTACTGTGCCGTGTACAGCGGCTGTGTGTGCCTGTGTGCCCACTCCTGTGCCCACAATTGTGCCCCTTCTCCGGGAGAGCCCCACCACAGAGCTCCATGGAAAGAACCAGATGGCAGTAGGACAGAAGTGGGAAGGAAATGCTTCTTGCTCTATATTTTTGATAATTTTGTAATATTTTTACATGTACATATGCTACTCGAAAAAAAGCCTCAAAATATAAACTGTTTTTTTAAAAATAATAATAATAAATAGACCCTTGAGTGTCTCTAGTAGGAGGAAGTTTGAATCCCCGTCGGGCCGAGCGGGCCGGGCTTACGCAGTGTAACCGCCGTCCCCGGGAGCGAGACACCCAGGACTGCACCCGGCGGGTTTCCCTGCACACCGGGCTCCTCGGAAGCTGCCCTGCGCAGCCCGTCTGCTCCGGTCCTCCTGGGCAGCTCTTACCCACGTGAGAAAAGTAACAAGCAGCTTGGCTCCAATCCTGTCCTCTTCTGTCCCAGATTCTCTACAAGTTTAGGACAGATCTGAGCGGTGGCCTTGCCGTGGGCAGAATTCTATCTCGGTGGGGGGACAGAGAGCCGGTCCTAGTTTTGTAAGTTCTCACCCTTTGCTTTCCTAGTACCTGACTGTCAAGCCAGGTGGGCTTCACGGTCGTTGAGAGAACTGCTGCGCCCGACCCCGCAGTGCCCCTGAGGACACACTTCCCTTGCTCACTACACGTCTGCCTCGGACCACGCTCGTGCCAGTTTTACGGAAAGCGCACTCGGTGTGGGTGCCCGCTAACGCCCTGGGGAAGGTCGGGCCTCCTCCTTCCTAGTCACACACAGGCGGCAGGTGAACTAGACAGCTACGCTAAAACAAAAACCGCCAGCGCTGTCTTGGTCATTTCCAGGTCGCTGTCACAGCAGTCATAAGGGCCAGCTGGTGTCCCAGTGGCTAAGGCAGCTGGGTCCTACGTGGCCGTCTGCACGGTTTGAGTCCTGGACCTGGCAGCTCGAGAGACGCGGGCAGGCATGCTGTGTGCCGTCAGTCCCAGAGGAGGGAGAGCGGAGGAGGGATTGCGGCGTGGCCGTCCCCAGGGGTGTTTCCTCACTCTCTCTCTCTCTCTCCCTCTCCCTCTCTCTCTGGCAAATGCACGCATCCACTGGCAAATTGAAAAATAGAAAAGGAGGAAACAGGAAGGACCTGGGAAGAACCAGCCTCTGCTTTCCTGTCCGTGTTTAGGGTAAGAGTGGGAGAGAGGGCCCGGACACCGGCTCGGCGAGGCCCACGTGCTGTGACGCCGTCATAAACTGAGCCCGGAGAGGAGTCAGGGACCAGGGCACGGGCCCCGGCACGAGTGCCCTCACACGCGAACGGGCTGTCACCCTCGGCCTCTGCCGGCGTTGGGTGGAGACTTAGCCCAGGCGCGGTGTTACTGGTGGGGCCTTCGGGCAGTGAGGAGGCGTGGGGTGCGAGGAGGGAGTGAGACGGACAGACACGCCCTGTGCTCCAGCTCCTGCCGCCACCACACCAGGCCGGCCACCAGCAGAGGACCCTCCCCGGAGGCAGCCTCTTTACCTTGTAGGGCCGAATCAGGAGCCCAGCAGCCTGTCATTTTATGAATGACCAGACACAGGTATTTCCTGTTCGCGGCAGCAGAGCAGGCTGGAGTGTGGGGTGGGGACAGGAGCTGGCAGGTGGGAGCCCGAGCCCCAGCCCGAACTCTGCCACAGCTGGCGGCGAGGCAGGCTGCCCGGTCCATTCTCTCCGGCGTCTGCTTTTCTCTAAGTCAAAGCACCGGTAGGCTGCCTCCTCTGTCCCTCTCCTTGCAGGACTCTCTTGGCATGGTGTCCCCAGCTGCCTTCACGGCTGCTGTAAGAGATCACCCTCCATGCCCACACAGACGGCCACGCCGTGGTCAGCTCCCCCTGAGCGTGGAGGTCCTCTGCAAGGCCTTCCTGGCCCTGCGACACGGGCGCCATGTTAGCCACTGCACAGGCCGGCAGGGCGACTCGCAGCTCCTTTCCCGCCCGAGGAGCTGCGGGGGCGGAGCAGCACTGACTTCTGGTCCTGACAGTTAGACCTGCAGTTTCCTTACAGTTCTCAGTGCGTTCCTTCACTGCGTGTCCACACGCGAGTGCACACACAGAAACCGTGTGTGCTCACGCATCTCTAGATGTATTCGTTACTACGGGACCCACTTTTCTGGAGACCGTGTGGAGATGGAATTGCAGAAGTACGTGAGGACAGCCCTCGTTCCCCGTCCTGCGCCCTGACGCTAGCTCGTGCTGCAGAGCTGCGACCAGCCCATGGAGTCCGGCACATCGCTTAGACCTCCGAACACGTGCCATCTGTGTCTGGGTGAGGCGAGAGTCCCTTCAGGGGCCAGCCACCTCAGGGCCACCTGTGTCCAGGCGAGAGCCGGTCTGTGAAGCGAGGCCCTCGGGGCTGGCTCACTGTGCCGCCATGCCCCTCGCTGGCTGTCCCGCAGCAGACACAGGCACTCCTGTGCTGGGCTGCGAGCAGGGCCGGAGAGGGGTGGACGCTGTCCTCCGACCACGTGGCTATTCTTGCTGACTCTGAGGACCCCTTCCAGAGCCAGGAGTGAGCAGCTGTGGCCCCGCTGACCGCAGACGGCGTGGGCACGTCCCGACGGGAGGCCTGTGGGGAGCAGCGTGCTGCATTAGGGAGCGGTGGGCAGGAGCGGTGGGGTGGGGAGTGGCCTCCTGAGTGGACGTGCCCAGCGGCAGCAGGACAAAGCTCGGAAGGGTCAAACTGGACGGGCGAGGCTGTGTGGGCCTCAGCCATGCATGCCTGGGAGTGAGGGGACACCAACGGCTGGGACCTCGGGTCTGCTGGGACGTGGGAAGGAAGCCCTGGGGCCCTCCTGTATGGCTCTGATGTCATGAAGACAGTTCCCCACGGAGTGTAAGGCCCTTCAGGAGGACATTCCGGTGGGAGCTGAAGAGAACCAGGGTGACGCAGAGGCCAGTGTCAGAGCAAGTGAAACTTCTAGTGGAAGCAGCTACAGGACACGCGGTCCGGGCCACCTCCCAGAGTCCCTCCACTATGACAGTGTCCAGATGACTCTCACAACAGAACGTCCTACTGATGACGCTGCTGCGAGTGCTGGTGCCCATGGCAGTGCTGACGCTGCACCCGTATGCCCTCACTGGCCCTGCAACCACGCGGGACCCCCCATGCTCAGGGGCTCCTGCAGTCCCGGGACTGCCCCCACACAGTGACCAGGGCCAACAGCCCGCCTGCAGTAATGCTGTCACTGAGGCTGGGGGCGGGGGGTGCTCACGCCACGCAGCAGCAATGCGGAGGGGACGGCGGAGCTGATGCCGACGCTAAGGCCGACACTGGACCTAATGCTGGGTGATGCTAACAGCAACGCCAGCACCCAACCCGTGTGAGCGTGCACTGACCTCGCGCCGTGCTAGCCGCCACGCCAAGGGCGCTGACGGGGCAGTCACACCTGTGCTAACGGCACTAAAGCCAATGCTGATGCTCACAGTGACAGCGACGCTGACACCACGCCAGTGTGAGCGCCGGCGCCGATCCCCACGCCATGCTAACAGCGAGGCGAAGAAGAACAGCTTGGCTGGTGTGGGGGTGCCAGTCCCAGCCACACGTGCGCCCAGGCTCTCCTCGCCACTCCCTCCCGGGCGGCATACTGCACGGGGACAGGGCAGGGCGTCCGTCTCCCGCCAGCTGTGTCTCTCCGCTCCTCCGGGACATGTGTTTTCCACCTGGCCCTCAGGGGTAGGAAGGTCGGAGCCCACTCCCAGCACTTCCTCATCTCATAAAAGCCAGTGGTCACTGTGGGGGAGACACGCCCCGGCGCCTCACAGAAGCATCCGGGCTCCTGCCTCCACGTCTGCTGGTCGAGAGGACAGACTCCAGCCAGGCAGGACACTCCTTCTGAAGAGCCAAGTGGCACTGCTGCACAGAAGCTGACGTGTAATGAGGGCCGCCCGTATTTCCAACGCCATGGGCAGAAGGATACGTTGCACGAGGGAACGAGAAATGGAAGTCGGTGTAGCACAGGAAGATCATCCTAATGGCCTTTCACTTTAATAGACTCTCATTTCTTAAAAAAAGAAAGTTCATTTATTTCCTCCATGAGAGAGAGAGGGAGGCACACCTGCCACCCGGGTGCTCACACAGCGGTGAGCCTGCTGGATCACTGCACGCATCCACACAGGGTGTGCAGGGCGCCCTCGGGGCACGGCCCGGCCCTCCCACTGGACTCAGCGCTGGACCTCTCTCCTCCTGTTTCTGCTAGCATGGGTTTCTGCGCACCGCCCAGCGGGCGCCTCGGGCTGGGGCTCACGGACTCGAGGCTGAGAGCCGTTTCAGGCAGGACACAGAGGATCGGGCCACCTCTTGCCACTCTTGGAAATATCATCACCTTGACAACCGCACAGAGGGGATGGCCTAGAATTCAGCTGCCCATGCCTGGAAGTGCCTCCTTGCTCGCCTTCCACGGAGGGAGTCCAGCTCTCCAGCACTGGGGATTCACTCCCAGCATGAACGTCTGAGTCCCTGAGACGTATTTCCTCGACATGGTGCTGCACGAGACCTTTGCCCGCATGGATGTTGGAGGGCAGTGGGCCCTGGGCCCTGCCGCTGCGGAGTTTCCAGAGGGTAGGGTGGAGGTGGGCCCTGACCACGAGGGGGAGGACGTGGAATGACGGCGCCAATTCCTACCATCCTGCCTATTCTCTATCTGTTAAAAAGCAGGGAACTTCGAGGAGTCCTGACAGCACCTCTCCTTCGGGGAACTCTGTGCTGTCTGGACCGCGGGCAGACGCTGGGCACAGGCAGCTGGCAGGTGCTAAAGTGAAGAGGGGAGAAGGGAGACTGTGTCCACTCCAAGTGTGCAGGGTGAAAAAGCAAAGCCAAGCGGAACTCTCGGATGGCGAGGGCCGTCCTGTGTCTAGTGAAGCCCACACGCCCTCTCCAGGGCCTGAGGACAGAGGGAGACAGCTGTGCAGAGCCCTGGCCCACTCCCGCGAGGCAGCTGGGCGTGGCCCCAGCACAGCACACTGCTGAGCTCCCCACAGCAGAGAATCTGGCAGCAGGTCAGCGGGAAATCCTTCAGGGTGTGGCCCCGGCTCCGCGTTCAGCTGACGAGCCTTCAGTGCGGACGCCCAGGGGACCAGTCTGCAGAGCTGCTGCATCGGGCAGCGTTGACACCTGGGCATGCGCAGACTTCCAGGAGGTGCCAGTCCCCAAGCCAGCCTCGGCAGGTGTTGGAGGGCCTGGGTGTCCGCAGAGGTAGGACACTCAGCTTTCTGTCTCCTGGGCTGGGAGCCGTGTCCACATCCCCACAGCAGCAGAAAGCTGGCTTGATCTCCAATGTCCTGACTGTCCCGACCTTCACAGTTGCACCACCGGTCCCAGGTGAGGACGAAGGGAGAGAGGTGACCAGGGCTGTGCCCCTTCACCAGCTCTGCCCCTTGGAGGTGACGGGAGACCCGTGGAGACTGTGGCTCCAACAGCTGCGAGAGTGAGGAGCAGGGATGCGCAGGTGCAGCTGGTGAGGACGAAGTGGTTGGTCTGCTCCCCAGGCCCTGGGCACCCACCCTCCGCGCAGCTCTGCCTGTGCTTGGCTGCCTTGCCCAGACCGAGCAGGAGTCTCGCGCTGGGAGAGCCGCGTTTGTACCCAGGGCTTTCCTGACTCCGGGCGTGAGTTGCAACGGTATGTAGTCCTGTCATTGGCACCCGGACACAGTAACCAAGAGACCCCATTGCATTGCTGTAACACTGGAGCCTCCAGAGAAGCCCATGCCTCTGTGTGCTGGCATTTGCAGCGTATGGTAGCTGTGATGTGTGTACGTGGTGCATGTATGGTGTGTTGTGTGTCATGTGTAGTCTGGGGGTGGTGTGTGTTGTCTGTGTGTGTGTGTTTGTGTGTGTGTGTGTTGTTTATGTGCTATGGCTATGTGATGTGTGCATGCATGCTGTGCGTGTGTATACTGTGTATTGTGTGGCATGTGGTGTGTGTAGTATGTGTGGCATGTGCATAGTGTGTGTGTGCTGTGTGTATTATAAATGTATGCAGTATGTGTGTGCATGGTGTGCACTTTGTGTGTGTTGATGTGTGGTGTGTGTGTGTGTGGTGTGTGCATAGTATGCTCTCTGTGGCATATGCGTGGGCGTGGTGGGTGTGTGCTGTGTGACAAGCACTGTGTGTGGCAAGCATGAGTGGTACCTGCTGTGTGTTATGGTAGTGTGTGCACAGTGTGTATGCTATCTGGCTGTGTATGGGGTGTGCACGTGCAGCTGGTGTGTGCAGTACACCTGCCGTGGCGGCAGCAGCAGGTGCCAGGGCCTGTCCGCGGGCTGTCCTGTGGAGCCGGCCTGGTGGACACAGTCCCTCCGCCCGGGAAGGGGTCGGGTTGAACCCCAGGACCCCACCAAACACTGCAGACAGAGGACAGAGAGCCCTCGACCGCCTCCTCCGCGTTGATTCTGCACTGCACAGGTTTGATACCCATGTTCCCCCAACTTTCTGCAGCAGGAAAAGCACCGCTCACTTTCCTGAGGTGGGAGAGTTCATCTTAGGTGATGAACGCCGTTCGCGAGCCGGGAGAGCAGCAGCGCACAGGCGAGGCGCGGTTTCCTCAGTCATGGTGTAGACCACAGCTTCTCCGGATTGGCTGTTGCCATAGCAACTGGAGCTTCTGCCTTTGTAAGGGGACTTGTGACACTATTCCTCAAGGTAAAGGAAACATCCAGAATCCTAGGAAAGATGCCTACTGACACCCTGAGCACACCGCCCCTGTACCCTGCACCCCCCCAAAGAAAATTCAGCGTAGACTCACTTTTAAAGGGCCCATTTCATTTTCTTAAAGATGAAAATGTTAACAGCCTCCACTTTGCTGGCGGCCCTCAGGACTAAATATAACCAGTGTTCTGTAAGGTCTTGGAAAATCAAATTAACGTGAAGATCATGGAGGCGCAGAGCACCCGTATCTGCCTGGTACATCGAGGTCACTGCAGGAGCTCAGCCCCCGCCCAGCCCCGCTCTGCCGATCTGAGGGGCCCCCTCTGTTTCCTCTGGTCGTGACACGAACCTAGCTTCACCTGGGGACGTGAGTTCTGCCATCCAGACACACTCTGGGCTCTCTGCATTCAAAGGAATTCTATTTGAGAGCACCGCGCTGACCCGATTGGTGTCTGGAGACTCATTTCCCAGTGCGTTTGCATTCGAGTTGCTGAGCACAGCTGAGGGGCCTGGGAGTGCCGCCGCCGCCTGCGCCCCTCTGCCCTGCCTTGGAGCGTGCCGGAGGGCGCCGCGCTTCTCTATCAGCAGTGAGCGCATTCTCCGAATTCAGCTTAGAGGACACGGAACAGGTTAATAGTGAAGGCTGCAAAGAATGAGGAGCAGGACACGCCTGCAGGGCCTGGGGAACGCCATGGAAAGCGCCCAGAGAACCCAGAGGCTGACTCCCAGCTCCAGAGCATCTGACTGGGGGAGGGTGGGCCTGTAGCACGTGACTCCCGAGGGCAGCCGTGAAGGCATGAATCGAGTCCCCAGCAAGCCCAGCTTAAAGAACATCAGAGTGAAGTACAGCTCCTCACACCCTCACGGGCTGCACGCCTTGAGGGGAGCTCTGCAGCAGCCCCACCACAGCACGGGGCACAGCAGCCCTCCTCACCTCAGAGACGGAGACACCCAGACGCAAGTAGGGAAGACCACACCACCTGGAGGACGTCGGTCTCCAGAGGCCAGTCTTGGAGGCAGGCACACCAGGGTACCTCTGAGAGGGCCTGAGACTCCGCGCAGGTGCACGGGCCCTGTGTGGTCCCTGCCCTCCAGTGTGGAGGCCCGTGAACAGAACTTGCGATCACTCCCAAGATCAAGTCCTGCCTACAGCAAAGACGAAGGGATTTAGGGTCTCCATGCGTTGGCTTTGAGCTAATTCAAAGGGAGATTTCTCTGGCAGATTGTGTCTAGCCTAACAAGGCAAGTGAGGTCTTCCTGGAAAGGGGGGATGAGAAGTTGGGGGTTTTCCTACGGGCCTTCGAGAAGCAAACTGCCCCGAGTCCTACACTAGGGAGTGTATTCTGCCGACATGAGTGTGAACTTGTAAAAGACCCAGCCCCAGTGGCCCTGGTGAGATCTTGAAAGGGGAACTTGCCTACCTGGGCCCAGTCTACTGACCTCTGGAGATGACATCACTAAGTGTGTGTTTTCAGCTGCTGCATTTGTGGTAGTTTGTGCCAAGCTAAGCCACCGGGCCCGTCTGACATCCAAGTCAATGCTATTATGACTGAGGAGATCCTGCCCCCTAAAAGCAGAACTTTCAACAAATCGGGGTACTCCTGTGGTGAAACTATCTGCATTGCCACTGATGTGCTTTGTCATTGAAAATAGTTTTGCAAGGTTAAGGAACAATCTATTGGACTTCGGTAGGAAGAAGTCATCATGAGTAGGATGAGATCAGCTCTGAGTCCTACTTAATTCGGATTTCATGACACTTCTGATAAGTGTCATAACAATGACACTCATTCATTTGAACAACTTGAAATAAATACATGGTTTTGACTAATCCTATAAAGTTCTCATACCAGAAGTCATTCTAAAACATGGAAGCCAACTAAACAAAAACTCAGAAATATGTAAATAAATACTCTTGATTGCTTACCTTAGTCAGCTTTGCTGAATAACAAACAACTCCAATCTCAGTGGCTTATCACAGCCAGCATTTATTTTCTGCTTGTGTTATGTGTTGACTACTGTGATTTTTAAAAATCCTTTTTTCATTTGGGGATCAAACGTGAAGAAATATTCCCCAGGGAATGTGTGATTCTTATGACACAGGGGGAATAAGACAAGCAAACCCTGCTCACACCGACCCACCTTCTGTTGGCTCAGTGGGTGGAAAAAGTCTCTGCAGTTCTCATGGGAAGAGAGAATCCTCCAGTAAGAGGTAGAGAGCTGTTGCCTGGGAACCACACTGCTGAAACGTGTTGACAGAATTCCACATGTTGTTCACTTGATGATAGCATTTTTAATTTAATGACAAATTTTTTGGGGGAGGGACAGGTTTTGTTTTTGTTTTTGTTTTTGTTTTTGTTTTTGCTATAGGGTGCGTGTGCTCACCAGAAAGACAGAGAGAGACAGAGAGACAGAAAGCGAGAAATCACCCCCCAGGGGGGATGGCCACACCGCAATCCCTTCTCTTCCATTCTCCTCTTGGGATCTTGGGCATGCACACACACGTGCCCAGCATGAGTTTAAGCCACCGAGTCCAGGACTCAAACCACGGTCGACTACGTGGGAATCCAGTGACATAGCCATTACGCCAACTTCTGGTCTCGAATGACAAATATTTGTAAACTATCTTTCTGTATTATCTGCTCACAGTCACTGCCATGACTGGATTGCTGTAAGGTTAATTTAGAATGTTAGATCTCTACTTCTGCTTTCAATTTATCCTTTTACATTCTCCAAATCTTGGAAATATCCAGGAATTTCTTATCCCTTTATCATAGCCAAAATGCTTATTTGAAGGTTTGAAGGACAAAGACTCTATAATAGAACCTCATTTATTTAGAAGACCATTGCCCAGAAGTCTCAACTCTATAAGGTCTCTGGGAATTCCAAGGCAAGTGAAGACAGCTTCTAAGCAAGCAAAGCTGGGGCAAAAATGTCAAGGTCTAAGTTTATATGCTGAGCTCAGAAGAGATTTCCAGAAGCCTTTATCTAGATCCTAAAGAACTTCATAATGCACCGGCCCCATAGCCTAGTGGTTGAAGGAGCCAGATTCCAGACAGTCAGCCACAGTTCAAATCCTAACACCAGTATCTTGAAAAATACACTGGGCACGTGCGTGTGTGCATGTGTGTACATGTGTGCATGTGAGTGTGCATGTGTGTATGTGTGTATGCATGCATGTGTGTGTGTGTGCATGTGTGTGCATGTGCTCAGTATCCTGACAGGACGGAAAAACGGAGGGGAAGGAGTTGTGACTTGACTATGCTCCATTGGGCAGTGTTCTCTCTCTGTCTCTTTCTCTCTGTCTCTCTCGTGAGCGTAGATGGCTCTGGCAATTAGAAGGAAGAACCTTACAACAAACTTTGTTGTCTGTTTTCTACGTGACAACCAGATGACCGTGCGTTAGAAAAGAATAAGGTGGGTAACGGGGTGCAGGTGGGAGAGTGCTGCTGCATAATACCAGGACCACACGGGGGCTGGGTTCAGGTCTCAGGCTCACCTGAACACACTAGGCATGCCCACATGTGCTTGGGACCCTGGATGGCTGGGAGGCTGAGCGGACTACAGCGTGTAAGACCCTGTTGAGGGTCTTCATTTATGAATTAATTACAAGGAAAGCAAGGTCACTAGAAGCAGGACATAAAACAGACTATCTACTAAACACTTAACAGTAGGAGAAGAAAAAGAAAAAACATAAAAAGTAGGTTTAAGAACGCAAAAATTTACGTGGTCTAGATTATTTAGTATGCAACAGCCCTCGAGTGGCCGTAGACGCTAAAGTTTTTACTGTATCTCAACAAACATTTACTGAGTACTTAGTCCATGCCAGCCTTTAAGGAAGGTCTTCCTTAGAAAGGAAGAACTCACCCTCTGCGCTTTGACAGACCGAGTCCAAGGAGAAAGACCAGTCACAGGTTCTGCATGGTAAGTGCAAACCTTATGGCTCTATTTCTCGAGGAGTTGGACAAATATTGGTCTTATCCATAGAATTTCAAGGTAGAAGGGACCAGCAGTTAGCATAATGGCTGGACTCCCATGTAGTCGACCGCAGTTTGAGTCCCAGACCCGGTGGCTTAGACTCACACCGGGCACGTGTGCATGCGTGCCCAAGATCCCAAGAGGAGACTGGAGGAGAAGGGATTGCGGCGTGGCCAACCCCCCAGGGGGTGATTTCTCGCTTTCTGTCTCTCTGCCTCTCTCTGTCTTTCTGGTGAGTGCACATGCCTTTTAGCAAAAACCTCTCCCCCAAAAAAGGGGAAACAAAAAGAAGAAAACAACTAAACCAAACCAAAACAAAACAAAAAAACAGAAGCATTCAGGCTGTAAGGTCTGAGACCCTGAAAAGGATAAAACGTGCACGTTGTGAAAGCGGGGCCTGTGAGGAGAAAAGACCATCCTCACACAGACAGTAGAGAAGGTGCTGGGGTGCCCCCCGCAGTGCTTCAGGCACGCAGCCAGGAGCCGCGTCCGGACCGGGAAGGAAAGGGTTGATGGAGCAGGGCTTCTCACCAAAGCCGCAGGGCTTTAACTTCCTTCTATAAGGAAGAGAGTTATTGGGATCCATAGAGGTTTTCAGCAGGGGTAATCAAATGATATCAAATTGATGTTTTTAAAAGATAGTTCTATAATCAGAGTAATGGATAAACAAGAGTGAGGCAAGTTAGACGCTACTAACATAGCCCGGGCCTGGGAGTGGAGACATGGCCATGGCGTGGAGAGAGAAAGACCCCAGAGGTACCGCATGGGCAGGATCAGCACGCTCCTGTGAGAGGCCGGAGTGAAGGAGAAACGAAATCTCGCCAAGAGTTCCTATAGGAACGGGTAAAGAGATGTCTTGAAGCATTGTAGAGACAGAGAATCCAGAATTTTGGGAAAGACGAAGAGTTCAGATTTGTTAATACTTTGAGATGCTTGTGGACATTAGCATTGGTGTTTCCCATAAAAAAGAACATTCAGGTTTGGAATTCAAGAGAGTTACTACTTTTAAAAATGATTCAAGATGATCATTTTTAAATTGCATTTTTCATCTTTTGCAAGTGAGCTGCTTGAGTTCCTAATATATTTCGGTTATCTATCTCTTCTCTGAAGCATAATTTACAAATATTCTATCCCATTCTGTGTGTTGTTTCTTCACTTTTTATTTATTTATTAGTTATTTTGCCATGTAGAAGCTTTTTAGTTTGCTCTAATTGCACTTGTCTATTTTGGGGATTATTGCCTGTGTTTAGAGGTCTTATTTTAAAAATCCTTGCCTACTCCAATGTCTTCAAGGGTTTCTTCTGTGTTTTTCAACAGTAGTTTTATAGTTTGAGGCTTTACATTTAAATCTTTGATCCCTTTTGAGTTGATTTTTGTTAATGGTGAGAGGTGGGGATTCAGTTTCACTTTTATGCAGGTAGATACTCAACTCTTCCAGCATCATTTGTTGAGATAAATTATGGCACCCAGACACTATGGAATACCATTCAGCCATAAGGAAAAGGAGACCCTGTCATTTGACTCAAAGTAGATGAACATAGAAATTTAATGCTAAGTGAAGTAAGACAAACCATATATCCCCACTCTGTGTGTGTGTGTGTGTGTGTGTGTGTGTGTGTGTGTCCACTCAATGTATACTGAATGTCTACACTCCATGGCAGAAGTAGAAAGATCCAAAGATATAAAAGTCTAGAGAGTAAGTGTAGACACCAGAGACCGTAAGGGTAAGAAACAGATGGTAGAGAGAAAGTGGGAGGGGCAAAGGGAAGAAACATTTATCAGAAGAATGTCAAGTTCGCTATTGAAAATAATGTTCTTGGTAATATTCTCGATTTGATTGCCATGTACTACGTGCATACTTTGAGAAGCCACATTGCGCAGTATAGAGATGTACAATGATGGAACACAAAGCAATCATAAACAGAAATCAGCAGCACATGGATATTTGAATAGATCAGATCATCTGCGGGTAGCAGGGGACTTAGAGGAAATGATGACATGACTGACGTGGTTGGGGGTCTGAGGAAGGCCCACACCCCACCCATACTATGCACACCTCCCTGCTGTCGCAGAGTGCAGTCCTCGTGGTCTTTGGAACACTACAGAGGGTCTTTGGCACCATTTCTGTGTCACTGGTAAGTGTCCATTCTTTGTTATACTTGACTTTCCCACGCTTTGGACTTTGAGGGACTCTGGTCTAGTGCCAGTCCATGGCAGTTTATGTTCAGAGAGAGGGCAGGACATATCAGACGTGCCCAGGAACAGCTCAATAGCACCTTTTTGCACAAGCAGCCCAGAGAAGGGTGCCTCCGCCTGAAGTAGCTCACTTCAGAGCAGGGAGGACTCTAGGCTAGGGAGGGTGACGGAGAGATTGTGAACGCAGCAGGAAAAAACTGAGGTCCGAAGTCAGAAACCTGATCTACTTAAGTCACTAAGGTGTGCCGAGTGTGAGGCACTCAGCCAGGGAGCACAGAAGTACCAGACGTAGGCTCTGCCTTGGAAACGCGGGAGCGCATGCGAGACGGAACAACAACGTGGTGGGTGCCCCTGGAACGGCAGCAGTGGGGTCAGGGATCCTGGCTGAGCGTGCAGAGCACGACCGGGAGTCTGTCAGCGAGAGGCACCTACAACAGTAAGGTGAAGAAGGAAGCCACACTACCGCCCGGTACGGCCTGTGCTCATCGGACTGGGAAGCGCATCTGTGGCCGCTGTGGCTTCCAGACTGCGCTGGCCCGGGAGGAAGCACGGGGTTGTTTGCCGACGCTGCCCTCCCAGTGCCGGGCTCGCAGGAGAGGGGCCTAGCGTGCGTGTGCTGCCGTGTTTGCCTCTGCTCGTTCCCGTCGGCTCTGCGTGCGCTCGCCGGCACGAGACTGCTGTTCACGCAGAGCGACGAGCCTGTCTATAGCAGGGCCAGATTAGAACGAGGGCTTCCTCTGCGATTTCCATCAGAGTTGTGCTATCTGAGAGCCGAAATGATGGCGCTCCAGAACGAGAAGCTGACAGTGCGAAGGTTCTGGCCAGGGCTCAGCTTCACTCTCCCATCTGTTTTGGTAAGAGTCCCAGGAGGAGTGGGGGTTCTTGCGGGGCTCAGGTACCGAGATGACAGTCATTCTGAGAGCAGAGAGAGGCAGGACCTGCCCCAGTGCCTGCCTGCCCCAGTGCCGTGCCACCCGGTGAGTGCTGAAACGTGACCGCCCTCGGCTGCGGGTGAGAAACAGCTGCCCTACTCGCGTTGCTACCTCACGGTGAGGGTCGACTCAGGTGCTGGCCACAGAGCACGATGGGCCTCACAAGCACACGAAGGCACCATTCTGCAAGGCTGTGCCTCCCTGCCCCAGCCTCTGACCCAAAGGTGGCTGCGCGTCCTGGAGGCAGGCTCAGGGTGCCCGTGGGCTCTGCTCACGCCAAGGCCTGAGGTGCAGACCCAGGATCCTCCTGGGCAGGCTGTGCTAGCTCGTGGCCATGGGCATCCGAGTCGCAGAGGACAGTCTGCTCCTGGCCCAGCGCCCCTGCCCAGTGCTTTGGAGCTACCGAGTGTGCTGCCCAGGCTGGTGCAGGGCAGCACGCCCAGTGGAAAGCCAGGGCAGGCTGGGGAATTGAAATGAGCACCAAGGAGCTGTCCACTCCCACTGGTGCCAGGGCCCTGGCAGTCACTTCTGGCCCTCAGTTTCCCTATCTGGGTACCGAGGTGAGCCCATTAGCCTCTGCGGTCTCTTCTGAGCACGGGAAGAACTCTGGAGAAGTCTCCGGCACCCGCAGGACTGGGGAGCGGCCAGGAGGCCCCTGTGGGCCTGGGGCAGTGGTCTCCGAGAGCACGCAGCGGTGGTATAACTCCTGCCTTAGTGCCTGCATCGGAACGACTTACAACAGTTGTGCACCTCGAGTGCGGGACGGCAACCACAGCAGGCGCGTCTCACTTCCTCACAGCAAAGCAAAACCTAGAGGTGCCCTAGAAAACAATTCTGCAGCCGGAAACGTCCAGTCTGTTGGCGCCTGAGGCCGTGGCCAGTGAGACCACGTGGTGCAGAGGTACTTGGACAGCCCCGACGCTTCGGAGCCGAATGCAGAGAAAGCCTCTAAGTCAGTAAGAACAATTCCGGCTGCTGATTACGGAGTGGCTGCCGTAACAGTGGGGCCTGATGACCCTGGAGACGGGAGGTGGTCTACACAGCAGCTCTGCAGCTCTCTGGGGCCCACGCCTGTCCTGTGACAGCGGCTCCCACAAAGGCTTCCTAAGTGAGGAGGAGCGAGCACCGAAAGTTTGCTCCAGAAGAGACACTCACTCCTGTCAGGAAGAGCATGTGTCCCCGTGTCCTCTTAGATCCACACGGGCCCCCACTCCAGGAGGGCTCCAGAGGACGGGTGCCGTGAGCACCACGGACAAGTGGGTCTCAACCGTCGGCCACTGGGCAGTGTCTAGGGACTTTCTGGTGGGCACGAAGGAGGGAGGCTGCTGGCACCCAGAGGGTAGAGTCCAGGGATGCTGCTACACACCACATACCATGCAGAGCAGTCCCACAGCAAAGGGTGCTCAGTCCTGAGGGCCGTGGGCCGAGCCCGAGAAGCCCTCACTTAGACTGTCCACCTCGGCCTCTTCGCGGGGACCAGGGCCAGAAGACTCGGCCTTGTTACCGGGGGCATCGGGAGGGCGCACCTGCCTCATAACTTCTCAGAGCAGGTTCAAGCGTATGGCATACAGTAGCCAAGACGTGGAAACTTGGAAGCACAGGTATCTACGAGGAGAGCCAAGCAACTTGCAAGAGGAAGCAAGATCCCTTGACGCAGCAGATTCCGGCGGAGGATTCTAATGGAAGCGTTGGAACAGACATCAGAGCCTTTACTGAGAGAAGGTCTTGGAAAGGAAAGGTGGGGTGGGTGAGAGCTCACAGGAATCGTGTAACAGTAGATAAAATATTCGCAAGGTGCACGCTCCTCGGGAAAGGTCCCGTCCTCAGTGCTTTACAAATATTAACTCGGTCACACACACCCATGAGGAGCTCTCTTAGAATTCCCCATTTAAAGTGGAGGAAACCGTCTCAGGGAGCGCAAGTGCATTGACCAGGGTCCTCAGCCCAGAACCGATGAGGCTGGAGTTCGGACTAGCCAATCCCGCTGCCGCGAGCCTCCGAGGCAGATTCTGGCCGTCGGTGTCCGTCCTCCTGAGCACGATGCGGCCCTCATCTTGCAGAGGAGGTTTGCCCAGTGATCGTGACATGTGGACACAGCGGTTTCGGCTGCAGCGTCTGCTCCAGGTGGCGGCTGTGACCCCACCCCACCGGGGGTGCCTGGACGCTGTGGTCTGAATGCCTGTCCCCAAATTCACATGTTGAAACCAGCGTGATGGTACTGGGGGGAGGACCTTGGGGGTAATTAAGTCTTGAGGGTAAGATTAGTGCCCTTATAAACAAAGCAGCCCAAGCACACACTCGTATTTCCTGTCTCCTCCCCTCCCCCTCCTATGCGAGGACACGGCGAGACGGTGGGCGTCTCCAAGCCAGAAAGAGGCGCTCCAAGAATTCAATCAGCCCGCGTCCTGACCTTGGACTCTCAGTCCCCAGAAGTGTAAGGAAAACATCGCTGCTGTGTACGAGGCACCTGGTCTGAGGGCGTCTGACTTGGAAGCCTGCGTGGACTAAGACACCCGATGACCCTTTGGCAGTGGAAGACCTGCCCTTGACAACTGGCCCAGCAGCTGGGCTCCTGCGGCTCAGTTAAGGTCTTGCTGTGTCTCCAAGCTCAGCACCTCCCGCCACCTGATCCTGTGGCCTCCTCTTCCCCGAGGTGTGGCTGCAGGTCCCTCCTCACACGCGCCCTGACTGCAGCCGCTCACGGGGGGCTTTCTGGAGAGCCCACTCCTCAATAAACAATACCTCTGCCCATCTCTTACACAGTTGCCAGGAAATGTTCGACGTTCTGCAAGAAAACATGTCTCCAGCCTAGCTCATCAGCCTCCCTAACACGCATCTATCGCAGCTATAAATATTTATTGTTGATTTTGACTTGTAGAAAAGCGTATTTTACCTTCATTATGGGACACTCAGATCAAGAATGCTTTTTTGATCACCCTTGAGTTCTCTTTAATAATTAATTTTGGAGTGATCGTCAACAAATTTATGTAAAATGCTCCTTGAGCTTGTTTGTCTCCGGTCTCGAGGTGGTGAATGACTTTGCTCTCCTCTTTACAAGCTCATTTTGGTGTCTCTAGTCGTGCCGCATTTCTGGCATTTTTTTCCTAGTGTTGGCATAAATCAAACTACTCAAAAATGCAAAATATAAGCCAAAAACTTCTTTTGAAACGAAAATGCTTATAAAAAATGTTCCTGGTACGTAGTGTTTCTGTTGTGTTTGGCTTTGTTGTTTAAAATAAGCAGTTTTCTAACAGTCAGAGGTACTTGCCGGTGGGTAGACGCCTCTCGTCTCCGGAGATGGATAACTGAGGCAGACAAGCAGGCGTCCGGCTCTCCTCGGTGGGGTTTGGCGAACAGGTATTTGCTCCAGGTGGCTGCTGAGGTCCATTTTAGCCCTTCCGGGGTTGTGTTTTGCTTCTTTATTGTGGCTTGCAGCACGACATTGGTGGCTGGAGCTGGGCACATTTCACCTTTCGTGGCCAACCTGAGCATGGCAGCCAGTCCTTAGGAACACCGAGCAGAGGGCACCACGCAGCCGCACACCGCCCGTGCCGCGATGTGCGCTTTTCTTGGAGAAAGGAACAAGTACGGGGCCCATCACTTTCAGTTCTACTACTTTGTTATTATTACTTTTCTTTCATTTTCTTATTTTTAAAAAATCAATCACTGGATGCATACAAAATGAGTTTTCCCAGCACGAATGCACTGCACATTGGTCCAGGCAAAGATCCCGGCACAGTACACCCTTCCAGAGGTCTTCCGTCCTTTCCTTTTCCCGTTTTCCTGCCGAATAGGAAGGAGAGTAAGGGCCCGAACATGGCAACGCTGTCCAGCGGAAGGAGCCTGGACCCCGGCTGTTTTACGGAGCAGACGCTCCGCCTCCTCCTTCTCAGTACCCACCCTCTTCTCCCCACGGCCATGTCTGAACGGTGAGTGAGAAGGAAACACTCCTGAGGGGCTTGCTGCTAAAAGCTGCCCGGCCCCGTAACAAGGGGCCGCGAGCTGAGCGGCCGACGGCGGCAGAGAGACCTGGCCGTGCAGTGCAGGGGCCACAGCTGAATCAAGGGGGCAGCGGGGCCGTGCTCCACCCGAAAGGGGAGTCATCCTTGCGCTGCCCCTCGCTGCTGGTGGTGGCCAGGAATCCTCGGCGCTCTTTGACTCCTCGAGCCATCACTCCAGCTGAGTCCCCGTGCCAGTGCGACACTCCTGTGTGCCTGTGTCAGGTTCTCCTCCTCCGTGGGGGCACCGTCCTGCTGGACTGAGGCTCAGCCTGCTCCAGCGTGCCCTCGCCTTTACTGATCACGTCTGTACTGACCCTATTTCCAAACAAGGTCGAGCCTACGGCGTGGGTCAACGCCTCCACACATCTCTTCAGGACACACAGTTCAACCGTAGTGGCCTGGCCCCCCAGCTCCCGCCTGCGGGCCCCGTTATCTGAGATGGCGCCACCACACGCTGCTGCACGCGCCCGCGGGCCCAGCTGAGCCAGCTCATGGCCGTCCTCTCTGCCCTGAATATAGCTTCGTAGTATCACTAGGGAGCCCTTAGACAGCAAGAAAACAGCCTAAACTGGAAACTGACGGTGTAATTGTGAGTGACATGAAATAGAGAAGACCTCCTGCTCATTACTCCGACTGTGCCCACCCTTCTCCCTGACCCTACAGAGCGCCGCGCCTCCCCCGCTCTCTGCAGCGAAGACGGTACTGCCTCCCCAGCTCATCGTGGTGGCTCAACCGCTCAGCATGCAAAGCACTTAGAAAAATGCCCGTGGAATAATAAACACTTAATAATTTTTAGATATTTATTGAGGGCTAACATGGACATGGTAGAAGAAAAATAAAAATAAGAATAGGTCTTCATATAACATTGCTAGGAAAATGATAAACAAGCTCTCATTAGACTAGAAATTCAACATTTTTGAAGAAGATAGGGTTGGAGTAACGATTTGTAACCCAACAAAGGAGGATAGTGGGTGGATTGTCCCCGTGGCCCTCCTCTATAAAAACTCCAGCTCAGGAAAAGCTGGAGAGTTCACATGAGGCCAGGGGTTGATTTAAAGATCGCCTTCATTCGTTATTGCATTGCTAAAAAAAATACCTGAGACTGGGTGCTTTGCACACACCAAAATTGGAGATTTATGAAATGAATGATTCTGGTGGCTGCAAAGTGCAAAGGTACCACAAAATGGCGGCAGGCAGGCCGTGATTAGAGAGGAGCAGGTCTACGACCTTCTGCCTCTCGTCCTAGTCCCGCTCCCCTGCTCCCCTGCTCCCAGTGCTCAGTCAGAGGGGCCTGCCCTCATGACCTCATCATACCCAGTGGCCCCACCCTGGGACGCTAGGAAGGCATTAAGTTTTCATTTAATACCTTGACAATACAATCAAGTCCCAAACCATGAATTTTCAGTGGATATCCAAATTTAAAAAACAAAAAAGTCTTCCTGGGGACAAACTATTGTCCAAATCGTAACATTCCACCCCTGGCCTCTAAGAGGCAAGACTTTCTCACATATAAATACGATCATCCCATTCTAACAGTCCTAGAAGTCTCAACTCATTCCACTACCAACTCCGAGTCCCAAGTCCAATGCTTCCTCTGGGATGCGAGAAAAGCTCTGAAGTCAAAACAAACGATGCGCTCCCCCATACGCGCTGAGTAGATGCACGGCCGACACTTCCATCCTACCAGAAGACGGGACTAAGAGGTCCCACGCAAGGCTGGAGTCAAAGTGGGCAGACGCGGCCTCGGAACTGTGCTGCAGCCCGGATGTGTGCAGGGCGTAGGGCCCCCAGAGCATCCGGCAGCCTCGTCCCCTTGGCTCTGCTGGGCCCTGAGGTTCCTTCAGGTTGGCACTGCACACCGATGGTTCTACAGCTCTGGGGTTTGAGGACGGTCCCTCCCTGTGGTCCCGCCAGGCTTTGCTCCAGTGGGAATTCTCTGCAGCAAGTTCAGTCCCGCACTTCTACGGAGCCTCTGTGGAGTGGCTCCCAGCTGCGGCAGGTCTCTACATAAACTCCCAGGCTTTTCCATGTGTTCTTTGACATCTGTGAAGGGGCTGTAGCCTCCGCTGTCTGTGCGTTCTGTTACGGGGTGGAGCCCCAGCCTTACCAGCAGACCGAGCTGCACCTGGGGAGGTCTGAGACCTACCAGTTTACCCAGGGGCAGAGAGCAGAGCCCGGGGGGCACAGGTCCAGCCTGCCCAGAGCAGGCGCCGAAGCTGGTCTCCTCTCCTAGGCCTCTGCGCTGGTGACAGGCCTCTCCCTATCTTGACAGTTGTCAGATGTGTCCCTGCTCACCCTGCTAATCTCTTCAGCAAGCTGCCTCTTGGCCCTTTTCTCTGCCAAACATGCTTCTCACTCGGTGCCACGTGGCGAAGCGGCAAATCCCCCGATTTTTCCACTGTGCTTCTCTTCCATTATAAAGTCTATCGTTAAGTCTTCTCACTCCTCTCTATTTCACTAAATGCGATGAACAATTACAAAGCAGTTTCCTCTGTATTTTGCCTTGACATTTCATTTGGCAGATCTTCATCACTTTCACATTCAGAACTCAGCACTGCCTCGGGACAGGGGCATGGCAGCTCGGCTCTCCGACGGTGTCCGCAGCCCGATGCCTCTCACACCGGAGCCGCCTTCCATTCCTCCGGGCCCCCAGAGCGGCCTTCGCCACGGGTACTTCTAGTAGGTACATGGTGGTACCCTGAAAAGTCCCGGGGGCTGGCTGCACCATGCTCCGAGTCTCTGCCAGGACCCAGGCTTTCCCGGCCGCTCCCCGGCCCAGACGGCTCTGAAGCCGTCTCCCCGACGTTAGTTATCTGAACAACTCAGTCCTGCTGACGAGAGCAACTTAGGTCTTGGGTCGCTACTGCGTTGCTTACAGGCATTTCTAAGACTGGGTGACGTTTAAGAAAATTGAGGTTTGTTTGCAAAACACATGATCCTGGTGGCTGGAAAGTCTCCACGCATCCCACAATGGCGGAGGCAGAGCCCTGACCAGAGCAGGGTGTGGTCTGTGATGGTCGTCTCCCATTCCGGGCTCTCCCCTCTCATAAACCTGCTGGAACTCAGTCCTGGGGGCTGACCTGCCCTAGTGACCTGCCACACTCCAGGCCACGCCCTGAGACACCGCGAAGGTGTTTGTGTTTATTTAACTCCTTTATGGTAGAATCAAGTCCCAAAGTATGATTTTTAAGGAACATCCAAATTAGAAACCACAAACCTCTGGGGACAACCGTGACCTGAACCCTGACAAAGACTGTCTGAGCCATGCGAGGGACAGCTCAGCGCACACGGGCCGGGGGCTGAGGCGGCTCATAACCCCACGCAGGAGGTGTTTCTGAGGAGCAGCTGTAAAGTAGACTTTGGTTTTCAAAATCATGAAAACGCCTATCATTGACTTGATCGCCACAGGCTGCACACACGCTTTGGAAAACCATATTGGAGCCCGCGAAGACGTGCACCAATTAATGTGAAGAAGAAATTATAATTTATTAAGTAATTCATTAATAGTAGATATTGGCTCTGAGACGGGTCAAAATAGAGAAAAAGAAATGTTTTTAATAAGATGGCTGAATCAGCACAGGTTCACGTATTCTGTTCCTCAAACCCCATGGAAATGACTCAGGAAATAAAAACCTCAGTCCAGGCAGGCTTGCGGGGCGAAGCTGGGTGGTGAGGCAGCGCTGCAAGGCGGCTAGCAGGGAGCGAGCTGCTGCGAGGGCCTGCCCTTCCACGCCGCAGAGACCTCTTACCCAGGGCTCGTCCAGCAGGCTCAGAGTGGGCAGTTCGAGGCAGTGGGGCCTGGGAGGAAGAGTCCCAGGAGCCAGAGCCGTGGGTGACTGTGGGGGCGAGGAGTGCAGCCAAGGCCGCTCCCGCTCCCCGGCCAGCTGGCCCTGGCACCTCCGGCTAGGCAAAGGCTGCAGATCGCGTCCTCGAAGTGTGAATTCTGACAGGGAAGACCGTGCCGAGGGCTCTGGGCCAGAGAAGCAAGCTGTGTCCAGGCAAGGCCAGAGCCGCCCTACACCGGGAGACTCGGGACCGCTGGTGTCTGCTGTGCCACGCACACCTCCGCTTGCAGCTCCCCAGAACAACCAGGGAAGCGGGGCCCTGTCGCTCTGTAGGAAGAGCCAGGCCCATGGGCTGGAAGAAGTCCTCCACATGCACGCCGTCCAGTCGTCCCCAGCCAGACAATGTCACCCACACCGAGGAAGAGGCACCTGGTGTGCGAGAGCCCAGCACCACGGCACAGGAAGATGAAAACTCAACATGGAGAAGACCTTTTAAAGGAGAAAGCGCACTTACAGCCACAGGAAAGAGTGAAATAAATGCTGGCGATGAATACAGTAGAGAGATTAGAGAGGAAATTCATGCCGACAGTGCGGCTGACATGAGAAGTAGTGTGTCAGATACCCGATGGGCTAGACGTGTGACCACGAAAACAAACACCTCAGAAGGAAGCTCCAGGCGCAGGGCGAGCCAGACACACGCAAGGTTCTCAATACAGTCGTCACGGAAAACAAGGGCAGGCTCTCCACAGACCCAAATGCAACGGCCACGTGGCCCGGCAGTCCCCTGCTGGTAGGAAATGGAGGCGTTGAAACCAGCCGTGGAAAGATGCCTGCACTGCTGTGTCCACTGAGACCGTCCACGACAGCAGGATACGGGCGCAGCCCCAGTGTCCACCATCCGACAGAGAAGGCACACACACACGAAAATAAATGGAGCCCATCATCTGTGACAGCAGGGGTAGACCTGGAGGACACAGGCCAGGCACAGACAGATGGACAGCGCATGATCTCACCCATGTGTGCAATCTACAGACGTCGGATTCGTGCAGGTGGAGACGGAGGCTGGGAAGGGCCTGAGGGTGGACTGGGAGCAGGAGAGGCCGGACAGGGCGTGCAGAGTCTCCGTGAGGCAGTGTTGAGCTGTGGATGCGTACGTATCGCACAGAGCGGTGACTATAATAAAAATGCGCTATTATTTATTTCTTAATTGCTAGGAGATGTTAAATATTGCCACCGCAGAGCAACGGTAAGTACGTGAGATGACAGATTACTGATTAGCTCGCCTGGCGCTCCACAACCGCACACAGCAGAGCACCTCACGGTCCTCTGTAACACACACGATTATTTGCCCTTTAAAATTTAAATTACAAAAGAGCCATAGATATTGCATACTGTTAATTAATTAGTATATTCCTATTAACACGCAAACATATTAGCATCCATATTAACATCTGAACATTCGAATGTGCAAACCTGTCCTATTACCAGAGGCTGAGAAATGTAGTGAAACATGCTTGGGAATGCAGGAAACGGGAATTCAGGAAACAAAATTTAAATGGCTGATGCAAAACAGAAAGTGCTCATACTCTGGAAGCTGGACCGAGCTGTTCCACAGAAAGAGTTGCCAAGTGAGAGAAATGGTCACTGGCGAGAGAGAGGCTGGGGTCACTGGGCACCAGGTCCACGCCTGCGGGAGGACGTGATCAAAGCTTGCAGAGACCTGTTCTGTGACAATCCCCAGCCTCAAAGGGAGGGGCAGGGTGCCGCACCTCATATCCAGCGTGTGACCTTGGACATCGGGCAGCCCAGGCCAAGGGGACACCGGGCTCAGGAGGAAACCAGCCTTCAGAGGGGAGGAAAGTGGTTATTGACAGCACTGCCGGGAGAGTGACTCGATGTCTTCACGCTTTATTAGGAAGGTTACCTGGGGCAGACCTGTGGCCTCATGGTTGAGGGAGCCAGATTTTACATGGCCATTCCCAGTTCAAAGCCCAGACCTGGCAGCTTGAAAGATAAGCCACCGCAGGTGTGTGTATGCCCTAAACTTCGACGTGATGGAGAGGTGGACGTGGAGGGGTAGGCATGACCACGCCCCCTGGAACCTGCACAGGATGGAGAGGTGGACGTGGAGGGGTAGGCATGACCACGCCCCCTGGAACCTGCACAGGATGGAGAGGTGGACGTGGAGGGGTAGGCATGACCACACCCCCTGGAACCTGCACAGGATGGAGAGGTGGACGTGGAGGGGTAGGCATGACCACGCCCCCTGGAACCTGCACAGGATGGAGAGGTGGACGTGGAGGGGTTAGACATAACCACGCCCCATGGAACCTGCACAGGATGGAGAGGTGGACGTGGAGGGGTAGGCATGACCACGCCCCCTGGAGGAGGTGCCCCCCCCCCCACTGGCAAGCACATGCACCCTCTGACAATTAAAAAAAGAGTTATCTGATATTAGAACCTGATGCCTAATTAAAATTTGATATAAGCACAAAGACGAGATAAGGATATTTTCTGACTCAGATTTTTTTTTTTTTTGGAGAGGTTTTTGCTATAGGGTGCGTGCACTCGCCAGCCAGCCAGAGAGAGACATAGAGACAGAAAGCGAGAAATCACCCCCCGGGGGGATGGCCACGCCACAATCCCTTCTCCTCCATTCTCCTCTCAGGATCTTGGGCATGCACGCACACGCGCCCAGCATGAGTTTTAAGCCACCGGGTCCGGGACACAAACCGCGGTCGACTACTTGGGAGTCCAGCGACATAGCCATTATGCTAACTGCTGGTTCCCCTGATTCAGATTTTTTTTTTTTTTTTTTTTGGAGAGGTTTTCGCTATAGGGCGCGTGCGCTCTCCAGACAGACAGAGAGAGACATAGAGCCAGAAAGCGAGAAATCACCCCCCAGGGGGGATGGCCACGCCGCAATCCCTTCTCCTCCATTCTCCTCTCGGGATCTTGGGCACGCACACACACGCGCCCTGCGTGAGTTCTAAGCCACCGGGTCCTGGACGAGAACTGCGGTTGACTACGTGGGAGTCCAGCGACATAGCCATTACGCTAACTGCTGGTTCCCCTGATTCAGATTTTTTAAATGTATCAATACAATGGTGCCTGCTCCCCTTACCCATGGTTTTGCTTTCTGCAGTCTCAGTGACCTGTGGATAACCACTGTTTGAAAGCATTAAAGAGGCAATCTGTAAGTTTTAAACTGTGCACTGTCTGAGGCGTGCAATGAAAGGTTGCATCATCCTGCTCCGTCCCACCTGTCTGGTGTGCCCACGCTGAATACGCTGCCAGCCTCTTAGCTACTTACCAGACATCTCAGTCACCAGATTGCCTGGCACAGGGTCATGCTGCTGTGTTCAAGTAGCCCTTCTTTCACTTAATAATGGCTGAACTTGCAAGAGTAGAGATGCTGGCATCTTGGGATACTTATCCCGTTTTATTACTAGTTACTGTTTTTAACCTCGCATGCCTCATTTTATAAATTAAACACTATCAAAGATATGTATATATTGAAAATAACTTAGAAGTCAAGATCTATTCAGGCACAAAGTTCTCAAGAAATGTATCTTTTCTCAGTAAGATACTTGAGGATGCGCTCCATCCAAACAAGAGAGTAACACAAGAAATGAAAGCCGCAGACTAAGAAGTAGGAAATCTAACTCACTTGAGAGCTGGGAGTTCTCAGAACAACCACAGACTGAGTTCTGAGTGGTCTCACAGCCCGTAAGAGCAGGTGACAGAGGCTCCAGCAGGGCCACAGCCGTGCATGACAGTGCTGTTGCTGACCGAAAGTTGGAGAATGGATCCGGGGCGAGTGCACCAAAAGTGTTAAGTTTGTCATGGGGGACAGTGGAATGGAGGGTGGAACTTGAATGCTATTTTCCTTTACAGTGATCATTTTTCACCTTTAATAAAACATGCATATGTTTCTTTGATCAAAATCTAAATCGGGCCAGCTGGTGACTCCTCTGTGCTGAGCGACCTGTGATCCGCGCTGACTGAGCGGCAGGGTGGCAGCAGGAAGGTGCTGTGGGGCCTCTCTTTCTCTCTCTCTCAGTAGCATGGAAGAAATCCATAAATACACTTTTAGTATAATTCACCAAAATGAAGTTACAGCAATCATATATTGGGCAGCGAGTACAATCATTTTTCCACATCATTCCCTACATGATAAACGATTTTAAACGCAAAGAGGCTCAGCATGCCTGCCCCAGTGTAGGAGAGACTGTAGACAGGGAGGTCGGCACCAGAAGCCTGGCAGGCGGGAAGGGCGTGGAGGCACAGCTGCAGGGGTTCCTGGGATGTCCCCAGACAGGTGAGTGTTGAAGGCTTCTGAGGGTGAAGGCCCCAGGCATCCATGAGGCCAGAAGCTGCTCAGATAATGGCAGAAACAGGAATAAGAGGAGGGATTTCGTCTTTTTTTTTTTTTTTTTTTGGAGAGGTTTTTCGCTATAGGGCGCGTGCGCTCGCCAGACAGAGAGAGAGAGACATAGAGACAGAAAGCGAGAAATCACCCCCCAGGGGGGATGGTCACGCCGCAATCCCTTCTCCTCCATTCTCCTCTCGGGATCTTGGGCACGCACGCACACGCGCCCGGCGTGAGTTGTAAGCCACCGGGTCCGAGATGCGAACCGCGGTCGACTACGTGGGAGTCCAGCGACATAGCCATTACGTTAACTGCTGGTTCCCTTTTCTTTTTTTTTAAGAAAAGAATTATTTTATTTAACTTAAATTATTATTATTTAAAATAATAATAATAACAAGCTGCCAGGTCCGAGACTTGGCCATGTGGGAGCCCAGCGCCTTGAACCAACACGCCACCTGCTGGCCCCAAGAGGAGAGGTTTCAAAGGAGGGGACCAGTTCTCAGCTAACACGTGGGCAAAGAGGTTTGTGAGAGCAGAGCCACAGGCCCCATGGAGGGCCTCGACCCGAGCCCGGTCTCCAAGGACACTGCTAGGAGCAGAGCGAGCAGTGCTTGGGTCTGACGAGAAGTTCTTGACAGACAGCACTTAGTAATAACCCAGATGTGCCCGGATGAAGGAGAGAGCACCCAGGTTTTAAAATTAAATTAGACATAATAAAGAATTACATACATAATACATACATTTATGCATAATAAAGAATTACTGCCTGGATCTCTAAAGGATGTGAAAGGTTCAGAAATGTCTTTCCCAGAGACTGTGTCAGCCCTACCTCCTTCCTTCCACTAACGCACTATTTTTAGGCTACAGCAGAAGAAAATATGACTGTCTCAATCTTAAAGTTCAGAGGATTTTTAAAAGATGGGTGGTGACATCATCATAATTTCTACTGTTTTCCCTGCAGCCATGGTATTGCAGCTGTATTTTGGGTTTAAATAAGCCTTGTGGGCTAGTATAGGCATCTCTTCGTTGTAATATTGTTTTTATGCAAAACTATATTTAAAGTAACTTTCACAAATAATTGTTAAAATGATTAATAAGGGGTTCATGTTTATACAAATGCATCTTTATACAATATAAGGCATCTGCATACTTTCTGGTCCATGGCTTATAAACCCTGCCAGGTCTACATACTCCATCACGTCTGCACGCAGCTTTGTGACTTCAGAAAACAGTCACTGCCCGCAGTTAGCGGCCGGCCAGAGGCAGGGGGCAGGACCCGCCGGGCGACCTTGGTTATGGAAAGCCCGTGCGCAAGTCTAGAAGGTAGGAACCTTTTCACAGCAGGCTGCCACTTTTCAGACTCTACCGGTGAGCACCTGTCACGGCTGCAGAACTCTGGGAATCACGGCCGTCCTGTCCGGACTGCGGCCCAGCTCCGCCCCGCAGGTCCCCTCCATGTCGCTCATGTGGTACCGCCATAGCACGCTGGTGCCCAGATAGATCTCTCCAGATGCTATTGACGGGAGCAGCCTAGACCTTTAAAGGTGCATGAAGTACCTGACGGGGGCTCGGACTCCCGTTCTGACCCCCGTGGTAACGGGGCGGGACACCGGCACGCTCACGGACACACTCCGGCTTCAATTACTCTCTGTTCTCATTCACTTCCTTTTTAATGTTCCCAGCAAACTGAAGCGCCGAGAAATCACGAATGTGGAACAGCACCTACTTCTTGTTATTATGGCTAATTAAATAACACTCTCTCCACATGCCTGGTAACTAACCTTCCTCCCCACTCTTCTTTCCCTGTTAATTTAGCTCCTAGATTTACTTCTCAACTATGGACTTCAATAGACAGCTGTTCTAATGAGGTCTGTAAAACGTGGGTGTTGATAAGCTTGCTCTTAGAATTCGTTTCGAGCGTGACATGGATCTCAGGTCATTTAAAGGTCATTTAACGGCAAGTGCGACGCCTCCTGGGAAGGAGTTGGTGAAGCGGCGAACAGGCGAGCAGCTGCCCGAGCGTCCGGCCGCCCTCCACCCGTCTGCACCTCCTGGCCCGTGTGACCACCGATCCCTGTGCTGTCCTCAGTCTGACCCGCCCACTTCCATCCAGTGCTTCACACGGTAGATTCTGCCATCCTGGGCTGCAGCCCAGGGCAGGCCGACGGACACGGCTAAGTGGCGTCTTTTTCTTGGGCTGGCCCCAGACTCCATGGCCTCTCCGCGCCCCGCCCACGTCCTTGCTCTCAGCTGCCCTCCATCCCCACGGGACACCCAAGGGAAACGTGGAGGGGACAGTCAGTGAGAAGCCCAGAGCCCTCTCCCCAGACGGGGCCGCGGCCGTACGTACACCCGCGGTTTCTCTTCTTGGTATATATATTCAGAGAGAGAGAGAGATAGATATAGATATGCGAGCGAATGCTTTTAAAATATAAGAATAAAAACAATTTAAAAATAAAAATGTAAACTTGCAGAACTCCCACCCCCGCAAAAGAGAGACAGAAAGAGAAAGAGTTCAGTTAAGGAAGGAATACAAATGATTTTGAACATGGACTTCACTTATTCAAGAAGAAATAAAACACTGAAATCGTACTTCATTATTTGTGAGTAAAATCTCCAACACTGCATAGTATTCCGAAGTGCATACTTTGAAAACCATACTGTGTGCTATAGATATGTACAATTAAATAGGAGTAAGAATCTTAAAATAAAATTTTAAAAAACTGTTTTAAAATGTGAAAAAAAAAAAAAAAAAACCCACCAACTTTACTATTGAGCCAAGAGTTTGTGCTTACGACTGACCCTGTCACTCTCCAAGCTCTATACACCCGAAGGCCAGGGCCCACTCCCTGCCCGCCTCAGCGCGTCAGGCACAAAATTCTGTGCATTCTTTTTCTGATTCCTATTTCTCCAAGAGGCACCGTCCCCACTTCAGCATCCCGTCCAAGCCTTCCCAACCCTAGAATGCTTACAACACGCTGCTTTCCTTTCCCAAAGAGCCCCGGCCCCCCAGGAGGAGGCTGCGGAGGGGCAGTGCGCCCCGGCATCCCTGGCCTGAAGCCGGAGGGCCGTGGAGCAGCCTCCTCCGGTGCAGCCACCCGCTGTCCTGCTCTTGGTCCTCGCTCAGCGAAGGCTCAGTGTGTATGCAACGCAGCCTGCAGCTGCATCAGCTTTGCACACTTACAGTGTGTTTCAAAGCACACGCCAGGTGTCGTCTGGAGGCCCACATAGCCAGGCTCCAGATCCAGATGGGAACCATATCCTGGAGGTCTCCCTAGCACCTCTTCCTCCCAGGGTCCCCCAGGAAGTAACCACTGTTCCAAAGATCCTGAGCGTTTATTTGCTTTGTGCTTTGCCTACTCTGCGCCCCTGCAGCCCCTTGCATGTAGCAGCTCTCCAGCCATCACTCTAAGACTCCACTCTGGGAGATGTCGGCGTTCAGACCAGGTCTTTAAGGTTCCACTCAAAGCCTCCATCTGACCAAAGTTCAGGGACTTCTATTTGATGGATGCCTTTTTTTTTTCCCCAAAAAATTTATCTTTTATTATTATTATTTTACATTACAACATACAAAATGAATTTTTCCAGCAAGAATACACTGTATCTTGTATTTGTCTTTTGATAGTAATTTTTAAAATTTTATACATTTAATCACTATACATCACTCAGTTTGTAAGGTGAATTTATCCAATGTGAATACACTTCACACCAGTCTAGTTGAGGATGCTATACACATTATTATCAACAGATAATAAGCCATTTTTATATCCCATAAATTTCTTGCCTATTTTTCTCCTTAATTTCTTTCCTTATATTATCCTCCTTCTCCCACCATCTTCCCACACTGTCTTCTATATCCATAACCATTTTCTATGCTTCTACAACCTCTAATTTTTCAGTTTTATGGAGTGCAGATGGTTGGTATATATTAAGTGGAGACATACAATGTCGCTCTTACATAGCCTGGTTTGCTTCACTCAGCAGTAAATCTTCCATGTTCATTTACTTTCTATAAAGTGCCAGAGTCTTGTTTTTTATAGCTGAGTAGTATTCCACAGAGTGTATGTGCCACACTCTTTCAGTCCATTCATCTGTTCGTGGACATTTAGGTTGGTTCCACATCTTAGCAACTGTGACTGTGCAAGCACTTCTCAGACTGAGTGTTCTCCAATTTTTGGGTAGATACCCAGGAGTGGAATTGCTGGGTCATCTGGTAGTTCTAGCTATAGATCTTTGAAGAACCTCCATGGTGTTCTCCTCAGTGGCTGGACAATTTAAATTCCCACCAGCAGTATAGGAGGGTTCCCTTTTCACCACAGCCCCACTAGCACTTAAAATGTTTTGTTTCTTTAACCTTAGCCATCCTGACTGGGGTTAGGTGAATTTCTATTTGTCCTTTGAGGTCTTTTATTTCATATTTGTTTTAAGTTCAAAGCAAGCTAATTTTACCACTGGGTACTAGAAATCAAGTTGCTTGTTCTGAATTGCCCTTTCCCCCTGCATCCCCTTAAAGAGTGAGGTGATTTGATGTAAGTTAGACAGGCAGCTGTGGGAGCCCAGAAAGCTGAGCACTGCCCAACGTGATTCATAATCTACCAGCAGTTAGTGGGACTGAGTTTGTAAAGGACTGTTTCACTTTTACAGCTGAAAGAGATGCAGGTTTCTCTGCACCTATAATCACCAGCCCAGTGAAGCCTTGGAAGTTAGGGTTGGAGTCCTCACATTACCACCTTGGGCAAAGTCACAGAACCTGCTCAGTGCCCTGAACCGGCCAAGGCTGCACAAATACTGACCTGTGAAAAGAGAGGTAACTGCAAAGTTTTGTTTTGTTTCATTTTGGGGGGTTTTCGTTGGAGGGCACTTGAGCTTGCCAGAGAGAGACAGAAAGGGATGGAGAAAGAGAGAAAGTGAGAAATGATCACCCAGGGGGGATAGCTACGCTGCAATTCCTGCTCCCCCACTCTTCTCTCAGAATGATGGGCATGCACACACATGCACCCGGTGTGATTTTCAGGCTACTGGGTCCAGGCCTTGAAGCGCATAGTCAGCCATGTGGGATCCAGCTGCCTCAACCTTCATGCCACCTGTGGCTCCCGGTAACTGCAGATTTAACTATGTCCCTCTTGCAGAGAACTGTGAGGGGGGCACAAGGCCAGAAATTATGTATTTCCCATTCCTGCTTCTTTTGGTTTACATTTTATAGACTTCACTACCTAAACTTTTTAGACAGGGAAGGGCCAGGCAGCATTCTTAGTCCTGGTCTCCCTCACTCTTCTCTACCCTTAGCAGCTGTAGCCATTGGATAATTTTTTTTAATTCAGTTTTGGGCATCACGGTAGCTGTGCACGCATCCAATTATTTTTTTCTAATTTTATTTTATATTTTCCTATTCATATGTAGTTGTACATCTTTATGGCATTCAATTTCAAAGCATGCATGTGGCATGTGATAGTCAAATCAAGGCTATTACCATATACATCATTTTCAACATAGACTCTTACATTCTTATGTCTATCGAACGCTTTTATTTTCCTGAACTGCTCCCGCACACTCACTATCTGCCTTCCTCATGTATAATCTTTGGTATCTACACTTATCCTTCCTACTATTATGTCTTGGAATCTTTCAATGTCTGCCATGGAGTGCAGACATTTCTATATTGAGTGGGGATATACAGTGTTTGTCTTTCCTACCCTGGCTTATTTCACTTAGCATTACATTTTCTCTATTCATCCACTTTGTATTGAAAGATAGAGTCTCACTATTCTTCATGGCTAAGTAGTATTCCATTGTGTCTGTGTCACTTTTTAAAAATACAGTTCATCAGTTTTGGGGCACTCAGGTTGATTCCATATCTTAGATATTGTGAATAATGCTGCAAGAAACATGAATGTGCAGTTGTCTATTTTCCTGTCCTTGGAGTAAATACCAAGTGGAATTATTGGGTCATATGATAGCTCTCTATTTATACATTTTTTTTTTTGAGAGGTTTTTCGCTATAGGGCGCGTGCGCTCGCCAGACAGACAGAGAGAGACATAGAGACAGAAAGCGAGAAATCACCCCCCAGGGGGGATGGTCACGCCGCAATCCCTTCTCCTCCATTCTCCTCTCGGGATCTTGGGCACGCACGCACACGCGCCCGGCGTGAGTTGTAAGCCACCGGGTCCGAGACGCGAACCACGGTCGACTACGTGGGAGTCCAGCGACATAGCCATTACGCTAACTGCTGGTTCCCTATTTATACATTTTTGATGACCTCTATACCATTTTCTACAATGGCTGTACTAACTTACATTTTCATGAACAGTGCATGAATTCCCTTTCCATCACAGCCTCACCAAATTTGTTGCTCTTTGTTTTTGTTTCAGGGTTTTGCAATAAGATGTATGTGTTCTCTGGAGAGAGACATAGATAGACAGAAAGAGGGGAAAGTGAGAAATCACCACCCAAAGGAGATGGCCACACTGCAATCCTTTCTCCTTCATTCTCCACTTGAGATTTTGTGCATGCATGTATATGTGCCCAGAATGATTTTCAAGCCACTGGGTCCAAGATAAGAACTGTGATCAGACATGTGGGAATCTAGCACCTTAACTACCTACCACCTGCTGGCCCCTGTTCTTTCTTTTTTAGATCATAGCCATTCTGATTGGAATTAGGTGATAACTCACGGTGGTTTTAACTTGCATTTCCTTTATAATAAGAGACAGAATATTTTTATATGCTTTTTGGCTGTATGTCTTGCTTTGAGAGTTGTTTGTTTAGCTCATTTGCCCATTTTTAAATTGAATTACTAGTTTTTCTTTTGGTGAGCTGCTTGAGTTCCCTATATATTCTGCTTACCAATCCCTTACCTTAAGCATAGTTTGCAAATATTTTCTCACATTCTATATGTTGTCTCCTCACTCTATTTGTTTCCCTTGCTGTGCAGAAACTTAAGCATGATACAATCCCACTTTTGTATTTTTGGAATTACTATCTGAAGTCAGGGGTCTTATTTAAGAAATCTTCGCCTACTCCAATATCTTCAAGTTTTTCCCTGTGCTTTCCACAGTCTTTTAGTTTGAGGCTTTATGTTTAGATCTTTGATCCATTTTGAGTTGATTTTTGTTAATGACCAGAGATGGGGGTCACGTTTCATTTTTCTGCAGGTGGAAATCCAGTTCTCCCAGCACCATTTGCCGATAAGACTTTCTTTTCTCCACTGGATTGTCTTGCGCCTTATGCCAAAAATCAGCTAGATGTTATTTTGAGGTTTAATTCTTGAATCTATAGCCTGTTCTTTTGGTCTATGTGTCTGTTTTGTGCCAATACCATGCTGTTTTGATTATCACACCTTTATAATATATTTTGAGGTCAGGTAGTGAGATGTCTCCTATTTTATTCTTTTTTGTACAGTATTTTATTGCTGCCTATAAACTTTTATTACTGTTTTTTTCTATTTCTATAAACAATTCCACTGGTAACTTGATTGGAAACACATTGAATTTGTACATTAATCTGGGTAGAATTGACATATTAATTATATTGACTCTTCCCTGCCCTGTTCTATCACTTTTAATTTATTTTTTCAGTTTTAGAAAGTTTTCCTCATAGAGGTCTTTCACTTCTTTGGTTAGAGTTACTCCTAGGTTTATTGTTTGTGTGTATGTGTGTGTGTGTGTGTGTGTGTGTGTGTGTCTATTGTAAATGGAATTGCTTTCTTCAATTCTGCCTCAGTTTACTCATTGTTGGTATATAAAAACCTATGGACTTTTGTATATTGATTTTGTATCCTGGAACTACACAGAACACATTTATTACCTTTAGGAGTTTTGGGTTTTTTTGTGGATTAATTTGAACTTTTTATGTTTATAATAATGTCATCTGCAAATAGGGACAATTTCACTTTTTCTTTTCCTATTCAAATGTCTTTTATTTCACTCTATTATCTGATTGTATTGGCTAAGACTTCCAATAGTACATTGAAAAGGAGTGGAGAAAGTAAACAATTTTGTCTTGTACTAGTTTTTAGTGCAAGAGCTTCCAGCTTTTCCCCATTCTGTATGATACTAGCTATGGATAAGCCATGTTATATATGGCTTTTATTGTGTTGAGAGTCTTAATCATGAAAGGATAATGTGCTTTATCAACTGCTTCTTCTGCATCAATTGATATGACCATATGATATCACCTTTTTTAAGGCAGGTTGTTTATTTTGCCATTTGATTTGTTTGTTTGTTTGTTTGTTTTACTATAGGGCAAGTAAATTCACTGGAGAGAGAGAGAAGGGGGGAGAAGGAGAGAGAAAAAGAGAGGGAGAGAAAACATGAGAAATCATCCCCCGGGGGGATGGTCACACCACAATCCCTTCTCCTCAATCCTCCTCTCAGGATTTGGGCCATGAATGCACATGTGCCTGGCATGTTCCTCAAGCTGCTAGGTCCGGGACCCACACTGTAAAATCAGCCATGTGGGATCCAGTCACTTTAACTACCATGCCACCGGCTACCTTGCCACTACCTTTTAAATGAAAAAGTAAGGATGGTGCCTCAAAAACAATCTTGGAATGAAAATCAACAAAATTCAAAAGCTATAGAGATGGTCAGTGTTTGGACCATTTGTTAGGAAAGGATCAATCCTTGAGTAAACCCCAAGCTACAACTTTTTCTTTCTTTTTTTTAAATACCTTTTTATTTTTTTTCTTTTATACATCCAATCATGTTATTTAGCTTACAAAGTGAATATTTCAACATGTGAACATTTCTCCCTAGTCCAGTTGATAAAACTATAAAACTATCTTTAACAGATAAGACCACATTTCTTTGCCCCGTTAATGCTTTGCCTCTCTATTTTTTTCTAAGGTCAGTGTGGACTTATTCCCACCAAGATAACAATGCATTTCAGAGCCTGCTTTTGGCTGGATGATCTAAGTGATGAAAGTGACATATTTGTGTGGATTAACACTCAGAACTGAATTCGCTGCCCCGATTGGTGGGTGGCTCAGCTAGATCTTGAGAGTCCTGTGGATATAATGACAATCAGAACCACAATTTGTCCCTTTCTATTAATACTCTGCATGCACAATTCTTCCATTACTTTTGTAACAGTTTGAATTAAAATGAAACCCAGCAGAAAGCATAGTCAGTCTAGACCCTTTAAGAACTCACAGGTGGGACCAGCAATTAGCGTAATAGCTATGTCATTGGACTCCCATGTAGTCGGCCACGGTTCGAGTCCCAGACCCGGTGGCTTAAACTCATGCTGGGTGCGTGTGCGCGTGCGCGCGTGTGTGTGTGTGTGTGTGTGTGCCCAAGATCCCAAGAGGAGAATGGAGGAGAAGGGATTGCGGTGTGGCCATCCCCTCTGGGGGGGTGATTTCTCACTTTCTGTCTCTCTCTGTCTTTCTGGTGAGTGCATGTGCCCTATAGCAAAATCCTCTCCAAATAAAAAGAGAACTCACAGGAGGCACCAGAGCCTGGTTAGGGCGAAGGTGACCCACCTACAATGCAGGACCACCAGCCCCTCTCTTCCCATCCTTCCGCCTGGGTTCTGCAGATTGCCAGACTGACTCAGCACATCTCCCTTACCACATCACCTCAGAGGACTGTGCCCTCCGTCAGATCCTCACGAGGTACAATAATGACATGGTAATCACCTTGCACAAACTTCTGGCTGAAAACGAAGTTCCACACCAACGTGAAACACATCCGTGCCCCTTCCAGCCTGAGAACTTTCTAGCTCCGTGTACACACGCCCAGGTTTTACACTCTGGTGCCTCGGCTTCTTCATTTATAAACTGAGGACAGCATGTGGTCTTATCTTACTGATGTTTCATGAATCAATGACCTCACGAATACAACATGATTTAAACAATCCTGATACACAGCAAGCACTTGGGAGATTTTAGTTATTGTCATTGTCATTGTTTTTTATTGACTCAATCAAAATAGAAGACCTACAGGTGATATTACATTACAAGGAGCCATGCTGATTTTGAAATTACTTGGCCCTAGGCATACTTTGTGTATAGGATTATCCCAACTCACTCTCAGACTTGCCTCTCCAGGGCACGGTGTGCTATCTTCAAATAACGACTTTAAAGGGGACAGTTGTTCTAAATGTCATTCTGTTCAGATCAATTTTCTGCCTCCTGACCAAAAAAATCCATATAAATAGACACTAATTACACCCAAAGGCCTCTTCATGCCCCCTACCTCCAAATTAGCTGGTGCCATAGAAAACCAAGAGCACTTTTTACTGTTTTCATTTGTCAAACTCCACAGGTTGAGAGATCAATATAGAAGTAGGATTTGGGAGAGAAAAGAGCAGGAGAGAGCTTAGGATGGATGAGGGCGGAGGAAATGAGGCCTGGCAAGCTCCCCGGGCAGCTCCGACCCCTCCTCTGGCCCTCCTTCCCCCCGACTCTGCCCACCCTCCACACAAGCTGCAGCTCTGATCCTAAAGCACATGCTGAGCTCCCAAACCAGAAGCCTCGCTGTGGTCAAAACCACCTACTCTGCATACCCTGTTCTTCCTACACGTGTGACTTAGACAATGTTTACAATGTCACAGTTTGAAACTGCCCCACGAATGGCAGGTTTAAGATGTTTTAAGCTGACCATTTCATTTTTGTGCATAAATTAGCCTGGGCATCTGGGTATACATGCAAGTGTGTTTAGACACGTCAGTTCCAATGGGTCTGAAGAGTAACTCCCTCTCATGAGAGCTGCGTGGCTTCAGTTGTGTTTCCAAGGCTCTGGTCCTTCAGCAGGCTACTGTAGGATAAAGCTGTGATAAGCCTTTTCCATTGGTCTTTCATTTTAAGACCCATAAAAGAAAATGCTGGGTCCTTCCACTGTTCCCTTCCTCCCCTCCCATCGTTCTCTCCGTCCACCCTGGCCTCCCGGGCACGGTCATTAGAAGCAGAGGACCACACTTCTACCTTTTAATTGGGTGTTTAACAGGACAGTGTTTGAAAGCAATTAATGGGGAAAAACATTTTTGTCCTGTTTTATCAATTGGTCTTCAGGAAAATGCCTGCCAAGGTAATGATTCTGTGTGAGCCAGGAAACCGTTGTCCTTTTCAGTTCTTCCCATGTCTCAATTTATTCATTTAATTCAGTGCTCCAAAATTACCGTGGTGCCAATTATCTCTGTGTGTGCAAAATGAGCTGGGCCTCCTCCAGCTTTTCCTTCATCCGATGCTGCTTTCAGCTTTTCTTCTGTGTCTGAGTAACGTGCAATGTGAAAAAAGGAGAGGATCTTCAAACTATGTGAAGTGGCTGGAGTGGCTTCTTGGTACCTGTGAAGAGTCCCCTCCAAGCGGCTTAGGGGACAATGGCAGATGGCGTCTGGCCGGGGTTTATTTTGTCCACATGGTCTATTTCACACGCACCCAGGCAGCTGATGAATAGAGGATTAGCACAAGTTTTCACCTTATTGAAATGAGTGATTCAAAGCAAACAAATAGGGCTGACCAGTTAGAATATGAAATTAAAGATTCCCTGAGTTCTTTGTCGTCCTCACATTACACTCACACTCAACCGAACACCACGCAGATGGACACACAGACCTCAGGTTGCGTGACTGCCACTGCGCGGTGGGCTCCCTCCGTGGTTTGCGTGCTGTGGCATGACACAACATGCGAGCGTCGAGCAAGCTGGCCTGGCTCTTTGGGAAGTAATCCACGTCTCCATCATCAGAAATTGAATTAAGAATGTTATCACTTTATGTATCGCAAAATATTAATGGCCTGCTTTTAATTGTTTAGGTTATGCTGTCTTGACAGTAAATTTCAGTTTCTACTCTTTGCGACGATCAAAGCTGTCACAGAGACTATGTGGGACAAGCCAGAACTGGGATGTCTCTAGTCTTCCCCCTCGTAGCGTGGTTGGTCACAGAATCTCTCCCCGACTACCGTAGACTGACTCACCCCGTCAGCTCATGCGCACATCACACACCGTGGAGCACCACTGATAACAAGCAGGTCGCACACACCTCCCACGCCAGAGCCCCTGTTCGTAAACTCTGTTTACTAAGATCACTCTGTTAGTAAAGGTTTGGTTTCGATGACGTTGGAAGTCAACATGACACACAGCTAGCTTCATGAGTATTTCATTTTGTAATGGTTTCCATTTTACACAGCTGTACGCACATGTGTTTGTAATAACTCAGATTGGCAATTCATTTCTAAGTGTGCTTCTTAAGCTTGAGCAGAATGTGGGCTCACGTCCCTCTCCCAGCCCCATATTACATATTACAACCAGGGCAATAAAGGAAAGCGAATTCTGAAAGGAGAACTGACAGGGGTTTTCGATGTGATTATTTAGAGTCAGTGAAATAAGAGTTTTTCAGATGCATGAGATTTTATTTTCATTTATTTTTGAGTACCTAAACGACATGCAGCATGCAGCTGTCAAAGAAACAAAGAGAAATAATGCCCAATTTTTACAAACTCATGACAATGGAGAACAGACATGTAAATTCAAAAGAAACATCGCGCAGTTTACCGTAAGTTTCAACATCATATAGACATTTAGGAAAAAGGAGTAGGTAAGGTTAGTTGAAATACAGGACTGGTGAGAGAGAAATGGGGGGCAAGACTACAATGGCAGGTCTGGGCCCGGCCAGGGCGTTTCGCACTGGCCGCTGCTGCCCGGCAGGCTACGACCACGTGGGGACTGGGGTCCGCCTCCTAGCCCACCTACCGGCAGCGTGGTGGTACCACAGGAGTAACCAAGGGACCCAGGGACGGAGGGCATTGTGCCGCATCTGGAATGCCTGGGTGTCATGCAAGGTCTCTGTCCTTAAAACAGACGCTGATTTCTATCTTCTGCACCTTGTGCAGTCCAACCCACGATGGACTCAAACGGTCAGCCTAGGAGTCACGTTACACGTAATTTTGTCTCATTTCACTCTTATTTGAAGTATGAATCTTTGGCCCCTTGAGAAAAGTAACAATTACAATGTGAACTTATGAAATATTTTTGTGAATTTAAACAGGGAATTGATAGGATATAAACAACATATTGGTAGTTTCAAAATAAATCAGCCAGGTTATCAGCTTTCACTAGATCCACGAGAATAATGTAAGTCATCTGTAGGTTCCCCAGGGTATATGAATCCACAAGGTGCCTCTAAACAACAAAAATCATAATAAATACAAAAACCCTACCGTGGCCTTCTTTTTTTATTAGAGAGAAATTTTTGCTATAGGGCGTGTGCTCACGAGAGAGAGAGAGAGACAGAGAGACAGAAAATGATAAATCACCCTCTAGGGGGAATGGCCATATTACAATCCCTTCTCCTCCATTCTCCTCTTGGGATTTTGGGCACACACGCACATGCGCCCTGCATGAGTTTGAAACCACTAGGTCTGGGACTCCGACTGCAGTTGGACCATGATCTATTTTTTTAAATTATTTAATTTTATTTATTCATTCATTTTAATTTGATCAGAGAGAGACACACAGAGAGACAGAAAGAGAGAGGGAAACTGAGAAAGCAAGCCACCAGGTCCGGGACCTGAACCGGAGTTGACCATGTGGGAATGTCCAGCACCTTAACCACCACGTCACCTGCTGGTCCGATCATGATCTATTTTAATAGATAAATCTACTAAGGGGAGATAAAATGAGTAATTATGTCTCTAAGAAACATTTTAGACAATAGGGACTTTAATGTCTACACTACTGTATAGCAAACTTAGAACGTAGTATATTACGATTACATCCCAGTCATCAGAAATTCTCTTAAAATTGACTAAAGTATTACTTATTTTAAGAACGGTTGCCCTCTTTTCATTCAAACGTGTACTCTGTACTCTAGGATATAAAGTTGGTAAGGAAACAGTATCAATTGGGACCCTAGAAGCTTCTTGCTAAACTCAGAAGCTCATCATTGCACAAACTCATTGGCTAATGTCTACACCTGAAGATATGTAACAGGGAAAGGAAGAACACAGGGCCCCCAAGCCCCCAGACTGAAGCTCTTGTGAATTATTTTAAAGTCTGGAGTATGTTGGAAATTGAAGCTTTTTATAGTTTCCAACATTTAGGCCAACAAATCCAATTCGATGCTTACCTGTAAATTTTTCTTATTTTCTATCCTTAGCACGTCACACTTTATATCAGTGTTCAGTGTAATGAGAAATGCTTTTTCTTAGTGATGATGAGACCTCTTACTAGTTATGAGGAACTGAGCTGCTAAGTGGGTTTCAAACCGAGCTATAAAAAGTTCCAGGCTTGCAAGTTCACCACAACCTCATTGTTAGGGAAATGAGTAGAGACCAAAAAATCAAGACAAAGTCACTTGTATTGCAGCAGACACATGGTAATTTCCCTTATGTTTTATGTTAAGAATCTGTATATATTTTGTTGGACCAGAAGTATTCTACTAATATATGTAATTCACCAGACTACATTTGATTTTAGATAATATGGAAGACCAGAGACCCTGATAAAACTTTTCAGTAGAAATCATCTAGAAATTCTAAATAAAATATAGCCAACATGCTCTTAAATGCAGAGTTGAACCAAGAGTAAAAAATCCTCAGATACCAGACAAAGAGGGAGCTGAAGGCAGAGTAGGAGCCGATGCAGACACTTGGGCTGAAAGAAGCACACTGCATAGTCGGGGGTGTCAGTCAGGGTCCTCCCCAGTTTTTGGTTTTGCCGTGAATTTAAGGAAGAATCATAGACAGAGGTGGGAGATCGTTGAAGGACGAGGTGAAATAAGGAGACAGGAGGGGCCAGCAACAGAGAAGAGCCCCGTGAGAGGCAGAGCCACTGTGCAAGGAAGTTTCAAGTGGCGGGGACCCCCAGCGCATGGCGGAGCCGTGCGATCAAGGCTCAGTCTCCTCCTGGCCCTTGGATCTCCTATCTGGCCTTTCCATTGTTTAAACCCAGTTGAGCCTAACCTGTAGGCCAAGGCTGCCACGTGCCACTGTTCTAGGTGTCAGCCCTCCAAAAGACGTAAGAGAGCACTGCAGAGAAGGGACAGGTCCAGGGACAGTTCTCTCCATGTGAAAGAACAGCTCAACAGCCACACAGACACCTGCTGAGGACAGGGCAACAAGATTTCTTTGATGTGGCTTTGGAGAGCAAAATTTTCTCCCCGAAAAATGTTGAATCAAACCTGTCTTCCTGTGTTTTGCAGAGAGTTCAGATTTACTTTAAGTGGGAAACCACAAGCTGAGAAACAAAATGAAGTGTCTAAAGTAGTTTCCGATCCTGATCTGCCTGAAAGCACTTAACCTCAGACAGGTCTTACTTCTCATGGCCGTGGCAAGAGCTAAGACACACATAAAATGCTCCGCATGGTGCTGGGTAAGACAGAGCTGGACAGACACGAGGAATTGTCTTCTTCTTATGACAATTTAGTTCACTTACCAACATTTATGCAGGCCTACCATGTGCCAGAAACTGTCCCAACTAAGTCCTTTACTCTTCATAATGATCCACTAGGTAGTCATTATCCCATTTTATAAATGACGAGATAGAGACACATAAAGATTATTTGCTCAAGTTCACACTGCTACAAAGTGGGATGTTTCCAGTTTCTCTACTCCCTAGAAGGGTTTGTGTAATAGTGACATTATTTCCTCCTAAATTGTTTGCTAGAGTTTTTCAGCATTTTCTCTGAAGACAAATATTTTTATTTTCCATAATTCAGTGTTTCTAATACTTACAGAACTATTCATATTTTATATTTCTTTTGGGGTCATTTTTTTTTACATTTAATTACTGTACATCTTTACAGCATACAAGAGGAATTTTCCAAGCATGAACACACTGTGTATTAGTATAGGCAAAGATATTACCATACATATTATCAATAGATAATTCTCCAATTTTGTGTCCATTAAATGTTTTGCTTCTTTACTTCCTTGATTCAATTTTGGATACATTTTAATTTTCTAAGAATTGAACAGTTTCATCTTTTACAAATTTATTGACATGAAATGATTCTTAAAAAACATTTATTATTTTGTTAATTTCTAAGAGATCTGTAGAGAGAGGATCATTCATTCTAGACTCTGGTTAATTATTTATTCCCAAAATTTACTAAATTTTCTTTCTTTTTTTTTTTTTTTTTTTGAGAGGTTTTTGGTATAGGGTACATGCAGTTGCCAGAAACACAGAGAAAGACAGAGAGACAGAAAGTGAGAAATCATCCTCTCACACCACAATCCCTTCTCCACCGTTCTCCTCTCAGGATCTTGGGCACACACGCACATGCGCCTGGTGTGTTTTAAGCCACCAAGTCTGGGACTCGAACCATGGTCAATTACATGGGAGTCTAGTGACATAGCCATTATGCCAACTGCTGGTCCCTTGTTTACTAACTTTCTTAATCACTACAAAGATCCAAATTTTAGCTTTTCTACGCCTTCCTTTTAGACATTTTTAAGCTTATTAATTTAAGGTTTTCTTTTTTCCATAATTCTACTTTCTTTTCTTTCTTTTTTTTTTTTTTCTTTGAGAGGTTTTTGCTATAGGGCACATGTGCTCGCCAGAAAGACAGAGAGAAACAGAGAGACAGAAAGAGAGAAATCACCCCCCAGGGGGTATAGCCATGCCACAATCCCTTCTCACCCATTCTCCTCTTGGGATCTTGGGCACACATGCACATGCGCCCGCCATGAGTTTTAAGTCACCGGATCTGGGACTCGAACCGCGGTCGACTACATGGGAGTCCAGCAACATAGCCATTATGCTAACTGCTGGTCCCATCATTCTACTTTCTTTGAGTGTAATTTGTCATCATCTCCCAACTGCTTAAGATAGATGCCTAACAGTGATTTTAAGTCTTTTTTTGAAAAAACACACATAAACTCAAGCCTTTTCATTGAAGTATTTCGTCCATTAACATTTAATGTGATGAGTAATATATTAGAGTTTAAATATATCACCATAAGTGCTTTATATTTGGATTACCTGTCTTATATTTTTTCTTCTTGAATGTCTTCTCTTTGATTATTTTTATTGATCCTTTTATTTTCTTTGTTGGTTTATTAGTTTAATTCTTTCTTTTGGAGAGAGTGTAAAGATAGCTTTACGGGATTTTTTTTTTGTGATTTTTTTTTCCATTTTTTGTTTTGTTTAGTTTTGTTGTTTGTTTTTGCCACATACCACTGGATCTGGGACTCAAACCATGTGATCCATCATTTGGGATTCAGCTGCCTTAACCACTAGGACATGGAGTTAGTCCAAGGGATTTATAGTATACATTTTTAACTTACCATAGTGTACCTTTAAGTGATAATACCATGTAGTAAATGAAATAAGAAGCTTAAAATAGTATATTCCAGTTTTTCTGCTCTCAATCTTTGAGCTGTCATTGTCACATATTTTTCTTTCACATATGTTATCAAACTCATCCTACATTGTTATTTTTTAAGTTAGAAAAAAGTATTTAGTTCATCTTTGTTTTTGAGAGATATTTTCACAAGAAGTAGATTCTAAGTTAACAAGTATTTTTTTCTTTCAGTATGTTAAAGTTGTCATTCTGTCTTCTTCATTGTATTGTTTCCAACAAGAAATCAGCTGCTATTCTCATATTTCCCCCTAATATATGTTTTTTTCTAAAAACTGCTTTATAATTTTGCATCAGTTTTCTTTAGCAAAGTTTATGATTGTTCGTTGGATTTAGTCAATTAGATTATGATATGTCTCAGTGCAGTTTTACTTATATATATATTTTTTGGTACTTGGGAGTCAATGTACTTCTTGGGTGTGCAGATTTATAATTTTAATCAACTTACAAAGCTTTTGTGGGCCAGTAGATGTCATGGAGATTAAACCAGTTGAATTTCAACTGGCCAACTGCATGACTTGAGTCCCAGACCAGTGGCTTGAAAAACATGCGGGAACCAGCAGTTAGCGTAATGGCTATGTCGCTGGACTCCCACGTAGTCGACCGCGGTTCGCGTCTCGGACCCGGTGGCTTACAACTCACGCCGGGCGCGTGTGCGTGTGTGCCCAAGATCCCGAGAGGAGAATGGAGGAGAAGGGATTGCGGCATGACCATCCCCCCTGGGGGGTGATTTCTCGCTTTCTGTCTCTCTGTCTCTCTCTGTCTGTCTGGCGAGCGCACGCGCCCTATAGCGAAAAACCTCTCAAAAAAAAAAAAAAAAAAAAAAAAAAAAAAAAAAAAAAAAAACATGCTGGGTATGGGTGCATGCATGTCTAAAATTCCATGAAGGGATTAGAATCACTCGCGACCATCCTTCCTGGGAGTAATTTCTTTCTTTCCCTCTATTTGTCTCTCTGTCTCTGTCTCCAGCATGCAAACTCACCACATAGCAAAAGTTTTTTAAAAAAGAGCTTTTACTGTTATTTCTTTAAATACATTTTATCACTCATCCTTTTTCTCCTTTGGTGACTATGCATATAAATGCATGTGTGTGTTTGTCTGTGTGTTTATAGTGGCTCATATTGATCAACAGTTCACTGATAGTCTGCTCATTTTTCTTGTAGAGGTCCTTTCTTTCTGTATTTCATTTTTGATAGCTCCTACTGAGATGTCTTCAAGTTCCCTAATCTTTTCTTCTGTAATATCTAGTATGTTATTAATCCCTTCCAGAGTATTTTTCATCTCGAACATTTTTAACTCTATGTATTTAACTGGAATCTCTTTTTTTTATTTTTACTGTCTATATTTAACTTTTAGAGCATATGAAATACAGTCACAATAACTATCTTAATGTCTTTATGTGTTAATTTTGTGTGTCAATAATTGGTCAATTCCAATGAATCGATTTTTCTTCTCATTATGAATGTATTTTCTTGTTTTTTTTTTGTTTTTTTTTTTGAATGTCTTATATTACTGGATACAAAATATTGTGGATTTTACCTTGTTTGGTAGTAATATTTTTTCTATTTCTATATATGTATTTGAGCTAAGTTCTGAAACCCAGTTAAGTTACTAGCAATTTACGATGTATCTTGGAATAACTTAAAAAGAGGACTTTTTTAATGTTCCCTACATAACTTGAGATACTTAGGATGATGGTTAATTAATTACCCTGATTCAACCACTAGTCGTTGTATTCTTATACTAAAAAGCACATTGTGTCCTACAAATGCATGCAACCATTGGGTCAGCTCCATGGTACAGCAGTAATTGCTTCTCAGGAGAAGTTAGATCCCACGTGGTGACCCAAGTTTGAATCCTTGGCCCAATCAACATGAAATGTTCTGGGCACATATGACAGAGAGCCCAAGATCTCATTGGCTGGAGGACTGGAGGAAGGGGATCAGGGTGCTACCAGACCCTGTGGAGGGTGTTCATCTCTCTCTCTTCTCTCTCTCATGCATGCATCCATGCTCTATCATGAAGAAAAAATGTAGTGGACAGTTATTATATGCCAATAAAATGTTTTTTGAAATTATAATTCCTGGTTTACAAACCATCATTGTACATCTTTGGTGGTACACTATGATTTTCCAAAGCATACGTAGTTTGTAATGATCAAATACAAATAGAAGATATGGACATTATCACCTTCTTCAACACTGAACATTACGTAATGTTGTCCACATTCGATAATAGTTCCACAAGATTGTTTTTTTTATTTGGAAGTCTATATTGAATTGTCAGTGACATGTGTACACAGCTATGAGGTATAGTTCCAACCTGCTGTGCTTGCTTACATGCTCTCCGAGGTCTGGAAAAATCAATCTTCTATAAGTGTGAATTAATTTTAGGATGATCTGTGGGACCAGTGGGTAGCATGGTGGTTAAGGCGCTAGTCACTTCCAAATGGTCAGCCACGGTTTGAGTCCCAGACCTGGTGGCTTGCTTTCTCACCTTCTCTTTCTCTCTCTCTCTCTCATCAAAATTCAAAATAAATGAATGAATAAAGTTAAATAAATAATTTCAAAAATTGGCAGATGTCCTGTTCTCATAACTCAATCTGTACTTTATCATTAGTCTGATACAAATTAGTCTATTGATTAGTCCAATCAATTGTTTTGAAGACTATAGCTTTACAATAATTCTTAAGATCACAGGACCAGCAGTTAGCATAATGGCTATGGTGCTAGACTCCCATGTAGTCAACCGCAGTTCAAGTCCCAGACCCAGTGGCTTAAACTCATGTCGGGTGCGTGTGCGTGCGTGCCCAAGATCCCAAGAGGAGAATGGAGAAGGGATTGTGGCATGACCATCCCCCCAGGGGGGGGGGTGATTTCTCACTTTCTGTCTCTCTGTCACTGTGTTTCTGGCGAGCGCACGTGCCCTATAGCAAAAATCTCTCAAAAAAATAAGAAGAATTCTTAAGATCAGATGAGGTTAGTCTTCCAACTTCATTCTTCTTTATCAAAACATTGTATGTTTTTGTGGACCTTTTATTTGCTTGACTATTCTAGATCTATTTCATATGAATTTTAAAATCAGCTCAACAATTTCTTTGAAAGAAAAAAAGGCCTTCTGGGATTTTGATTTAGATCACATAGATAAACTTTTGAGAAATGGCATCTTAAAAAAACTGTCTTGTGATCTACAGACAAGTGAAAGCTCTCCCATCTAGGACCTTGTTCCTCTGTGTCTTTCTGTTTGCCTGTTTTTCTCTGGTTTTTCTGTTTTGTTTTGTTTTGGTTTTTTTGAGAGGTTTTTCACTATAGGGCGCGTGCGCTCTCCAGATAGACAGAGAGAGACAGAGAGACAGAAAGCAAGAAATCACCCCCCAGGGGGGGGATGGCCACGCCGCAATCCCTTCTCCTCCATTCTCCTCTCGGGATCTTGGGCACACATGCACACGCGCCCAGCGTGGGTTTTAAGCCACCGGGTCTGGGACGCGAACCGCAGTCAACTACGTGGGAGTCAGCGACATAGCCATTACGCTAACTGCTGGTTCCCTTCTCTGGCTTTTGGCTGCACTAAATATTGATCCTTATCACCACTTCAGAGTGATTTGGATACAATGCGCCTCAGGGCAGTTTTTGCAATGTTGCTGTGCTAACCCTCATTGGCTGTTTTGTCTGTATTTGGTAGTTTTCCTCAAGTTTAGAAAATTTTGCCCATTATTTCCTCAGTCCCTCGGCCCCACTTTGTGAACTTCAATTATCCGCATATTTAAATACTTGAACTTGTCCCACAATTCATTAATGCTCTTTATATTTTTCAAAAAATTAGTACTTTTCTCTGTTTTCTTATGGGCAATACTTTTGTAAAGGTGTCTGGCATAGAGCACATAAGCTTGCTGCAGGAGAGAGATGGAGAGTTGGAGAAGGAAAGTGAGAAATCACCCCCGGGCGGGAGGGCCACACCACCACAATCTCTTCTCCTCCATTCTCTTCCTGAGATTTTGGGCAGGCGCACACACGCACCCAGTGTGAGTTTCAAGTTGCCAGGTCCAGGACTCAAACCACGATTGACCATGTGAGAGTGCAGCTCCGTCACCATTATGCCACCTGCTGGCCTCCTCATGGGCAGTTGTTAACGTAGTGCCTTGAAATTCACTGATCGTCTCTTCCACAGCATCTACTGCCATTAGCAAATTCCATTCTTCACCTCAGACATTTTCGCTACATCTCTAGAAGTTCTAGCTGGGAGGTTTTGCGTAAGATGTCTACGTAGAGAAGCTCTCCGACGTATGGGTACAGGTGGAGTAACTCCCGTGAGGGCTCTCCTCACTGAGCTAACGATACTGCTCCGGATTAGATCTGAGAGGTGGAAGGTTCCACTGTTCCTCTGCAGGTACCGCCTCTGTACACCTGCTCCTCTGGGGTGCATGCTAACTACCGAAGTTTAACTGCTGGTGGCTGGGTATTTCTTTCTGTAAACCTTCTTGAACAATAATTCGCTCTGGATGTAGTTAAATTATGTGCAACCAATTGGAAACTTTCATGTCTTGCTCTATAATCTGTGGGGTGATTCTGGAGTGCAGCTCAGTGTAGAATGAGCTCGCCGCTGTACTGAGGCACGAGCGCCTGCAGTGAGCCATGAGCCGCGAACCTCCCGTCAGTGTTGCTCTAGGTGCGCGTGAGCCTCAGCTGCTGCTCTTCCGACCTCACGTGCATGCGCAGGTCCACGCTGGGCTGTCTTGGGAAGGCCTCCGTAGGCTTTGCAGTTTCCTGTGTGTGCAGCCCTGCCCTGGGAACCGTCGCTGTCGTCCCCTGACCCTCCTCCTCTCAGGCAGTCTGCACTGTGCCTCGGCGCCCTCCCACCTTCGTCCAGAGGGTGCCCAGGCAGTCTCCAGGCCGTGGTCCCTCTCTGCCTCTCGGGAAGCCTGTCCACTGCCCGGTTCCTTGGAAATGACTGCGTCATGTGTTTTGTGCACACACACACCCCCTTTTCTCTAGTTGTTCCGACAGGAGGACAGCGCGCATCTCTGTCGCTCTCACTTGGCCACCGTGGAGCTGCTCGTTCATTGTCACATCTCTGACGTCCTCGTCCTTGTCTCAGAGCGAGCGTCTCCACCACTCCCTGTGGCGGGCCCCACCCTGCTGTCCTCCCCCGGGAGCCCATGTACATCCCGGGGGTGGGTGGAGAGCCTCGGGGAAGGTGCCCCAGCATCTCTACGCTCCCACCCCCCCCCGTCCCCCTCCAGGGGGTCCGCCCTGGGCACCGCTTTGCTGTTCTCGGGGACACTTCCGTCTCACTCCTGCACGGCGGAGGTGGCAGGGCAGAGCTCTCAGATGGGCCAGTCACCAGATCATTCTCTCGACTGCCTGACCCCCGGCAGCTCCTACCACTGCCCTGAGGACACTCGGGCCCTTGGGCTAGTATGGTGACCCCACCCGCCCTGCAGCGCTGAGGACCACATGCTCAGCAGGCGGGAGACGAGGCACAGCCAGGTCACCCTGGGCCCCTCACCCCTCCTGCTCATGCCCCCTCGGCCTGCTTCCCTCCTCTGGACCCTCCATCGCCTGCCCCCCCAGGATGACACGCACCCCGCACGGGCTTCGTGGGCTTCTCTGAGACAGCCCTCTCCCCCGGCTCAGGCACGTCCTGGGCTGGGCTCGGAGAAAGGCCTGCGGCCCCGCTCGCTCTCCATCGAACCCAGGCTGGCTTTCATCTTTGCAGATGACTTCATTATTGAACTGCACCAATCTCCCGAATTGTAATTCTAAACTTTTATTCATGATTCCTGACTCCAATTGGCAATCTTGTAAAAAGTGTTCCAGTTAGAAAAAATCAAATTAATTCTTTTTCTAAATAAGGAGAAAAAAAACTACTTATTCATACTCCTGGGAAGCAGAAATTAGGTAGAATCTTTAAAATGAAAGGGACAATTATATCTTCCTCATTCGTTCCACCTTCTTTCTTTTTTCCCATATGTTTCGTGCTCCCTAAAGCCCAGGAAATTACTGGAGGAGTCAGTCCGTGCTATGCCCCTCCGGACTGTGCTGGGTGGCTCTGGGTTACGGCACAAGCCCGGGAAGCTAGGAGCGGCGCTGGCTGTGTCCAAGCTCAGGGCGGCCTCGCTTCTCTCGTCTCTTCGTCCTGTCCCTGCAGCGAGGTGCTCTCATGCCTTTGGGCCTCTCCATGGTCCTGCGCGTCTGGTCCCCGGCACAGGCATCAGCCTCGGGCCCTCCCTCACAGGTACAAGCCGCATTACACCGGGCTTCACAGAATGCTACGGTTCTTGCCCAGTCTGAGCCCCTGCGCAGCCGTCTGAGTCCCGGCGATTCACTGTACCTCGGAGGTCAGTTTCCTCACCCTCACAGCCGCCTTCAGAGACGGAGCAGATGGACAGGGCTGACATTCCAACTTCCTGCCTACAACCATAAACAATGGCAAATGCCTTCTTGCAGGTGTTTAAGTTGTGGTTTGCTAATGACAGTTCTTACCCCATTGTCCTCATTTTTGCAGCCCGCTGACAGCCTGTCCCAGATGAAAATGTCATGAAAGTCACCATTTCAGTGACTGTTCTGTGAGCTTCTCTTAGGCCCCCCTCCCAATAATGGAGTCCCATCTGAACATCTAGTGACTTACTAAAACACTGGACTGTATTTAAAAAAACCTATAAATCCTGAATCATTCATTATTCCACTTGGAAAGAATCCTCTGAGCCATGGTCAGAACAATGTGGAAACCTTGTATCCCAGATGACAGAGACCCCTGGGGACAGGGGAGGTGGACATTCAATACTCTCGTCCCCAAGGCAGAGGCAGGCTGGGCGTGGCAAGGTCTCCAGGCATTACTCATTAACGTAAGCGGTAACAGGCAGAGTTTCTCATCAACAACCCAAGGTAACGCAGAGATGAAGAAGGAAAGTTGCCTCTGATGGCTCGGTTAGCAAACAGCCCAACATGATGGTTAAGCAACTGTGGGACTTCACAGCAGCCCAATAAAGAGACTATGCGCAGTCTTGCTCCAGGCCAAGTGAGTCTTGGAACAACTTCAGTGTTAACTTTAGAAGCAACTAAGAGGGGGATTTTCTGAAAGTGGAGACTATTGTGGTGTCTAGGAGAGGAACACGAATAAAGACATAAATACAGGGACTTCTAAATACTAGTAAGAGGACAGACATTTACGTTCTAGTAACCCTGATCCTCCCTTGGGAAGCATATCGGAAAACTCTTGGGATAGAAGTGCTAAGTAGAGAACACCCTTCAGTAAACTCTTGCTTTTCCTGAGTCGGAGCCAGAGTATTAGGATCCCCGAGGCACCCAAATATCCAAACAGTAGGCTGGGCAGGACTGCCAGAACTAACATCTTATATTTCCTCGGAACTTCAGGGCTCACAAAGTGCTCCCCTGCCCTCGTCTCACTCACTCCTCAGAGTGGTTCTGTAGATAAGGCCAGCATTTTCATTCTCCTTTCATGCACAGAAGTTCAAAGAGTTGTCCAAATTCAGACCTCTCATCAAAGCAAATCTTAAGCTGGACTCCAAAGCCCTCTTTGTCTTCACCATACTTTCCTTAATATCCCAGTGTACTGTTTGCTCACTCCTGTCTCCTGCCTTTCTAAAAGAATAGTCTAAAACTGGCTTTCCCACTTGGTCACCTTCCACCATTTCTTCCATTTGTTTCTTGGTGGCCTCACCTCTCTGCTAAAGTTAAGTTCCCCAAGAGCCTCCTGGCTTTTTGATTGAGTGGAACTTCTCAGCATTTACTTCATTTGGCCTCTTAACAGCACATTTCTATATTGGTAGACAAAATAATCCCCCTACTCAAAGATGCCCATGTCCAAGAATCGGAATCCTAGATTGTACAATCTATGACTATGTTGAGTTACATGGAAGAGCAGGATCACGGTATGAGGTGGACTTAAGGTTGTTAAGCAGATCACCTCAAATTAGGAAGACTATTCTGGATTATCTGGGTGGCCCATGTAATCATGAGAGTCCTTACAAATGGAAAAAGGGAAGAGAAGAGAAGGGACACACAGCAGGGAAGCAGCCCCTCCCACCCAGAAGAAAAGGCAAGAACCACAAGTATTCGAAATACAGGTTGTAAATTCAGAAAGACAGAGACTTGAAGCAACCCTTCACCAGGGACTTACATCACAAGGAACATTAACAGAAGTGCTCTGGGCAGATGGAAGGTGGTATGAAATTAAATTGAAGATCTATGCAAATAAATGAATAGCACCAGAAATGGTCACCACTTGGGTAAATATAAATTTTTTCCCTCATTACCTGAATCCTATTAAGTGACAATTGTATTATGGAGTACATGACGTGTAGAAGGAAGATGAATGATGATAAGACACAAAGTCTAGAAGGAGAGAAATGAAAATATGCTCTTGAAGAGCTGGTATTATTCAGTATGTGCTATGTTATCGCTTGAAAGTAGGCCACAAGAAGTTCAAGATAAAGATTTAAACCCTAAAAGATCAAAAAGCGACAACTAAAAGTCAACAGAGATAAGTTAAATAATAAAGTATTCTAAATCCAAATGAAGACAGAAAAAGAAAGAAAAAATGAACAGAGTAAAGATGGGTCAAAGAAAAACAAAGAGCAAGATTATAAACTTAAATCATACCAGAACAATAATTGCATTAAATATAAAGAGTTTACAATAGATTGGAATAAAAAGCACAGAACTAAATCCTCACATATACGGTCAGTTGGTTTCGACATAGGTGCCAATGCTGTTCAATAAGAAAACGGTAGTCTCCAACAAATGGTGCTGAGGAAAATGGATGTACACATGGATAAGAATTAATCCAGCAGTCGCCTTAGGCCATGTACAAAACTTAGCTCAAAATCAGTCAAATACTATGATGGTAAAAATTAAAGCTAGAGGAGCTAGCAGGTGGTGTGGTGGTCAAGGTGCTGGACTCCTACATGGCCAGCCATAGTTCGAGTCCCAGACCTGGCTATTTGACACTCAGCAAGGGCATGTGTGCTTGCATGTCCAAAATCCCGAGAGAGAACAGAGGAGAAGGAATTGCGGTGTGTCCTTCCTCTGGGTGTGTGTGTTTGTGTGTGTGTGTGTGTGACTTAACAGTTTCCCCTTCTCGGTCTCTCTCTGACAAGTGCATGCACCCTATGGTACAAAAAAACAAAAACAATACAAACAAAAACCTTAAAAAACAAACAGAAACGATAAAACAGAAGAAAACGAGAAAAATCTTTAAGACATTAAGTTTGATTATAACATCTAAAGCACAATTTTAAAAAGTAGGTAACTTGGAATTTAGTAAAACTAAAACATTGTGCATCAAAGGCCAACCCACCGAGCGGGAGAAAATACTTGCAAATTATATATTTGATAAGGGATTAATATCCAAAATACACAAATAATCTTATAACTCAACAACAACAAAAATACATAAAAATCTTAAATGGGCATGACCAGACCTCATGTCTGGGAAGTGTTTATACTCTCTGTCATGCCCACGTACCCACTGTCATAAACATTATAAGGTAATACATTAATAAAATAAAATAGACAAAAGACTTGAGTGGAAATTTCCCTAAAGAAGATATAAAGAAGAAATATAAAGTAAATATTGGCAAGGATCTGAGAAACTGGAATAACTTGTGAGAACGTCAAATGACGTAACCACTGTGGAAAGCAATATGACGGTTCCTCATAAAGTCAAATATGTAATTATCTGTTACCCAGCAGCCTTCTATGGATATACCCCAAAGAATTAAAGGCAGGGACCCAAACATATTTTTCCACACCAATATTCATAGCAACAGTATTTACAATAGCCAAAAGTTGGAAAAAGCCAAATATCTATCAATGAGTGAATAAACAAAACACAATGGAATATTATTCAGCCTTTAAAAAGAAGAAAATTCTAACATATGCTACAACATGAACCTTGAGGACATTTTGCTACATGAAATAATCCAAACACAAAAAAAGACAAATATTGTGTTATTCCACTGATATGAGGTACCTAGAAAAGACAAACCCATAGAAACAGAAAGTAAAATGACGGTCACCAGGGCTTGGGGGACGAGGAATGAGAAGTTTTTGTTTATTAGGAATGAAGTTTCTGTCTGGGATGATGAAAAAGTTCTGGAAATATCAATAGATAATGATGATGGTTTTCAACATTTTAAATGTAATTAATGTCACTGAACTGTACACTTGAAATGGTTAAACTGATAAATGTTGTTACATATTTCTTAATCAAAATTTAAAAATACATAAATAAAGGTTCTAAATATCCAAAAAAATTCCGATTGCCAGATTGCATTAAAATAATGAAATTAGGCATGGTGTTAAGGCACTGGACTCCCACACGGCTGACCACAGTCTGAGTCCTGGGCCCAGTGGCTTGAAAATCACACCAGTCACATAAGTGTGCACGCCCCAAATCCCAAGAGGAGAAAGGACGAGAAGGGAATGCGCCGTGGTCAACCCCCCGGGGTGATTTCTCACTTCCCCCTTCTCTGCCTCTTTTTGTTTCTCTCTGGCAAGTGCACAAGCCCTGTGGCAAAAACATAATAATAATAAGATTAAAATGTTCTTAATGTTGTTTATAAGGAACCTAATTTTGGGACCAACAGATGGTGTAATGGTTATGTTGCTGGGCTCCCACATAGTCAACGGTGGTTCGAGTCCTGGGCCCAGCAGCCTAAAACCACATTGGGCATGTGTGCATGTGTGTCCAAAATCCCAAGAGGAGAATGGAGGAGAAAGGATTGTGGCGTGGCCATCCCTCTCCACCAGGGGGTGATTTCAGTCTCTCTGTCTCTGTCTGTCCAGTGAACACACATGCCCTGTAGCAAAAATCTCTCAAAAAAAAGGAACCTACTTTAAAAACTAAAGGCACAGGGGCCGGCAGGTGATGTGGAGGTTAAGGGTGCTAGACTCCCAGATGGCCAACCGCAGTCCGCATCCTAGACCTGGCAACTTGCTTTCTCACTTTCCCTCTTTCTCTTTCTCACTCTATCCCTCTCTGTTCAAATTTAAAAAATAAATAAAGTTAAATAAAACAACTCTTTAAAAAATAAATAAGGCACATATATAGATTGAAAAAAGACATACCATGTTAATACTAACCAAAATAAAGCTGAAGTGGATACATAAATACCAGACAAAACAGATTTCTGAACAGAAACTACTGCCGGCCCATGCATTCCATTGCTGTGTGGTGGTGTGACCGGCGCACCACTGCTGTCTCACAGTCCCGACGGGCCGGGGCCGCTGTCCCGTACCTAGGCTTCTGGCCAGATGGGCTCCCCCAGCATGGCCTCTTGCCTCCTCACAGCCAGGACAGAAAGCGGAGAGAGATTTAGACAAGAGGGCACTTTAATGCCATGTAACAAAATTACATAATTATTCCTACCCAATCATACACACCTGGTCCCTTTATGGTATTTTATTGGCTAGAAGCAAGCCACAGGTTCTGCCCACAGCCAAAGGGAGGGTCACACAGAACATGAACTCCCAGAGGCAGAGCTCATGGAGACTCCTTAAAATAACGCCCACGATGTGATGGATAAACGTGGCCACTGAAAAACGATAAGTGGACAATTCAACAAGAACTCGGCAATCTTAAGTGTTTATGGAACTATCAGAATTTCAAAATACAAAAAGCAAAATCTGATGGAACTATGAGATGTAGAAAACTCTTCTCTCTCTCTCTCTCTCTCTCTCTCTCTCTCTCTCTCTCTTTCTCTTTCTCTCTCTCAATAATTCATAGAACAAGTAGCTGGAAAGCCAGTAAGAATGTAAAACATTTCAACACTGTCAACTAACACAATTTAATAAGCCATATAAAACACTTCATCTAATGAGAGCAAAATATACATTCTTTTTGAGAGTACTTGGAACATTTACCCAAATAAGCCATATGTTGGGCCATAAAGCAAGTTTAGAAAGCTATAAAAGATTCAAGTCATACATAGCATGTTTTCTTTTCCTTTTTTTTTGTTAGTTTTTTGCCATAGGGTGCATGCACCTGCCAGAGAGAGACAGAGACACATTAAGAGGGAAAGTGAGAAACCATCCCTCAGGGAAGATGGCTACAGCAAAATCCCTTCTCCTCCATTTTCTTCCTGGGATTTTGGGCACACACACTTGCACAAGTGCCCAGTGTGATTTTCAAGCCACCAAGTCTGGGTCTTGAACCATATTTAGCCATGTGGGAGTCTGGCACTTTAACCACTATACCACCTATTGGCCCTAATGGCATGTTTTCTTACCACAATAAAATTATATTAGAAATTAATGTCACAAATATATATTTTTTGGGAAAAATTCCAAAATATTTAGAAACTAGCATACCAAAAAGAAATTTTAACTTATGTCCAGGGCCAGCAGGTAAGTATGATGGTTAAGGTGATGAACCCTCCATGGTCAGCTTCACAGTTCAAGTCCTGGACCTGGCAACTGGAAAAACATGTGAGAACGTGTATACCAAAAGTTCTGAGAGGAGAATAAAGGAGAAGTGATTGTGGTGTAGCCATCCCCCCCGGAGGAGGAGTGATTTCTCACATTCACACTTTCTCTGTCTCTGTCTCTCTAGTGAGCACAGGCACTCTGTGGCAGATAGACAAAGACAAATCTTTTGTCCAGGGAAAAAATCGTAAAGGGAATTGAACTGAAAGAAAATGAATTTTCAATCTGTTTAAAAATTTGTCAAATTTTGTAGAAAGGCCACTAAAGCACCACTTATAGGGAGATTTACAGTACAAAGTGTCTATACTCAAAAATAGGTCTCAAGTAAGTAATATCAACTTCTTCTTAGAAACTAAAAACAAAATAAGCAAATGAAAATCAAAGTAATTACAAATTAAGTAATAATCACAGCTGGAAATAGTACAAATAGAAAACAGAAAAGTAATACAAAATAAAATCAATAAAACTCAAAACTGGTTACTTGAGAAAATCAGTAAAATGGATAAGCCTGTAAAATATCGATTTTTAAAAGTGGCATGGTGGAGGAGATAAAAATTAATACTATCAGGAAAGAGAGATGTGACATTACTAGAGACCCTACAGCTATTAAAGGGATGATAGAGAACATCATAAACAAGCTTATGCCAATAAATTTGATAGCTCAGATGAAACGCATAAATTCCTTGAAAGACTCTATAGATTTTACTAAGGAATAGATCATTTGAGTATCCCAAAATCTATCAAATGAATTAAATTTGTCATTGAAAACTTTATTAGTAAAAAGACTCTTGCCAAGAAGCCTTCACTTATACGTTTTTCAAATATCTAATGAAAAGCAGTAACAACCCTACACAAACTGGTTCAGAAAATTGAAGAGAAGCACATACTTCTTAACTTGTTCAATGCAGCCTTTATTACTTCCATACAAAAATCAAAGACATGACACAAAAAGAAAACGACAGTCATACTTCATGAATACGAGTGCAAAAATTCTTAATAAAATTGTAATAAATTGAATCCAACAATTTAAAAGAATAATATATAATCACTAAGTGCAGTTTATCCTCCAAAGGCAAAGTTTTTTAGCATTTGAAAATCAGACCATGTAATTCATCTTATTAACAGATCAAAAACAAAACCATGTAATTACCTCACAGAAAAAGCATTTGACAAGATCCAACATCTATACATGATAATTTTTTTAATTTAAAAATTTCATCAAACTAGAATAAAAGAAACGCTTTAACCTGATGAAGAGCATTTACAAAAAACCTAAAGCCAACATTACATTTAATGGTGAAAACAGAAGGAATGCTTGCCCCAGGAATTTGGGAACAAGGTAAAGTGTTTGCTTTTGTCCATCCATTTAGATGTACTTGAGGTTCTAGTTGGTGCAGTGAGAAAAAGAAATTTGAAACATCCACATCGGAAAATCCGGAGTGACACTGCGCTCGTTAACGGACAGTATGATGACCTCTGCAGAAAACCCTGTGGATCCACAGACACTCCGGAAGTGCTGCAGCCTGTCTGCAGAGTGTGCAGACGACATGGCCGAGGGCTGTCTCGGCATTGCCAGAACGACTCTCCCCGCGTGGTGTAGAGTCCACGCGCTCTCGATCACAAGCCGGGAAAGCTTTCGTTGTAGAAAGCAGAAATCTGATGCTAAAACTCACATAGAATGTAAAGAATCTAGAATAGACAAACAACTCTGAGAAAGAACAAAATTCCCTGAAAAAGCACAATCCATAAAACATGTATTGATACATTGGGCTTCATCAAAATAAAACTTCTGTTCTTCAGAAGACACTGTTAGGAGAATAAAAATATACGCTACAGAAAAAAAAAATTAAAATAACAGCAGATAAAGAAATGATATCCAGAACTCTCAAAACTCAATTTAGAAAATGAAGATGGGGAATAAACTACGATAGATATTTTACCAAAGAAGATACGCAGACGGAAGAGCACAGGAAACACTACGCGGCCCCGCTAGCCCCGACAGACCGTGCAGTTGGAGCACCACGCCTGGGCCCCGGTAAGAGTCGCTAAGGTTAAAAGCAGTTCTAGGAGCACCCAGGTCTGCTGTTCAGAGTGTCAACGGCGCACAGCACGTGTGAAACGGCCTGGCCATCTCTTTCGAAAGTTAAGCGTACACCTAATTTGTGACTCAGCCGTCCCATTGCCATCTATTCCCCAGAGACGTGGACGCTGTGGCCTAAGACTGTCTATAGCACCTGACTCCGGCTGCTGCCACCGAGAGGGCGGCTGCGTCAGGAGCTGCAGAGCCCGCACGCCGGAACCCCAAACGGCGGTCAAAGAACGAGCCTCTGGCCTGCAAGGCAAATCCTAAATAATGTTACGGAAAAAGTCAGGAACAAACAAATGCACGTTCGTATTTCTATTTACACGCATTTCTGGAAAGCGTAGATGAAGCAAAATCTGTGCCAACAGAACGCTGATCTGGGGTTGCCTGGGTGGGACAGGCCACATTCATTCTCCCGTGACAATGGGGTCACAGATACGTGTCAGTGTGACCTTTACCAAACTGTGCCTTAAACGCGCGGAGTTTATTGTGTGTCTGCTATAACTCGCTACCGCTGCTTACAAGTTGGGGTAGAACTAACTTCTGTATTCTGTAGCCGTGACAACACACAGGGTCAGCGCGTGGCCAGTGGAAGCACCGTGGCACGCCGTCACTCACAGAGCACTGCCACGCCTTGCGGCACGAGGCCCTGCAGGCCCAGGCTGAGCAAGCCCCCATCCCAGCCTCGCACCGGCCCCTGGGTTAGACATTTCCTCCAGCACCCTCTTCCCCTGATCACAGAGGTACACAGAGACCAGGACCTGACCGCGGCACACGCTCCCTGCTGTGGGCTCTCAGAGGCCCAGACCCACTGCACGGACAACGCTAGGAAACCCGTGTAGACACAGACACAGACACAGACACAGACACAGACACAGACACCAACAGACACCGACACAGACAGACTCAGAGACAGACAGACACAGAGACAGACACAGACAGATAGACACAGACACACAGACACAGACACAGAGACAGACACAGACAGATACAGACACACAGACACAGACACACAGACACAAACAGACACAGAGACAGACAGATACAGAGACAGACAGATACAGAGACAGACAGACACAGACAGACACAGACACAGACAGAAACACAAACAGACACACAGATACAAACACAGATACTGACCGACACCGACACAGACAGACACACAGACACACAAACACACACAAACACAGACAGACAGACACACAGACACAGACAGACACAGACAGACAGACGTGAACCTCTGGGTCCGTGCCCCAGCTAGCTAGTCTTCCAGCTAAGTGTATTAAAAACCCTGAGTTCGAGCTAACATGTCCCATTCCATTTCAACCTCATGGTTTATATGCAAACTTGAAAAGAAAATGTTCAGCCTAGTGCCTTTTGGTCAAGTAAAAGCACTGTGTCGGGCGTCCTGAGCAGGCGTGCCCATGGAGGCGGGCCACCGCCCCGCTGTCTGCAGACGCGGAGCCTCGGCCAGCCCCTTCCCGATTAGCTCTCTAACTCCATTCATCCGGTCTTCGGGAGGCCTGCTGTGTTTGCAGGGAAAGACTGCTGGCTGCTGACGTCAAAAAGGCAATTCAGGAGATGAGACCCCCACTCTCAAGGAATCTAGCAAATAGAGGGGAGATCTCTCTCTGTCTCTGTCTCTCCTTGATATGAAGCAGTGTGTGAGAACCAGGGAGCAGGCACCAGCATGGTGCTGACTGGCGCAGGGTGTCGCTGACCCAGGTCACTCCTGCAAAACTTTTGGTGCAGGCCCTCGTGCGGTGCGCACCAGCGTACCCGGTCCACCTGTGGTCAGAGCTGGGGCCCCCAGAAGAATGCATTACGTGTGTATCTGATGAGGCGTGGGCGCTGGAGCACCCCCTGAGCCTCACAACACTAAAAAGAAAGATGCTTTCCACACCCAAGGGTAAGCAGAGGCTCCTCTCCCAGATTCTGAGGCCTCCCTTCCTCCTAGAGAGAGCTGTCTCCAGCTCTCCTCGTACTCCGGGGACCCAGGGCCGCCCTGGCTGCTGTGTCCTGGCCATGCTGTGCATCTCCCTGGGGTGGGCGTGGGGGAATCCTGCAGGCGGCCGCCCACTCTCCCCTGCTGTTCCTGCGCAGCTTGGCCGCAGGGAGGGCTTTGGTCTGGAAGCTGAGCACCAGGCCTCACGTCCCCCAGGGGAGAACGGTAAGAGCCCCTCTTCACTCAGAGCAGGCTCAGGTGGGAGAGGGGGAAAGTGTGCGAGGGCAGGCAGTGAGCAGGTGTGCCACAGGAAGCAGAGGGTGACGGAGAAGGGCCTGACTGCCATTCTGTGCACACGACCTGGAAGGAAGGACGCAGGCTATGGGCGCACAGTCGGCGTGGTTCCCAGACTACACCTGCCCAGACTGATACCACAATTGCCTGCGGGTCCCACGTCATGTGGGTGTCGCTCTGGTGGCCCCTGGGGCCCATCCCCACTCAGGACACTGCCCTGTGGGCCCACTGTCCCCTCCTGGCCCCAGAGCCCTGATGGCTGGCACAGAGCCGCCAGGGCCCTGAGTCCCAAGCAGAGCCCAGGGCGTGTCCTCGTGCCACCTTGGCAGGCCCGCAGGTTCCCGCAGCGCGGTGGGCTGGGCTGGCAGCCTCACCATCTCTAGAATGGACTTCCTTCCATCTATGGCTCACGGGGACAGCAGCGTAGGAAGGGACCCCAGTGAGTCACAGCTGGTGCAGACGCGGGGAAGCCCAGCAGAGCTAAGAGCTGCGGGGAAGGCGAAGGACCTGGGAGGCGGGGGCGCTCACCACAACGGACAGGCCGCTGAGTGCTGCTGCTCGGCCGGCCGAGGCCACGGAGGGGCTGAGTTTGGTTTCCGGTCAATCCTAATGAGAAGCGAGCTGCTGCCACCTGCTATGACCCTGCCAACAGGAGGCTGGCATGGAGGCTCACCACCAGCAAGACCCTGTCTTTATTTTTTTATTTTATTTATTTATTTATTGGAGAGTTTTGGTTATAAACTCATAGGGTGCGTTCGCTCGCCAGAAAGACAGAGACAGAGAGACTGAAAGCGAGAAATCACACTCCGGGGGATGGCCACGCCACAATCCCTTCTCCTCCATTTTCCTCTCAGGATCTTGGGCACGCACACACGCCTGGCATGAGTTTAAGCCACCGGGTCCTGGACGCGAACTGCAGTCTACTACATGGGAGTCCAGCAGCATAGCCTTTACGCTAACTGCTGGTCCCAAGATTCTGTCTTTAACAATACAATAAAAAATTGGAAAGGAGAGGTGGGCTAGAGTGGTGTGCAGATCTGTGAAAACAACCCACGTGGGAGGACCCCAGTTCTTGTCCAGGAATGTCACCAAGCACACCAGGTACACGCGCCCCTGAGCTGGGGCTGGGTGGAGCTGGGCTGCATCGCGGCATGAAGACCTTATTGGGGTGACTGTCTCTCGCATTCGTGCAAGAAAGAAAGAAATTAGAGAGAGAGCATGAGAGGCATAGCTCGTGACCACGGCAGACCCCGCCGTACCTGCGAGTCCTTGGGAACCCCACTCCTCCCTCTCCATGTGCTCCCTGTGGAACCAGGCAAACACGGACGAGGGACAACGAGGAACCACACGCCAGCCCAGAGTCATTCTGCAGTGCAGGCTCCCAGGGGCCAAAGCTTCAATAAAAACACCTGGACTGACAGGTCAACCCTGGTCGATCAGTAAAGTCAAAAAATCATTAGGCCACACTGGAATTAGCCTAAACTGACGGCGGGTGAAGGCCAGCAGGGCCGCGTGGTCAGAGCTCATTTTTATTTGTCTATGTAGTTACTGAGTGTCACAGAGCAGTCACGAGTGTGATGGGAGCTGTACGCTGCCTCCGGAGGGTACCTGGGTGCACACCCCACGACTCCGCAGCTGCCACTGCCCATTAGGCCTCGCTAGGACTGACACGCACCACGCAGGACTTCCCATTTCTCAAACTGCTTTAATTTCTATTTATCTTGCCCTGTTCTTTAAATGCAATAAACACATTCAGCATCTCAAGACCTGAAACCCTGCCCTAGCTTAGGGTCTCCAAAGCGTAGAAGAAGGTTGGTACCACTGTGGGCTTGGAGATGCCCACACACAGGAAACCCTGGGCCCTTCAAAGATCCACTCCATGTTTCATAATCCAGACAGGAGCCTGAAGGAGAAGAGGTGGGAGGTATGGGAGAGACAAGGTTTTATTTGCTTCTTCACCTTTGAACTATGGACAATGGAGACTTCAGAACAGTAAAATTGCTTTTAAGAAGAAAACGAAGCCTATCTTGGCCTCCCGGACCCAATCCAGTCAACTACACAGAATCCAGTGCAGATTTCCGCTGAACTTCAGAAAAGAGGCTGACTCCGGTATTCTCATGCAAAAGGGGGGAGCACTTCAGTAGTAAGGAGTCTGGCCTGGGGAGTCCAGGGTTTAGCAGGTACCCCACCCCCACTGAGGCCTGCACAGCCTGGAGGAGACACAGGGGGCCTAGGGTCTCATTAACACCCTGGAGGAAGAGGCTGCTCCTTGGGAGACAGGCCCCGAACAATTACAGGGTGGCCGGGATGATTCAAAGGGGAATGATGATAAATTCCCCTCATATTGGGAGCAATCAGCATAATTTATTTCCAAATCAGCAGCGAGTGGCGAGGCGTGCACGCCTGACGCCCAGGCAGGCTCTGTGACAGAAATTGTTTTTTAAGCAGTTGCCCTCTGAAAATATTACCCTCTCCCTGACACCGGCATAATGAGGCCTTGATTGTCTGTCAGGCCTGTACAATCGGGCATCGTGACGGAGGACACGTGTGGCCCATTGAACCTGCCCCTTCTGGCGTGTGTGCGTCTTTTCTCTCTGGAATCACTCTTTGTTCTCACTGCCAGGGCCCTTCTTCTGCTCACAATTCCTCGCTTCCTACCCTGTGGAGAAGGCACACCCTCTGCACCCAGGATGCTCCCCGGCCCCAAGCACTGCGGCCCCCCGGAAGCACCGGCCACCCTGGGGGCCGCCGCGGGGCAGCACACACAGGAGGTGCCCTGCGAGGCCGCTTCCCTTGGCTGAGTTTCGCACGTGGCCCAGCCTGTTCTAACTCCGGGAAACAGGGAGGGCTGAGCCCGGTCGGAAGTGCATCCCTCCCCAGTTCATTTGATCCACTTACTTAGAGAAAGACCTGATGATGGGAAGAGGAGAAGGCTTTTCCCTTTGGGGTAGGGGCACATCCTTTTGCTGAGACAGTGGGCTTCTGGAGGGACACCTCTAAAACATGAAGGGTGTAGAGGCGGGCCACCCTGAGGACCACGACGCTGCGTCCCCTGCTCTGAGTTCTCTGCCCCTAGCTGTTCCCCATGGTGCAGTCTGATTCTTGCTCACATCACCATCTGTGCCTTGTGTTCCCTGTCCCTTCCGAGCAGGGCCTTAGTCAAGGGTGGGCTTCAGGACCAGAAGACAACCCGGAGTCCTGGTGTTCCTGCAGCACGCAGGCAGGTCAGTCCACCCCTTACCTTCAAACCTGGAACTCATCCATTCCGGACTTCAGTCTTACCTCCTCCAGGGCCCTGAGGGATAAAAGGATGGCTTGAGAACAAAATGTGCCTCCAAGAAACCTACCTGAAGTTTCCGGAAAGATCAAACAAACTGAAAGATGGTGCTTTGCAGTTGTCAGCATTGCGATTGTCAATGTTGTGATGTGGGATGCTGCTGCTGGACTGCTGTGATGTTCTGTGATGTTCTGCGTGCAGACCAGCTCAGTGTTTGCTGACTGATTAAGCTGTAACGACTTAGGCAGAAAGGCTTAAAATGTTTTCTGGCAGCAAAGGAGAGGATATATTTATCTGCAGAGCATGGATCTAAAATCCCACTGCACGAGGACGGCGGCAAGGCCGGAGTCTGCACTCCTTTCTCACATACTCCGTGCCGAGGGGGCACTTCATGCTGAGGAGAGTGTGGCTCAGAGGAAGAGCAGCAGTGTGTGCCATGCTAAGTGGGCACAAGGCAGCTGTCCACAAGCCCAGCCTCAGTGCTGTCCAGCCCAGATGGCAGCAGGACTCCAGCCTCTCAGGAAGGAGCTGCTTAACTCACTGGCTTCAACATTCCCTGACACAAAATCATTTTCTCTTCCTGAAGCTTGCGATTTGTTGTATTCAGCTGGAACAATTTGATAAATTTCTCACTACATTCCAAGAAACTAAGAAATCCATTCTGTTGTCAGCCAAGTGAGATGGGAAACTCAACAAGAGGCTCTGGCATTACTGGACTGCTTGGCACAGTCGTCAGACAGAAATTCCATCTCCCACAGTACTGAACTGCCACTCCGTAGTGAAGAGGCTGGTGATGGGAATGTTTGCTGTCAAGGGTGGACGGGAGTCTTGCCAAGGGACCTCAGCTGCTAGCACTGCCGGGAAAACCGAAGCATCTTCCCATTTGCTTCTTCCATTTGTCACAACCAGACTAGATTCTAAAATAGAACTCTTTTCCCCCCAGCTTTATTGAGGTGTTACTAACAAATAATAATTATACGTATATTTAAAATGTGCAATGTGCTGTTTTGATACATATTGTGAAACGATTACCACAATCAAGCTAAGTCATATATTCATCTCACATAGTCACCTTTTTTTGGGTGAGAACAATGAAGGTCTATTCTCTGAATGAATTTCTTTTTAGTTATGTTTTTTAATTTACTTTATACATTTAATCATTATATATCACTTATCTTGTAAAGTGAATTTATTCAGCATGAATATACTTCATACCAGTCCAGTTGAGGATACTATACAAATTATCATCAACAGATAATAATAATAATAATCCATTTTTGTATCCCATAAATGTCTTGCCTCTCTATTTTTCTCTTTAATCTCTTTCCTCACACTCTCCCACTTCTCCCACCCTCTTCCCACAGTATCTCCAGTATCCATAACCATTTTCCATGCTTCTATATCCTTAAAACTTTCACTTTCTGCCATAGAGTACAGACAGTCAATATATATTAAGTGGAGACATACAACTTCTCTCTTTCATAGCCTGGCTTGCTTCACTCAGCAGTAAATCTTCTGTATTTGTTCACTTTCTATAAAATGCCAGGATCTTGTTTTTTATGGCTGAGTAGTATTCCATAGAGTATATGTGCCACACTTTTTCAATCCAATCATCTATTCATGGACATCTGGGTTGGTTCCACGTCTTAGCAATTGTGAATAATGCCATAATAAACATAGATATGCAAGCACTTTTCAAACTGAGCATGCTCCTAACCTTTGGGTAGATACCCAGGAGTGGAATTATTGCTGGATCACATGGTAGTAATACGTGTAGATCTTTGAGGAACTTCCATGCTGTTCTCCATAGTTTCTGGACCAATTTACATTCCCACCAACAGTGTAGGAGAGTTCGCCTTTACTACAGCCCCACCAGCATTTATCATTTTTTTTTAAATCTTAGCCATTCAGACTGGGGTTAGGTGGTATCTCATTGTGGTTTTGATTTGCATCTCCTTATAATGAGGAATGCTGAACATTTTTTCATATGCTTTTTGGTTGTTCATAAGTCTTCCTTAGAGAGTTGTTTGTTCGGCTCATTTTCCCATGTTTTAATTGGGTTGATCTTTTTTTTTTTGGGGGGGGGAGCCACTTCAGTTCCATGTGTATCCTGGTTACTAGTGCCTTTTCTGAGGCACAGTTTACAAAAATATTTTCCCATTCCAGGGGCTGTTAATTCACCCTAATTACTGTATCTTTTGTAATACAGAAATTTCTTAGTCTGATATAATCCCACTCGTCTATTTTCTGACGTTATTGCCTATGTTTTGGGAGGGTCTTATTTAAGAAGTCTTTGCCTACCCCAATGACTCCCAAACCTGTATAAGAGTGAAGTAGGAGGCATCTCATTCCCTGACCCAAAAATATATTACAAAGCTGTGGTAATAAAAACAGCTTGGAATTGGCACAAAAACAGACATGTGGACCAATGGAACAGGATAGAAACCCCAGAAATAAACCTGAAACATACAGCCAACTGATTTTTGACAAAGGGCACCAGGCAATCCAATAGGGAAAGGAAAACCTCTTTAGCAAATGGCGCAAGAAAAACTGGGTATCCACCTGCAGGAAAATGAACCTGAACCCCTAATTTTCACCATTAACAAAAATCAACTTAAAGTGGATCAAAGATCTAAACCTAAGACTTCAAAATCAAAACTAAGACCTCAAACTATAAAACTACCGGTATAAAGCACTGAAAAACTCTTACAGAATTGTCAGCATATTATGCAGTATTATCAACTACAGTCCTCATGCTGTGCATCAACTCTCCAGAACTTACCCATCCTGCATGACTAAGAGCTTGTACCCTCCAACCAGCGTCTCCCCACTTCCCTCACTCCTCAACCCCTAAAATTATCCTTCTACTGCCTGACTGTATGAGTTTGACTTTTAGTGGTGGAGTTCCACATTTATAAAAGATCTGGAGTGTTCATATGCAGACTACAGTTACTAGACCTCAAGAAATACATCAAAAGGCCGAGCTGCAGGGTGCAGAAGTGGTTCACTGGTCTACAGTGTAGAAGCCACGGGAAAGATTGAGGTGAGTTCCCATGTCCACCCGTGCACACCAGCTGCCTGTGTGAGGAGTGCTCATGGCTCATGGTCCTGACTGGCTGGGGAAGTGGCAGGAGAGGCACAAGATGAGATCCTGCTGAGTAGTTTCTCTCTCTCTCTCTCCCCACTCTGGAACTCTCTCATGAAATAAATAACAAAGGTAAACATAAAAAAAGGAAGGAAGGAAGGAAGGAAGGAAGGAAGGAAGGAAGGAAGGAAGGAAGGAAGGAATATTTCTCACATTCAAGAAGTGAGAAATATTCAAAAAAAAATAACATTTATCAAGAGGTGTCAAGGGATTAAAAAGAGGAGTTACAAAGGGAATGCTCTTCAGCCAAGAAAGTTCAAAGCTGCAGGGAAAGAAACATTGTTGTTTTCATTTATTTTTCTTTTTATAATTTCTTATTTATATTTAGTTGCCATATATCTTTATAGCATAAAATATAATTTTTCAAAGCATGCATGGAATGTGTGATAATCAAATTAAGGATATTACCATATACATCATTTCCAACAAATAACCTTACATTCTCATGCCTGCTACATGCTTTTTTCCAAGTGCTTCATATCTACCCCCTATCACCCAGTCCCTGCCATACAGTCCCTGGTTTCTACACTTGCATGTCTTCAAATATTTCAATTTCTACCAGGGAGTACAAACATTTGTTATATATTGAGTGGGGCTATACAGTGTTTGTCTTTCCTAACCCAGCTTATTACGCTTAGCATGCATTACAACTTCTCTATTCAACTACTTTGTATCAAGTGACAGAGTCTCACTGTTCTTAATGGCTGAGTGGTACTTTGTAAGTGTATATATACTACATTTTTCTTGAATCCAGTTATCAGTTATTGGATGCTCAGAATGATTCCATGTCTTAGATATTGTGAATAGTGCTGCAGTAAACATGGATGTGCAGGTGTCTTTCTGACTGAGTCATTTCCTGTCCTTTGGGTAAATATCCAGGAATGGGATTACTAGGTCATATGGTAGTTCTATTTGTACATTTTTGAGGACTCTCCATATCGCTTTCCACAGTGGCTGTGCTAAATTTACATTCCCACCAGCAGTGTAGGAGGGTCCCATTTTTACCACAGCCACACCAACTCTTGTTCTTTGGTCTTTGTTTTGCTTTGATCATAGCCATCCTGGTTGGGATTAGTTGATTCCTCACTGTTGTTTTTTATTTCTATTTCCCTTACAATAAGAAACTTTAAACCTTTTTTCATATACTTTTTGGCCACTTATATGTCTCCCTTTGAGAGTTGTCTGTTTAGCACTTTGCCCATTTTTTAAATTGGATTATTAGTTTCTCCTTAGGTGAGCTGCTTTATAGTTCTATATAGATTCTGGTTATCAATCTGTTATTTGAAGAATAGATTGCAAATATTTTCTTGCATTCTATAGGTTGTCTTTTTGCTCTATTTATTGTTTCCTAAGCTGTGCAGAACATTTTTAGCTTGATATCATCTATTTTTTTTCCATATGCTTTTTTTTTTTAATTTTTATTTTTTTATGTTTTTTTTTATTAATTACTTTATTTATTTTTGTATATACTTTCAATCATATTGTTTGGCTTACAGTGAGACCATTTCGATATGTGAACATTTCTCCCCAGACCCGTTGATCGAAATATCTTCAACAGATAACACCACACCTCCCCATCCCGTCAATGCTCTACCTCTGTATCCCTTCTCCAAATGTCTTTCTATTTTTGGAAATTTTGCCTGCACTTTATTTAAGAAATCTTTATGTACTACAATGTCTTCAAGTGTTTCTCCTGTGTTTTCCACAAATAGTTATTTTAGTTTGAGGATTTACATTTAGATCTTTGATCCATTTGGAATTAATCAATAAAAGATGGACATTTTCACTAAAATCCAAAATGCAGACTATGTGTGTTCTCATGAAGCCTAAGAAAGATGAAGGTAATTCAAAAGAAAGTTTTTAGAGGAATTCTACAATGTAAAGTGCTCCCAACTCTGACATGCACTTGTTGGCTGACTATGAGCAGCTGCATGATCGTCCTGAGCCCGAGCAAGCTCACAGTGTGTCACACAGAGATCAGGGCCCCTGCCCTGCCTTACTCACATAATCAGAGGGGAGAGCAGTAGCCCCCAGGAGATACATACAGTCAGGGGTTTATCGGCAGGTCTGCCTCATGCAGTTATGGAAGTGAGCCCCTGTGTATGAAGATCGTCTTTCTATGTCCGGTGCTGGACCCTAAAGCCCACAGGGCAGACAGCCAACACCCAACGTAAAGATAAAATGGGAGAAGAGAGGGAAACTAGGTACTGGGCAGACCGGGAACTTCTAGGGCAACATGGAGTGGTGTCTTCTTTCCATCTCCAAGCTTCCAATTCATAATGGGGAGCCCACGACAGAATGTGGGGGTGGGGGTCACAGCTACACACACACCTGGCCACACAGGTGGCCTGCACTTTCCAAATATCACACAAAATGTCTCTGGCCCCCCACCCAGAACTACACAGGGAAGGAAATTCTGATAAGTACTGCTCCAGGTCACTCACACTGACATCACCCAGGTCCTCTGAAGATCAAGAAGGCAGTAACGTGCTATTTCTGTGCTCAGAGAACTGAGCCTTAGGGGAGGCAGTTTATGAGCAGCTTTCCAGACTATGCCATGCAGCTAAGCTGTGACCACAAAAACACGGAATTCGGAAGCCAGGTTTTACCTGACAAAGTGCTGGGCAGTACAGAGGGGATGCTGTGGGCTTGTGACTGCAGGGGTGCTGACGCCTTCGGAGAAGAGCGTGGGAGAAACAATGGCACTGAGGATGTCAGCAAACGACACAGCACACTCACTGCAGCGAGAAGCATGCTGCAGACCTCCGACGGGCATCTCTGAGGTTCTGACGAACGTGGGTGACAGCCCTGTCCCTGCTTCTCCCCTGCTGGCTCCCCAGAAGCCACCGCATGTGGCAAGGATGGCCTTGGTGTCCGGTCAGCCCAGTGGTTCTTGGCCTCGGCCACTCTACTCACCCAGAACTAGAGAATCAAAGTGCTAGAGGCTGAGTTCCGAAGGTGGCTGAGGTATCTGAAACACACCTAGAAGCAAGTCATCCTGAAGCCCTGCTTCCATAAACAAACAGCTTAAATGTGAGACGCCGACACAGAGGACCAGTTCAGACGTCAGCGCGTAAGCAGCGTGGCCCTTCATCTCCACAGAGAAGCTCGCGAATTGATTTCCTGCTACACTTCAGTTATTTGAGATTGCCATTTGGGCCATGTGTTGGCAAATGGCATGGCTCTGAGTCTCTAACCTCCCCGATTGTTCTTTAGTCAAGGGCCTTGGAAGGGCATCGTATTCTACAGGTAGCTTTTTTTTTTTTTTTTTTTTAACGATACCCTAAAGAAAGCTCAAGTGCGACTCTGACCGATGCCCAGCGCATGTGTCACGTGGCACACACGTCTCTCATGCTGTTTGTTTCCTTTTGTAGCATTAATCCCTCAGAGTTATTCAGTTTACTGTTAATACAAGATTATCAAAAGGCATTTATAACTCAGCGTGGTAGCAGTCAGGGACTGAACTCAAAGACTTGTGGAAACGTGCTATTAAAAGCTCTACACTTGCGTGTGTGTACACACATAGACCCACACGAACACATAGATGCTAGTTTTTGTTCAGTTTAATGCTATAATCTCACCGAAAAAGAAAGCACCTGCATAAAATAAAAATCTCAAAGAATGGGTCAATAGCTATTGAAAATAATGTTGGAACAGGTGTTGCATGAAAATCTTTGATCTTAAAGACCCTTTTAAAAGTGTCAGAAACAAAGTACATGTTTAAGTCAAAGAGAAAACCCCGAGTATTGTTTCTACAGCCAGGGAGGCTTTTTGTTTAATGCAAACTCTGCCGCTCATTTATGTGATACAGTTGAAAGGACAAAATCCGGGGGAATTAGACGCACGGTGCGCAAGGACACCTGGGAAAGAGGAAGACGGCCGAGACGGAGTGCCGGGCGCTAGGGGCAGAGCTGACGCAGACGAACAGCCCTCGCTCTGCCGTGGCGATGAGGAGCCTGCTCTGCACCTCCGAAGCCTTTGGAAGTTGAAGGACAGCAGTGGAGTTTGGGGAGGGGTCAAGGAGAAGGGAAGGGTGGAGGAAGCCCCAGTTTCGTAGAAGGTTGGTGGCTGCTCCCCGCCTGCCTGGCTACAGCCCTGGACCTCCAGGACCCTCAGCACATTCCCATGCCAAGTGAGAAGCTCCAGTAACACGTGGGGAGAACGTGCATCGTCGCCGGCGCAGCAGCAATGGCGCGTCACTGGGACGCTGTCACCGTCATGATGGCAAACAGATTTTTCCAAAATCCCAGCTCTCACTTGGAAGTCTGAGTTGGATGACTGGCAATAAACACCCTCCACTGTGTTCATCCACGTGACAGGCTTGCTCGCCTGGTTTGTTTTTTCAAGATCGCCAATCATCAAAGTCTGACTAACCATAGCTGTGCCTCGATGTCCCATGTAAGGCGGAGCTACACAAAAAGCTGGCTCAGGGAAGGCTCCACACAGTGCCGTCCCCGTCGGCTGTCACGTGGCGTCCACAGCAGCAGGCCTGACCCACTGCCCCGAGCGGCACTGTAATGAGAGGCTGACGGCACACGTGCGGTGGTTCGAGCGCCGCGTTGAGCACAGCTGTCGTGCAGCTGGTGGTAGTGCTGGGTGGCTTCCCTGGCCGTGCAGGACGGTGGCCAGCACAGTGGCCACTGGGGCAGCCCAGCGCCTGCTGGTGCTCCAGCTCTGGCACCAGCGCCTCCACACCCCCCGCACCAGTGCTGACACGGCAAAAAGGCAAGCAATGCCTCAGCATTTTATGAACGTTGTTTTCATCTTGCAGACCCCGGAAAGACCTACTGTCCCCAGGGGCCTTCAGACGGCAGGGTGCAGAGAATCTCTGGTGATAGAGAATAGGGGGACATGCCTGTGCTCTGGCTTCTCCCAGGGTCACAGCCGGAAGCAGCACCCTTGTGATAATGTGAAAAGGTGAGCGACACTGTCACCACTGAGTCTGTGCCTCCTAAACGCATTTCAGCCTTGATCCTGTCGGCCCTCCCCGCCATGCGTGGTTCCGTGATCGGACTCCTGCTCGGCCTCCATCACCTGGGTAACTGTCCACAGTCTGTGCCCCGTGGGTTAGAACTTTCCTGAGAGAAGACACTGTCTTCTTGATTTTTGTTTCTCTCAGAAGGTAATGAAGGAGCTTACACCCAGTGGAGGTTTCAAAAGTATTTATTAAATTTCAATAAGCGATTTTTTTTCATGTTCAAGTCATCAGCATGGTAGCAGAACCGCATCTGAACTCAGAACTATTGGTTCCATTCGTCATCCACGGATTAATGTCTATATAAAGCTTTCCCTTATTGGCTGTAAACCCTCCCACCTCCCACTTCCAATCAAATCTCAGACTTTGGGTGGGTTTACATAGAAATATGAAGAATCAAACTCCGGAAGAGGGCAGCTCCAGGACCCCTCACAGAGTTGTGCGTCCACACAGCCTCTCTCCCCATGCACGGTACTTGATGTCAGACTCTCAGCTGGTGTATGCACTCCTGCCCACAAGATCTCGAGAAATACCAGCAGACTCCATAGCACCAACAGAGACCCTCAGAGACCAGCACATACAAAGCAGACACCAATAGGCACCAACAGAGGCCACCAGACGCCGTGGAAATCATCGCCACACTTGTGCTCAAGGCCATGCTGCCATCCTGGCCACACGGTCTACTCTGACGCCTGGCGCCCCACATTCCTCCTCTCCGGAGGGTGGATCCCTGCTTCCCCTTCCAGGACTGAGGGCAGGCTACTGTTGCACGGCCAGGGCACAGCGCTGGCCTCACTGCGGAGCTCGGCCGGGCTGCTGTGTGAGGGGGAAAGCAGGCCCAGGCAGGGCAGGCCCGGCTGGCATGTCCACGCCGGCACCGGTCGCCCTCGCTAGCTGCTGCGTCACGCTCTCCGGCGAGGACAGTTTGGGGAGTGACCATCCTGCCTGCTTTTTCATTGTGGCTCTAATCCCCAACAACTAGTCTGTGAGGCCCAGGCCAGAGAGAGGGGCTTTACAAAGCCAAATTTCCACAGAAACCAGAGTGGCTGAAGCCATTGCAGCTCGACATTCCCCGAGGTGCCCTATGAAAACATTCTGCAGCTTAGCAGGGTACTTAGTGTGTGAAAGGCTCCTCTCCCAGCCCATGTCTGCAAGGAAAAAAAGCATTCAACATCTCGGGATTACAAGAGCGACAATTAAGGCCCAGCCTGAAAGCTGACCTCGCTCCGCCGGGCCGCTCCCGCAGGTTGGAGAAGCTATTTTAGACTTAGGTGCCAATTTTTACATAAGCCCTGAACCTCCCTTTAGCAAACAGAAGCTAAAGAAAAATTCGGGGGCCTCCCCGGCCTGAAGAAGAACACAAACAGGGAGCGGGAGGGGCCTGGGTGAAAGCCGGTGGGGGGGACCCCAGTTCACTCTGCGGCGAGATCCCCCCACTCTTTTCAGCCTGAAAAGGAAGCAGAAGGTTTTCCACACAATCCCTTTGGTCAACTTCGCAAGGACGGCACTTCGGCACTTCTTTTCACACACTCCTGCTGTAAGTCTGACTTGAAAGTGTCCTTTAATGTCTTGAAAGCAAAAAGCAAATTGAAGAAATAGCTGAGGACACTCTGACGGGGTGGGGGCCGTCGGGGCCTTTAAAGGTGTGGGGGCGCGGCAGGAATAAAGCCTTTTGTGCGTGGGCGGCCGCTCTGCCCGATGCCTGCTCGCCGCTCACCACACAATTTCTGGGAATACTGAAACCCTGAGAAATGTGCGGCGGCTTCCCGAAGCAGCCCGCTATTAAATGTCTGCAGTCAGTAGCCACAGTAGGATGTCCTGGCTGTCCCTGGCTGAGAAGTTGGGTAGGGACCACTCTACAGCGGGCAAAGTTGGAGCTTGGTATGGCCTTCCCCATTATTCACCCATGGTATTCTCCATGCTCATAAATTTAGGAGACTTACTGGGGTAACAAACACCAAGGCAGCAACAATAAATAATTGTTTCCACACATTGTACCCAATGGGGAGCCCCACCTCCAAGCAGGAGCCGGGAGTTGCCCAGCCACCGGCCGCACACCCCATGGCTGGCTTCGCACAGTGCACGGGGTGGCTCCGCGGGATGGCTGTGCCGAGGAAGAACGGTGAGGTCACGAGGCAGTCATGTTCCCTGGTCCCTGTCATAAGCAAAACTGAAAAGCATGAGTTCCAGCCCACCTCTTCCAGTGTCAGGCCTTCAGTGACAGTCCCTGGGTGCCCTGAGCCCCAGCCCTGGCCGCTGTCGGCCTGCAGCGCTGCCCTTCTCTGCGTGCGGGGGCCGAAGTCCTGGCCTCCTTCTCCAGAGGTCATCCTTGCTCGTTCCCACTGAGGGGCTGGCTGGTCCCCACGACATCCTTTTGGGGACCTTCCCTGTGGGCGCTCCCTCCCTGGAAGCGCAGTAGCCAGGGCCGTGGGAGCCAAGCAGACCCGGGAACCCGCCTGCCCCTGGAGCAGGCGCCTTCCCCATTCCTCCCAGCTCAGGAGACAGCTCTGCTGTCCGGAAACCACCCAGGACAGGCAGGGCTCTCACGGCCTATACCCCTGGAGAGACTTCTCCCTGAGGGTCCCGGGCTCATCTCCAGGCCTGATCGCTGCCCTCGCCAGGAGCCCCGGCTGTGTCTGAGTTTGCAAGAGCACCCAGCTGAACCCCAGCCTCGCAACATTTCAGCCAACGGGGTGCTCAGGACAAGGGAGGGGGAATCTCCAAAGCGTCACACAACACCCTGCCGGGGAGCAGTAACCCCACAAACATCGCCTTCACATCAGTGAGGGGAGATTCCCAAAGTCTGGGCAGCCATGCCAGCTAGCTGGGAGGACGAGGCTGCCCTTGGGCCCAGCCCAGCAGGTGGCCCGCTCAGGGCCACTTCCCCTGTCCCAACCTGCATGTGAACCGCGACAGAAACCTTAGACGCAGAGAAAGCCCTCGAGGAGCAAAGCGCCAAAGGCACAGCGCCCCCGCTTCCTGTGAGCACATTTTCTTCTGTAAAATAATTTTTATGATTATATTTTAAAAATTTGTTCTCTCACTAGAGAGAGACAGCCAGTGCGGGAGAGTGAGAGCAAGGAAGCCTCCAGGTCCAGGACTCGCCGCGGTTTTGCCACGTGGGGTCCCAGTGCCTTCGCCGCGCACCGCCTGCGGTCCCGTATGGACGCCAGAGAAACGCGGGGGCCTCGTGCAGGGATTTTTAAAGGCTGGTGGGTGTGGCCAGGCAGACGACGCTTAGTGTTTTAAACTTCTGTGAAGACTTCTGTTCACAGGGACCCTGGCAGGAAAGCAGGCCCTACGAGGTGGCCGTGCTCGGACATTGCTCCCAGGGGCCTGAGACTCTCCTGGCAAACGGAGCCTTCCTGGCGTGTTTTGAAAACCGGCCCGGAACTCTCACACTCGGGCACTTCTCAGGAGGGGAAGCCCCTCCACTCAAAAGTATTCATTTATTTTGTTGGCCCTGTCCCCAACACCTGTCCTGGCGCTCCTCCTGTGCCGCCCTCTTTCTCTCCCTGTCCTGTCGGCCCTGGCTCACTTCTCACTTCTACTCCACCTCCTGCCTCTTCCAGCTGTCATCGAGGTGTTCCCATTAGAACAAATGAGCATTGCCTGAGGACCATCCCCAAGCGCCATCACATGCCAGGGTCCCTGTCGTGATACGTGGACAGCCAGTCCCCCACACTGCAGGGCTGGTGGCCACACCTCCGGCACCGTCCGGGTGAGCCAGCCCTCAGCACAGCAAGGTGCCCTGTGGGGGTCAGTCAGGAGCCTCAGGATTGCAGGGCTCGGGGCTCACCGGGCGGGGACAGGGAGGGTTTACTTCGCAAAGGACATTCCAGGGTGGCACCCACGGGATAACACTAGAAGGCACAGGGCCTGGGAGGGCACGTGGGGGATGGCGGACACGCGCTGAGCCTGCCCCAGGCCAGGGAAGAAGCCTGGGCAAAGGTGGTCCTGCTGCATGGTGGGAGCGAGGTTGTTCCAGAAACTGAAACCGGAAATGAGACCACAGGAGCCAAGAGCGGAGGCCGGGGAGACGTCCCCCACGTGGAGGGAGCCACAGGGCAGCGGCACCCAGCCTGGCAGGGCAGCAGGGCAGCTGGCAGAGCCGGAACTTACGCCTCACCCCAGACGCCAGCGGCACGCTGAGCGGGAGGTGGGGGCGAGCAGCCCAGGGACAGCTGAGTCAGGGCAGAGGGAGGTGACCTGCGGGCAGAGTCGATGTCAAGGGGAAAGACAGGCGTCGGTGTCACCTTGCAGGTTTCCACCCCAACAAGGGGGGCAGATGGGGGCGAGGGAGCCGTGAGCCTCATTCTGCACACACCATGCGGGCACGACAGCGAGGTGTGTGAGAGACTCAGGAGGTGGCCACAGAGCCCGGGCCTAGCAGGGCTCGTGTGGAGATGGACGTCTGTGGGCAGCGTGGGAGGCCCTGCCGAGGTGTGGGCCTGCTTCCCCTCCATGCTGTGGCTTTACCACTGCTCGCTGTGCGTGCCCCGGCTAGGAGGGAGTCCTGGGACAGGGACCTGCCTTTCTGCTCCTTGCTCACGCAGCACCTGCCATCCTGGGGAGTGTGAACAGGCTCAGACATTACCCAGGGAACGGGACACTCAACTCCCACGTGCCAAGAGCAGTCCCAGGGACGCACAGTGTAGGCGTCCACCCAGGGGTATGCTGACCGTAATCTCACACACAGCGCGGGTGGCAGGGTCCGGGCCCTGCTCTAAGCATGTTCCGGAACTCACCCAGGGGTATGCTGACCGTAATCTCACACACAGCGCGGGTGCCAGGGTCTGGGCCCTGCTCTAAGCATGTTCCGAAACTCACCCAGGGGTATGCTGACCGTAATCTCACACACAGCGCGGGTGCCAGGGTCTGGGCCCTGCTCTAAGCATGTTCCGGAACTCACCCAGGGGTATGCTGACCGTAATCTCACATACAGCGCGGGTGCCAGGGTCCGGGCCCTGCTCTAAGCATGTTCCGGAACTCACCCAGGGGTATGCTGACCGTAATCTTACACACAGCGCGGGTGCCAGGGTCCGGGCCCTGCTCTAAGCATGTTCCGGAACTCACCCAGGGGTATGCTGACCGTAATCTCACACACAGCGCGGGTGCCAGGGTCCGGGCCCTGCTCTAAGCATGTTCCGGAACTCACCCAGGGGTATGCTGACCGTAATCTCACACACAGCGCGGGTGCCAGGGTCCGGGCCCTGCTCTAAGCATGCTCCGGAACTCACCCAGGGGTATGCTGACCGTAATCTCACACACAGCGTGGGTGCCAGGGTCCGGGCCCTGCTCTAAGCATGCTCCGGAACTCACCCAGGGGTATGCTGACCGTAATCTCACACACAGCGCGGGTGCCAGGGTCCGGGCCCTGCTCTAAGCATGTTCCGGAACTCACCCAGGGGTATGCTGACTGTAATCTCACACACAGCGCGGGTGCCAGGGTCCGGGCCCTGCTCTAAGCATGCTCCGGAACTCACCCAGGGGTATGCTGACCGTAATCTCACACACAGCGCGGGTGCCGGGGTCCGGGCCCTGCTCTAAGCATGCTCCGGAACTCGGCTATTCTAGTCCCTACAGAGCACCATGAAGCAGGTATCATTTTTTAAAGAATTATTCATTTAATTTTAATTATTATTATTAATCTTAAGTTTGACCATAGAGAGAAAGAGAAAGCAAGCCTCCAGTTCTGGGACTTAACCACGGTCAGAGCTGTGACCACCACGCTGCCTGCCGGCCCCAGCAGGGACCACTTTCTAACATTTGTACCACAGCCCTGGAGCCCAGTGTGTCCCCCGTGGTCTCCCTGGGCCCTGGGCATGGCCGTGGCCTCCAGCCTACCATGCCTGTGGGTGGCTTTCCTGGACGAGGAGTTGTACTGCTGGGGAAAGCCACCGGGGCCTCTCACGGGTGAGGAGGGAGACAGCACATTCCGAAGCAGGCCCTGGCTCTCTTCCCTCCTCCCTGAGCCCCATCAGCCCAGGCGAGCAGGGCTTCCCTCCTGTCTCTCACCAGAGTCCATTTCAAGGTCCTTCATTCTCACTAAACTGTAAATGACTGACTCAAGGTTAAAAGCCATAAAAACCTTCTAAAAATACACGAGGCTAAGCTCTTAGCTCAGCTTTGGCATCCGTTCCTCGACTCCATTTCAAAACCTCCTCCTCTATTCTCCATTCCGCCAGGGGCCCCGGATTGCCCAGGCCCAGCTGCAAATGCCAGGGGCATCTCTGGCCCTTCACGACGCCGTGCCTGGACACTGGACCAGCCGGGTCAGCTCTGAGGCTGGTGGTGGAAGGCCGTCTCCATCTGGCAAGCACCTTCCTGTGGGGTAGCCATGGGTGCAGGCAGCCGATGGCCTTGTCCCAGCTGGGCACTGTCGGCCTGCAGCAGGCCAGGGAGGAAGGGAACGAACGCGTCACACCTCACTCAGAGTTCCCATGGCAACTGCGGCTGAAATGCGGGTGTGCGGTGATGTACCGGTTATGGGAGGGCGTCACTGACACAGTCTTACTGGAAAGGAAATTCGTTTCTGGTGGCCACTACTGCCTTTCAGATCGTGTGTGGGGCCAGCAGGCGGCATGGTGGTTAAGGCACTGGGTTCCCCATGGCCAACTATACAGTTTGAGTCCTGGGCCTGGTGGCTTGAAAACACGCTGGGTGCACACGTGCCCAAAATCCTGGGAGGAGAATGGAGAAGGGATTGCAGCACGGCCATCCCCCCGGGGGTGATTTCTCACTTCCCTGTCTCGTCCTTTGTCTTTCTCTCCAGTGAGTGCACACTCCCTGTACTAGACACTGAAGAAAAGAAGAAGAAATGAAATTGCATTTGTCAAACCAAGGACGTGGGCTCAGCAGGGGCCAGATGGGAAACATGGAGGCACTTTGGAAAGATAGCACAGTGAAAAGGAAAAAGGAAAAGAAATTCTGCGTGTGGCTTGTGGCATCCGACCCACCCACGTCTGTGTCCGCGTAAGAAGAGTCGCTGGAAGCTGAACGTGGAATGCAGGGTGGCGGGAGGGCCTACAGAGAAGCCGCTCATCTGGACTCAGGGAGACACCAGGTTCAGCGGACGTGGCAGTGGCCACATGGAGGGGTCCGTCCCTGAGATCTAATCTCACTATGAAGTGGCATTTTTTAAGCATTTTCAGTAGATGAGGAAAGAAAGGATGGTTTTTGAAGAAATGCTTGTTCATCAAGACTCCACGCTCGGTCTTTGTTAGCTCAGAGGCGAACTCCCCAGCACCATAGTCCATAGGAGGCCAGGGACCTGCTGACCGGGGGACGGTAGCCCAGGCCCGGTAAGTCACGGGAACTGAGGACATGGGCTCGGCACGGACCAGGTGGGACACACGGGGCGGGGCCGTGGCACAGCCTGGTAGGTGGTAGAATGGCATGAAGGACGCAGCTGCAGGGTCCGGCTGCGGGCCAAAGGGCTGTGCCAAAGCTCAGCTGCAGGAGCGGCCGGCCGGGAGGCGGTAGGGCTGGCTCCCACCCCCTCCACTGCGCCATGTACTAAGCAGAGTCCTCGCAACAGCTCCCCTCTCCTACTCACGGGTCATGGAGGTCGGGCCTGGGAAGCCTAATTAGTTAGGGCCACGTAACCAGTTAGCTGCTGAAGGGAAACCCTAGTTGCTCTGATGCCCGGAGCACCACGCCTGGCGTCTGTGCGAGAACAAGGGGATCCTCTCATGCAGCCTCAACACTCTTGAAAAATTCAACAAACGCCACTGTCCGGAAGCCCAAAACTCATTCCAGAGCCTCCTTCTCGCTTCGTGCTTGTGTTAGTTACAATTCTCAGTGTTACAGCGTCGAGCTGTGCCTGCTGATATTTGAACAGAATTCTCGATTCCGAGAAATTCGTTAAGATGCGTGGTACACAGTACAGAATGCATTTCCCAAAAGTTTGTGCCAATCACAATGTCAGTTTTCTCACCTCTCTGACACCCTTTTCTTGAGTATGGTTTTTCGTTTTAACAGCTTGGCAGACGAAGAGTGCCGTCACGTGATCACTCAGTACTCACTCTAAGTCTCGGTTTTCAGCAGGTAACCCGCGCGATTTCCTACACGGCCGCCCTGAGTCTCCATGCGTCTGTAAATGGCCTTCGTTTCAATTTCAATTCCAGCAGTCTTTAGGCAACATTCGGAAGCAGTCGTTGCCATCTGTCGTTGCTCACCAGTCTTATTAGTTCTAGGACATTCTTTGGAGAGTCTAGGTAGATGACCATGTCACATGTGAATAAACAGCTTTATCTCTCTCATCTATTATATACAAATTTTGTTAATTTTTTTTCTTTTTGAAGTTTACTTATTCCATGAGTGAGAGAGAGAGAGCGTCCGCACGGTGGCAAGTTCAACACTCCGTGGGCTCACCCACCCGGGAAGGTGACTGGTCTGCCTGGGGGACTTCCGGAGCATACTGGCCACACACGTGCCTGTCCCCTGGGCTGGCTCCAGCCGGGGTGGGTTGTGGTGTCCACACACTGTCCCATGGTCCAGCCCGTAAGTTTCCTTCCTGATTTCAGCAGTTGCAACTTCAGTTCCAGGCAGACGCCCTCTCGTCCTGATCTGGAAACGCATTCATACAACTGCTTTGCTGGGGGGTGATCTCAGCTGTAGCGTCTTCCTAAGTTGAGGCAGAAGCAGAGCTCTCTTTCTTTCTTTCTTTCTTTTTTTTTTTTTTTTTTTTTTTTTTTTTTTTGCTATAGGGCGCATGCGCTCACCAGAAAGACACAGAGAGACAGAAAGTGAGAAATCACCCCCCAGGGGGGATGGCCACGCCGCAATCCCTTCTCCTCCGTTCTCCTCTCGGGATCTTGGGCACACACGCACACGCGCCCGGCGTGAGTTTAAGCCGCCAGATCTGGAACTCGAACTGCGGTCGATTACATGGGAATCCAGCAACACAGCCATTACGCCAACCGCTAGTCCCAAGGCAGAACTTTCAATTCAGAGTTTGAGAATGTTTCTTTAAATTATTAATGAGAGCAGAACTTTGTCAGGTCCTTTTCTGTATCTACTGAAAAAATACATGTGCTTTTTCCCGTTAGTGGTGTACAATGTATGTTGAAATTCCTAATTTCTGTCAAGCCAAATATGCATTTCACGAGTACATTAGAAGTATCTCTCACCACGATCGTATTATGATTGTTCTAGAAACACACTGGCTTGGCGTTAGGAAGTAGGAGACCAGTGAGAGGACAGGTAGGTGCTAGTGATACCAAGCCACACCGAGGGCGGCACTTCACAAACACGCCGACTTTATTTCTAAAAAGGAACATTTCTTCCTAATTTAATATTTGAAACTTTAATATTTAATTTAAATTTAATTTTATATTACCTACTTAACAAAGATGCCCTCATTTAAAATAGGTACCAAACAAATAGTACTTAACCATAGTTCATATGCAGCACATTTTTGGAAGTTCTAGTCAAATCGATGAGGAGAACACTACAGACTCCTACATAAACACAAAGGGACAGAACCTGCAAGAGGGAACGGGCCGCCTGGGCCAGGAAAGCCGGCCCTGCTGGTCGAGCCGTGGACGTGCGGCGGGGTGACGGAGCACGGCTCTGTCCGCCTGCTAAGCATCAGCCGTGTAAAGTAATAGTCACGATTGCCAACGAACAGAGGAGGCTGGCAATCCTGCTGGCATAAACACTGGGGAGATTTTGCTGAAATTTAAGAGATGCTAAATCAATGGATATTCTGGACTTCTCCCAAATCAGCAACTTCTGCTCTTTGGAAGATGCTATTAAGAAAATTGAAAAGGCCAGCTACCAGCCGAAAGACAACGCCTGCCAGACACGTAACTGACAAAGGTTTGTAACACGATTCGTAAGGAGCTCTTACAAGTCAACCGTCATACAAAGAGACCAAAAGTGAGAAGTCACCCCCCGGGGGATGGCCACACCACAATCCCTTTTCTCTCTGATTCTCCTCTGGGATTTTGGGCACGCATGCACATTCACCCAGCATGAGTTTTTTTAAGCTGCCCAGTCTGGGACTTGAACTGCGGTCAATTACCTTGGAGTCCAGTGATTAAACCATTATGCCACCTGCTGGTCCCAACAGTCTAATCTTAAAGGCAGAGGGACAAAGGATTTCACAGACGCTTCCCAGAGAGGACTATGGGTGGCAGATTAACGGGATAAGCTGCTGCCATTCGCCGTCTGAAGCACGCAGTCAGATCCCAGCGAGGAATCATTGCTCACCTAGTGACCACCTTTCTGCAAATGCAGGAAACGGGGTACTCAGGGGTCTCCAGCAGGGATGCGACTGCACAGCCACTTTGGAAAATACTTGGCCTTGTTGTTTATTTATGTATTCCATGAGCAAGAGACACAGAGAGCAGAGACACGGCAGCCCAGCACGGTCCTCATGGCCATCCACCCCGGCCCCAGCCAGCCCCGGATAGTGGGCATGCACGTGCCAGCGTCCTCAGGCAGGTCTCTGGGGGTCAGCCTTGCCACGGCACCACCATCCAGTCTCCCTTGATGCTTTTCTACATCACGTAAAACACTGACCCCACGTAACCCCACGGCCAGCGTCGACCAGGAGAAATAAAAGTGGACCTTCGCACAGAGGCCCAGGCGCAGATGTTCGTATTAACCTTATTCCCAACGGCCTGGCTGAACACAAGCTGAATGCCCGTTAGCCAGAGGAGGGAGGGGCAGCTGCCGAACGTGACCGGCCGAGAGCCACCCCGGACCCAGGAGGTGCAGCTGCCCCTCTGTGTCCAGCCCTCAGGAGCCCGCAGGAGCCCGCGGGCAGCTGTCAGGCGCTGCGGGAGGGAGCCGGGCACAAGCCTGCATCCTGTGATGCTGTAAGGGGCATCTCAGAGGGGCCAGCCGCAGGCACAGACTCCAGGTCCGCGCGTCCGGAGCTGGGCAGGGAGAGAGACTGTACTGCAAAAGACAGGAGGAAATCTGGGGGTGGCGGGAGTGTTTTCTGTATCAGTTGTGATCATCGAGGTGCCACGACTGTACTCTGCCGAGACTTTGCTAAGTGCACTCAGAGGGGGTCTTCACTGTCCATACGCTGTACCTCAATAAACAGAGCCCCGCGAAGAGACCAGAATGCCGAGTGCACCTCAACAGACAAAGTCACCTCCCGCACGTGACTCATACGCATTATCTATCGCACTTCGACTCCTTTGGGCCATGGCTAGGACCCCTGAGTCCTCCTTCAAATGAAATCACCCTTAGGGGACACATCGAAATGCCCCCCCAACACCATCTGTCCCTCCAGCTCCACAGAGTCCAGGCAGGCCAGATGACACATAGAATGTGAAGGACTTCATGCGGATGTCACAGCACACCTCGAGAAGGCCATAGCCACACTGGGACGATGGAATGAGGGACCCCGGGTGTCCATGGAGGGGCACGCTCCCTTCCTTTAGTCTGGCTGACCGTCCTTCCCTCTGCTGACCCGATGCCCTTCACAACCTTCCATAGCACCCTCTCCTCCCACTGCGACATGCACATGGCAAAAATGTCACCATGGGGCCATCATCGGCATGTGAGTGCACCATGAAGAAGCGTCTATGTTCAGAGTCGAGTCACTATTTTCAAGAACAAAGGCGGCCCTCGTTCTCTGGAGCTGCCCCAGCACTCACCCAGACACCCAGGGCTCATCTCTCAGGAAGGAACCTGGCTTTCCTTAGAAGGAAGGCAAAGAGCCTCACTCCCCGCATGGCCCTTTCTCAGAGGCCCAGCCACAGGCCTTAGCAAAGGCCGAGGCATGCAGAGGAGGGGCCTTGCACCTTGGAGGAGAGCTGTCTTTTGGCCATTCCAACTCTCGGCCAGGAAGACCAGCATTCCAAGAGGTCTTTGATCTTGAGGGCTGGAATCAAGCCAGAGGGTCCTGTGGCTAGCACACATTTCAAGGGCACTGACACCCAGGCTATAAGCTGTCCAACGGTACACAGGACAGTGGCGGGACCTGCCCAGGATGCAGGCATGACCAGACCCACCCCCGCAGGGCAGGTCTAGTCCCAGCCCAGGCTGGCCCAGGTCAGCCCTTTCTGCCTGGATACTCTAGGAGTGGCCCTGCGTGAAGGAAAGGGACAGCCGTTGACCCCGACTGCCCACACAGAACTGTTCTTTCTGGACAAGCGATGTTCACTAGCATGCTTTAAAACCTCATTGTAAAGCAGCTCCCAATGCTCAACTCCCTGGGAAGGCAACAGCTTCTGAGTAAGAGTGACTCACTGAGTGCAGCCCGGGTTTGGTGGCCAGGCATTGCCAACCGCTGCTCACATGGGGACAGTGCCGTCAGGAAGGCTGAGCATGGGCAGAGCTGGGCACGGGCGGAGGAGATGGACCATTGGCCCGAGCCTCGGTACCCGGGGCAGTGGCAGGCTCCCCCAACCAGGGATGGCTTCAGGGTCTTCCAAGAAATCCAGGCAGGTGGTGACTCTACCTCACACCGTGGGGACAGAGTCCCAAGAGGCCACGGAGGCACAAGACCATGTTCTGTTGTTGATTCTGCTGCCAGGCTAAGAGACAACCCCGGGAAGTGTCGGCAAGGGTGGGGAAGCAGGATGTCTGGGATCCCGGACAGGACCTGTCCCTAAGTCAGCCTTCGCTTTTAGACCGAGTGGAGGTATGGCAGGCATATACCAAGACCCACATGAAAGTCTATTACAAATCAATAAAAATCTTAATACGATCAATAAAACCTTAATATTAAATGCCAAGCTATCACTCAACTCTGCAGTTTTGGTTGTAAAGCCCCGAACAAGCGGATTTTACCTCGGCCACTGCGTCCTAGTTCACTAGTGTGTCAAACACGCGAGCACGGGAGCCGCCCTCTGTCTTCCTCACATCTTTAATTTCCATCATTTTATTTGAATATTAACATAAGTCTATGAGATAATTTTTAGTTCCTATTTTATAATTCAAAAAAACCTTGAATCCTACAAAATAAAAACAGAAAGCGTGCTCCACGTCACTCAGCTGTGGGTGACGCTGCCGCCACGCCCGGGTTCCCTGAGGCCTGGCACCGTCCTTATCCAACACCGGAATCTGGGAGCAGTCGGCCATATGAAATGTGGCCTCCACGGAAAAACATGCATCCAGAAGTGACAAGAAAGCCATAGTGAGAGTGTCTACCAGGCCTCTTCCAGAACACGCATGTCACCTCTCGTCACTCGTCACCAATCTGCTCGGTGCCGGCCGAGGAGCGGGAGGACGCCATGCTCCGTGTGAGGGGCTCCCAGGTGTGCTGAGTGGTGAAGGTTCTCCAAGCAGGACGTGTCCCAAGGTGGGTGTGGCATGTGTGGAGAACACCCCGGCCGCCTAGTTCATCCACACCCAAGTCCCAGGCCTGCCCTCAAAAGCCAGGCATGGGAGAACTAGGACGTGTCACATCGACACCTGAGCTCCTGCGGACTCGCCTGCACCTGCTGGGCCTGCTCCCTGCCGCAGGCTCCTCTGAGCACCTGCCCACCAGGCACTGCTGTGTTTCGTTCCTCACCCAGTCACAGACACAGCCCAGGCCGCTGGCTCGGCTTCGGGGAGACGAGGTGTGAGGTCACTCCCACCAGGGCCAGTGCGCTGGATGCTCCGTCCTGGAAAGCCAGCGGGCGGCTGGCTTAGTGGCGGCATGCCTGCCAGAGGAAGTGGCTGGAGATGGAACGTGCCGGGGGCTCCTGTCCAGTGCGAGGAGCGTGCACAGGGCATGCACGTACGCACGGGTAGTGCAGCTTGGTCGGCAGGTGGCCGTGTTGGCAGAACACAGGGAAAGCCTTCACTGTTTTCCTCTTCTTTCTCAGTGATTTTTAGGAAAGATTACCCAGCAAGTTACAACCTGGGAAGATGGTGCCCTTCGAAACGGACATTGTCAAAACATCCCTGGACTTCCGATGATCCCTGCAGAGACCTGGCTTAGGGAAAATCATCTGGAAAAGCAGGGACTGTGACCGGCACTAGGGTCTGGCGTCAGGGACGGCACGCGGACCGCAGGTCACTTGCTGTACCCGCAGGTCTGGGCTATGCAGCAGGCCACCAACCACGTCGGCTCGGAGTCACTGGATCTGGAGTCACAGCCACAGCTGAGGAGGTGGGACTTCCCAACCTGGCTGACCCCACCATCCTCCGCTGACTTTTTTATTCTACTCTATTATTTTTATTAATTTATTTTATGCATTTATTTTTACAGTGATATGAGGGTCCCCCCTCCAAGATCTGATTAGCTGTCGAGGTGTGAGGAGGGGCCGAGGGGTTTGCAAAAAGCTCCCAAGGTTCTCACGCCATGCAGAGAACTGTGGGACTCCAGAGGACACGGGAGAGCTGAGAAGTGGCTGTTATGAGGACGCCTCGAGACGTGAAGTTGGGGCGGGAGCACCTCGGTGGCCCGTGTCACAGCAGTCCACAGCTGCCTAAGCACAGCTGCAATGAGGCCCCAGGAACGTGTTGGTGACCAGGGTAGACAAGACCTGGCCCCTTTCCACACGGAGAAGGGAGTGTGATCCTGCACCACGAGCCCTGAGAAGGGAGCTGTGTACACTGTCTAGACTCCAGCTGCAGGCTGGCCACTGCCGCGTGTTCACCTGGGGCAGGGCAGCCCTGACCGAAACTCCAACCAAGCATTTGTATGCACACGCGTATGTGTGCACACAAATACGTGCTCAGATACCAAAACAACACTCATATGCGCAGAGATCACAGCACACATTCGCACTGATGCTCACACACACACCTACTAGACCCACACCCACCACCACCTGGAAACAACTTGTCCTCCAGGCCCGCTGTCTGTCCACCGAGGGTCCAGTGGCATGTGACCGCACACCCTGGTGCCCGACAGAGGCAGCTCCTCCACTGGCCAGCAGGGCAGCCACCACTGTGTGCAGGGCAGGGACCAGCAGCCCCCACTGCCGCCTCTACTCCTCGCACTGAGCACAACCCCTGAGCAGCGCGGTGGCAGGGAGTCCCTTCTGCCACACGGCCATTACAGGCGTCTCACAGGGAAGGGCTCTTTAGAACCAAATGATCAGAACAGGGGTGCTGCTACCACAGGGTGCCTCAGCTCAGCCTCCAGGATCTCCCCGAAGAACTTCCCAGGCCTCCCTACAGTTTCAGAGCAGCCACTTCTGTGGCCTGGTCGGTCCTGGTTAGAGATCCACAAGGCGTCCATCACAGTTAGAAATCCACAAGACACCCATCACGGTATAGAGACTCACCAGGCGCCCACCACCATGAGAGACCCGCCAGGTGTCACCACCATGAGAGACACGCCAGGTGCCACCATCATGAGAGACCCGAGAGACCTGAGAGGTGCCACCACCATGAGAGACCCGAGAGACCCGTGAGGTGCCACCACCATGAGAGACCCGCCAGGCACCACCACCATGAGAGACACGCCAGGTGCCACCACCATGAGAGACCCACCAGGTGCCACCGCCATGAGAGACCCGCCAGGCACCACCACCATGAGAGACACGCCAGGTGCCACCACCATGAGAGACCCACCAGGTGCCACCGCCATGAGAGACCTGCGAGGTGCCACCACCATGAGAGACCCGAGAGACCCATGAGGTGCCACCACCACCATGAGAGACCCGCCAGGCACCACCACCATGAGAGACCTGCGAGGTGCCACCACCATGAGAGACCCGAGAGACCTGCGAGGTGCCACCACCATGAGAGACCCACCAGGTGCCACCACCATGAGAGACCCACCAGGTGCCACCGCCATGAGAGACCCACCAGGTGCCCACCATCATGAGAGACCTGCGAGGTGCCACCACCATGAGAGACCCACCAGGTGCCACCACCATGAGAGACCCACCAGGTGCCACCACCATGAGAGACCCACCAGGTGCCACCACCATGAGAGACCCACCAGGTCCCACCACTGTGAGAGACCTGCCAGGTGCCCACCATGAGAGACCCGCCAGGTCCCACCACCATGAGAGACCCGCCAGGTCCCACCACTGTGAGAGACCTGCCAGGCGCCCACCATGAGAGACCCGCCAGGTCCCACCACCATGAGAGACCCGCCAGACCCCACCACCGTGAGAGACCCGCGAAGCTCCACCACCATGAGAGACCCGCCAGGCCCCACCACCATGAGAAGAGACCCACCAGGCCCCACCACCATGAGAGACCCGTGAGGCGTCGGCTTGGTGCGTGTCATCTCACACACACTCAGGCACCTGCTCCGTCCACCACGGCCTTCCAGGTGGCTGGCCTGCATGGACGCTCAGGAAGTGCGTGGTGGACGTGCTAACGTGTCAACATGCCGGTCTCCTTTATTGCCTTCCGCCCAGGGTGAGAGTCAGTGCCCTCGAGGGTCACTACGAGACCCTGGAGATGGACATGCCAGGACTTCCCTCTGCTCTGACTCCGGCCACAGCGGCATGTGCAGACAGCCCAAAGCCTCATCACCTATTGCCTTCCCACCCCGGGGCTCTAACCGGACTGGTCTCAGCGCCCCCGAGGGGGGCATCCGCTCAGGAGAACCGGCCGGGGCAGGGTCAGAGGCTAGGCCAGAACCTGTCGCCATCAGGGCCTCACATGAGAAGGGCCTCTGTGGGAAGCCACAGTGAGGCCGGGCTGGGACCCAGCGCAGACGCTCTGAGCCGGATGCTTGCCTTTCATCCAGGACTCGGTTGAACCCTTTGTTGGCATTTCTGCTTACACCCGGGAGTGGGCGAGCCTGAGAAACCACCTGAACCGTCTTGCAGCACACCGGGCATACCCACCTCAAAGGCTGCTGCACGGAGCGTAATTAATTAGCGTCCGCAGAGTGCTCTAGGCTCCCCGGATGAAAGCGAGCTCAGAAAGTGCAACGTATTATTATTATTAAAATGATATTTAGTATTGGCAGCCGGACCAGATGCTGCCTGCAGATAGGCCTCAGTAAAAGATGGGCCACAAAGGAAGAGACGTTAATAAGGATGTTTCGGGCGTGCTGCTAATAGCTGCCGAAATCGCTTCTCCTGCCCGGAACGATGATTTCGAGCCGAGATAGCATCTTAACCGCTGGCAGAGCCAAAGGGTATCTCCACGGCGGGCGTTCTGAGGACCCGGAGACGGGCACAAACAACCCACCCCAACCTGCTTGCCTGGTGAACGCACGATTGGCCTGTCTGCCTACGGAGGCCCTGCTGTGCCGGGGAGCCAGAGGCCGATGGGCTCAGTACTTTTAGATGACTGAAAACACTCAGTGCACCCGGGCCTCCCCACAGTCCGCGACACACTACCGTTTGGGCGACCTGAAAGCAAGAAACGAGGGAAGAGTTAAACCGCGCTGCACAAGTTAAGTAAGAAAATCCCTCGCCGCACAGGCAAAGCTGGGTCTTGCACCGCCAGCGCAGACGAAGTGCCGCAGAGCAAGTCTGAACATGCACGTCTTTATTAAATCTTTCTTAAACACAGAAGTCAACTGTCTCCTGCAAGATTCTGGGTGTTTAAACGTGCCACAGCTGACAAAAAGGAATTTTTTAAAGTCCTGGCACACGGTTACACTTGGTAACCTGTGTGTTTCTGTTCCAGAAAAGAGGAAGGTGGTGATTCAGACACCTTTGCACACAGTGGCGGCGTTTTAACCTGGAGGTTCTGGGGCGGGGGTTGGGGGTGGGTAATTCCTGCTATTTTTATTCCATAAATTCACGGCACTTAGAAGACATCCAGTTGATTTTTCAAGTGAAGAAACGGGCCCAGACAGCTAGTTCCCTAGCCAGTCCACTTACCGGGTTCTTGGCAGAACTGGGACCCAGCCAGGAGGGTCCGAGGCCCCACATGCCAGCCTACGGGAAGCCCCTCTGCTCTGTCAGTTGCCCGGTGGGCACGAACCAGGGTCACCGTCTGCGTATCACTTGCCGTAGCTCTGGGGTGGCCCGGGTGCTTCCATGCCCATCCTTCAAGTGACCTTGACCCTAACCCAAAGACAAGGTGTAACTCCACTGATTTTATCCCCGGGCCATCAAGGCTCAAAGCCTCCGCGTGTCAGAGGCCGGACAAGCGACTGGAACCTACTGACATCCCAACTGGGGCGGTGGCAGACGGCGCTGGGCTCTCTGGCGGCTGCTAGGAAGACTTCCAACCTTCTGCTCCGTGCCGAGTTCCCCAGCTGTCTGGGTCAGAGTAGCATTGTCCCCTCCTAAGCCAGGATGGGACTTAGGTTCTCTGTAGTGATTAGCAAAAGTTATACTTAGTATTTATTGCTTTTACGTCTAACTCTGTAAGGATTTTCCGAATTGCTCTAACATATGTAAAAGTGTGAGAGGGCACAAGGATTTTATACTTAGATGTATAGCACTGTGAAATTAGAAGTGTGAGTGAAAGTTTGGAGGAAAAGATGTAAGTGACATTAAGGAGCCTATGAATATCCACAGGTAGGAGATCGGAACGGGGCCTTTCCAGCTGGCTACTCAGGCTCTGTGGAAGCGGAGGTGGCCTCAGCCAGTGCCTGGGCCCCGGCCACATTTGGTCAGGAGCAGACACAGGCTGAGCGAGCCCCGAGGCCTCTGGGCACTGAACCCATTCGTGGACCGTCCTTAGCAAGCAACAAGGAACCAAATCTGGTCCCTCTGGAAATGCTGAATTTGAAAGTACAACCATTTAAACAGACTCCCTTGTGACTCTCTTATGTTCCTGACAATACTAATACTTCACGTCATCTTGAACGATGATTCTCAAGAAATACGGCAAAGAAAACAGATCCAAAAAGCTACTTAATACGAACTGTACCCTTGGCTCTGTGGTCAGCTCGCCCTGACCTCTGGAGAGCAAGGCTTTAAAACCACAGGCCAAGTCCCCACACTGAGGTCCCTCCTGCTGTTCCCACATTTGCCAGAAGCAGAACTTGGGGACTGAACGTGGTGTTTCTTAAGTGAAACTCAGAGGTGTGACCACGCTGCTCCTATTTGTGTGTATGTAATTGGCCTCAAGACAGCCATGAAGACGACAGTGGTAGTGGTCACAGTGCAGCTATCCAGTTCTCGGAAGTCACCTACTCAAAGGTCTAAGGACTTCACAGGTGAAACACGTAGGACCATTTTAAATCAGGCCCCTAGTTCAAGGTGTAAGCGCCGCCCACCTGCAGGTGTGGGCTGCCCTCGGTGAAGGCCCTGGCGACGCTATGGCACACGCCCCGCCCACAGCACGCTCTGCGCCTTTCTCCTGCCTCCTCTGGGCAGTTCCTGGGTTTTCGAGGGGCCGGTGGAGATACTGGGTCAGGAAGAGGCGCGGCGCTGTGAGCCACAGCCTCCACACGTGTGCAAGGAAGCCTGTCCCCACCGGCCCCACAGGGGCACCTGTGACGTGGGGAAGGGGGAGGAGGACGCTCTGCCCACAAGCTGGGTCTGCTATGCTTCAACCAGCCATGTAAATAAGATGAGATTAGGAAAAAACAAAACATCCAAAATTTGGGATAGGAGTAAAGATCATCTAGCCGGTAAGCCTCTTAGCTAAAAGACACACAGACTTCATTCTAGTGTAAAATTCTTATAATCAGTTTCTTACGCACAAGCTAAACTATCGTTTCCACCCTAAGTCACGCCCACTTCTCTCGGGGTGGTCCTTTCCGTATGTTTTAGAACTTTAAATCCTAATCACGCTCTTGACGGCCAGAGCACAGCCCTCAGTGGCGGGCGGACCCTCGCCGCGGTGTCCCAGGCACTGCGCGGTCGGCCGTTCCCAGGCGCTCACGCCCCGCCGTGCCGCCCCCCGGGGTGCTTGGCCCTGCCCGGAGAGGAGACTGCGAGCCTCGGCACTGGGCGTCGGTGCTGGTGGTCTGACGCAAGAGCGTGACCTGGAAACAAACGAACAAAAAACAAGTGTGATCCATTATCTCTGGAGACTAAAGCATACATCTTTTGCCCCAAGTGGGGTGGGAAGAGAGGGAGGTGGCCCTTTGCAGTAAGAGACGCCCGCGCTCACAGCAGAAGCAGACCCAGACTCCGACTCTGCCGCCTTGAGCAAAGCACACTGGGCACACCGGGAGAGGCGGCTACAGGTCGGACCCCAGGCGGTGTGGGGCTTTCGTCAACCCCGTCAGGCGTCGGTCATGTGGGTGTGAGGAAGACGCACATGGAAACATCGAGGGTAAGTCCCGTCTTGTCAGAATCTATGCTAAATGCGCCAGCAGAAAGTGATCTGGAGAAAATACAGCAACGTTTTATTACCTGGAGTCGCAGGTACTTCACTATTTAATAGTCTATTCTGTTCACTATTCCATGTGCTTGAAATAATCCCTAAGGAAAATAACATGCACTGTAAGAACTGAAAGGTGCTGGGTGCGCTGAGACAGCGGGGAAGGCGGAGGACCCGCCAAGACGCAGCGGAGCGGTCAGCCTCCAACAGTCTGAGACAGTGGGACCCACATCTGTGCTTCTGATGGCATTTCTAAACCCTTAAGTACTTTGCACTCAGATATCCATGTTTCAAGTTATAAGGACAAAAGTAAGAAATGGCTTAATATCCAGAGATAGGTTTTAAAATATCCATTGTCCCATGATTTAGAAAAGCAGCCGCAGGACTTACCTGCATTCGAAACTAGCCAGCCCTTAGAAAATGAACGCCATGGCTTTCCGCCTCCCCCAGCCGGCCAGTTCTGCCACCTGATCTGTAAACCAAGCCCCTCTTGTCACCACACTTTCCACAGACTAGATCAGTGCCTCATCCTCCGTCTTCTAGTCACGCAGGTATGCACACGTGCACGTGACCCAGCTCCCTCCGGCCCGGAAATCTCAGTGAGCTATTTCCTGGGATCCCCGCCGACATCCCTCAGACGCACACAGCCTACCCCTCTTCCCTGCTCTCTCTCTAATTGCACTACCCTGAGTGAGTACCCACCAGAGTGGAAAATATCCTTCAAAGGCTCCCCCTCGCCCGACAGTCAGACCCAGCCATCCTGCCTGCTATGTTTTGGGCCATGGTTTGTGTTCTGGAAGTTCGTTCCCCGGACGGTTTGGGAGGTGGTGAGACCTTTAGAAGGTGGAGCCTAATGGGAAGGCACCGCCCATCAGCGGGGCTGTGCACGGAGGTGGGAATCCTGTCTCCTCTCTCCTCGCCTGTGCTGTGAGCACCAGAGGCCGGCCAAGTGCCAACCCTATTCTTCCGGACTTCCCAAACTCATGATTATGAGTCAGGTCACCCTCTATTCTTTTTTTTTTTTTTTTTAAGAGAGATTTTTGCTATAGGTGCATGTGCTTGCTAGAGAGACACAGACAGACAGAAAGTGAGACATCGCCCCCCAGGGGGATGGCCACGCTGCAATCCCTTCCCCTCCATTCTCCTCTCAGGATTTTGGTCACACACGCACAGGCGCCCAGCGTGAGTTGTTTTTGCTTTGTTTGGTTTGGTTTTTTAGAGTTCTGCTATAGGGCACATGCGCTCAACAGAAAGACAGAGACAGACAGACAGACAGAGAGCACCCCCCGGGGGTATGGCCATGCTGAGACCAGAAGATGGTGAGATGGCCATGTCACTAGACTCCCCACGATCGACTGCAGTCCGAGTCCTGGGCCCAGAAGCTTGAAAGTCACACCAAGCTCACGTGTGTGCATGCCCAAGGTCCTGGGAGGACAGCGGAGGGGGAGGGATTGTGGTGGGGCCCTCCCTCCGGGGGTGAGTTCTCACTTTTTGTCTCTCTCTGTCTCTTTGGTGAGTACACAAACCCTAGAGCAGAAACTCTCTAAAAAACAAAAACACACAAAAACAAAAAACCTCTATTTTTTTTTTTTGAGAGGTAAAAACCTATAGCAAAAGCTATAGGGTGCGTGCACTAACCAGAAAGATAGAGAGAGACAGAAAGTGAGAAATCACCCCCCAGGGGGATGACTACACCGCAATCCCTTCTCCTCCATTCTCCTCTTGGGATTTTGGGCACACACACACATGTGCCAAGCGTGAATTTAAGCTACTGGGTCCAGGACTCGAACCATGGTCAACTACATGGGAGTCCACCAATATAGCCATTACACCAACTGCTGTTTCCAAAACCCCTATCCTTAATTAACCACCCAACCTCAGGTACTCCTGTTCGGCACACGGTGATGGGCCGGGACGCCACCGCGTCCCGACTGACTCCCACCAGTGCCCGTGCCACCTACACTCGCGTCCTTGCCAGGTCTGAATCCCGTGGTGTTCCCGAGCCTCATGCACATCACACACACCTTACCCAGCTCCCATCTGCCCTTGAAACTTTATTTTAATTTTTTCTAGGGTCCTCCTCTATGTTCCCCAGAGGCTAAGTGCCCCTCTTCTGTGTTCTCACGGAACTATGCACACCCGAATCCACAAACCCACCCTTCTTTTCATGCGTGTCTACACTTCCCACCTCCTCGACAGGGTCCACGTCACTCATCTCTAGCTATGGCATTGGGACATGAATTAGTCTGAACCCACTAAAGTAAAAATGTCTCACGGGATGTCTCTGAGGAACCCAGGCAGTGAACACGTTCTGCAGAGGACTACGGGTACCTAGGGAGGAGACGCTGCTCTCTGCGCCCAGTCACCGTCAGTGTCTTCTCTGCTTGTTTGTAGGTCCAAGTTTTCTTCTTAGAATTTCAGTTGGTTTCTTCATGATCTCCCAGATGTCACAAAAGTCAGGGAGGGCCTGTGAGGTTGAAGACCTCGCTGAACGCTGACACGCAGGACTACGCATAGACTTGAACCAGATCAGGCCTCCCATCCAGGCCTGTGGTAAGACCACCTTACGTTTATATTCCTTGCTATACTTTGAGAAAAACAGTGAGATGGCAAGTGTCTAGATGTCCTCATTTCTGAAGGATCAACACCCAAGGCCATGAATGATCCCAGCACACGTCTGACCACTCTGCTGCTGACACGGACTCAGGCTTGATGCTCTGTTTTCATATTTGCTTTGCTTCCATGAGATGCCACCTGGGGACATGCCCGGGACTCTGACAGCTTTCCAGTGGGAGTCTGGCCATCTGTACTATCAGAGATTGTGCGTTGGATAGACCAGTAGTATTGCTTTTGACTATCCAGAAATCTATGGGGTTTTTTCACCTAGCTGTTTTTAAAATATCATTACCATCTATAGTTTATGTTGTGGCTTTTTGTATTAGCCAAAGGCGTCAAAGGAATCACTTAAATCTTTTTAAATAACCTTATTTTTGCACGTTTGGCCTCTGCTTATTTGAAGTGAGCTGTCCACTAGCTGCTCAGTATTCTTCACTGTCCAAAGACTGGTCTCTGTGCCAGCACACCTGCTCTCCCAAACTCCTGCCCCATGCCCAGAGACCCATTGCACTTAGGTGGCAAGGGCAGGGCCTGAGATTGCGTCACGCCGTGGCTGGATCCTAGAGATGCTTACCGAGTATTTACTGTCAAATGAATATTTGTTTAATTTTTCTCAAATCAATGTTTTTAATAACACACTCACGTGAACTGAAACAATCTATTAATGTACTGAGGTAAAACACACAAGGTTACCGTGTCTATATGTCAAGGTGTGAGTTTCTGAATAGGTAGATGGTGTGCATGAAGCCCTCGGTATCACGCGGTTTAGATTCTCTTCTCCAGTCAATGCTAGCACCTCCTGACTCAAGAGACTCCTCACTCCCAGGAGCGCTGCCCACCTGCCAAGCTTGGCTGTGATGGGCTCCCCACGCGCCTCACGGAGACGCCCGTGCTTTGCAGCTTCCTGTGCCATAGTGGGGTCTCGGCCTGTCACCTCTGGAGCCTTCCCTCTCATTAAATGTAATTGTCAGCTCAGGGATCTACAGCAAATCAGTGTCTTTCCTTCCGTAGCTTCTGATAGCTATTTGAACCGAGTACCTCCAGAACTGTGCTGTGCTGTCTCCGGGCTCGTTTCCCCACTTCCGTCCCCGGAAGAATTCTACTCTTGCAGCTGGCCGCAGGCCGTCAGCACGCCTGGAGACTCTCCTGCAGGGGCATTGTCGCTGTGTCCGTGAGACCGTACACCAGCTTGGCGAGTATGCGGGACGGCCCTGGAGATGCGAACGATTCTTACCAGACTCTTGCATACTCCTCGAGGACAGGTCTGTGATGTAGGCAGAGGATCAGAGGCTTTGACCTAAGACACTCCACTCTAAGCTGGACGTAATGCAGTGATTTCAAAGGCGTGCGACAAAACATGCCAGCTTTGATGAGCTCAAGGCCAAGGTCGAGTATTTTGAGATCTATAAAAGAAACAAAAATGCTCGCATATTCCAGTTTGCGCGGCTCCGGCTGACCTGGGCGAATGCCTAGGTGGCCGGCTTGCAGGCCGCCTTCCCAGAGCAGCCCAGCGCCCGCGGCATGGTCGCAATAAGATCTCTCCTTCAGCCGCTCCACGCCAGCAGGCACGGCCAAGGCGCACTCTAAGTGCACGCTAAACGGGCATCTGGGCCGGGAACGATGGCGGCAGCAGCGGCAGCGGCATCTCTGGTGTCGAAGGACGATGTGGGGGCAGGGAGCAGACTGTCCTCCGGCCCTCCCGGCATGCTCCAGGGCTGGCCCGCTGAGGTCCCGCCCACTCTCTGTAAGGGTTTTCCACCGTGATGGCCTTCCTCACTGGTCTATTTGGAGAACCACTTCCTGCACACCGGATGCCTCACTCAGTCTTGGGAATTACAACTATTTGAGGAATTTCTTCCTTATTTTATTTTATTTTATTTGCGGGGCAGGGAGGAGATTTTGCTAAAAAGTTCCTGTGCTCAGGAGACAGACAAAGAGAGAGAATACGAGAAACCACCCCCTGGGGGGATGGCCATACTGCAATCCCTTCTCCTCCATTCTCCTCTAGGGATTTTGGGCGCACACACACTGAGACTACTTGGCATTCTCTCTGATGAGAACCAGTTTACCAAAGGGTTTAAATTCACGCTACGTGTGTCACAACAAAAAAATCAATCTGGGGAACCAGCAGTTAGCGTGAGGGCTATGTCGCTGGACTCCCACGTAGTCGACTACGGTTCGCATCCTGGACCTGGTGGCTTAAAACTCACGCCAGGAGCGTGTGCGTGCGTGCCCAAGATCCCGAGAGGAGAATGGAGAGGAAGGGATTGCGGCGTGACCATCCCCCCTGGAGGGTGATTTCTCGCTTTCTGTCTCTATGTCTCTCTCTGTCTGGCGAGCGCACGCGCCCTATAGCAAAAATCTCTCCAAAAAAAAAAAAAAAAAAAAAAAACAATCTGAAGGAATCAAAATGTAAATAACCAAGTCTGAATAATGGAGAAATGACTATAAAAAGAATTTTCTATCCGATTAGATCTTCCTGCACTGTAATATACTCCTACATGTCTGTGTGGAAAATGTTGACATGCTAGCTGGATTCATGACCTTATAGAGCTAGTAGGAGAGTAAGGACTTTGTGAGTGGGAATATTAGAGAGAGGATTCTTCCTTTTTCATTTTTTATTTTTTCAGAGAGATTTTTGCTGTAGGGCACTTGTGCTCTCCGGAGAGACAGAGACAGAAAGTGAAAAATCGCCCTGGGGGGATGGCCATGCCACAGTCCCTTCACATCCATTCTCCTCTTGGGACCTTGGACAGGCACACACACGTCTGGTGTGAGTTTTAAGCCACTGGGTCCAGGACTCGAACTGCGGCCAACTATGCGGAGTCTAGCAACATAACCATTACATCATTTGCTGGTCTTGGGGGAGAAGATTATTCTAAATATCAAAACATGACATTTACTGGGGACCAGCAGTTAGTGTAATGGCTATGTCGCTGGACTCCCACGTAGTCGATCGCAGTTCACATCCAGGACCCGGTGGCTTAAAACTCATGCCGGGCATGTGTGCATGCGTGCCCAAGATCCCAAGAGGAGAATAGAGGAGAATAGAGAAGAAGGGATTGCGGCATGGCCATCCCCCCAGGGGGTGATTTCTCGCTTTCTGTCTCTCTGTTTCTCTCTGTCTGTCTGGCACGTGCCCTATAGCGAAAACCTCTCAAAAAAAAAAAAAAAAAAGACGTTTACTCAAGAATTACAAGGAAGTGCATTTTATTCATCTCCCAGTCACCGCTCAGAGAACGAGATGTGGCGAGTGCCTTTCAAATGCCCTTCTTGTTGAAGGAGCGGTAGAACCACTCATCACTACTGCAAAAACCAAGGATGACTGCCGTGGCGTGCCCGCATGCCGACGTCTGTGCTTTCTGCCTTCGACCTGGAAAATGCAGGGCCGAGGCTCAGGCTGTGAGGCCCTGGGAAAGCAGTTACCGATACTGATTTGCCCTTCCATGTTAGCCTCACCTTGCCCTGAGCAAGAGTCCAACCACTAACCACCGCCCCCAAAGAAGTCATCTATGTCTAACTCCACATTCTACAGAACACCCACCACACCCACGATCGGGTCAGTAGGTATGTGAAACACGTATGTGGCGCTAAGACCATGCTAAGTGTGTAACTGGTAAGACCATGGCCTCCGGCTAGCCGTGCTGTGCTCAAATTCAGCTCCCTCTGCTGTGACTTGAGCCAAGTTCCTGAACTTCCCAAAGTCTCGGTTTCCCCAGCTATAGAACGGGGCCAGCGATGTGCGGCCCCTCAGTGTGATTTGGGGCCCCCTTAGCCCAGAGCCCTCAGTGACGGCGCTGGCTGCCGTCACAACTGCCAGCGTCTCGACCTACACACGCGCTGTTTTCGTGAGCTCTTTCACACCACGGCAGCATGATGGCCGAGTCCCGTCAGGGCTGGTGGGAGGCGCAGAGACAATGCAACACGCTTTGATGCTGAACCCACACGCCAAGGGCCCACTTCACGCCCGGGTCTCCCTGTACACCCTGTCCAGGCTGGCTGGGCACACGTGGTGGTGTGATGACACTGCTGTAGTGCCCCCTCTTTCTCCCTCTCTCCCCATCTTTCTCATAAAAACTAAATAAGCTTTTTAAACAGGAGTGTTGTTAGGTGGCCCCCAGGCTGGTTGGACAGCAAAGGGCGCACGGGTTTGCATCCGCAGGACGGCACGTTACCCCGTGGGCCATGCAGGTGCTTCCGTGAACTGACTGGACGAAGAGCCCGGAGGCGTGTCCTGGAGTGCAGAGAGCTCCTCTAAGCTGAGGCTCCGGGCTCCCACCACGAGCACGTTGGGAGGCAGGGGCGCCCGCTTTGCAGTCCCTACTGCCGATCGACCCTGGCAATCGCTGGAAAAAGATATTGCAGCCAGACCGGTCTTGCAATTTAAAATTAAATATGCTCAGGAAAACTGTAGATGACACACAAAGTTAGAAATGGCAGCAATAAAATTGATTATGCACCAAGACTCAACTACAGCTGGGAGAGGAGCCTGGGCGCCTCTGTACCTCAGCTGGAACACGTGGAAACCTGCTCCAGGACTTCGTAAGTCAGCTCCCAGCTGCTGGGTCGGCCAGCTAGCTTACGGAACTAGCTTACCTCGACCCCTCGGACAGACAAAAATCTGATGTTTTTATTCACATGATAAATTCAAGAAGCAGATGTCACGTAATGGATATTACATTGGGCCGTCGGAAAAGTCATGACGCATTTTTGCATAGAAAAAAAAGAAAAATACATCATAAACTTTCCAGCAGTATAACGAGTGTCTGCCATCGGTAAAAGTTCGGAGAGGGCCATGACACAAAAGCTCACGTCTTACTGGACGGACGCTGGGAGGACCATGCTCAGGTGCGGGCGCAGCATTTGGAAGGCCAGGAGCAGCTGCGCTGAGTGCTGAGGGGAACCAAGAGGGCAGCGGAGCCATCGACTCACTCTCTCGACAAGTATCTGCTGTGCCTGGGCGTGTGCTGCATCTGGGCTGGCGGATCCCGGACAGCTCCTTCATCTATTTTCCTATGAGATGGGATTTTGTCCCTGTCCTACAAGTGAGAAATCAGAAGCTCAGACGCCACCTCCAACACGCGAGTGGGACTGCCCAGCCCAGCAGCTTCTCCGGGGCTCAGCTCCAAGTCCCACTTCAGAGCGCAAGCCCCTTGCGAAGTGCTCAGAGCCAAGAAGACCAGGGCCCCGGGTAAGCTGGAGAGTCACACTAACTTCTTCCGATGTCTGAGGAGCTTTTTGCGTAGCTGCACAGAAGGACTAGGCCTACTCTGTAGACGGAGAAGACCTGTTCGGCAGAGCACAGGAGTACGGCATAACTGAGCTCGTCAAAACGCATTGACTGCATTCCGAGTGGTCAGTGCCCAGCACAGGAGATGTGCAATCAGAAAGGCCACGGGCCAAAGCTGTCGCAGAGGTGACCTTGAGCTGCGTGACACACGAGCTTACATGACTCCTGGGATACCTTCCCACTCTCCTGGTTCCATCTCCGACCTCAGACTATAAAGGAAAGGGTCTTTTCACCCTCGTGTCGTCCATAGCCCGCACATTGCCTAGAACATAACGGAGAGGCAACAGAGTCCTTTGCAATTAATAAGTGAAGTGGGTGATTGGACATGTGGCTTTTTTATCCATGGGGACTCTCCGCACATTGATAAAGGAAACAGGTAGATAAAGAGCATGTGTGTGTGCTTGCATGTGTGCGTGTGTGTGTGTGTGTGTGTGTGTGCATATAATACAAGATCAATAGAATCCACCTCCTACGGGCCTGTTTCTCTGACTGGTAGTAAAATGAAAAGTAGGTACCCATTGGTGGTTCTCAACTTCCAAGCATGCGCACAGCTGAGCCCTGCTGTGTGACCTATGGTCTGGTGGATGGCTAGGACCCAGGCCCCTGGTGGCTCAAAGGTACAGCCAGAGCTGCCATCACCATGCAGGGCACGCCGTACCCTTTGGCCTGGGGTTGACAGCCTTCACAGAGTCACTGAGGAGCTGGTGTGTCCCTTCGTCCTCTCTCTCACCGTTCCCCGATCCCCATGGCGTCTTCTGCATCTCACTGTCCCTGTGCTGCTGGTCTTCCTACCTGCATCCACAGCCTCTGTCGCTCAGAGCAGTGTGCACAAGCTCTTACCGTGCCACGCTAGAGCGTAACCGTCGCCTGTGGAAAAAGCCCACCTCTACCACAGGTACAGACCTCCACAACTAGGACCTCAGCTGCCTCTTAATCCTGCTCCCAACACAGTGAAGGGACTTCAGACCACTCTCCCTTCCTGGCTGTGTGACTTCAGGCAGGTCACAGGCCGATTGGCTTCATTTTCAGCACCTGGAAGCGGCAACACTACGAGTTGTTAAGGTAATGGGAGAAGGCGACCCTGACCAATACCGACCGAGCCCTCGAACATTCGCTGCTGTGAGGCGACTGCTGGCCCCACCTCAGACCTCGTCTGCTGTGTGCCATCGGCCTTGACCCTGTCCCTCACCTCCCCAAGTCTGGGTGATCTTCCGTCTGTGATCCTGAGGCATCTGTCATAGCTGCTGCGCTCAGACACAGCTGTCCCCTCCACAGGGGCCTCTCACCTGCCTGCAAGAGCATGGGGCCTTGGAAGGCGTCTGGCACTCAGTGAATTCTCGGTGAACCTCAGGACACTCAGCCAGAGCACGCTTCATGCCATGTTGGCGGCAGTTGTCCCAGCTCACGCACCCTGGGCCCCGGCAGGCTAAGGGCTTAGAGGGCGGGCTGAGCACCGGGGGAGCACGGGGGGCTGGATGTGCTTCTCTGTCTTTCCCTCTTGTGCACACACACACATTCTCCATTATGAATATGTTTTAAGTTTTACACCAAAATAAATGTCATACTTTAATTCCATTTTCCATGAACTTTTTGAAGTCACCTAGGCAATGATCTATACATACGAATGTGCCTTCAGTTGATGGACCCCCAACCTGAAGTCTCACACTTGAGAAGCAGTGACTGGCATCCAGAACCAGGCCAGACTCCATGTCCAGGGAGGGCCAGGGCAGGGCAGGGCGGAGCAGAGCCCTCGCCTGCCTCCACTCCCAAAGCTGCCCTCCTCCCAGAGCACTTGGTGGGTCTGAGGCAGGAGGAGAGGGGCTTCATGGCGGAGGCAGCGGTGCCTGCAGAGGGGCACATTAATGCCACCTGCCCAAACGATGCACGGAGCTTAGGAAGCGCACAGTCACTCGGTGACCTCGAGGGACACGGGCCATGGGAAGAAGATGGGGGGTTCAGGCAGGACCCAGCTGAGCAGGGTGGCACTCAGGAGGACACGTGGGATGGGGCTCAGGTCTGGCTCATCGCCGGCAGACAGGACGTCCAGTCAGGGGTGCAGTTCGCGATGCACACAGAGGGAGGCCTGCTGCCCAAGCCAGTCGCTTCCTGTGAAGTGCTAAGGAATGGAACGGGCCTCAGAAGCTGGGGAGAGAAGTCCGAGGACCCCATTCGACCGCTGGCCTCCAAGGAGGAGCTGAGGACGGGCAGGGACGAGGCACAGGGGCTGTGGCTGTGGGCAGCGGCTCAGAGAGGCCTTCGGCTCCTGAGCGGACGTGGACTCTGCGAAGTTGAGCCTGCACAAGGCACTGGAGACTCCAGCGGGGAGGACTTTGAGGGCTGGCCTAACCGTACCATGAAATGTATGACTCCAACTCTGGGACCAAGCAGGAGCCAAAAAAGTAGAAACCTGGGCGAGAGTTACTCATTTAACTTAATCTGAAGGCTACATCTGTGCGACCTTTTCTACAAGCACCCTGGCAAACAGGTGATGAGTTTTGCAAAATGCCTCTCAGTGTGTCCTTGAAATAACTTTCCGATCACCGAGAAGCATTTGCCTATATCTTGTTAATTAGTCATCAAAGGGATCAGGAGAGAGATTTTTAATGTCTCAGTGGCTGATGTTGATTGAAAATCAATCACAACTTAGGGTAGGATTTCCTTCTCTGAGGTGATTATGTAAGTCGATAGGGAAGTGTGTGTAGATTTTGGAAGATTCCAGGCAACTTTTATGATGACATAATTTCCATGAAGTCAACACTTGAGTCATAAAATAGCACCTAAAAATAGAAGAGTCCTAACCGAGTCAGTTTCATCAGGCCTTTTCCTGAATGTTCTAGAAACAATATTCAGGGGCATTTTAAGTGGACAAAATAACCACTGAAAACACAGCAAAGCATTAGCTAACTCCGGCTGCGGTAGAGACAGCTCCAGAATGCTCAGCTCCTTCACCCCCTTCCTCGCCCAGAGGACAGAGCCTGCAAGGCACCCACAGGAGAGAGCGTCCCCGAGGAGCGTGTGGACAGCAGCAGAGCCAGGCCCAACCTAGCAGCAAAGTCAGTACACGCCCAGCCATGAAAGCAACACGTGCCCACCATGGACTAGCACCCACGTGCCTACCGTGGACCAACACCCACGTGCCCACCGTGGACTAGCACCCACGTGCCCACTGTGAATTAACACGTACCCACCATGGAATAGCACCCACGTGCCCACCGTGAAATAGCACACACGTGCCCACCATGGACTAGCACCCATGTGCCCACCGTGAAATAGCACACACGTGCCCACCATGGACTAGCACCCACGTGCCTACCGTGGACCAGCACCCATGTGCCCACCGTGGACTAGCACCCACGTGTCTACCGTGAATTAACACGTGCCCACCATGGAATAGCACCCACGTGCCCACCATGGACCAGCACCCACGTGCCCACCGTGGACCAGCACCCACGTGCCCACCGTGGACTAGCACCCACGTGCCCACTGTGAACTAACACGTGCCCACAAGAGACTAGCACCCACGTGCCCACCGTGGACTAGCACCCACGTGCCCACCGTGAATTAGCACGTGCCCCATCTCACAGAGGCAGTGGTCTCCGCTGTGCAGGTTCTCGGGGGCAGCAACCCTCCCTCTGCTGCTGGCCTGACCCAGTACGGGGTGTGAAGAGAATGGAGGTGTGCCTGTGGCCCCTGCCCAGCTCCCCCTGCACCGTCACCCCACCCCCCTCCTGAGGTAGGCTCAGCCCTCTATCAGGCAGTGAACTCGAGTGGAATCCCCGCTACCCACGGGGATGGAGTCAGACGTGCCCGCCCAACAGTGCCCACGACGGTGCTCACAGTACAGGTTAGCCACACTCTGGAGACCACGCAGCTCGGGGTCCCAGGAGAACCGTGAGGGCGGAGGACACTCAGAGGGCAAGCAGCACTCGCCAAGTGTGGGGGCGGGAAGGCCCTGCCCGGGAGGTGAGGGAGGACACTGTCAGATGTGGACCGGGCCTCGCGGGCTGAGGCGAGAGCCATCGCCCAGAGTCACTGCACTCCGGTCCTGCCTAAGCAGAGGCCTTTTACGAATACGGGCTGTGTGCCCCCGAGATTCTTAACGTCTGTCTCCAGACACACTGGCAGAGTGACCCAAAGAAGAAGGGGCCAAGAGGAGGCACCTCCCGGAGAAGAGGCCTCCAACAGCCCAGGACGCCGGCATGCAGCCCCAAGGGCCGAGGCGGTGTCCCGCCCACACACGCCTTCTGGAGCACGGCCCCTCGGGTGCCGACTCCCACACAGTCGAGCATGTCCTGAGCCCCACGCTCAGGGGACGGCAGCCGCGAAGGGCGCCTCCCTGCTCAGGTGGGCTGGTGGCTCTGTGGGGGGTGTCCGCGGGAGTGACGTGCCCAGCTGCACACATGTCTAAAGGCATCAGATCGAGGATCCATCATGGGGATTGTTACCAGCCCACGGCCCACCTCCCAGCGCTGCACAGACATGCTGCGGACACAAAGGGGCTGTGCGGCTGTCCCTTGTCACCTGAATGGCTCACAGCCCCCTGGGGCCAGGGCGGTTCCAATCACTAAGCACGGGGCGGGGCATGGTTTCAGTTCCAGTTTGGGATCCCATACGTCATCTCGCACCGCTGAGCCCAAGTTCAGCACTGGCATGTGAGAGAGCAGCCCGCTGCTTTCACCGTGCTTCTGATTGGCTTTGGTTTTCTCCTGGCCCAAAGCTTTGGCCCTATTTGGAAACTCATGTTATTATTCTGATTCAGTCATTTTCAAAGCAATTCAACTCTTATTAATTAAAATGTGCGGAGTACAGGCAGGGCGTTTCTAAATTGCACAAGGGTTAATTTCCTATTGATAACAGCCTTTGCAGAACTGGTTCAGCGGCGACGCCAGGCTCTGTAGAGAGACCCTCTTCAGAGCTGTCGGCTAATGAGGAAACGAGTTTGGGCCAAGCTGCGGCTTCACCAGGTGCTCAGACTGAAAGGGTGTCAAAGGGAGAAAGGCCTGGGCCCAGGCTCAAAGTCGACGTCAAGGTCGCTTACATCTCTCCTGACATCTGGAGCAGATTTCTCTCTAGCGAACCCTCGCCGAGAAAACCCTGCCACACGACAGTCCCGGACATCGCGCGTCCTGCAGCATGGGTGTCCCCTGCAGACGCCCCACCTGCTGCACTGGACTCTGGACCTCGGCTCACGCTCCTCAGCCTGCTCTGCTCCAGGGCATCCTGGTGCTCGGCCTGGCCTCCTGCAGATAGACGGCCTTGGCCTGGCCCAGCCTGTGTCACAAGGAGTCCAGTCTGGCCGAGATGCAGCACCTGTGGTCGGAGCCCGCGACCCATATGCCACACGCCAGGCCAGTGGCCCCCGGACAGCTCCTCTCCAGCCAGGCAGACCTGCGCCATGCTCAGATGCGTGTGTGTGTGCATGTGTGTGGGTGTGCATATGCATACACGTGCATGTGTGCGTGTACCACTTCTGCTCTCTCGGTTTTTCTCCATTTCTTTGAGTCAGCCCAGGCACTATTTAGAGATCTTAAAATAATCGCCTGCACCTTAACTACTGAAGGGAGAAGCAGCAAGCAGGCATGTCCCACGGCAGTCCCAAAATACTGCCCCACTGACCTGCCTCTCCTGCCCCAGTTTGTCACCCCAAAAGAGCACTCAGAAAAGGAAAGAGCCCAAATCCCTCTGTATCCGATGTCACACAGAGTCATTTTTTCTGAAATTTGCATGACTATATTATTAATTAATTAATCTCCCCACAAATCTTTTAATTAAGTGCCTACTCTGTTGCAAGGCATTATTCTGTGCAATTTATCCCAGAAGCCATGAAGGGGGAAAAAAATCCCTACCCGGGTGATCATTCCTAATAGCAAGCTGTTCCTGGGACGTGCGATCTCTTCGGGGAAGCCCGTCATCCCTGGGCCATCGTGCCGGGAGGCACGTGGGTTCAGGAGCCCTCCGGTAGTGAACGACCAGAATCAGGCAGCTCAGTGAGAAGCCGGCACGGAAGGTCCCTCCCAGAGGTCCCACAGCTGGGCCTGGCCCCACCTTAGTCATCGGTGACTCTGGGATATCCGCTTCTCGTGGGGTCTGAGAGCCATGGCTCACACTCGGGGGGACCCCTCCAGAGAGGCAGGTCCTTGCAGGTTCCACCCACGGGTCCCCAGCACGGAGCCGAGAGCGGGACTCCGACCCTGCACAAGCCACATAGCCGCCGTTGGCCCCATCAGCTTCTAGGCCTGAAAATGGAGACACAAACCGGCCTGGGGGCCAGGCGGCAGTGCAGTGTGAAACCCGCCAGTGTGAGGCAGTCCCAGGGCAGGCTTCCTGCTGGGTGAGACTTCCCTGAGGACACAGTGCGTGCCAGAAAGCACGGGAGGGGCTCCGGAGTGCCGCAGCTCTCCCGGCCTGCCAAGCAACGAACTGCCACCTGCAGCCACAGCCAGTGACTGGGTCACTGTGAGCACGAGGCCTCAGAGGCACCAGGGAGGTGTTGGCATGAGCCCGTGTTCCCAGGCCCACCCACGTCCCCAAGGTCCATGTGACACTCTGAGGCCTCGTGCCGACCAGGTCGGGTCTGGCTCACGTCCCCAGGAGCAGGACACGAACCACAGGCCTTGGCCAACCCTGGCCCACGACCTCCATTTGATCTTGGCGCAGCACCAACACCGGTGCTCGAAGGCCATTCTTTCATTTTACAGACAGAGGAGGCCAGGAGAGGTCTGATTATTTATCGGAGGCCCCAGGCCAGTCAACGAGGCTTAGAGCAAACCCCGAGCCTCCTGCTGTGCATTACCAGCTCGCGGTTGGTGCTGCGGTGCCTTCATTTACTGTACTCTGCAGGACGCCCCTCATTCTGCACCTGGGGGAACGAATTCGTGAGCGCAATGTACGTAAATAGCAAGGCACGCCGAGGCCGACTTCCGGAACGAGTCTCCTGCCACGAGAGCATCGAGGAAGGGGCCACCCCTGGCAGACACCGTCACTCACACACAGCTTTGACCAGGCCCCAGCCTAAAAGCTCAGCCACTAACTGGCCACCCGCCGGCCTTCGTGGGGCTTCGGCTTGGAGCAATGTCTCCAGATGGCCGTAATGGCGGCGATGCAAACGACACAGAAAATCTACTACCACCCAGGGCTGCGTTCTCGGAGAGAGGGTGGGCAGGGATGAGGCCGGGACCCGCTCCGCAGGAATCCAGGCTGGTCAGAAGTCCACGGCCTGGGCTGCGGCCTTGCCGACCCGGCCATCTCTTCCAGGTCCCCGCTCCTCCGGCCATCTCTTCCAGGTCCCCGCTCCTCCGTCCCTAAAATGAAGGACTCTTAGCTCCTTAGGAGTCACTCCGGGTTCTGAGAGTCCCCCTTCGGTGGAGATCTCAGGGTGGACCGCGTGGGTGACGGGGGACTTAGAAGTTAAGCTGGAGAAACGCAGAGAATACTCTGCTCTCGCCCAGGCACTGGGTGTTGGTGCCAACATCAGACGTTTACTTCCCGCCGAGTGACGTAGAAAATCTCTAATGATCTTTGTTATTTTTGTTTTGAAAACATTCCTCCTAATTTTTCATCTTCTGCTACAAGTGTCAGCTGGTCATTTCGGATACACAGGCAGAGCCAGGGACGCAGGGTGATGGGTGTCAGGAGGGCTACATGTGTTACGTCATCATCTTCATTGCCAAACTTCTTTCTTTCCTCTTCGGCCTGATTTGCCAGTGTAATTGATCAGTTTGGCAAAGGTTGGATCTGCCCATTAGAAAAACAACTCCATCTCTGTGTTAGAGACCTTGCCAAGAGATGAGTGTTTTAAAGAGAAAACCATGATGCATTATGATGAGAGGGTATTTTAGGGAAGGTGACTCCTTGCTCAGAGTAACACTTCACAGAGAATCATTACCACTGCCCTTGCCAAAAGCTTGAAAACTCGTCTCTGCTTTCACTTTTGCAGCGATTACTAACCCACTGCCACTCAGCTTCCCGGCCTTCTGAAGCCACCATATCTCAACCTGCCTGTCCCCGAAGTCAGCTATGGATAAATTAGAAGAGCTTGGGGGTGCATGCACGGCACAGGCCGCTAGCTGGCCGTGGGAGGTTACGCCCGGCCAGGCAGAGCTGCCTCACGATGCTGCTGGCGGGGTGCAGCCGTGTTTGCCCTGCACCCCCAAGCGTGATGTCAGTCCACTCCAGAAAGACAGCTGCGAAGCCCGGACTCGGTGCCAGCCTAATATCAGGTGTGGTTTAGAGCGCTAGGGAAGGAGCTGGTCACTTTGATAAGATATTCAGTCTTTCAAATCAAAAGAATTTAAAGAGGAATGTCCCAGATTGCAATTCTGAAAAAGAAGAGAATTGGCTGACTTAGGTGGAAAGAGAGGGGGAAGCAGAGGGTAAAGCTAACCCTGAAAAGAGGCCTCACCTTGGAGCCCCTAAAAACAGGCAGAGACGCTCAAGGCACAGGCAGGGAAGGCACAGATCTCTCTGGAGGTCGGCGCTCGACTTGCACCCAGGACCTCTACCACGCTGGTTTTCCCGCCGGCTCCTGGAGACCAAGCCTAAGACTCCTCTACTCAGAGTGCTTCTAGCCTATAGATTCGGCTTTTGGAAGGCAAGAACTACACCGCGGACTGCACGTGCTACATGGCGAATACTTGTCCTTTGCGAGTAATGCTGTGAAGCCTGAATTCAACTTAACCCATCTTTATATTTAAAAAATGGCTTTCATGGGAACCAGCAGTTAGCGTAATGGCTATGTCACTGGACTCCCACGTAGTCGACCGCGGTTCGTGTCCCAGACCCGGTGGCTTACAACTCACGCCGGGCGCGTGTGCGTGCGTGCCCAAGATCCCGAGACGAGAATGGAGGAGAAGGGATTGCGGCATAACCATCCCCCCTGGGGGGTGATTTCTCGCTTTCTGTCTCTATGTCTCTGTCTGTCTGGCGAGCGCACGCACCCTATAGTGAAAATCTCTCCAAAAAAAAAATGGCTTTCATGACAAATCTATTTTTAATTAGTTAGAGAAACCTCAATACTGTTGTCCATAATGGCTATGCTAATTTATATTCCTACCAGTAGCGTCTAAGAGTTCCCTCTTCTCCACATCTTTGCCAGATTTTTTTTTTTTGTCTTAGTAATAACCATGCTAACTGGGAGGTGAGGTGATATTGTGATTTTGGTTTAAATTCTTCCAAATGGTCAGTAATGTGCATTTATTCATTTACCTATTGGCCATTTGCATGTCTTTGGAGAGATATCTATATAGGTCTTTCACTCATTTCCTAATTGGTTTATTCAGTTTTTCTTTTTTTTTTTTTTGTTTATTTTCCAATCAATCACTTTATATCAATACAGCATACAAAATGAACTTTCCCGTCCAGAATACACAGCATATTGGCTCAAAGACATTACCATACATGTTATCGCCAACTACTAGACAGTTTGGTTTTTGCTGCTGAATATCAACCCCTTGTCATACATGCCATTTGCAGATATTGTCTCCCACTCTGTAGGGAGCAATCTGCTCATTCGGCTATTTCCTTTGCTGTGCAGAAGCTTCCTAGCTGGAGGTAACCCACTTACTTCTTTTTGGTTTTGTTACCTGCGCTACTGGAGGTCTTGTGTAAAAATTTTCCCCAGACCAACATCATGTAGCATATCCCCTGGGTTTTCTTCTAGAAGTTTTGTAGTTTTGAGCATTACATTTAAGCCTTTAATTTATTTGAGTTCGATTTTTTCATATATATATATGGCGAAGACAGGTTTAGTTTTATTCTTCTCTGTATTCTGACACCATTATCAAAGTCAGTAGGCTGTAAATGTATGCATTTATTTCTGTGCTCTCTATTGTATTCACTGGCCTCTGCATTTAGTTTTATGCCAATACCATGCTGTTTTCATTACTATAGCTTTACAGTGTATTTTTAAATCAAGTAGTGTGATGCCTCCAGCTTTGTTCTTTCTGCTCAAGATTGCTTTGGCTACATGCTGTCTTTTTTGGTTCCATATGAATTTTAAGCTTGTTTTTCTCTTTCTAGGAAGAATTGCATTGAAATTTTGATAGGGATTACACTGATTCTGTAAATAGCTTTGGGTAGTATGAGCATTTTAACAATATTAATTCTTTTGATCCATTAACATAGGATATCTTCCCACTTATTTGTATCTGCTTCAGTTTCTTTCATCAGTGTTTTACGGTTTTGTTTCAGCTCTCTTACCACCTTTTGTAGCCTTTGTAATGGGATTTCTTTCTTGATTTCCTTTCCAGATATCCTACCATCACCATATAGAAAGGCCCCTGATTTTTATATGTTCATTTTATACCCTGCATCTTTACTGGAGTCATTTATTAGTTTTAACAGGTTTTTTGGTGAACTCTGTGGGGTTTTCTGTTCATAAGATCATGTCATCTGCAGAGACAATTCTGCTTCCTCCTTTCTAATTTCTGTATCTTTCATTTCTTTTCCTCTTTTCTTTTTTGTAATTGCCAGAGGGCACATACACTTTCCAGAGACAGAGAAATGGAAAGAGAAAGCACCCCCGATGGGACAATCCCCTCTTCATTTGTCCACCCTGTTAGGATTCAGGGCACACATAGACACTCGCTTGGCATGGTTTTTAAACCACCAGGGCTTAGACTCAAACCATGGTTGCCTGTGGGCTCTGGCTCCCGTAACGTCTAGGCTAGAGAGCCAGCCCCTTTCACTTTCATCCCTTGCTAAACTGATCGGGCTCAGACTTCCATCGGCTCGATCAGTCTCCCTACTGGGTGTACATGTGAAGGAGGTGAGATCGGGATGCCGAAGCTTACCTGCATGCGCATGTTTATTATGGCACTATTCACAATGGCCAAGATAAATCGACAAAATGTCCAGAGATGGATAAAGAAAATGCGTCTCACACATACGATGGAATACTACTCAGCCATAAAAAGGAGGGAATCCGTCACTTGTGATTACATAGAAGACTCTGGGAGATATTATGCTAAGTGAAATAAGCCAGACACAGAGAGACAAACACTGCATGATCTCACTCAAATGTGAAATCTAAAAAAATTAAAAATGAAAGGAGAGAGAGAGAGATGTGATCGAAGTTGAGGATAGAATAGTAGTTACCAGAGACTGAGAGAATAGCGAGAAGATGAGGTGAGCTTGGTCAAAGGGCACGCTGTCTCAGGAGGACTGCGTATGTTAGGGTGTGCCAGTGCACATGGCATGGCTATGAGTCACAACGCCAGGCTGTTCTAAATACCTGAAGGGAGGATTCTGAATGCTCTCACAACCCAAATGACAAAGGCTTGTGACAGATATGCTGACTGCACAAGGGTCGAAACATCACGTGTGTCCCCTAAGTATGTCCAATTAATATGTATCAATAAAAGAGACACTTGTGAGACAGTTTGTAGGTAGTCTCTTCCGTGTCGTTTACAGCTGAGATTCATTTTTTATGAGTCAGTCAAAAAGCCTCTAAGAGGTAAGAGTAGCCCACTCACAGCTGGTGGACAATGGAGTTCATCTTAAGTCATTCCTTTGTTCTGTCCCCTGTTTTTAACCCATTTTTCTCGTATCTCCTGCTGATGGTCTTCCCTCTGTAGCAGCGTTTCTCCTAGTGTTTTTAATTCTTTAATGTTATTCTGATGGTGGCTTTTACCATCAGAGCTGTACGTGACACTCTGGCAGCTCTTTCTGACAGACCATGCTGCCCACACACTTCCTGCTAAGGTAGAGGGTTCCATGTGTGTGCAGTTCACGACGGCCACGTGAGGCCACTCAGCTCTTGGGCTCATGTGATGCCACTCAGCTCTTGGGCTCACGTGATTCCGTGCCATCCAACTTTCTTGGTTTACATTTGAACAGCCATGCGTGTGTAGCAGCTTCTCTTCTGCATAGCACAGCTTTGGGTGACTCTGGGGACACCTGAGTATGAGCCATCAGAGTGACTCTGACGTCACATCTCCCTGATGGGGCAAGGACATCAGAGCGCTGCATGGCGGGCAGTCAGCTCTGACTCACCCTGGTCTTCACACGCGGGGCCTCCAGAAACTCGGCTTACTTCCCTGTGCCCAGTGACCTCGTCTACAAAATGTACCCGCCATCACTGAGAGAGTAAATTGAGTACTATCCATAAGTCATTTAAAAGCGAATGAAGCAGGTAAGCTAGTATGGACACAGCCATCACGCGCTTGCCTCCCGCCTTCCTCTGCTGTCCCTGAGTACCTAGTACACCCACCGCTGGCCTTTCAGTGTCTCTGCACAGGATACCGGACTTCCTGTCTCGGCATCGTTGATCTGAACCCCTGCAAATAAGCATTTCTAAAGTTACAGAACTGGAGATAAGCCCTATCGTCTATCTCTGTGCCCCTCGCAAGGATTTCTAGTCACTTTTCTGTTTTATAAAAGTTACTTTCAGCTCTATAACCACAATGACCGCGGTTTAAAGTTTTCTTAGTCTAGCACTCGATGAATTCAGCGCTCGCTGGCAATCCTCTCGTCTGCTTTGTCATTCATCTCTTGAACTAAAGTTCTCTCCCCACTGGTATCTTTAAGCATAATCTACGGTGTGACCCATAGGAATGACATGAACTGAGTTTCTGAATGTCACGGAAGGATTGCCTCTTACCTCTGTATGAGTTCAGCTGTATCTGTATGTGTCACTACGTAAAAAACAACCCCCGTTGGGAACCAGCAGTTAGCGTAGTGGCTATGTCGCTGGACTCCCACGTAGTCGACCGCGGTTCACGTCTCGGACCCGGTGGCTTACAACTCACGCCGGGCGCGTGTGCGTGCGTGCCCAAGATCCCGAGAGGAGAATGGAGGAGAAGGGATTGCGGCGTGACCATCCCCCCTGGGGGGTGATTTCTCGCTTTCTGTCTCTATGTCTCTCTCTGTCTGTCTGGCGAGCGCACGCGCCCTATAGCAAAAAAAAAACCTCTCCAAAAAAAAACAACCCCCGTTTAGAGCCCCCGCCATCTTACCGTGCTCACCAATTCTGTTAGGGACTAGGGAGAGAGAAATGACTCTTCTCTGACTACAGTACCCTGGCCATCCAATGGTGGCTGGCACAGCCACATCCATTTCCAGGATGGCTTCTGCACTGTCCTGGTTGGCCTCGGGGCTAGGGTGACCAATACTGGCCTTCGCTCGGCCCGCTGGCCAGAGCGGCTGCAGGTGGCTCCTCCAGCACGGTGGTCTTCGCTGGGGAGACTCACCATGTGGTAGCTCAGGCTTCAGTGGTGAGTGTCCCCAGGTAGAGCCTTCAATGACCCAGCTCGAAGGACACATGGATTCAACGAGAAGAGAAATACACTGGCCTTCCAAGGGAAGGCTGTCAGAATATTTGCAGTTGTGTTTTAAAACTGACAGAGGAGTTAGATAAGAAAAACAACTTCATCTGGAAATGCAGATGAAATTAAAGTGATAGTTCCCAACTGCAGTTACGGCGCGATGACATGCTTGGTTGTCGCGAGATATGTTGCAAATAATCTGTTGTTAATAATGAAGTACTGTCCTTTGGGCTGGAATCGCCATCTTTCTGTAATTAACCAAAATGACGAACATGAAGGGAAAGAGGAGAGGTACCCAATATATGTTCTCTAGGCCTTTTAGAAAATATGGAGAGGGACCAGCAGCTGATGTAATGGCTATGTTGCTGGACTCCCATGTACTTGACTGTGGTTCGAGTCCCAGACCCGGTGTTTTAAACTCATGCAGGTGCGTGCCCAAGATCCCGAGAAGAGAATGAAGGAGAAGGGATTGCAGCATGGCCATCCCCCCTTGGGGGTGATTTCTCACTTTCTGACTTTCTGTCTCTCTCTTTCTTGCAAGCACATGTGCCGTATAGCAAACACCTCTCCAAAAAGAAAAAGAAAAGAAAAGAAAAGAAAGGAAGAGAAAAGAAAAGAAAAGAAAAGAAAAGAAAAGAAAAGAAAAGAAAAGAGATGGAGTGGTTGCTTTGGCCACATATATGTGAATCTACAAGAAAGGTGATGTTATACACATCAAAGGAATGGGTACAGTTCAAAAAGGAATGCCCACAAATTACCTTGGCCAAACTGGAAGAATCTACAGCGTTACCCAGCACGCTGCTGGCACTGTTACAGAGAAGTTGAGGGCAAGACTCTTGCCAAGAGAATGAATGTGCGTATGGAGCATATTACGCATTCTAAGGGCAGAGAGAGCTTCCTAAAGCATGCGAAGGAAAATGACCAGGACAAGAAGGAAGCCAAAGAGAAAGGGGCCTGGGCTCCACTGAAGCGCCAGATGCTACCCCCATAGAAACCACTGTGAGAGCTGACGGAAAGGGGCCTGAGCGCCTTTGAGTTCCCTACGAACTCATGGCATGATGGGTGTCCGAAAAAAAGTTAAAGTACTAAAGTTGTGAATGATTCACTTATAAATAAAACTTAGAAGTAGAAGAAAAAAAAAAAAAAAAAAACCCGACACAGATTTGTACTAAATACCTTCGTAGTGCTTTCATTTCTGAAATAACGTGTGGGCCTTCCCTCCCTTCTGGCATTGAAAGCTGCTAGGAAAAAGTCCAAGGCTATCCATATTTTGTAACCTTTATTGGTACTTTCACCTTTTTTCCTAGATCCCAAAGTATTCTTTCTTTATAAAGAAGTGCAGTAACACTTTTAGGCTATTTGACAGATTGCTCATTCTCTTTCCATTTTGTGGAATTTTTTTTTTTTTTTTTTTTTTTTTTTTTTTTTTTTAGTATCATGATATGCTTTTTAAAATTATTCAGTTCTTACAGTTCTGGAATTTTTTTTCTTGAAGTATACATATTTTTAAGTTGCTTAATAATAATTTTAGTTTTCTTCCTCAGGGATACCAATAAGGAATATAATAGACCATTTTTTTCTGTCATCTCTCACCTTATTTGCATTTCACTTTGCTCATTTCTTCTCAATCCTATCTTTCATGTGTCTTAAAGTATCTTCACAAGTATTTCTTCTTTGCAAGTCTTCCAATTTAACATTCCCACCTGTGGCAGTCTCACGGCTTTATTCAACTCTTTATCAAAGTAGAATGTATAGAATATATAGAATATTATCTGCTGCTAGACTTTGTTTCCATGAGCTCTTATGTCCTGTATGTGTACTCTTGTTTTATACAGATAAACTGCTTTGTTGGATTTGAATTTTCATGATGATCTTTGGTCACAATTACTATTTGTGTCTTGGCAATATTTTTCAAATAAGAGCTTTCATTCACCATCTACGTATTTTAATACATTTCCTTTTTGGTATTTTTAAGGAGAACTTCGAAATTCTATATCTTAATGATATTTCTTCCCATGTGTCCTTGGATGAAGTTACACACAGTAGAAAGCCCAAAGCCGTGTGCTAAGTAAACAGGAATTCTCCCTCCGCCTCCGTCTAGCTCTGAGCCCATGCTTGTTCGGATTTATCTGGTGCCAGCGGACGAAGGCAGCACCACAGGGCTGCGCCTAACCTCGGCCTCCTCAGCCTCGGCAGCGCGCTGATTCTTCATACGCAGATCTAGCTTCCTGTAAGTCCCCGCTCTACCCCCGCTCTCTCTGCTGCTTGAGACAGGGACGGACTGCACCCAGGAAACATCGGTTCCTGGGCCAACCGCTGCCTTCCCTCGTTCCAGACGAATGGCTGTGGGTTTCCCCTCCGGGGCAGGTCCCTCACCCTGCCTGTGCCTCCTGAGGTGGCAGCCGTGGGTGTCCTCCCCGAGTCTCCGAGCGTCTCGCTGCCTTCCCCCCATGGCAGCCCTCCCTCACGTATTATGTTTCAGGCTTACAGATGTCTCCTGGTTTTGCTGTGAAGACGACATTTGCATTTCTTTTTCTCATTCTTGCTGCTGTTGGGTGATTTTCAACAGATAAAACAGAAGATGACATCTTTACGGAGCTCATTCCAAACTGCGATCGTTGGCTACATTTTTAAATGCACACAGGCCAAAGGTCTGAAGCCAGGGATACCTTCAGGAGGACAAAAGGCAGGGGCTGGGCCCCGCAGGAAGCAGGCCAGATGCCTGGTGGGTGAGTTTAGGGAGGCCGCTCTCCAGGGACCAGTGCTCGGAGCAGCCGGGCCAGCAGCCTCAGAGATCAAGTGCAGCCACTCAGGGCTTTCAAGTGCGCCGCGATGACCTCACCCTGAGGAGGCTGGGCGCCACGTCCGCACAAGGACAAGAGGCCGAATATCAACGCCGACGTGTAGACCTCTTCCAGCCAGCAAAGGGCCAGGGCCTCTACCCGGCAGCCAAGGCGCCGTGGGGCAGGCGTCACATTTTGAATGCTCTACCTTTTTTTATGTTTTTTTTTTTTAAAGAAATAAGTTACAACCTCTCTCAGTGTTTTCAGAATGGAGGGGGCAAAAGCACCTTTCCGCTCTACTTTATCCATAACCAGGCCAGCCTGTAGAGTACAGATAGCACATGACTGCACCCAGGAGCAAGCACTGGGAAGTGACCCAGGCGCATGTTCGCATGGACTCGAGTGTGTGTGTGTGTGTGTGTGCGCGCGCGTGCGTGCATGTGTGCCGGGCGTGAAGGAACCCACTTTGCTTCTATAGACAGCTGCCCTCTGACCACGCCGTCCACTTCTCCACCCCGTGCTACTCAGCGGGACGTGCGTGTCCTACACCATGTGTGAAGGCCTCTCCGGGAACGGCACAGAGACACAGCCGAGAGGAACAGAGCTGGGGGCAGTGGGCATGAGTGCCACAGGCGAGGCAGAGAAGAGTCTCGGAAGTCGTGGAAAGAACACATCCTCCCGTCTCACAGACTTCAAGGGGGTGACCCACTTTCCCTACTCCTCGTCCACTCTCTGCTTAGACGCTCGCGTCCTCCATTTTAGAGGTAAGCACACTGAGGCAGGCCTAGCAGGGCCATGCGGCCGTCCCCCCAGGCCGGGAAACAAGATCTGTGTTCTCAGCTCCCTGCGCGCTCCGCCCGGCCATACGCTCCCGATGCATAATTAATAACGGGAAGCACAACTCCATTTTCTGTCTTCCTAATTCCCAGGTGGCTCGGTAATGAATTTCCTTTTCCAAGGAAAATATCCATTTCTGAGATGGCATTACCCGAAACATCTAGCCCCGCCCTCGAGATCTCCCTCCAGGTGAAACCAGCCCTGGGACCTCAGGCTTCCGTGTAAGGAAACGCGGGAAAGGGCTCTGTGAGAGCCCCGCCTTCCCCAACCAGGCGCAGCCCTGCGACGCCACAAGCCGAGACCAGGCGCCCGGAGTGTCTCACGATGGGAAGGACCACGTTGTGCATCCTGGGCCACTCTTCCTCAGACCCTCACTGCCCCTTCGTGGTTCATGTCACGCAAGGCTCAAGCTGCTGTGAAGACGTGCCAGGACCGTCCCTAGAGGCTGCGCTGGCCTGTTGCCTCGAGGTAATATGCTGTTCATAGACTTGTCTTCGAAGCCAGTTTGGTCGAGGCCAGTGCTACAAAGCGATCACAGCCAGTGCGAAGCACGTGAGAGTCCAAGACCTCAGGGACCAGCACGTCGTGGAAGCTGCATGGATTTAGAGAGTTTTTGCACCAAAACAAATCTGTACTTTAATTCCATTTTTCTGCAAACTTTCGTTGTCCCCCTCAGGTCACTTACTTACACAGTTTAGCTATACAATAATAGATGAGAATGCACCATCACTCACAAAATAGTTTCTCAAGGAAACGGAATCGCCATCACCAGTGAGGGCCGTAGTTGGGCTGGGCTTTGCTGTAGTTCGCCCTCTGTGTGTTCACTCATCATGGGGACAGTGACATCACAAGCCAATGTTGCATGGACATGTGCCATGCCCAAAGAGAGTCTGAACCTTCCGTCCAGAGGGCTGTCTGAGCCCTGGTCTGCTGCTGAGTAGCCGGGTGGCCTCCCTGAGTCCTCCCCTCTCAGCCTGGCTCCTCATCGGACGAGGAACAGGCCACGTCCCCTCCCCTACCATCCTGCAAACTCCAAGTCCACTGTGCGCAGGGCGGGCAGAGGGGCGGCCCCTGCCACCGTGGCCCTCAGGGTTGAGAGAGGTGGACTGCACAGAAGAGCAGACGCTGCCCGCCTGGGGCTCCCGACAGTTCCCACCTTCGGGGTGGAGGAGAACGTGGCCCACCAAGTGGCTCTTCCATCACACCCCAAACGCAGACAGTCCCCTCCCGAGGGAAGACCCTCTGTGACAACCCTGGGCTTCCCTGGCACTGACCGAGGACTGGCCACTGTCCCTGAGCAGGACTGGCAGCTCCGGAAGGTGCCACGCCCTCCGGGAGGGGTTTTCTATGGCTCCATCTCGGAATAAAACTGAAAGTCAGAGAGGTGCTCCTCTCTCCTCAGACTGGGGCAGGGAGCAGCCTGGCCTTGCCTCTTAGAACCCAAACTGGGATCCCCGCAGCCCGTGCCCTCTGCAGCCCGGCCCCGGCCCCGTCCCCGTCCCGTCCCGTCCCCTCCGCAGCCCGGCCCCGACCCCGTCCCCGTCCCCTCCGCAGCCCGGCCCCGGCCCCGTCCCCTCCGCAGCCCGTCCCCATGCCGGTGTCGCTGGCATTCGGCCGCAGTCGAGGTTTGAGGGCATGTGTACTTCGCCGTGGTGATTCAAGAAATGACAAGGCCCCGAATGCTCAGTGGCAGAAGCTGACATATCAAAGACTATGGGAACATAAACAGAAAATAAATCACCATCTCCCTGCCCCTCCCCAGAACCAAATTCCTCATTCTACAAAGACCATATAATCCTTTCATTTTCAAACAAATACCACGGCTTCATTGTTATTCTAGCATAAGCCGGCATAAACCTCACAACAAGGAGCATGTTTAACGTGCTTTCTAATGGCCCCGCTGGAAGGCCCCGACACCGCAGCGAGCAGGACGGGGTTACGGGGTCAGGCGGTCCATCGGGGCGCCGTGGCACGGAAGAGCGACGTGAGTACTCACCGCAGGGACTGGGCGCTGTGTTTCCCTGCCTTGTAAAAGGAGAACATTTTAAACAGCTATTAAATTAATTGGCACTAAAAACGCGTAACAGTATCTAATCTATTAATTCCTGGTTTAATATTAACTCCGGGGTCTGCAGCGACACGCACTTGACCTGCACAGGAGTCAGCTCGCCGTGGCAGCCTTTGAAGGCAGGGGGGTCCAGGAAGAGCAGAGGGGGGCATTCCTTCGCTCTGACCTTGCATTCGAAGACCGTGTTTGCTTTTAGGCAAGTACTGACTTCACGCGAGGCCGGCCTGGCCCGGCCTGATGGAGCCTGTCCCTCTGCACATTTTAAAGGACTGCGGCTTTTAACTCTCAGACGTTTGTAAAAGTTAAGGTGATGCCATCATTCTTCAAAGCAGGAGAAAGCATTAGTTCCTGAGGCGGGGAGGCCCAGGGCCACTCCGCGGATGAGCGCGGGTCCAGGCCTGGGCCTCTGGTCCCGGCCTGCCGCCATTTCGGTTATGGTAACCAGAGACAAAGCACTTAGCCTCTCAGATCTGCACTCCAGGAATGATGACGACTCTGGGAGGAGAGCCAGAGAGACAGCGACCACACCATCTGCCCGTGCTTTTAAAAGATGTGTCTCAAAACAGAGTCGTGCTTTAAGCCATCCACAGCCTCCAGAAGTAAACGGAGGAAAATTTAAAATCACCTGGAGAACACCTTGACGGCCCCAGCTACGTGAAAGACTTCCCTCTAAACGCTCTCAGCTTCTCGGAGACGGGGTGGCCTGCGAGCCAAGGCTGCGGCGGTGTGGCCTCGCGTCCTGTCCCCTTCGGCCACCCCAGCGTGTGAGGTCGGTTACCCTCCGGTCCTGGCCCTCGATCCCAGTCAGGGCACCGTGCAGCAGAGCAGGCGGAGCCCCAGGCACCTGCGCCACGCCCTCCCGTGCTCTCCCGGAATGCGCTCGCCTTCAGAGCCGCAGCTAAGTGACAAACTCGGCTCAGAGCAGACGGTCCAACAACCAGGCAGCACTGGCCCGTGGATCGGGAGGAGGGTGGGCAGGGGGTCCTCGTGCTCTGCGGGGCAGCGGCTGACACCTGACTGGACGCGTGCACGCGCCAGACCACACAGCGTTCCAGACGGGATCTCTGAGAGCCCTGTCCATCGGAGACTGCCCGGCCCAGAGCGCTCGTCCTGGACCCAGCAGGGGGTCAGCACCTCCGCGGGCGCAGGCGGCACAGGCGGCGCAGGCGTGGCCAGCCTCGGACCTCCAGGAAGACTCGGCCTGTGAAGGCAGAATGGCGCAGAGCCTCCAGCCACCCTCCCGCCCCTCCAAGCTGCCAGCTTCTGTCCAGGAGAGGAAAGGGGTTGGCCACGGTGATCTACCTCCCAGCCACCGGGTACCTTGTCCCACGGTGCTGCCCTCTCAGCCCTGTGGTCACTCTGTCCATACTGGGTGTGACACACCAGGCCTCGCCGTAGCTGGGGCAGAAACCACTGAGGAAGGGCGGGTGCCCACCGAGGGACTGCGGCGAAGGCGGCTCCGTGAGGGCATGCGTGCAATTGCAGTGCTGCCCTGGGCGGCCCCGCTGCTCTGGGGTTACCCACGTGCTGCGCTGTACACCCCCAGTATCCAGCACTGCGAGGACAGATGGCCGGCACCGTGCACAGCACCTTACAGGGACTGCCTCGTGTCACTTGTGAAAGGTATCACCCTACAGTTTGGACAGGATCAACCTCAGTGTAGGGAGCTCGAAAGCGACTCCAGACCAGGTCACTGACCCCAGAGCCCGAGCTCTCAACGGTCGTTTGTTACTGGAAGACGGGGGCGTGTGCGGTCACAGAGCAGGTGGGCTGCCGTCCACGCCGGTGCGGGCCCAGAGAGCTCGGCTCCACTGAGAACCAAGAACGGGCGTGCAGCTCCCACTGTGAGCATCAGCACCCGTCAGGGTTTGCTAACCACTGTCATTCCACACCACGGGCCACACAACGCCCACTTCCCCCCATGCTACAGGACCAGCACGTGGGCACCATGGCCCAGTCGGGCAGCATGGAGCGACGGGTTCTGGTGGCACTGCCTCACACCCAGTGCCCGCCCGGCACAGCTTCCACACACTCTGCAGGTGGGGTGCAGGAGTGGGCGTGCCGTGCCTGCCTGTGCCTCCAGGTCTCGGGGAGTCAGTGACCTGCACAAATTGCCTCCGAATCTGCCCTCCTTTCTGCACAAGGGTGGCTGCCGTCCCGCCTTGCTTCCCCTGGCTCATGGCCTGCGAGTTGCTTTTCCAGAAGGAAGGACCAGGCCCCAGGCTCGTCATCGCCTGCAAAGCTAAGGCTTCTTAAGGTCCCCTCCCTGGTGCTGGCCGCTGCCATGACTATGGCTGCCTCGCCCTGGAACTGACCCAGCCAGGTAGGACAGCGTGGCTGCAGGTGGGCCTATCACCCCCTGAATGCGTACAGAGACCCACGTGTGCTTTGGACAGTCGAGTTTCTTGGGGAGACGCTTTTGCCACCTCGCAGGGTTGGCTTATGCGGCTGCCAGCGAGCTTCCTGATGGCTCAGCCCGCCCGGCAAGGTGGTCCGAAGGCGGCACCCTCGCAGCGGACCGGGCACTCAGACCCGCTGCCACTGCCGCCGAGGAGCTGGGGCAGATGTGCTGCTTTCCCGGCAGACGGCGGGACCGACGATAACACGGTGGGAAATATTTGTCAGGTGCCAAAATTAAATATACTTTTTGCAAAGTCAAAGTGGTTTTGGCAGTCACAGCGAAGCATCAGCCTGAGCTGGAAGGTACACAATGTTATAGATGAGCCTCATTTTCTTTTGGCCAGATTAAAAGACAAATAGAAGCCTGAGGTTTACTGTGCTGGAGTCCTGGCTGCGAGACCAGTAGTGCCCTTGAGATAGGAGCCACAGAACTCAGCAGACGGGGACGGCGGGGTAAATCAGGGACCCAGGACGGCTGTGGGAACAGCGGCACGCATCACCCGGAGCTCGAGGTCCAGCACAGCGGAGAGAGCCGTGTGCTGGAGAGCCTTCCCTGTCCCTCCCGGGAAGCAGACGCACAGCACAGTCACAGCACCCGCTGGGCAGAGGCAGGCGATACACGCACCACCATCCGTGTCACTCCCCAGGCCGGGCAAGGAGCTGTTGAGCAGCTCGGCCAGGCCTGCCGTCTGCCGGGGCAGAGCTGTTACTCCGCCTGGCCATGTATCCTCGTGCCCACGACTGGCCGAGGGGTGTGCAGGGCCCAGCAGGCTGAGGGCTGGCAGGCAGGAAGAGAGAGACTCCCTCTCACCTCGCCCATCCTCCGCCCAGCACAGCACAGAAACACAAACTGCTTTCCTTAAAACGGTATGTGAGATGATCGATATGACCACAGCAAACACGAGCACCCACCACGAGAGCGGAGGAAGAATAAGGACAGGGAAAGCGACGCGGCAGGAGTGACATTCACGGCCCACCGGGACAGGGCCTGAGCGGGTGCCCGCCGCGGCCACACACCGGGCTGCAGAGCAGGAGGGCATGGACCTGTGACGTGGCGTAGCAGACGCGGCACACCCACGGCTCACAAGTGGGTGCCCTCCAGCTCCTGCTACCAAGGCGGGGCTTCCCCTGCTAGTCCCCGTCGAGACGGCGGAGACACAACGACACGGTCCACCCTGGTCCAAAGTCAGCACACACAGCAATGCGTTTACCAGACTCACCCCCTCGCAGCTTCAGTTGCTAAAATGCAGTTCCAGGCAAAAGCAATTTTTGTTTCTTCAACACATGCTTGAAGACCTTTCACATGTTCTCAGCACCAAGTTAGCCACAGACGGCGCTAGTGAACAAAACAGTGCTGGCACTGTCGCCGAGGGCGTTTAGGACACAGCAGAGACAGGCGGCAAAGATGCAAGTAGGTGGCATGGTGATTAAGGCGCTGAACTCCCATGTAGCCGACCGCGGTTCGAGTCTCGGATCCAGTGGCTTGAAAGTCACACCAGGCGCTCTGCATGCCCAGAGTCCTGAGAGGAGTGGCGAAGAGGGGATTGCAGTGTGGCCGGCCCCAGGGGCAGCTTTCTTACTTTCTTTTTCTCTGTCTCTCCCCAATGAGCACGCACACTCTGTGACAAAAGTCGGGGGGGGGGGGGGAGGGTTACAAGTCAATATAAACATGCAAAATGAAGCTACTGACCGGAAGAATGCACAAGGGCTCATTGATGGAGGTCAGCAGGGGACTGAGGATGGAGAAAGGGACATCAAAACTGCATCACAACCAGCCCCATAATGCGGCAGTTAAGAACCTTGCAGGGAAAACCAGATCCCTCAAGGCCAGTCAGGGTTCGAGTCCGGGCCCTGAAGCTTGGAAAACACACAGTTGTGTGCATGCATGCCCAGGTGTGACGGGGATCGGAGGGAAAAGGGTTGTGAGTGACCAGGCCCTGTTGGGGATACTGTCTTTCTCTCTCTTTCTCTCTCTCTTTCTCTCTCTCTCTCTCTCTCTCTCTCTCTCTCTCTCTCTATCACATACACACTCTCTGGCCGGAAATGGCAGGGGCAGGGGAGAATTAAGGGGGAGAATAAATAAGAAAGGAAAAAGGAAAATTAATAAAAATTTACAAATAAATTTTAAAAATATTAAAACTTTTTTAAAATGTGATTTGAAGAGAGGGAGGGAGTCAGCCATGCAGAGAGGGAGCTAGCGTGTCCTGCGGGCAGTGGGGTAGAGAGGCTGGAGGGAGGGGCTGGGAAGGAGGCAGGACACTCCCAGAGCTCGTCCCCACTGCCGTGTGGACTTGGACCTCCGAGGTGGGAGTCTTCGCCTGGAGTAGCAATCCCCACCGGGTCAGGGGTGCAGGGCGATGCGGACCGGGGCAGGGCCCTTGCTTGTTCACGACTCTCACTGAGTGGTAGCTGGCCTTCCGTGACAAACATGCGCACCGTGCCAGGCACCAGTGGGATCTCAGAAACTCGTCCCGTGACACTGCCTGACTAATCGCCAAATGCCACTGAGCCTCAGGGCATCTTCGGAAGTGCAGTGCCAGACGCTGGGTCTTGTTCTTAAGTCACTCTAAAGTTATGCTCCAGTATCACCAGCTTGTACACACACATGCCCCTCGTGTGTGTCCCAAGCCACCAGGTCTGAGACTTCAGCTGTGTGGTTGGCCAGGGGAGACCCTGCTGTCCTAACCAGCAGGCCACAGGCTGGCCCTGTCCTTAACACGCCTCGTGTGACAGATTAACGAAATGTCTCAGGGATTTCTCCACCAGTGCCACTTCCTGCAAATAACCTCTTGGTAATGACTGAATAGCAGGGGCTCTGATGTAACTCACCCAAGAATAAGGAAAAGAGAAAGGGCGTCTACAGAAAGAAAATGATGAAACTCATTTCCACTTCTGATTAAGACATTCCTAATTTTCAAAAAAGTAGGAGTAGAGGACAATGCTCCCACCCTGCTGAAGGAGGTCGTCGGGAAACCTACTGTCCACACACTGCTGCATTTGTGAATGTACAGGTTTCTTTAGGGGACCGAGAATAGTGCCTGTCCGCCTCAGGTCTCCTTAACTTACAGGAAGGTCTGGATGCTTCGACAAGGCCACAGAAAGCAAGCAAGACTCTACTTGCAGATAAGTTATCAGAACTAGCATATGGATTTAGGGGCTTACTGGACTGTGGTCAGTGTATAAAAGTTGTTGGGTATCTTCCCACTGACAGCAGACAGAGCACTTTTCTTTAAAGGCAGTGGACACCGTGCAGCCGCTGCGCTCCACAGCCCGGTTTCAGCACGGCCGTGGTGGACAGCTCCACTGGGAGCCCATGTCCATGCCCAGCACTGTGAGGTCTGCACTTCCGCCTCGGCAGTCCGCCGTGTGTGCACACAGGCACTCAGAAGTTCGGGGACACTGGTGCCCCTCACACAGAGGATGTGACTGCTGGCAAACAGCCAGCTCGTCCCCGGGGAATCCGAGGCCCTTCTCGGTTTCCTGAGAGACCGGGTCCCAGTTGTCCACAGGACCCCAGCTGGACCTTGCAGCCTCGCTGGCTTCCTCCCTCCCCTGCCCCACTCTGCCACATCCAATCTCAGGGTCTCGTGGACAAACTACGTGCATCCACATCTGTCTCAAGCTCTCCTTTCAGGGACATACGAACAAAGGCCATTTGCAATAGCATCAAATATTATTGACAACTATGAGTGAGTCGGGAAGAAATGTGCAAGACCTCTCTGCAGAAGGCTGTGCCCTCTCACTACAAGAAGTTCACAATAACTAAGTGAAGTCTATCAAGTATTTGTGGATTGGAAGTTCCATATGGTAAAAATATTAATACATCTAAGATTGATCTATATATTAAATGCAATCCCAATCAAAACTCAAAAGACTTTTTTAAAAGAAACTCAGCAATTCTTTTTAGAGTTTTTTTGCTATAGGGTGCTTGCACTCACCAGAGAGATAGAGAGACAGAAAGCAAAAAATTACCCCCCGGGGGGATGGCTACACTGCAATCCCTTCTTCTCCTGTCTCCTCTCAGGACCTTGGGGCACACACACGCACCTGGTGTGAGTGTTATGCCACCGGGTCTGAGACTCGAATTGCAGTTGGCTATGTGGGAGTCCAGTGACATAACCATTGTGCCATCTGCTGGTCACCAAAGCTTGGCAGATTTTATGAAAGTTCAAAGAACAAAGAACAGCTGAGACACCTTTGCAGAAGAGCACAGCAGGGGACATGGCACTGGACGCCGAGACGCCTTAGAGGTGGCAGTAACCGATGGCATGCGATGGGTGGGCAAATGGCCAACGGCACAGAGTGAACACCAGCTGGGACCCTAAACTGCGGGCACTTCGCCTACCGAAGAGGTGGGCTGAGTGAGGAGAAGCCGGCCAGTCCAGCAGCAGGCTCTGGGACAGCCAGGGACCACGCATTCTATTTTCCTGAAGGAGACCTGGTTACCTTCGCAGGAGCACAGATAAGCCAGCCCCACGTGCACCGCAGGATGGCAGAGCTGCCGGGAGAGAAAGCGGAGAGGTGTCCAGGTCACAGGAGAGGCTGGCCAAGTCTGCAGTAAAACATCCTTCCTCCCTGGGCCCGCCACCCACCTGGGTGAATAATCACCGTGCAGCGAGGTGGTGGTCAGATGGGCTCCATTCTAATGGCTGACTTCTGTTCAAGGACCCTGTTTCTGAGGTGAGAAGGGGAGACACTGAGGAAGGGAACAACCCACGACACGCAGAGCTACGAGAGCTGACGGCCCAGAGACAAGGCAGCCCAGCCCAGCCTGGCGCCCCGCTGGCCCTCCTGGAGGCAGACAGGCCGCCCGCGCCGTCGGGGCCCCACACTGCAGGGCCAGCTCCCACTCGGCCACTCTGAGGTCACCGTCAGATGTGGCTGAGGGGGCCCTCATAGGGGTCCCCTCACTCCTAGTCCTGGTGCTTGGCCTGACAATGCCCCAACAGCAGGGAGGGACATCCCACGTGACCATCTGGGGAGAAAGTCTGCCCCAACCTGCCCTGGGCCACTGCGCCCCACTCCTGGCTGGTCGCTCACGGGCCACTGGGAAAATGCCTAAAGGTCCGGCAGAGACTTGGTCCCCCAGCAGTCTCTGCTGTGTCTCGGGTCTCCACGAAGGTGGCCTGTCAGGCCTGGCCTTCTGACACTGCTCGTCCGACAGCCTCTGCTGCCCCTCAGCTCCCGCCATCCTGAGAGCCGGGCTGCACAGGCATCCTTCCAGCCAGCAGCCCCGGCTCTTTACCCTCGGCTCGCTCTGGCCAGGGCGTCCCTGCCCACGTCTCAGTGGTTCCGACATGGAGCAAAGCCCGGTGGTGGCGCCACACCAGGCAGGACGCACGGGTGGCAGGCCCCATGAGTGTGCCAGGTCCCTCCCCGTCCTGGTGGCTGTTCCGACGAGCTGTCCTCCACCGTCTGGTGGTCTCCTCGCTCGTCCTGCGTCCTCCTGACATCCACTGCAGGCCGTCCGACTCGGGGTGACATTTTTGCCAAGGGCCACCTCACTCAGTTTATGACCAAGCCCTCAGCCACTTGCTCAGGGTGGGCTTTGATATGGCTCCACCACCACTGTGACGCTGCTACCACCACACAGAGCGCCCAGCGGTGACCCAGCGAGGGCACGCCACCTCCTCTGTGCTGCTGGGGGCGTGCGGGGCTGTCAGTGATGGGGCCACACTGGGGCCCAGGCAGGGGCCCCCGGCCCGCCTTCATTCAGAGAGTAGGCTGCAGTGACAGAGGGGCGGACCCAGCTGGGGCTCCCTCCCTCCCTCCTTCTCTCTGCCCCTCCCTCAGTCTCTCTCTCTCCTCAGTATCTCACTATCGCCATCCTTCCCCCCTCCCTGTCTCTTTCCTCTGTCTCTGTGTCTCTCTCCCCCATCTGTCTCTTTCCTTCTCTCTCTCCCTATGTGTCTCCTTCCCTCTACCCTCCCCCCATCTCTTTCCCTGTCTCTGTGTCTCCCTCTCCCTATGTTCCTTTCCCTCTGTCTCTCTGAGTCTCTCTCCCTATGTCTCTTTCCCTCTGTCTCTGTGTCTCTATCCCCCTTGTGTCTCTTTCCCTCTGTCTCTCCCCCGTCTCTCCCCATGGTGTCTCCAAGCACCACAGCTTCTGGAGAGCTGGACCCTCGTGTTCCCACTCAGAGATGACAAGCGGGCAGCAACCCTGATGGCACCCACCCTGATGGCACCCGACATGCACCGACGGCGTCAGCTCGCCACCCCCCAGCTGTGCGTGTCGAGGGAGTCACAGGGCTGCCCACGTCCCGAGGGGCACTGGGGGTCAGGAGTGGCAGAGAGCTTGCCAACACGCTTTAGCACAGCAACCAAATATGCTGTCATCCAGCTGAACAGAGGAGAAGGCACCAACCACTGCAGAGGACAAGCAAAGTCAGGCAGACGTCGCAGTGAGGTGTCGCCATGTCACTACGCGTCGGCCAGCATGGCTTGAGTAGAAAGTCCTGAGGTTTCAAGCACTGGCCAGGATACGGAGGGACAGGGCAGGGATGCCCACGGCAGTGCAAGTGTGAGCTGGGATGCAGTCAGCCGCACAGGGCGCTTAGCGTGAGGGGTGCACGGGAGGCCCTCCTGGGCCCCAGTGCTCACCGGCAGCCTCCACGCAGCGCCGCAGTGCATGGTGACAGCCCCTGCCCCATGCCGGCACCTCCTGCTTCCTGCCAAAGAAGGCGGCCAGCTCCCTCGCATGGGCGCAGCGGCTGGGAAGCACCGAGAGCTGAGTGTGCCTGGAACAGCCTTCAGCCACCAGGGAGGCCAGCAGCGAGTGACAAGCACCCATGGATGAGAGGCGCCGCGTGGTCGAGAGGCCCGTGCTATGCAGTGCCCCTCCCTGCCTTGGCTAAGAGAGCACATGGACTCTCAGCTCTCCAGGAGTAAATGCCGCCCCGGCATGGACCTCGCTCCCTCCAGCCAAGACGTGGGGTCTAAATGAAAGACCGTGAGACCTTTAGGACTCACCAGAAGGCGTCACGGACACCTCAGCCCCGCTCTCCCCCGTTACTAGAAGATGCTCAGAGCAGCCGGGTTGATAGGGTGTAGGCCCAGGCAGATAGCAAACCTGTCCACTGGAAAGCAGCAGAATTAGACAGATTTATCGTTCTAGGCTAAATGCTCGTTTATCATGGAAAGAACGAGAAATGAACAGAAAAATCATTTGGAACCAGTAAAAATATTCTATGACCAAAAATAGGAAAATGTGAAACCTTAAATACAAAAGAAGATTTTGAGAGGATTTCAAAATTTCACTAAAAAATAAAATTAAACGGCGTGGGGTTAAGGCAGCTGGATCCCACATGACTGACTATGTAGTTTGAATCCTAACCTGGAGGCTTGTAAAAAGACAGGGCAGGGACCAGCAGTTGGTGTAATGGCTATTGCGCTGCACTCCCATGTAGCCCACCGCAGCTCAAGTCCCGGACCCGGTGGCTTGAACTCACACCAGGCGCGTGTGCGTGCGTGCCCAAGATCCTGAGAGGGGAAAGGAGGAGAAGGGATTGCAGCGTGGCCATCCCCCCGGGGGGTGATTTCTCACTGTCTCTCTGTCTCTCTCTGTCTTTCTGGTGAGTGCATGCGCTCTATAGCAAAAACCTCGCAAAAAAAAAAAAAAAAAAAAAAAGACCAGGCAGCACAGCCTCTCTTCGGGGGACTCTCTCTGGCGCTCTCATTCTCTCTCTCTCTCCGTCTCTCTCTCTCATGAGCACACACACCCTCTGGCAAGTGAACAAACAAAAATGGAATGGAATTAGACTAGGAGTATGTCCCTAGGTCTCGGTGACCCCAAATAAGGAGAGCGCTAGGGCCGTGGGCAGCCGAGCAGTCAGAAGCTGGTGCTCCGGCAGGGCAGCGGGGTGCCGGCTGCGAGTCACGACTCCCGGCTGGACCCCTCTCTGCCTCACTCCTTGCCAACGAAGGAAGGCCAGGGCCCGCCAGCGAGCACTGCAGACCAGCGCCCGAGGTGACGCCCTGTCGGCAGGTGGTTGTCCCGGATGCCGATGCCCGAGCGAGCCCCGTGGGAGGTCATGCAGCGCCTCTCATGCCCCAGCTGTCGATCAGGATGCAGCCCTGGATTCAGCCAATGAGGCAGAAAAAGACTCGAGTCCTGGACCCAGCGGCTTGAAACTCCCGCTGGGCGCATGTGCATGCGTGCCCACCATCCCAAGAGGAGCATGAAGAAGGGATTGTGGTGTGCCCATCCCTCCAGGGGGACTTCTCGCTTTCTGTCTGTCTCTGTCTTTCTGGTGAGCACACACAGCCTTAGTAAAGGTCTCTCTTTAAAAAAGACAGAAAAGAAACTAGCAAACATTTTCATAACATAGGAAGGAAATATCAAAGATCAATATAATTAACAACTGCCAATATTGCTGTTTCCTTTTTGTTTAATATGTATTTATTTATTTAATTTTGTATGTTATTGTTTTTTAATGTAACCAGAGAAAGAGAGAGAGAAAGGGAAAGCGAGAAAGCAAGCTGCCAGGTCCGGGACTCAAACCACGGTCAGCCATGTAGGAATCCAACACCTTAACCACCACACCACCTGCTGGCCTCGCCAGTATTGCTCTTTCTATTTATTACGATGTTTTCCTCAGGAAAGCCAATTATTTGCACAGTGGATATTTCCTAACTTTGGTGACGACCCCTCCTCCCATTTCACTTCTCCCTCTGTCTGCGGCTCCGACTCCCTGGGCCGTCGGGGTGGTCTCTGAGCTGCCGAGGGCCGCTCCCCGGCTGGGTTCTCTCTCTGGTGAGCGCGGCTTCTCTGTGATCTTTCTTTACCCCAACTAGCCTGCATTCCATGTCGGCCTCTCTCTTCATTTCACCTTTGCCCTTTCATGAGAGAATCCAGATTTTTCTGGTTTTCACTGGGAGTACAAAATAGATCTCTCTGGTGTTTATTTGTGCCATTTAGTAACTGTATTCTAAAATTCTGAGAGGCTTCAAAAGTTCATGGAAATCGCATATTATGAAAAAAAAGTGTGAATTTCAAAATTTTTTCCACCAAAATAATTGATACTTAGATTCCATTTTTCTGTGAACTTTCTGAAGTTCCCTGATATATCTCTGTGTTCTCATGTTACATGTAGGTGATTAGATACCAAATATACAAACACGCACACATACACACAATCACAACTTTAAGTCTTTCATATCCTTATTCATCTTCCCTGTATAATCTCTCAAGATGAAGAGATTCTCTTATTAAGTTTTTTACTATTTCTCCCTATAGTCATATTATTCATATTTGTTTACAACCTTCACTATATTTTTTAGAGATATTTTTGCTATAGTATGCATGCACTCACCAGAAACAGAGAGAGAGAGAAAGAGAGAGAGAGACATAGAGAAAGCAAGAAATCAGCCCCCAGGGGTTATGGCCATGCCACAATCCCTTCTCCTCCAGTGCCGCCTCGGGACTTTGGGCACACTCACACACACATGCCTGGCATGAGTTTCAAGCCTCCGTGTCTGAGACTCAGACTGGGGCCAGCCATGTGGGAGTTCAGTGACGTTACCTTTTTGCCATCTGCTGGTCCCAAGCGTCACTATTTTATCAGGCATCAAAGATTTATGATTATTACAACATTATTATTTATTTTACCTTCACAAATATAGGACAACCACTTTCATCTCCTAGGATGATTTTTGCTTTGAATGGCATCTTAATATTGATATCATCACTTATGCTGTTTGCTTAATGCCCCTTTGCCTAATCCCCACCCCTGGCTTTTTGTTTCAGGTCTCTATGTCATGTGCAGTATATGGTTTTTTCCCCCCTGAAATGTGATGATAGACTGCTTTTTCTGTTTTTTGTTTGTTTGTTTTTGTTTTTGTTTTTAAGAGAGAGAGATTTTTGCTATAGGGCACATGCACTCACCAGAGAGACAGAGAGAGAGAGAAAGTGAGGAATCAGCACTGTGGGGAGGACAGCGCTGCAATGCTTTCTCCTACACTCTCCTCACAGGATTCTGGGCGTGCACATGCACGAGCCTGGCGTATGTTTAAGTCTGTGTTAAGGACTCAAACCGCAGTCGACTACATGGGACTCAAATGATATAACCATAATGCCATCTGGTGGTCCCAATAGGCTTTGCTTTAAATTCAAAATTTAACCCATTTTTATTTATTGTTATAATCAATATTTTAATTCTGTTTCTCTTAATACACTTATAATTTCCATTTTATTACTTCTTGTTGCATCTTTCTTGTTATATTGTAAATACTACAATGTTAAAAGTCTCACTTAACAAGAAAGTATAACAAAATAGAAAATACCCACAAATATCTACAAAAATGTGTCAGATGCACGAAAAAAATTTTAAACATAATTGAGAGACACAAAGGAAGACTCAAGACGGAGACATACAGTGCATCTACAATACTGGCTTACACTGAGAATCTAATGCTACCAACTTTTCTGAAATAAGCTTATAAATTGATTGCAATTTCTTTTACAACTTTAAAGTACTTGGTTTGCTTGATTGCTATTTTTATAATTACACTGCATCTAAAAAATAATAAGAAAGATTAATCTGGCAAAAGAATAAATGTAATTGAAAATTTCAAGATCAGTTTGCGCTTCCAGATCTTGAACAGCAAGATGAGGGCCAGCCAGGCGGTGGGGTGGAGGTGGCTGGTCCCACGGCACACAGTGTGGCTCAAGTGCCAGGCCCAGTGGCCTGAGCAGCTCTCCGACACGTGTATGTCCCCAAAACCCAAAAGGAGAAATCGGATAGGGGGCCCATGGCACGACTGTCCTCTGTGAACGAGGCTTTCTCTCTCTCTCCACCTCACTCCACTGCAGTGTGTGCACACACCCTCTGGTAAATTTAAATTAAAAAATATAGTGAGAACACAGCACGATACTGATGCAAGAAGAGAGGAAAAAGCAACGTAACTAGACAGGACCAAAAAAATTGCATGTAGCATTCTATAAGGCACTGAAGACAAGTGAGTCCTGTCAACGGTACACACGTGCATGCGCGTGCACACACACACAGACTTGGAAGTTGATACATTTTTTAAATTTTACAGCCGTCCCTATAATGGAGCCACCGTTGCTAGTCTGACAACAAGGATTAGGGTAACTGGTGGTGAGGCTACTTAAACAGAGTATGCACAGTCTTAGAGCAGACTCTGCAATCACGTGTTAGTTCTCATCAGCGGCTGCTATGCCCAGTGCAGATGAGCACAGCCAGGGGTAGCAAACGCCTACAGAAGAAAAGTTTATCTCATGCCATTTAGCCCAGGGCTCTTAAAACAATCTGAACAGAGCACGCATTTTCTTTTTCTTTTTTTCTTTTTTTTGGAGAGGTTTTTACTATAGGGAGTGTGTGCTCCCCAGAAAGACAGAGAGAGACAGAGAGACAGAAAGTGAGAAATCACCCCCTGGGGGCTGTTCTCCTCTCGGGATCTTGGGCACACACGCACACACACCCAGCGTGAGTTTAAGCCACCAGGTCCGGGACTCGAACTGCGGTCGGCTACGTGGGAGTCCAGCGACATAGCCATTATGCCAACTGCTGGTCCTGAGCACGCATTTTCTAAACATAACTGCTATAAAACCCTTCCTCACCATGGCCCTCGGGAGAACGCTTCCAGACACAAGTGAGAACTGAGGCCGTGAAGGACGCACTCGAGGTCGGTGGAGAAAGGAGGGAAGACTCGCTGGATGATGCAGTGACACTTACTGACTATCTGCAAAGAAAGCAAGCTAGGACTTCATCTCAAACTTTGTGTAAAAATAAAATGAACTATGAGAAACTAAACTAAATAAACTACAATTTTGAAATACACTAGAAGAAATAAAGTAAATAAGCTTTAATTAAAAGTAAACTAAAAGAAGCCATCAGAAACTGGTTTTGTTTTAACTTTTTACCTCGCTTTAACATTGACAGGTTTAACACTGGCATGTTATCTGTTTCAGGATAAGGAGATAAAAAGCAAAGGGAAAGCCTTGATAGATTTTATTACGTGACAACTTCCTATTTCTGCAAATTAAAAGACACTATGAAAACAATGAAAAGGACTACCAGTTCCGAAAACATTTGCCATTCATGGTCAATAGGAAGAAAACAGGAGAATTGGGGCACCCAAATCAATGACTGGCATGGAGAGACAATTTAAGAAGAAATACGGACCAAATCGAACGTCCCAAACGTGCCAATCTTCACTGGTGGGCAAAGACAAAAATTAAGACAAGACTGTCCTTCCCTGTAACCTGGCAGAGAGCAAGACGACAGTCTGGCAGGCATGTTGGGGACAGGCTCACCTACCAAGGGTGCTGGAGTGGCCTTCCGAAGGTCCACTTGGACATTAAAGCCAACGCTTCAAAAACACTGTGCACTTGGATCTGGAAAGGTTGCTTCTAGGAATTCAGCTGAGCACGTACGGGAAGGCTACAGAGATACACACCAGAGTACGACTCCAGTGTTGAGAACTGGAAATCACTCCTGGAGAGGCCGAACACGGCCTGGGTACACCCGCACAGTGTGTCAGAGTGTGCTGTAGACTCACATCTAAACCCCTGGGGAGACAGCGCTGAAATACAGGGAAAACAACTTCTGAAACTGAGATAGCTTAGTGATGCTGGGGACAGAGGCAGATAGACAGACATCAGAGAGGGCATCACGGAGGCCAGCACAGACCGTGCAGCACCATTCACCTTCCACACGGGCTCTTTGCATTAAACACATGCGAAGCGCTCAGGTGTTCGGGCCTGGGCTCTCAGAGCAGACCCTGAGGCGAGGACACGAGCAGTCGTCAGGAACGTACGAGGAGGAGGAGGAATGAGGGCGACCATCCGTGTGCAGGTGAGCTTGGCCCACGCTCTCCAGGGGCCTCCACATGCAGGGAGATCTCCATGTGGTCTTGTCCCGGATGAGCAATCTGGGGTGTAGACCCACTGTACAAGTCACGGGGCGAGGACTCCTGGGACGTCGCCCCCACCCCGGCAAGTGTGGCTCCCACGTGTGGGGTCAAGTGTGCTCCTGCAGCGGAGAGATCCCGGCCAGAGCCCTGGAGCCACCGACACGAGTGCCCATGGGAAGAACCCACTCACAGGCCTGGCAGAGCCTCGTGGCGCCTGGTACACCCTAGATCACTAGAAAGGGAAAGAGGGGTCTTCCTCCCCCGTCTTAGAGCATGAACAAGCAGAGCCAGCTGGGATGCTTCTAACCAGCATTCAAGGTATGGTAAGGAACGTGGAGACCGTCGGGGAGTAGGCTGCCAGGCGACTTGTGGTCGGTTCATCTGCCCAGCATCCTGGCGGGAGGGAGGGCCAGATGAGCCCGAGAAGGCAGGCGCTCGGCTCAGCCGGCCTCGCAGCGGGCAGTGAAGGTGCAGGGGGTGGGGATGGGCCCGGGCTGGTAGCAGCCGCCAGGGGGCTGGGGGAGCACCCAGCAGAACAGCAGAGGTGGAGACCGAGAACCCCCAAGCAAGGTGCAGATGTGGGACCGTGAGCTCTGAGGCTGCCAAACTGGCCAGAAAGTGTGAGGCGGGGCACAGGGCGTCGCCCCGCACACCCCGACTCTAACTGCCAGGACTGACAGGCCGTGCAACCCCACACAGCTGGGAGCCCTCCTCCGAGAGCCCTCCCCAGCCCAGGAGGGAGCCGGAAGCCCCTGAGAGGAGCTGCTCTGGGATTTGGAGAGGCCCCAGATCTCCACACCAGGAGGCTGCTCTTCCCCCAGCCGCCTTTGAGAGGGAGCATGTGCTTTGCCATCAGAGCTGTGCATCGTCCGGTTCAAGCGGCACCTCCTCTGTGCCCTGCATTCCACACGGCACTGCCTAGCAGGGCTTTTCTCGTGACTCTGATGGCTCCTGCATGGAACACAGAGGATGCCACAGAGAAAATGACACACACCATTTCTGCACCGTCGGGAGAGCTGGCATAGGTCACCCTAAATGGCAACACATTCTTGGGGGTGCAGGGCATCTAAAAAGGGCTGATGGCACTAAGATCCACCTCGGCCCTCACCTCCCACAATGATGCTGTCAGTGCATGCTCGGGCTGTGTTCCAACAGGATATAAGATGACAAGAGAAGGCTGAAGTGTCACCGAAATGCTTAATGGAAACTTACAATGAAGATATTGGCATCCACCCCGACCCCATAATGCCCCAAATTCGACAGCAAGTTTGCAAATCAAATCAAAGTGTATGAAATGAGCCCAAGTGGGAGAGGTCAGTAGGGACGAAATAGGAGGAGGAGTAACATTTGCCTTCGGGTGCCGAGTCTAACGAGAGACCGTCTCGGAGTGAGCTGGTCACTTCCTGGCAGAATGACTCCGTGCCAGTGGGAGTTCTGGCAGACTAGCAAGCATCCTCTGAAATCCCTTTTTCCTCGCTACACTTACCCTGGTCTTTCTTAAACGTGCCACTATGCTCAGTTCAACTCTCACTTCTTCAGCAGCGAGTCAGCGGGAACGGACTGGAGTGGCCAGAGCATGTGGGCAGATAAAGAGTCACCAGGTCCTCCCAGACACACCCCAGCCCCGGCCCCCAAGTGTGCCGTGTGTACGCCCAGCGCACAATGCCCCACTAGACGTGTGCACTGCGTAGAGACACACACAAATGTACATTCATGTCGTGTGCATGCATATCAAAATGAAAACTTTTTACAGTATCAAAGGGCAAAAAGCTAGTCAGGCCAGGTGGTGGCACAGCAGTAATGCAACGGGACCCACCTAGACAAGGTCCTGGGTTCGCATCCCGGGACCTCCCTGTGCACCTGGGTGTGCACGCTCGTGTCTGCGTCCAGGTGGGGTGGATGGAAACTGGGGCGGATTGTGGCGTGGGGCCCCTGCTGGGAATGCCTCTCTCTCTCAAAAAAGAGATAAATGAATAAACTTAAAAACAAACAAACAAAAAAGGCTGATTCAGGCAACTTGCAAAGGACAGTGCCCAAACCGCATCCTCCACTCTTCTAGCGTCAGGGTCTGGGCAGGCTTGCAGCCTCCGCGACACCACCGAGTGAAGCCAGAAGTCAGTCATGAATAAGCAGGCACAAAATCATGGCCACAGAGAAAGTTCCCACAGCCGTCTCCGCTCACACCTTCTCTACACACACACGTGCACACACACATGCTGCCCACCCTCAGCCGTGGGGTGCACAGAGGCTGTCTTCACATGGTGGTGGTGTGATCTGAATTCAGCTGCTGTCTGACTTAGCCCAAGACCTCTAAGTGAAAAAGCCATGAACACACAGGTGTGCTCGCAGCGGGACCAGGTCTCCGTGAGGTGCCACATGCCCCTGGAGCAGGCATCCCGTCCAAGGGAAGCAGCTCGTACCTTCAAGCTGTACTTCAGACCCACAGGCCAGAGGATTGACTCTGGGAATCAAATCTCCCTCAAATGACAGGTCCACTTTTCTAAACGCATTCATTCTGCATTCCTGAGAAAAAAGTTCCAGTGCAAACAGAAAACAGAACAAAAGCAAAACGCCAACCTCTGGCCAGACGGTGGTGCAATGGCAAACGTGATGCTGCAAGGCAGACCCACTGGGAAGGGTGCGGTTTGCATCCAGAGACCTCATGCGTGTGCCCATGATCCAGGCTGGCCAAGGCGAGGTGGGTCATGGCATCGGGAATCTGACTGCAGTGCTGTGTCTCTGTCTCTCTCTCTCACTCATGGAATAAATAAATAACGTTTAAAAAAATTCCCTACAGTGGGGCCGGCAGGCAGCATGGTGGTTAAGGGTGCTGGACTCCCACATAGCCGACTGCAGTTCAAGTCCCGCACCTGGTAGCTTGCTTTCTTACGTTCCCTCTCTCTCTCATTCTGTCCCTATCTGGTCCAATTTAAATAAATAAATAAAGTTAAATAAAATAATTCTTAAAAAAAAATGAATCCCCTATGGCTAAAGAGGACTGGTCCGCGCAGGCCTGAAGACAGCTCCCACGGTCCTGCTGTCGGAGACACGGCGTCCCGGTGCCCGTGCGTCAGGGCGCATCTTCTGTGCCAACACCTGCTTTGGCAGGGCTCTGCGTTTTCTGATTCCCTGTTCAGCGCATGCAACTGGCCTCCTACTCCACGCTCTCCAGCCCTCCTGCTCCCTGTGCAAGCGAGCGCCTTCTCTCCTGAGAGCGCATGTGGCCATTTTCACCAGTTCAGGCGATTTTGCTAGTGGGGTCACACGTGCACCACGCCCTCCAACAGAATCAAAAGATGCTCCAAGACACGGGCTTGATTTACGCCCCGTGCCCGTCTCCAGCGCCATGCGAGGTACACAGCAGGGGCCCAACGAGTGTCTGCTGATTAATGGGCCTCGAGCCCTGAGAGACAGCCCTGTTTGGGGAGCTCTCCCCGCTAAGTGGGTCAATTAGCTTGTCTGCCCCTCTCATGACTGATGGCGTATTGTGAATTACTCCTGTCTACAATCAGCAGATTCGGGTCCTCATCACCGTGAGCAGCTTCCCACCATTTCAGACGACCAAAAATAGCTGTGCAGCAAACTCTCATTACGCTGCATGATGGTAGGGCGGGTGTGCTGATTAATTCAACATTCTGGCCAGCAAGAACAGTGTCTGCAGAAGACCAGCTTGTATAAAAAGAGAATGTAAGACGATATAATTAATACTAAAATTAGACCAAATGTGATGCCTTTGTATCATTCGAAAATGAGCTACAGGACCCCTCTTCAATCCTGTGTGGAGAAGGCAGGGCGTCGATCTGGAGAGACAAGCCGTGGCCCACGGGCACCGCAGTTTAAGACACAGGGTCAGTCTTTCCCGACCCCCGATTCAGCCGGCAAATGCCCCTTCTAACTGTCCCAGAAGCCACGTTATTTTTAATAACTGAGACTATAATTACAAAAACGACTATTTTAATTCTGGACAAAATCATTTTTAAATATAATTTCTAGATTTAAAAATGAACGATAGTTGGACAGCAAATGCCCGGAGACTCCGAATGCTGGGTTCTCCTACCCCACGACTGAGTCATACAGTATTTTCTCTTTAAATTCTACGTTGGGCCACACATTTGCCAGCCATCTCAATAAAGACTGAAGTGGATGAAACTAAATTTTTAGTACGCTTACATATCTTTTATGCAGTTTTAAACTGACTCATCCAAAGAGTCTATGGGCAAAAATAATGATATTGACTATGGTTTCCAATTTTATATTAGGGAAATTTGGGTTTTCTTATGTGCTCATGTCTCTGAATAATGAGCATAGTTTTTAATGAATAAAATAACATTAGAATGTATTGTGATTCAGTAGATTTGTGGTTCTAAGCCTACAAAGAAATGACTCAGGTTCCTTTAAAAGAAACTATGGGGACCAGCAGATGGCAGAATGGTTGTGTTGCTGCACTCCCGCGTAGTCAACTGCAGTTTGAGTCTCAGACCTGGAGGCTCATTCCAGGCACATGTGCGTGCGTGCCAAAAATCTCAAGAGGAGAATGGAGGAGAAGGGACTGCGGCGTGGCCATCCCCCTGGGGGCGATTTCTCGCTTTCTGTCTATCTCTCCATGTCTCTCTGGTGAGCACATGTACTTTATAGCAAAAATCTCTCACAAAGACAAGATACTAAGATTGGCAAGAGAAAAACATCAAGTTACCTACAAAGGACATCCCATCAGGCTAACAGCAGATCTCTCATCGGAAACAATGCGAGCGAGGAGAGAATGGGAAAATATATTCCAAGTGTTAAGAGAGAAGCAATTTCAGCCAAGAATACTGTACCTGGCAAGATTATCTTTCAGGTGGGAAGAAAAGACAAGAACATTCTCAGATAAACAAAACCTGAAAGAATTTACCAGCACCAGACCAGATCTCCAAGAAGTTCTCAAGGGTGTGCTGTATCAGGAAAATTAAACACAGACACACGGAAATAAGAGTCCAAAAACTAAGAAAGTGGCCAACTTAATCATAGGGACAAGTTTGGAGTTGAATATTATATACCAGAATTTAACCAGGAAAATTGAACCAGAACAGAAGATAAAAGTACATGAGACTGATAGGTTCATGCACCTACGATTTGAACAGAATCCTAACCTGTTTCCTGTCTTTAAGCAAAGTTCCTTGGCATTTCTTGGATTTAAGTTAAAACTGATTTTCTTAGTAGTAATGAGTGAACTCACCATTGAAAGTAGTTAGATTATGTAGGAAATTGTGTGATCAATGCAATGTGGGTGGGAAGGGAATGAAGGACAATTGTGGACACCGGAGGTGGCGGGTGAGGAGGGTGGGAAGGGACAGAGGGTCAGAAAGAGGGGTGGAAATATTTCTAGGAACTAGAAATGGAAAATTTTTTGTAATGTGCATGATTGAGTCACTATACAGTGTGTACTGGATGGGAGATCGCATTTTGTGTGCTGTGATGATGCTTAGGTAAGGGATGTAAATTGAGTTACAAAAAAAAAAAAAAAAAAAAGTTCCAGGAAAAAAAAAATATATATATATATCTATTCAATGACTGTGTTAGGATATGTAGCCCCAGCTAGGTACTACTTTATAGGATGCGTAAAGTTAGACTTGTGTTCATGGAAATGTGTATGTCACCTGTGTTTGCTATGAGGGTATTTGGATTGATTAGGGTCTTTGGTGATTCAATAAAATGTGGGGGGAAAACAGTATAGAAAGCAAACATAGATACCAAAGACAGTGTGGGAGGAGAATGGGAGATGGCAGAGGGTAAGAGATAAGGAATCAAGGATGGGGGGGAAAAGCTAAACATACAGAAAACAAGAAATGGAAGATCATCTGCTGACAATAACATGTTTGTTGATGTGCTTGATTGAGACAATATACAGTGTACTCTGGATGGAAAATCTCATTTTGTATGCAGTAATGATGTACAGTGAATGAATGCAAATAAGTAAATTGAAAAAAAAATTTTTAAGAAAAAAAAAACTATACATGGATTTACGAATAGTTTTGCACCAAAATAAACTTGTACTTTAATACTAAAAAAAAAAAAAAAAAAAAAAAAAAAAAACTCTCTAAAAATTTAAAAAAAACAATCTATGTCCAGCCCCATACCTAGAAGCCTCTTTAAACTTCATTATCTAAGTAATCTATGGAGGGGCTCAGGCACCCATATTTTAAGCACCCGGGTGTTGAGGACGGAGCTCCTGCTGAGCTGCCGACTGGGCTCCTTCCTCGGGCTCTCACCTCCTCGGCCGTCCTAGTCGGCTCCCTTAGCCCATGCCCAAGGCGCCCTGCTCCGCCTTAAGGAAGATATACTCCCAAACCTCTCTTCCCCGTGACCGTAGAGGTGGGCAAATTCCTCGTGAAAGGTACCGAGAACAGAAGCGTCTCGTAACTGGGCCCCATGTGTTTCTGCCAAGCTCATGGGTTTGAAAACCAGGTAATTTCTTCAGTGCAGGCCTAGAGGCTGTCCCGAAGCTCCCTGCCATGACACCTACGCAGTTAGAGTGTGAAGGGACACCCTTCTGTTTGCACCCTAAGGAGGGCTGCACACACTGATGCTCCAAGTGCCTTTCGTGGTAACAGGTGGGAAATGCCGACTGCGGCGCCTGAGTGCGAGACACCTTCCCTGCTGTTGGGGGTCACGCCTTGTGCTGCTTTGATAGGATCGGGGTGACTAAGTGCTGGGAGTGGGGAAGTGTTCGTCCCTTCCAGGCCACACGCACCCCGCGTTCACGCCATACCTCCACCATCACTGGGCACAGCCACAAACACATTTTCAAAGGGAGGATTTTTGTTCAAGGGGACAAATCTTTCTCTCCTTTCCTGAAGGGGACGTGCAAGTGCCTGTGAGGCACATGTCAAGTTGAGGTGCAGGTGGGGACGGGCACCGCTGGGGACCTGCTACCACCGGCACATGGGGACGGGCACCGCTGGGGACCTGCTACCACCGGCACGTGGGGACGGCTCCCTGCACACACGGGTTTGCAGGCCCCTTTTCTGGCTGGGTGGTGGTGAACGTGGACAGCCCCCCTCACCAGCAGTGAGGTCCCCAACTCCGGGCACTGCCAGGCTGAGCCTGAAGACACACTGCGCTTCGCCTGCCTGTTCCTCACCCTCGTAGGCAGGGATGAGAAATCTGAAGGGATTCGGTGTCTACTGCAATCCAGGGCCTTTTCAAAAGCCCCGCTCAAGCTTATATAATTTCTTAACTGGGGACACGCCATGAAGTGGCTTCATTTCCCTAACAGAACGCGGCCACATAGTGGGTACTGTGGGCTGGCTTCCAAGGAGAAGGGCAGGCCACTCGAGCTCCCGAGGCAGACAGACAATACACGAAACAGGCCGCGGAAGTGAGCGCCCCTCCCTCAAACGATGCGGCCGAGGCGGGACGGCGGTCCTTCCCGGAGATGGAGATCGGCTGTGAGACAGGAGCGTGGGCAGAGCAGAGGGCTGGCTCGTGCCACCGAGGGAAGCGCAGCTCACATCGGCATGGCGTGAAGCGAGCCTTCTGCCTTACTAAGTGCACGTGTGGGACAAGAGCACGCTCTGTTCTGTGGGCACGTGGCCTGGGGAGCCCGGGGCTGGGGGGCGCTCTCAGGTCGGGGGGCCTCGGCCGTGCAGAACAGCTCCCTGTCCTCGGCTCGCTGTCTCAGGCCTTTCTTTTTCACGTTGCGCTGACTGCTAGGGAGCAAAATAAACAGAAGAAAACGCTTCCCGACTCCTCTGCCCACTGGGCACCGTGAGACCGAGGAGCGAGGACCAGTCCCGACTCCTCTGCCCACTGGGCACCTGAGACCGAGGAGCGAGGACCAGTCCCGACTCCTCTGCCCACTGGGCACCTGAGACCGAGGAGCGAGGACCAGTCCCGACTCCTCTGCCCACTGGGCACCGTGAGACCGAGGAGCGAGGACCAGTCCCGACTCCTCTGCCCACTGGGCACCGTGAGACCGAGGAGCGAGGACCAGTCCCGACTCCTCTGCCCACTGGGCACGGTGAGACCGAGGAGCGAGGACCAGTCCCGACTCCTCTGCCCACTGGGCACGGTGAGACCGAGGAGCGAGGACCAGTCCCGACTCCTCTGCCCACTGGGCACGGTGAGACCGAGGAGCGAGGACCAGTCCCGACTCCTCTGCCCACTGGGCACCGTGAGACCGAGGAGCGAAGACCAGTCGGGAACGAGACAGACCTGGCGTGCCCAGGAACGGTCAGTGCGATCAAGGGGCGGGATTTGGGCAAAGGGACACGGCAGGCACATGCCACACGTCCACGAGCCCCAGGGAGTCGGAGTGGACAGGGCAAGGCTGACTCCCGAGACCCTCCAGTCTCCTCGCACTGCCCTGCCCTTCCCTGTGGTGACAGCAAACGGGAAAGTGGTGGCTGGGCCGGGCTGGGCTGGAGGAGGGACGGCGACCGGTCCTCCTCCGTGACCTATCTGGAGCGTCAGTGTCCCTAAGATGTCGGCCTGTGACCTGAGGGCAACAAGAACGACCGCGGGCTGGGCCCGAGGCTCCTGGACACTGCCGGTCTCAGCCATGCGGGCCGACGGCGGGGCTGAGTCTTCGGGTCCACTGGCCACTGAGCCCGGGGGGAAACCCACACACAGCTCTGCTCTGCCCTGGCCACATAGCACCTCTGCCTCCCTTCAGCAGGACCCGAGGGGACATCTGGGTCCCCTTCCTACTGCATGGAAGCCTCCGGTCCATCCACCCGCCATGCAGCAGCGCCACCATGGCGGCACCGAGGTCCTCCCGGGGTCCCCAGCGGGAGGCGGGGGATGCCCTGCTTCTGACTCCTCTTCCCCAGGCCTCCCTGGGCTTCCCTGCGGGAGAGAAGCTCTCCCACCGCCCGCCTGGCTCCCGTGGCCAGCGAACAGTCCCGCGGCTGCTTCTCGGGCTGACGAAACAGGAGGCCGCGCTGGAGAAGAGAAGAGCTCATCCCTGCAACCAGGTGACCGCAGGCGGCCGCAAGCACCCCCAAACCGGCCCGAAAGCCCAGCACTGCTCGGGGTGTGCAGGTGCGAGGGAAGCACGCAAGTCACCCCTCGCCAGGCCCCTGCTCCGGCCTCACTCCCGGCTTCTCGCCCGCCCACAGACAGCACCGCCCAGGCCCCGCCGTGGTCAGGTGCTCTGCTCGGTGTCAGCGTGGCTGCCATCCAGCTCACCCGCTCCGTTCCTGCCACGAGAACACGGCAAGGCGTGAGGACTTCATCTCGGGCCTCCCGTCGGGGGTCTCTCACCTGACAGGAGGTCTGCCCTCTGACCTAGCTCTCGGCAGTCAGTGGGGTGAGGGACTTTAGGAAACAGGTCCTCTCCTCACAAAGCCTGGAATTCATGATTATCTCGTCATCGGAAAATCCCACGTGGGATGTCAGGAGCCAAACACCGATGTTCGTTTCCTCCCGACTCCCGCTGGAAGAAACCCAGTCCAACTGAGCAAAGGGCATCTTCCTAAGAAGAGGGGCCAGAGCAAAGGGCAGGCCCTCCCTCTTGCCCTTTCTCACTCTATAAACAATATATTTAAAATGTTTTAGTTTTATTACATTTGCTTTATTTATATTTGCTTTTATATTACATCAGATCACCAGGAAATTCTTCATGCAAAGAGTGGGGTTTGAACTTGGCATTGAAGAATGAATAGAATATTGATGAATATGTTGGAATGAGGAGACAGAGTGGAGTCAAACTTGAGCAAAGGCACAGAAATAAAGTTACAGCGAAAAGTGCATATAGCTAAACAAGTCTGAAAATAGGGTTCATGCAAATGCAGAATTTCCTGGTGCTTGAGCTTCATACATATATAGACTTCAACTTTCTGGACAATGAAAAAATGGTTTGAAAATGGCTACCATGGGAACCAGCAGATGGTGTAATGGTTATGTCGCTGGACTCCCACGTAGTCGATCATAGTTTGAGTCCCAGACCCAGCAGCTTAAGACTCATGCTGGGCGTGTGTGCATGTGTGCCCAAAAATTTGGAGAGGAGAATGGAGGAGAAGGGATTGTGTCATGGCCATCCCCCTGGAGAGGAGGGTGATTTCTCTCTTTCTGTCTCTGTGTCTCTCTCTGTCTTTCCAGTGAGTGCACATGCCCTATAGCAAAAATCTCTAAGAAACAAAAGAAAGAAAGAAGAAAATGGCTGCCATGGACTCTGCAAGCACTTTAGTTATCAAACAAATATTCATAATCATGTCAATTCACAAAATACACCATCTAATGCTAGCAGCTGGGGTCATGATAGCACCAGGGAACAGTGACACTGAGTCTCTAGGGAGCAGCGGGGCAGGGCTCCGACACAGTTCTGCAGACCCGGAGCTCGCCATCTTTGCACTGCACCGCCATGGCCCCTCGTGGTGTCCGCGTCCCTCAAACTGCGTGATCCGAAGACAGTGGAGAGACTGGCCTGCTGCTTAGCAGCTAGGAGTGGCTGTGACACTCCGTGGCCACTCTGCTCCTGCCAGCCAACGTGCCCACGTCTTCCCAGATGCCTCATTCAGGAGTCACACTGTGGAAATCTCTCACAATCTTCCATCCTGTGGCTAGCTTCTTTTTCTTTTGCATGGACTAGGGATGAAAGCAGGGGAGGGGACTCCTCAGATCTCATCAGTCCCAAGAAGCCTACAGGAATGGACTTTGCCTCCTCACACCATACAACTGTCAAATCCTGCATGTCCTTCACACACTCCTGGCTGGAGACATCTTCACTGAGCTGGGCCAGCTGTGCAGAGGCACATGGGTGTGCCGGGCTCTCCACTGGAGTGCCCAGTGTCTACCTGTCAATGATCTGGCTCAATTCCTCAGCTACACATCTAGTGCGGGTTCAGGTTCCGGTAACCCATCGTCTAATTCCCTCTCAGGACACTTCTTTATGCCTGTCTTGGTACTGCCACAAAGGCCTGCCTGTTATCAAGACTCAGCCTCTGCTCAGAGAATCCACAGACAACACAACCTCCTGACCGAGCCTTCGCAGACAGGCACATTGGACTGTATATTAAACTTCTGAGCCCATACCCAGTTCACCAGTGATCAGCAATCTGCCATTCTTGTTTCATTGACATCCACCCACTTCCCATACTCTACTCAATCATTATTATTTTTTATAGTTCTTTTTCATGTAAATTTAAATCTAATGAAATGCATGAATATTAACTGAATCATTTGGAAGATACACTCATGCCACCCACACACTCTCATGATGTAGAGCATTCTAACCTTGTTGGAAAGTTCTCTGTCCTCCCATTGTCAATGCCCCACCTCGCAGAGACCGTCCATGCTCACGTATATTTTTACCACTGGTTAGTTTAGCCTGTACTTGAACGTTACATGATGGAGTCACACAGAACAATATCTATGATATCTATAGATGTCTACGTGATATATACACGTCATCACATTATTGGATCTACCATAGCTTATTCCTTTTCATTGCTTAGTAGTATTCCATTGAAGGAACAAGTGCACCACAATTTGTGTATTTCTCTGCACACTATGGCCACTTGAATTGTTTCTAGTTTTCAATCATCAAGAATAAAAAAAGGTGCTGGGACCAGCAGTTGGCATAATGGCTGTGTCGCTGAACTCCCATGTAGCTGACCGCAGTTCGAGTTCCAGACCCAGTGGCTTAAACTCACACCGGGTATGTGTGCATGCGTGCCCAAGATCCTTAGAGGAGAATGGAGGAGAAGGGATTGCAGCGTTGCCATACCCCCGGGGGGTGATTTCTCGCTTTCTGTCTCTCGATCACTCTGTCTTTCTGATGAGCCTAGGCGCCCTATAACAAAAATCTCTCAAAAAAAAAAAAAAAGAATAAAACAGGTGCTATGGACATTAGAGTACACATACTGCAGATATATGTCTTCTTTTTGTATGTTTACTATAAATATATAAGAGTATAATTGTACATCAGAGTGTGTGCTTTATAAGAAATTGTCAAACATTTTCCAATGTAATATAATTATGTACCCACCAGAAAGTAATAGAATTCCAGTTACTCTATTTTTTTAAAATTTTAGTCATTCTAGTAAGTGTTCAGTGGTATAAAGTGGTATACCACTGTGGTTTTAGTTTGCATCTTTCTGTTGACTATGATATTGAGCATTCTTTGTACCAATTTGGCAATTCACATAGTTTCCTTTGTCAAGTGATTATTCAGGGCTTTTGCCTATTTTTTAAAAATAAGTTGTTTTCATTATTGAGTATAGGAATTATAGTCTTTTTATTTTTTTGGAGAGGTTTTTTACTATAAGGCGCCTGCACTCGCCAGACAGACAAAGACAGAGAGACGGAAAACAAGACATCACCCCCCCAGAGGGGTGGCCACGCCACAATCCCTTCTCCTCCATTCTCCTCTTGGGATCTTGGGCATGCACGCACATGTGCCCAGCATGAGTTTTAAGTCACTGGGTCCAGGACGTGAATCGCAGTTGACTACGTGGGAGTCCAGCGACATAGCCATTACGCCAACTGCTGGTCCCAGGAATTACAGTCTTAACTCAAGTTCTTTGTTACATATATGTATTGAGAATATTTTCTTCCAGTTTGGGCTTGCTCATTGTAATTTTTAAATGGTCTTTTTATGAATTGAAGCATTTTGTTTTTGTTTTTGTTTTTCAAGTTCAATTGGTTTCTTATGAATATTGTGTTCTATGTTCTTTTGTCTACCTTCACATTATGAATATATTCTCTAGTGTTTTAAGTAGTACAGTTGTAATTTTTACTTTTGTGCCTATTAATTTTTATGTATGATGTGAGGTTAATTGGCCAAGTTTCTTCTTTTTTAACTTTTTCCTATACAGATTTCAAGCTATCAAGACTTATTTTTCTCAATTTTTTTAAAGGTACCTTGGCTAAAAACAATTGACCATATTAGTGTTGGCTCTGGAATCTCTATTCTAGCTTACTGTTCCACATATCTATCCTTACACCAAAACTAAATTTGGTCACTATATTTTCTAACAAATCAAGCAGTCAAATTATCATAAATTCATGCACAATTTTTCAGCTAGTCTATATTCTTTGTAGTTTCACATCAAAATTAGAATCAATTATTTAAGTTTTATGAGTTTATGGTTGGGATTGTGTTGAAAATAAATATTAAATTAGAAATGGAAGACACATTAACAGTATTGAGCCTTCCAACCATTTATGAACATGGTATATCTTTTCTTTTTTTAATTTTCTCTCAGCAATATTTTGTATTTTTCATCATACATATCCTGCATGTCTTTTGTTAAGTTAATTTCTAAGTAGCTTATGCTTTTTTGACACTGTTACACATGAAGTCTTTATTTTAGTTTTCATTTTTTGCTGCCAATAAATATCTATTTTATTTTTGAATATTAACCTTTATTTTTGAATATTTCTGATACTTCATTAATTGTACATGTTTATCTTAATAAGATTCTGCTGTTTTGTTTTGTTTCTGTCAATAACTTAGGGTTTTCTATGTTAATCAATCATGTTGTCTGTGAATAGAACTTTGTACTTCTGTATTTCTAAACTGTGTGCCTTTTTTTTTCCTCTTGTCTTTCTACACTAGTTAGAATCCCTGTACAATGTTGAATGGAAGTGATGATAGCAGGTATCCTTGCCTTGTTCCCAGTCTTAAGGAGAAAGCCTTCCATCTTTCAACATTAAGTATTATGTTACGTGAAGGTTTCGTCGATGCCTTTTATCACACTGAGGAAGTTTCCTTCTATTTCTAGTTTCCTGAGAATTTTTATCTGAAATGGGTTTTAATTTTTATCAAATGTTTTTCTGCATCTATGGAGATTAATGTTTCACTTTCTTCTTTATCAATTTTACTATGGTGGATTATATTGATTTCCTAACATTAAACCAACTTTATATGTATGGATTAAAGCCCACTTGGTCATGATGTATTCTTTTTATGTACTGTTGGAGTCTATGTGCTATTTTGTTGAATATTTCAGCATCTGTATTTATAAGAGATATTGGTTTATAATCTTCATTTCCTGTGACGCCTTTGTCAGATTTTGGTGTCATAATTTTGCTGCCCTCATAAAATGAGTTAGGGAATATGCTTTCTCTATTTTTTTTAAATAATATTGTAGGATTGGTAATATTTTTTCCTCAGATGTTTTAATTACTTCACCAGTGAAATCATCTGAGCCTATAGTCATTTTGGGGGGAAATTATTTTGATAGATAATTTAAGGTCTCTGATATAATATAGCTATTCAGTTGTTTTTTGGGGTTTTTTTGTTTTTTTTTTTTAAGTCTTGTGGCAATTTTTTAGAGAGATTTCTGCTATAGGGTGTGTGCACTTGCCGGAGAAAAAGAGAGACAGACAGACAGACAGAAAGCAAGAAATCACCCCCAGGGGGAATGACCATGTCACAATCTCTTCTCCTCCATTCTCCTCTCAGGATCTTGGGCACGCACGCACATGTGCCTGGCTTGAATTTTAAGCTGCTGGGTCTGAGATTCAAAAACATGGTTGACTACATGGGAGTCCAGTGACATAACTATTATGCCATCTGCTGGTCCCAGTCTTGTGGTATTTTTAACAAATCATATTTTTGGAGGAATTTATCAATTTCAATTGTCACTTATTAAAAAATTGTCAATAAATTTATCACAAATATTGGCATAAAGTTGTTTATAATATTTCTTTGTTATATTTTTGGTGGCTATAGGATCTGTAATGATCTCCCTTCTTTCATTACTAACATTAATTTATGTTTTCTCCTTTTTTGAATTATTCTTATTAAGGTAAGAGTTTACAAATTGTGTTAATATTTTCAAAAAGCCAAACTAGACATTGCTATCGATATATTCTCAATTGTTTTTATCTGTTCCTGTTTCATTTATATCTGTTATAGGTATCACGTTCTTCCTTCTAGTTACTTTACATTTACTGTACTCATTTGTTTTAGTTTCTTGCCATAGGGCAGGTGCCACCACGACCCTTGTTTTAGTTTCTTAAAGTAGAAAGTTAGATCACTAATTTAGATCATTTCCATTCTAAAATAAGTATTTTGGAGTTATAAATTTCTCTGTAAGCACCGCTTCAAATACAGTCCATAGAATTTCACATTCTATATTTTCATTTTCACTCTTTGAATTATATATTTTTTCCTTTGTGATTTCTTCCTTCATAAAGATTATGTGACAGAAAAACATTTGGTGCTCCTAGAGTTCCTAGTCTTACTTCTTTTTAGGTCTATTTATTTATCTCATGACAGAGAAAGAGAGGTACCCAACAGGGTTCTCACACCAGTGCTAGCCAGCCCAGAACACAGGCACACATGTGTACACCCAGCATGCCCAGGGGCCCAGGATGTAAACCAGGACTTGCCCACATGAGTCTAGTTTTGTTACTGCTCTACCACTATCTGGGCCCTCTGGAGTTCCTGTTCTTATTTATGTCAAATGCAGTTCCACAGTAGTAAGAATAAATATTCTGTAATATTTCAAATCTTTTTAAATTTTTTGAGTTGTTTTATGGTCCAAATATGTATTATTTTATAAGAATTTCATTTATGCTTGAAAAAGATATAGATTCTTCAGTGTAGGGTGGGATTCCCATAAATGTCTATAAACTCATCTAGATTCTATTGTTTAATTTTTTTTCTTATTTTAACTTTCAATCACTGTATATCTTTGCCACATTGAAAGTTAGTTTTTCTGGCATGAATACCCAGTATGTTAGTCCAGTCTAAAGAAATTACCTTTGAATGTTATTTTTCCTTTCCCTTTGATACCCTCCTCCTTTCCCGCCATCCTCCCATACTCTCTCTGGTATCCATAATTGTTGCCAATGCTTTTATGCCTTCCAATCTTTCTGTTTCTGCCATGGAGTACAGACATTCAGTATGTATTGAGTGGGGACATACAATGCCTCTCTTTCATAGTCTAGCTTGCTTTGCTTAGAATTAAACCTTCCATATTCGTTCACTTTCTATCAAATGCCAGAATCTCATTGTTTTTTATGGCTGAATGGTATTCCATAGTGTATATGTGCCATACTTTTTCAATCCACTCTTTTGTTCTTGGACGTTTGGGTTAATTCTATATCTTAGCAATTGAGGCTAATGCTGTAATAAACATATGTAGAGATTTATGAATATATATATATAAAATATTTATAACTGTAACTTAGATTCTATACCCTAACCAATTTCTTTCTAGTTCTCTTATCGATTATTGAGAACTTTCAATACATTTCTCTCTCTCGTTTTCAGTTTGTTTGGAAGCTCTGTTACTAAATGTGTACACATCTTTAAATGTTGCCTTGCTGATGTAGACATTCATTATTACAAAGAACTCGCCTTAACTTTGGTAACATACCTTGTCTCAAAGACTACTTTGTCTAGTGTTACAGAAGCTAGTGAAGTTTTCTAGTCACTAACACATTCTCAAGCTAATTGTATCTTTCAGTTTAAAGTGCTCCTCTAAAGATAACATATAGTTGATCTTGCCTTTTTATGGTCTTGACAACCTCTGCCTTGTAATTGTGCATTGGTCTACTTATAGCTCTTTTATATATATATAAAGGAATGTATTTTTTATTTATTTTTTTGAAGAGGTTTTTGCTATAGGGCATGTGCACTCACCAGGAAGACAGAGAGAGACAGAGAGACAGAAAGTGAGAAATCACCCCCCCCCGGGGGGGGATGGCCACACTGTAATCCCTTCTCCTCCATTCTCCTCTTGGGGTCTTGGGTACACACGCACACGTGCCCGGCGTGAGTTTAAGCCACCAGGTCCAGGACTCAAACCACAGTCAACTACATGGGAGTCCCACAACATAGCTATTACGCTAACTGCTGGTCCCCTTATAGCTCTTGAAATTATCAATACATCTGAATTTAGGTTCTCCCATTTTACTTGTTTTCTATTTGTCTCATCTGGTTTTTTGTTCCTGTTTTTCCTTTCTTGCCTCCTTTTGGGTTAACCAAGTATTTTTTTGCATTCCACTTTGATTCCTATTTGTCTATTAACCACTTTTTTTAAAAAATTAGTTATTTCTCTAGAGCTTACCTATAATCTATGTATCTATAACTTATTACAATCTATCTCTATTTACTATTGTGGTACTTCATGCAAAATATAGAAATCTTGCAGCACTACAGGGCCATCCCCATGTACTACTGAGTTCATATACATTGTATCTACAGACAGGATAAATCCCAGAATGCAATTTTATAACATATTTTAGAAAATTCATTTGGTTCTTTAAAATTTTTGAGAAGAAAAATTATTGAAATAGTCTATGGCGTTTACCTACACATTAGCCATTCCCATGGATCCCAAGTCTCCTAGATCTAGTCACCACCTATTATTTCTCTTAACCAGAACTTGAGCATTTCTTGTGTGAGTCTGCTGCATATAAATTGTCTCAGTACTTGTTTATCTGAAATGCCTTTTACCTTCATTTTTATATACGTAAACTAGCCTCAGGTAGTTCTCCTTCTTTATTTTTTTTTCCAGAAAAAGTTCTTACAGTAGTACATTAAGGAAGCTGAGGGACCCGACTGTCAGGATTGCTCACTGATGTTGTTCTCGAACTTAGAAGCCAAGTCACTAGGACAGCAAGCAGATGCACACCCTCCAAGAACCCACCTCGTCCTCAGAAGAGTAACCATGACCACCTCTCATGGACAATCTGAAGTGCATGTTGACACTATCCCCCATAAAGTTAATCTGGGAAAAAACATACTGATGAACCAAGAACCTTAAAAACAGAATCGTTCTATTCTTGTCCCCTGTCCTTGCCTGGTTAGACCTACCTGGCCCTTTATCACACTGCTATATTGATAAAAACTGTGACCTGGTATCATTTTATTGGGTCTTAGACCTGCAAAGTCAGAGGCTCCCAGCCTTAGGACCAGCAGGTGGCATAATGATTATGTTGCTGGACTCCCATGTAGTTGACCGCGATTCAAGTCCTGGACCTAGTGGCTTCAAACTCATGCTGGACTGTGGCACATATACTCAATGGAATACTATTCAGCCATAAAAACAAAAAACCCTGGCTTTTGACAGGAAGTGGATGAACATGGAAGACTTACCACTGAGTGAAGCAAGCCAGGCTATGAAGGAGAGGCATTGTATGTCCCTATTTAATATATACTGAGTGTCCACACTCTATGACTGAAACTAATTGACTAAAGGTTATAGAAACACAGTATATAGATGTAAATACCAGATATAGTGTGTGTGAAAGAGGAGGGTCTGAGGAAGGACATTTGGGGGAGGGATAGGGAAGCAAAGCATTAGTGGCACATAAGAGATGTGGTATGATCTGTTGGAGATATTTTGTAGTTTTATCAACTGTACTAGGGAGAAATGTTCACCTGTTGAAATATCCACTTTGTAAGACAAATAATGTGATTGAATATATAAAAGAAAATGAAATGAAAATAATTAATTAATTTTAAAAATTAAAAAAAAAAAAAAAACTCATGCTGGGCACGTGTGCATGCATGCCCAAAATCCCAAGAGAAGAACAGCAGAGAAGGGAATGCAGTGTGGCCATCCCCCCGGGCGGTGATTTCTGTCTGTCTCTCTGGCAAGCATAAACACCCTACAGCAAAACTCTCTCTTAAAAAAAAAAGAAAAAGAGCCAAGAGCCTCCAGCCTCCTACAGCCCACTAACCCTGGAAGTGTGTCCAGGTTTTACATAACTTCAGAGGGGAAAATGCCACTTCTTCCTCAGAGCAATCACACATTCTATGAGGAGTGAGAGAACAGCTGCCTGTGGGTGAGCCCAACTCCTCGGCCTTTGGTCCTGATGTACTCTGAGAAAAATCCACTGTCCAAGGGCTCTAGTCCCAGCTCCTGGACTGCAAGGACCTGCCTGTGCCTCACAGTCACCCTTGCTGCCATTTTCTAGTGACAAGTCTCTATGGGAGTTTCTCCCAAGACCTAACCTCCTCCATCAGCTTCCATATTCCACCCCTCCCTGCTCTCCCAACCTCTGCACGTGGGTCACATGCTGACTGGCTGCCAATCACCCAGCTCAGGGACAGGGACGCATCAGTGTAGACACAAGCATGGCTCCGATCTTCAGAAAGTCACAGTCTGATGAGGAGAGAGATGATCAGGTCCAGACGGATCAATAAATACGCGAGCACAGACACTGTGGATGTTCCCGACAGAACAGCGGAGACACGTGCTCGGTCTGGAAGAAGAACCTTCCCAGAGTAGTTTAGGCCGCAGTCCCACCTTCGGGAACAGCATTCGAGATCACTGGGTTGTGAGATTTCCAACACAACATCCCTGAACGGAGTGTGTGGGATGACCGAGTCCTTGTAAATGCCATTGGGCAACAGCCAAAGGGGGCCACGCAGCCCTCACCGCAGGGCTGCCCAGTGTGCCTGAGGACACACGCACCACACAGCTCTTTCCAAACGTGCCGTTCAAGATGGAAAGAGAACCACGAACTTTGGCTTGGTAGTTAAACACCCCTGAGCCAGTTAAACGGCCACGTTTTACAGCAAGGACAGTGAGAAAAAAGTTGCCTCAGAGTAGCATTTTGTAGAGTGGTGCTCACAGGGTGGGAGTCGGGAGACGGAGAGTAAGGGGTCCCTGGGACGTTTGCTGCAGAAGGCAAACGAGCCCACCCTGTGCAGAGGAAATGCACACGCGCATGTTAAACCTCCAAGCCGCCCTGCAGTTTAGCCATGTTTAACCAGACATTTTCCAAACACGCAGAAATCACAAACCCCTAGCAACTGATGCCCTGGAAGAATCCGTCTGAGAAGTACTGGCTGAGACAGTCTGACACCTCTCGTCTGCAGGTGAGGAAACAGGCCCGGGCGGAAAACTGGCAGGTCACGCGCACACGCAAAGGCACCGGGACAAGGCCCCCAAACCCCAGGCCACGGCCGGCTCTTCCAAACTTGGGGTACACTCTTCAGTTCTGAGACTAAAGCTGACTCAATGCAAATATGCGAGGCAGCTCTGCAACCACAGCCCCGTCAAGACACAGTCTCTGTTAGTTCTCTTCAGCCCTGGTTAAGGGGACGGGACCTGCCTGGCCAACAGAAGATCGACTCCTGGACCTCACAGCTTAGAAAACACCTCCAGGCATGTGCATGTGTGTCATGTGCGTGCACGTGTGCACGAGCACATGTAGACACCCTCGTAGGCACGGTCCCATGCACTTCCGGAAGCCCAGTCTGATCAAATGTACCTCCGAATATCCAGGCTCCTGCAGAGGCTTCAAATGCAACCACTAAAAAGACTGTAGGCGGAACCCAGGGGGTGGGGAATCTGATTATGCAGCAGTCTCTCGTCCCTGCCAAACACTGGTGCTTGGAAGTTAAGAAACAGCCGGCACACCTGTGCCCATTGGCATCGAGTTAAATCAATCCAAAAAAATTAGGCAAACAGCCAGTTCCCTGTCACCTAAAGACTCACTTGCGGATTTAAGTAGTCTTTACAAGCAGGAATTTGAAATTCCCATACTTAACAAGATAGTCTTTCTCAGATATTTACAAATGCATTAAAATTTTATGATAGTATTCCAGCAAAATTAAGAAATAACATGAGCAGGTGTTTAATGGCAGTACCAGCAGTAGCTGGCAGGGCTCCCCGGGCAGATGAAGGGGCCCTTGCGCTCCCCCACTCACTTCCACTCCAGCACGGAGGCCTCTGCTCTCGCCGTGCTGATCCGCACGGACTCGGGCAGCGTTACTCTCCACGTCCCCTGGCTCCCTCTGTCACGGAGTCCATCTCGCACCTGTCCCGCAGAGCTCGTCACACTGGCCACACGGCCAGGCGTTCTCCACACCAGGCGCAGAGCCCGCCTCCCCGCCCTCCGGGCCGCAGTCGGACCACCCGCCTCTGCCAGGACTCAGGTTGGGGTCTGCCGCCCGCACGAGCAGAGGGTCTTTAGGGAGTAATTGGTCATGAGGGAGCCTCCTGAGGGACCGTGCCGTCCTCCGGGAGCGGGCTGGCTGCGAAAGGGCGATGCAGGCCCCTCCTGCCTCCCCACCCCGCCCCCCACCCAGATGCCACAGGAAGAGGTTCCAGCCGACGCTGGCACCTCGGTCTTGGGCCTGCTGGCCCCTTCCTGCTCCAGGAAGCTGAGTCCGTGAGAGAAGGACCCACCTAGCCGTGGGCTGCCTCAACCCAGGCCTCGGGGAGTGGCTCTTGTCAGACGACAGTCCACACGTTGGACCACAGTGCCTCTGCTGTCCCTGTGACTCCTGCCCCCCGAACGGTTTCCCCTCATCCGTCTGAACCACTAGCCACGGTACAATGAAGACGTACTTCAGTTTGCCCTAACCTACTCTGCTTCGGCCCCGAGTGGATGAGTTCCCGAAGTGGCTTCACTCGGTCGAGAAGGGAATGTGGGCCCTACTCCTGAGGTGAGCCGGTGGGCCGGCCCCATGGCCTGGTGGCCTCCCTGGTCAGCGAGATGGGACCCTCCTGGCCAAGGGAAGGTCGGCTCGGACCTCACGGCTTAGAAAACACTGCAGGCATGTGCATGTAAGTGCCCAAAACTCCACCAGAGAAATGGGGGCGGGACCGCAGTACCCACATCGCATGGAGGGGTGTTCTCCCTCCCCCAAGCTCTGACCAGTGCGCACCCACTACCAATTAAGAATGTGTTCTTAATAATAAAAAGAAAGGTCGGCTTGGCTGGCTGTACATTCCAGGGCACAGAGACAGAGGTCTACACTCACTGGTGGCACAAGGCCAAAGACACGCTTTTCAAAAATCCCGCCTCTCCTCGCAGAGAGGGCTTGCTAAGGCTGCAGTCCGGACTTCGGGCCCGTCCCCATGGCTCAGCTCCCAGGCAGAAGAGCAAAGGCAGCCCTATCCTTCGTGAGGGGGGCTGTCACCCCGTCATCGGTACCGGAGCTCTGCCAGAGCAATCCGGGCCCCAGGCAGGACTTGCTGTCTCCATCTCATGTGGGCGGGGCCTGGTGGTGTCCCCGGGAGCTGAGCGCAGCTCACTGGACACGCGGGCCCCAGGCGCCCCCAGCATGCACGGCCACCTCGGCCTGCCGCTCTGAAGTCAGGCTCCTGCTAACGCGGGGACAGCGCCTACTTCGTCACCACCATGCCCCGCCTGCCATCGCCAGTCATGAAGGGGCAATGACAGCAGAAGGGACAGCCAGGGGAGTGTCAGGTGAACGGTCGCCAAGGTCACCAGGCCCCTACACGGGGGGACAGCACCCTGTGCAGCTCTGACGGGGCAGACAGTAAACCAGGTGGACTCTGGGCTAGACTCACACCGTGGCCTGTGTGCGACAGTCCGTGAAAGCGGAGAGCGTGGGTCTTGGCCTGCACTCAGGAAAGAGGTCACTGACGTGGCTAGCTCAGACTGGCCGGCCGGAGCAGAGCAGCGTTGGAAGTACTGCCTGTGAGGAGTCCTGCCGAAGTCAGGGTGACTACGTGGTGACCACGGGGAATCCGAGGTCTGCCCAAGGCGGTCTTCACGAGGGGCCGTGGCCATTCCCTTCTGCCGCGGGCCAGGACCTGCGACTCCCCCGTCAGCTGCAGACCTGGACCGGAGTGGCAGCCAGGGCCCCCAGGTCTCCTGCTGACCTGGGGACTTGGCCTTCGTGATCACGTGAGCAAGTCCCTGTGAGGAGCCCTGTCCTGTGCTTTCACGGCCTGTTCTCTGGAAACCCTGACTGAGGTGCACAAGTCCCTCTGCGTCCCCACTGCACACCTCGTCAGCACCCAGGCTCGTTTGCAGAGTGTGCCCGACTTCAAGGAGGTCCTCGGGGTCTGGGCAAAGGGGAGAAAATCCACACCCAACACCAGTCGTTCTAATATCATTCCCTCCTGCTATGTGGGTCTTAAACGCTATATCTTTTGCAGAATTATGGTGAGGAAAAATATAAGTATTATTTTGATTAATATCTTCACCTAGAAAACTTGAATTTGGCAACCTGAATTTAGTTTATACTTTTTCCTGTCATTTTAATGGTCTATGAAATTCCCAAATATGGGAACTACTGCCCTAAAAAGCATTGAAAATGTGTAACTTGACGGCGGTGGTCACAGCCGTACGCCGGTTCCTGAACTCCTCGAGTAGCTCGCATTAAACGTGCACTTTTTACCTGTGTATTCCTCACGGTGTTGCTTAAACACACATATGCAATGTGAACGTACACACACATACATAGTTACATGTGCGTATACCGTGAACTAAGGTATATAAAGATATGTGAGCACACGCATGTGTCATGTGTGCATGTATACCTGGACACAGCACTTGTATGTTTGAACTCCGGTTCCTCTGAACAGATTTACTCATTCACTCAATAGCACCTTTTTTTTTTTAAGAGGTTTTTGCTATAGGGCGCGTGCACTTGCCAGACAGAGAGAGAGAGACAGAGAGACAGAAAGCAAGAAATCACCCCCCAGGGGGGATGGCCACGCCGCAATCCCTTCTCCTCCATTCTCTCCTCGGGATCTTGGGCACACACGTGCCTGGCGTGAGTTTTAAGCCACCGGGTCCGGGACGCGAACTGCGGTCGACTACGTGGGAGTCCAGCGACATAGCCATTATGCTAACTGCTGGTCCCTGATAGCACCTTTTTTTGAGAGAGAGATTTTTGCTATAGGGCACAAGCGCTCGCTGGAGGGAGGGAGGAAGGGAGGGAGGGAGAGGGAGAGAGAGACAGACAGACAGAAAGTGAGAAATCACCCCCCAGGGGTGTGGCTACACTTCAATTCCTTTTCCTCTGGGGATTTTGGGCATGCACACACACATGCCCAGCGTGCATTTTAAGTTGCTGAGTCCAAGACTTGAACCATGGTCAACCACGTGGGACTTCAGCTACATAAGCATTATGCCACCTGCTGGTCCCTCGAAAGCACTTACTGAGAGTTTACTGTGGGTCATTCCCAGCCAAGCCCTGGACAGTCAGAGCCATAGCCGAATGCGACTACAGACCGTCGGCCATCAACTCGGGTGCAGCGTCTCGAGAGCGGTGCGGAAGGCCCGGGCTCTGTCCAGGTGCTCACCTGGAGGCCCTGACTTGGCGAGGCTGGGGAGGGGCTCCCTGGGGAGGGGTTTACTGAGAGAGGAGCTGGGCCAGCTGGGACCTGAGGAACTGAGCGTAAGGTGAGGAGGGAGAAGGGACAGGCATGCGAGACCTTGAAGAAACGGAAGTGCACACCCCAGCATTTGTAGCTAGGACGTGGAGGGGAGGGGTGCCCGGGGTCTGTTCGCAGGACACCAAGGTCAAAGGTCGGTATGTGAGCAAAGGCTCCTCAGGACGGCCCGGCCACACCAGGAATGGGCGCACCCTGCAGACACGGACCTACCAGCAGGGAAGCGGGTCGGGTTCACCTGCGCCCCGCCGCATGGTGGGCTGAGACTGGACAGAGAGGCCATGGAGACTAGCAGGGGCGACCCAGGTGGAGAGGCGGCGCACGAGGGGCAAGCGCGGGGCACGGGTGTTGGCCAGGGCTCCCGGGCTGTCCTGGTAGCCAAGGGAACGGATGGGCAGACCTGCGTGGAGACGGGCAATCCAGGGCGAGCTCGTCTGGGGAAACATCAAAGAGACACGTGGGACATCCGAACTGCAAGGTCTGTGCGGAGGCAGGGACCTGAGACCTAGGAGCGGGGGCAGGCGGGGGCGAGGACACGATGCAGCAGCGGAGGCCCAGAGCCCAGGGTGGCCAGGAGTGCCCAGGAGGCGCCATTCGGAGGTGCCAAGGTTGCAGGGCAGGCAAGGAGAACGCGGGTCCAGAAAGGAGGATTGCGCTCCAGCGCCATGTGGGTCGGATCCAAAACTGCTGTGGGACCTGGGGGCAGTCCCAGCAACCAGAGCAGGAGCCTAGTGGCCTAAGAGGGAGGGTAGTTCTATCACTGTGGATGGCTTGGTAATCTGATGTGAATGGGAGCGAAGGAACAGAGCAGTGGCGATGGAGACCCAGGGTGCTGGGGCCTTAGTGTGGGAGGAGACCCAGGGTGCTGGGGCCTTAGTGTGGGAGGAGACCCAGGGTGCTGGGGCCTTAGTGTGGGAGGAGACCCAGGGTGCAGGGGGACCTTAGTGTGGGAGGAGACCCAGGGTGCAGGGGGGCCTTAGTGTGGGAGGAGACCTAGGGTGCTGGGGCCTTAGTGTGGGAGGAGACCCAGGGTGCTGGGGCCTTAGTGTGGGAGGAGACCCAGGGTGCAGGGGGGCCTTAGTGTGGGAGGAGACCCAGGGTGCAGGGGAACCTTAGTGTGGGAGGAGACCCAGGGTGCAGGGGGGCCTTAGTGTGGGAGGAGACCCAGGGTGCTGGGGCCTTAGTGTGGGAGGAGACCCAGGGTGCAGGGGGGCCTTAGTGTGGGAGGAGACCCAGGGTGCAGGGGGGCCTTAGTGTGGGAGGAGACCCAGGGTGCGGGGGGACCTTAGTGTGGGAGGAGACCCAGGGTGCGGGGGGACCTTAGTGTGGGAGGAGACCCAGGGTGCGGGGGAACCTTAGTGTGGGAGGAGACCCAGGGTGCGGGGGACCTTAGTGTGGGAGGAGACCCAGGGTGCAGGGGGACCTTAGTGTGGGAGGAGACCCAGGGTGCGGGGGAACCTTAGTGTGGGAGGAGACCCAGGGTGCGGGGGACCTTAGTGTGGGAGGAGACCCAGGGTGCAGGGGGACCTTAGTGTGGGAGGAGACCCAGGGTGCAGGGGGACCTTAGTGTGGGAGGCGATCCAGGGTGCAGGGGGACCTTAGTGTGGGAGGAGACCCAGGGTGCAGGGGGACCTTAGTGTGGGAGGAGACCCAGGGTGCAGGGGGACCTTAGTGTGGGAGGCGATCCAGGGTGCAGGGGGACCTTAGTGTGGGAGGAGACCCAGGGTGCAGGGGGACCTTAGTGTGGGAGGAGATCCAGGGTGCAGGGGGACCTTAGTGTGGGAGGAGATCCAGGGTGCAGGGGGACCTTAGTGTGGGAGGAGACCCAGGGTGCAGGGGGACCTTAGTGTGGGAGGAGATCCAGGGTGCAGGGGGACCTTAGTGTGGGAGGAGACCCAGGGTGCTGGGACCTTAGTGTGGGAGGAGACCCAGGGTGCTGGGGCCTTAGTGTGGGAGGAGACCCAGGGTGCAGGGGGACCTTAGTGTGGGAGGAGACCCAGGGTGCAGGGGGGCCTTAGTGTGGGAGGAGACCCAGGGTGCAGGGGAACCTTAGTGTGGGAGGAGACCCAGGGTGCAGGGGGACCTTAGTGTGGGAGGAGACCCAGGGTGCAGGGGGACCTTAGTGTGGGAGGAGACCCAGGGTGCGGGGGTCCTTTGAAAGTGAACACTCTTTCTCGTCAAAAGCATGAGAAAAGGGGGCAGTTTTCAGGGAGGAGGAACCGGTCCTTCAGGACTCACTGCCATGGTAGGCTGGCCCACCCCAGTCCAGGAGGAGGACAGAGGAGGACTCCAGCCCTGAGGAGGGGTGAGAGGCGCTGCAGGGAGGGCCCTTGTCCACTCAGGCACAGTAAGGTCAGCTGATGGCAGAGCACGGAGCAGGCAGGTACAGGAGCTCACGGCTCAGGTGGAAGGCGTGACGTGTCCCCAGGAACAGAGGAGAGAGCCTCGTGTCACATGGCTGGGCAGTGACCTGAGAGATCAAGCCACCGCGGCCTTGCGACTTGGCGACACTCTCTCCTCAGACGCCCCTACCAGGCATGGCCTGTTCTGTAGCAGCATCCCCAGTCCCAACAGCCAGCTCTCGGCCACCTTGTCGTTGCCCCAGAGCGCTTCCTCCAGCCGTGCCTACGCCCAGCTGCCGCTGCTGCATCCCAACGGCCCACAGCTGCCCATTCTCGCGGACAAGCAGCCAGGCTCCTCCGGCACACCCCCGCGGCTCAAGGGGCACAGGGCTCCGTGCTGGTGTGTGCAGGGCACAGCCACTGCCCAGGGCTTTCCCAGACTAGAGCCCCTGTCGGAGTCGGGGGGACGGACAGGGGCGGTGAGCACACTGACAAGTCGCAGTGCCCAGGACCCGCCAAGCACGCCCGCTGGCAGCTTGGAGCCAGGCCCAGCCGCCACATGCCTCTCCGATGCCTCCCTACCCTGTGGAGAACCATGGCCAGCACCCCACACTGTCCCTGCCCCTCAGAGGCCTGTCCTGGGGCTGGTCCCAAGTGCCCCCTTACTGCAGACCTGTCCCTCTCCTCATTGCCACTAAGAAAGTGCTGGAACCATTAGTTCAAACTGGCCCATAAGATTAGTGAGCTGCCCAAACCCAGGGCCACTGCCACCGCCGTGAGGGGTTTGAGTGTCAGTCCTTGAGGGGTGTCTGTCTGTTGGTGGGGAGGGGAGGTCCCCTGGGGATTTCAGAAGCAAGCCAAGCTGGCGGGAAGGCCGGGGGCGGGGGGACATTTCGGCAAGGAAGGGTCTTCCTAGTGCCCCTCAAATCACTCCACTCTTCTGTCCTAACAACACTCAACCAACTAGCACCCTGATAACGTGTAAACCTCAGCTCACGGTTTTGCAGGCTCACATGGAGAAGCTGCAGCTGGCGAGGGTCGTCCGGCGGGGCTGCCCTGCAGGGCCGACGGTGGAGCCGGCGTCCGCGGCAGCACTTTGGTGTGCGTGTGTCCGTGTCTCCGCGTGTCTCTGCTCCAGCAGCCACGAGTTCCAAACGGGACCCCACAGAAGGCCTGACCTAGTCCCACTGGTCTCCCAGAGGCCCCTGGTAAGCTCAGCTGATTGCGTTTCCACCTTCTGAACATCCTCGCCGCCAGTGTGAGCCCACGAACTCGGGCACGTCGGAGCCAAGCAGCCCCCACTCAGCTGCGGAGGTGCCGTGGGCGCCAAGCCACTGAGGACCCTCAGCAAACAGTCTGCGTGATGGAAAATACCCCCGACGAAGGAGGCAAGGAATTAAAATCACTCCTAAAGATAATTAAGTCAGAAAACCGAAAAGCACGTACTGAATGAAAAACGCAGCTGCAGACAAAGACTGTCACTTCCCGGAGCAGCGCCATCCGGGAGGTCAGGAAGGCAGAGGTGTCCTTAGCGGGTCGCAGGATAGGGCTCCAGAGAGGCCTCCTGGGGATGCAGGACCCGCTTCCTAGAGGTAGGGGCGCCTGGGGGTGCTGCTTAGACGAGCAGAGGTGGTCAGTGTCTGGGGGAGGAACAGTCTGAAGGACCAGGTGGGGCCCATGGTGAGCACGTGTGCGAGGAAAGGGGCTGCGATGGCCTCAGGTCCCAGGCAGCCCAGCCGCAGTGGCGACGGCAGGAGCCTGAGCTCAAGCCCTGACACCCGCCCACGCAGCGCACCCAGCCCCCGTGAGCCCCAGGGTGCTCGGACGCAGGAAACAGTCGGACGAGGGGCGGCCGCTCTCGTACCACAGTGCTGAGGGGCTCCCGGTGGAGGCAGGTGGGCGCCCTGATGGGGAGGCGTGGCAGGTGCCGGTGGTTTGCGAGGACCGTGTTCAGCAGCTGGTAGACGACCTGATGTCAGGGAGGGCTGGCCGGGCGGCTCTGGGAGGCTCCCCGCGGAGCCAGTGTGTGAGCCAGACCCAAGGTTTGTGGAAGAGGCGGGTTGTCTCCCCGGGGATGGTGTGGCTGAGACCTGAGGGTCCGCAGGAGCATGGCGGGCTTGAGCAGCTGTGGCGAGGGACGGGTGTGTGGACAGAGGGAACACTGGCTCATACGGTCAGGCACGTGCGGCCCCAACACACATGCACACACATGCACGTGCGCACACAGCCTGGACCCGTGTACCTGAACCCCTGCCGCGAGCTGCAGCGACGGCCCAGACCCGAGCGGACGGCGAGGACCGAAGAGAACAGCTTTCGTGGCACACTCAGGCTGCCTGAGCTAGCGGGGCTCCCTGCACGCGGCTGACTTACTCCCACAGCAGGGCCGGGCGTGGCACACAGGCCAAGGGACGCGGCCAGGTCCGTCACTGCCTTGGAAACACCTGTGAGCGGTTTTCTGCGACTCGAGATAGTTGTTCCAGAAACAGCAGCAAGCCCCGAGCCTCGCGTCCCAGGGCTCCGTGCCAGGGCCCTGCAGGGCAGCTTGGAGGGAGGCGTAGTGTTAGCACTTCCCCAGATGGGAAGAGCCAGCACGAAGAGCCGAATGCACTCGGGTCGCTAAACCAGAAGTGACCTAGAGACGGCTGCCACCTTATGAGCCAACATTCTGCTTTTGGACTGAACGCTCGGTTCCCCCGCCCTTCCCGCATCGGCAGTGTCTTCCCGGCTTAGCGAAGTCCCTGCAGCTGACGGCACAAGCCGGTCCTGGCGCAGCCTTCCCGAGATGGCCCAGGCCACCCCCGCCTGCCCGGAACTGGCGACGGGAGGGTCGCGGCTCTCCCACGAACTCCAGGGGCCTGACGTCGCCCTGCCTGTCCTACAGTGGAGAGAATTCTGGAGGCCAAGGTCAGAGAGAGACTGTCTTCAAGGTCACAGCGCCTGCCAGCCACCCGGGTGTGAGCCCAGGCACTTTCACGGGGGCCAGCTCTCTGCTCGAGTCAGTCTGGACGATTAAATTTACCCCATAATTGGAAACAGGGGGGACAAACCCTTGAGGTCAGAAAATAGTTCGGCTCGCTTTCCAGACGCCTCTGCCTGAGAGCACCTGCTCCGTGCTCCGTGGGCGTCGGGACCCGCCCCACATCCTCGCCTCCTGCCCTGGGTCCTGAGGCCCCAGAGGGGTCTCCCCATCTTTCCTTTCCCTACATTATACGAAAGTCCAGCTAAACTCAGCACTGAAATGGGGGAGGACGGCCGCAGATAAAAATAGTCGGTGAAGCTTAAGGAAGTTCTGCCCCAGTTTATTTAAGGCATAATCTCAAACATCCATTTGTCCTAGTTACCGAGCTATCCCCTGGAGGCAGGGCGCGCAGAGAAAGTCTGAAAGCACTGCTAAGTTTTATTTTTGATCTTCAATTTGACTCTCAAATATTTACAAATCCCCTCAGAGTGGGGCCACTGTCGTCAGTGTCTTTGGTTTCATCATGTAAGAAAAAAAGTTAACAGAAAATGAAACAAGGCAGGGTTCCAAGGAGCAGCAAGACTTCATTCTGAAGTTGCTAAGGGACGGTTCATTTTTTATACATGTAGTCACTACACATCACTTGCTTGTAAGTTGAATTTACCCGATTTTTACATGCTGACACGTTCCTGTCCTTGAACTGGGAACTCGGAGCGCTGTGCAGACGCATCCCATCCACGTGGCGTGTTTGCCGTGGCCAGCGGAGTCCGCTGCCTCCGTGGTGCTGTCCCTTGTACGCCTGCGGTGGCACCTGGGCTCCTTGTCAGAAAGCACACAGCTTGGGGGTCTGCTGCTATGCTCACACACACATTCATGAAAAGGTGCCCGGGCAGGCGTTCCGCTCAGGACGCCGGGCTGAGCAGAACCCGGCCGCGTGGTGGGTGAGCCTCCTCCAGCTGTGCCTGCTCCCCTCGGGGCAGAAAGCCTTCAGGGATGGCAGCGGAAGAGACATGCCCAGTGCGAGCAGCGAGCCTGCAGCCAGTCCAGCTGCTCACGGGCCCAGCCTCGCGCCAGTCACACTGTCCCTGCGGGCCCCACTCCGTGCGGACGCAACCTTTCCACTGACCAAGAGTTCAAATCACCTCGGCTTTCCCTCCTCGAACGCTCGCTCCAGCCGACATGAAAACGGTAACCCTGCCAACCTGGCTACTCTGCTCTGATGCCGGCGGGCGAGCACGATTCGTTTATCCTACCAGTATTTATTGGGCCTCGGCTGCGTGAACGCCCGAGCGCGGCACCGGGGCACGCCGTTGTGCTGTTAAGCGCAGACAATGAAATCTCTCCATGTCTGCGGTGGTTTATAACTTACTCCGAGTGCTCTGTGCAGAGGCCGCACGCTCGCCACGGAGAATCTCATCACTTACTGTAAATCACGGAACATAAACAAATAGGAGCCTCATCTAAGTGAGAGGCCCTTTCCTTACAGAAACCAGAGAGCGGTTACTTTCCTTCCAGATCTAATTAGATTTAAAGCTTCATTTGGGAAACAGAAGATGAAAATGAACCTCTTGTCCTGAGGGCAGCTGGATGGGGCTCAATTACGGGCGCCATTGTTTTTAATCATAGAGTAAATTTGCCCAGGTAAGAACAAACAGAAGAACTCTGTCCTGTAACACGGTAAGGAGGGCAGAAAACGGGCCGCAGAGTGCACTGTGACAGCCACGGTCACGCTCCCCGTCACGACGGCTGCACGCTCCTCACAGCCGTGAGGGGACGGCACTGCCTAACCCAGGATGCCTGAGCACTGGAGAGACCAGCGCTCGGGTCATACCGGAACCCAGCACGCTCCCGTGACGTAGAGGCGCAGGCTGCACTGTGCTCGGACGGGCTGGGCAGGGTATTCTACAGGTAGTAACTAAAGGAGGCACAGCAGCTCTCAGAGACGCACAGCGGGAACCTGGCACCTGCTGGGCCTTCGCACGTTCGAGGGCACGGCCAGGTGGGCCGATGAGGGACTTCGGGACAACCCTCTGAAGTTTGCTGGCTTTGAAAACATGATTTTGTCATAATCTCATTATACCAAGCCTCGCTGTTTGGAAACCATAAAAATATCAATAGAAATGCTTTCTCCACTCAACTCTGATTCTCAGATCTGTACTCACAAAATAAATCATAAAAATCGAGTACGCTGAATGGCTGTCTCATTCATTTCGCAAATGCCGTACTGTAAAGGGATTGGAAAGTTCTTTTACACGTGACACTCGCAGGTGCATGTAAGCAATGGTCCTCGAGGCAGGAGGGCGCCCGGGTGGGACTCAAGCATGGGCATGAATTATTCTTTAATCATACAGTGAATTTGCCCAGGTGAGAATCAAACAGAAGAGCTCAGAAGTGACGAACCAGGCCGAGAACGTGAAGTTCAGAGAGGCCAGGGCTGAGAGCGTCACCTGCAGTGGCTCCCAGGTGCCCGGTGGAGAGGCGAAGCCAGCGTGAGTGTGAGCTACAGAAATGCCACTGCCCGTCGCCTGTGCGTCCAAACCCTGGTTGCCCCTGGCGGGAGGTGGCATTCACAGGGCGCATTTTACTCTTCACCGAGGTAGGACTGCACACACGGCGGCCTTTCTAAAGCGAGAAAGACTGCACAGACACGTCGACGCGCTGGGGCACGACTGGCCGTGCCACCAGGGCCTGGACGGGGACACTGGACTGCTGCCTCTGCGCCTGCTCCCGCGCCTTCTGCCCAGGCCCACTGCTGCCAGGTCAGAGGAGCAAGTGGCCACTCGCCAGGCTGGGCCTGTCCTCAAGGTCCCCTACCAGCAGCGGTTTCTTCCCCTGCTCGCGTGTCCCTGGGCCCTTCCCGGGCCTGACTCTGCCTGTGCATTGCCCTCCCGCCACGGACTGCCCAGGTTCCGATGGGGCTCACCCAGGTTCCGATGGGGCTCACTTCCCTGGGTGCTTCTAGGCCCACCGCCACTACCTGGGAGAGGGGGCCCTGGGCTTGGCGACCAGATGAAGAAGATAAAGGGAGAAAAGAGACTCACGGCCTGGGGCCGCGTGACCAGCTGGGTCATTGGAGGGTACAGAGGAAAACCACAGCATCTGCGAGCCCTCCCATCCAGCGGTGAGCAGGGGGGTGAGAGGAGGGCTCGGAGTCGCGCCCCACACACGAGCAGAGCGCGGGCTTCGCCCGATCAAGCTTGCTCCTTCCCCAAGTGCGTACACATTTGTTGTCAATTTTTTTTTCTGATCAAAACTGCTGCCACCATCCCCCTAAGCCTGGTGATGCCGTGGAGCTGCTGAGCTGCTGTCTCCTCTGGTGTCTGGGAAGCCGGCAGGGTGCAGGGTGCGGCCCTCCCCGCCGGCCCGGTCCGGAGCCTGCCCTTCGCTCTCCACCCCTGAGCTGCCGAGAGGAAGAAGGAAGAGCCGCCTCAGGCGGGCACCGGCCCCTCACATGCAAAGGCAAGAAGGGGCCCTTCCCGGCCAGGGCTCTGCCGGCCCGGCCACAGGCCCGCGGTCATCTGCTCTTGCTGCTGCCTGACCCCAGGCTGAAATCCCTCAGCCGCCAGTGACTGGCCCTGAGGGCCCCCGCACTCGCCCAGCAAACGTCGGTGCGCAGGTCTGCACCCACGCCTCGTCCACACAGACGCCCCCCATGCCACGCTCCTGACTGGACAGCCCCTTCACACCAGGAGGTGTGCCCACTGTGTCGCCCCCGAGGCTCAAAACCAAAAGGATAGTCCCTGCAACCCGGCCTCCTTGGGGTACCCATCCAAGACAGCACACCAGCCACACCAGCCAAAGGTCAGGGCCTTCCTGACCCGCCCTAGCCTCCCCATTCACATCCCACCCAGTGTCCGCGTCCCGCCGTGCTGTCCCCGTCCTGTATGGGCACCCGCACAGCCCTCCTCCACATTCACATCCCACCCAGTGTCCGCGTCCCGCCGTGCTGTCCCCGTCCTGTATGGGCACCCGCACAGCCCTCCTCCACATTCACATCCCACCCAGTGTCCGCGTCCCGCCATGCTGTCCCCGTCCTGTATGGGCACCCGCACAGCCCTCCTCCACATTCACATCCCACCCAGTGTCCGCGTCCCGCCGTGCTGTCCCCGTCCTGTATGGGCACCCGCACAGCCCTCCTCCACATTCACATCCCACCCAGTGTCCGGGTCCCGCCGTGCTGTCCCCGTCCTGTATGGGCACCCGCACAGCCCTCCTCCACATTCACATCCCACCCAGTGTCCGGGTCCCGCCGTGCTGTCCCCGTCCTGTATGGGCACCCGCACAGCCCGCCTCCACATTCACATCCCACCCAGTGTCCGCGTCCCGCCGTGCTGTCCCCGTCCTGTGTGGGCACCCGCACAGCCCTCCTCCACATTCACATCCCACCCAGTGTCCGGGTCCCGCCGTGCTGTCCCCGTCCTGTATGGGCACCCGCACAGCCCGCCTCCACATTCACATCCCACCCAGTGTCCGCGTCCCGCCGTGCTGTCCCCGTCCTGTATGGGCACCCGCACAGCCCTCCTCCACATTCACATCCCACCCAGTGTCCGGGTCCCGCCGTGCTGTCCCCGTCCTGTATGGGCACCCGCACAGCCCTCCTCCACATTCACATCCCACCCAGTGTCCGGGTCCCGCCGTGCTGTCCCCGTCCTGTATGGGCACCCGCACAGCCCGCCTCCACATTCACATCCCACCCAGTGTCCGGGTCCCGCTGTGCTGTCCCCGTCCCGTATGGGCACCCCGCACAGCCCACCTCCCACCCTCCCTAAGACAGCCACCTGCCACCTGCCTGCTACTGCAGCTCCTGGCGTACGGTAGGCCCTGTCACCTGCAGCCCCTCCCCTCGCCGGGGCCAGACTGTCCACTCGGGTGTGCTTCGGCCTCTGCTGGCCCGAGCCCATCCCCCTCCAGGTCGCCCCCAAGCCCCTTCCCCTGCTCCTTGGACAGCCTCGCCCACCCCACACCCTGCAGCCCCACACTGGGACTCAGGCTCTCTGCGCGGGCCCTCCGGCTTGGCACTGCCCCCGCATGTCAGGCCTTCACACAGACGTCCCGACTGCTCCCCTCTTCACTGGCCCGCTGTTCGGAACCAGGTCCTCAGCGAAGCTTGTCCGACTCTGGCCCCCTCCACACACGCGCCTACGGCTGGACTCGGCCTGCACAGCACACAGCATGGACTGCACCGCCCTGAGGAACCGCCTCCTGTCACCCTTCCGTGTACCCCGGACCTCTGGCCTGCGCGGCTCGACTTGCTCCCCAAGGGTGAATGAGCGAACGAAACAAACCAGGGACACCAACACGCAGGCTGGCCTCGTGTCACAGCCGAGCGTCCTGAGCCGCAGAGGTGCGTCCCCTCCAGAGGCTGGGTTTTCCTAGCTAGTGCCCACGAGGCCATGATAAAAGGTGGGACTGAGAGCTTCTCTGTGCCGACTCGGCACAGCCGCGGTCGGCTCACCCGACAGCGTCGGACACAGCGCAGCCAGAGCAGGGGCCAGCGGCGCATGGAGGGCCTCCCGCAGAGGCCGGCAGGGCGCCAGGCCCCTGGCTCCCATGGATGGGCTGGGAAAGGGAGAGATCTCCTCCCAAACCGCAGCCTCCAGGAGACCCCGGCAGGGAAGCAGCAGGGCGCGCAGTGCCCAGCTCCACCCCGCCCCAGACTGAGACCTGGGAGCCCTCCCCTGTGCCCCAGTGCTCACCAGCAGGGCCGTGCCTGACCACGGGGCCACGGAGACCAGCCTCCAGTCCCCGCACCACCCTGGGTGCCAGCGAGTGGCCTGGAAGGACAGCGAGGGCACCCCTGCACACCCCTCACCCTTCTGTCGGAGGACACAGAGAACCCTGGGGAGGGGCCGCCTTCCAGGAGCAGAGCACCTGCGGGCTCTTAACCGTGGAACCTTGCTCCGTGCAGGGCTGGGGCTCGTGGGATGTAGCCGCACTGTGTGAGCACAGGGGTCGTGTGGGCATTCTGGGGGGCTCTCGAGCCAGCAGGCGCCCTGCCCGTTGAACCAGGCACACGCCTGGCCGACACACTCCTTGCCCTGTGGTCTGACTGGCCACAGCACCCATGCCACCTCCTTCCTCTCTTCACGGAGGAAACAAGCCCGGCTCCATTCAGCAGGACCGTGCCCCTCACCCTGCTCAGCTTCCAAACGCGTGCGACACTCTGCCCAGCCACACCGAACAAACACCCCAGCACAAGGGACAACCCACAGGGCTGGCCTCCAACAGCCTCCCTGCTCCGCCTCCTCCAGTGCATTAAGACATTTCAGAGCTCGCTTACAAGTTCCAACCTTAAAATCCTGATTATTTATTTATGCCCTTTTTGTCTAAGAAGTTAAATCCCCAAAGCATCTCAATTTAGATCAAAAGCAATTTACCAAACGTCACCTGGCACACCTGCGCCTTCTGATTAGCTAATTACCTGCTTACAGTTCCAGCGCGGAGAGGCAGCAGAGTGCCGCGCTGGCTGCCGGGAGAAGCCTCTGATGCTCGCTCCTGTCACAGCGCCTTCCAGAGCGCCCGAGGTGTTCGCCGGCCCGGCTGCTCCACAGCTACGAGCCACATGCATTTCTGTGCAGGCCCTTGTTTTCCACGGCGAGGAACTCAACACCGAGCAAACACACGAAAGTGCGGGCGATGTCGCGGACGCGTCTCCCGGCCACCTGGCCCCACGGCGTAACGGCTAGCGCACCTCCTCAGCCGTGCTCTCACTCGCGGGCACATGCGGCCGAGCACACTTCACGCCCCCAGCGCCCCTGGCTAACAACTGTGCGGGAGGCTATCAGGAATATCGGTAATTACCTGCTTCTGCAGCTGCTTTAAATGGAAGAGAGCACTAACCTGCACACATGAAGCGATGACCTCATTTCTGAGAGGCCCTGTCGGGACTCCGTCTGTTTTCCCCTCTCACTACCGGCTCGGCAATCCCGGGTGTGCATGGTCTCCTCTGCGGCCCGTGGTTACGAACGCCTGGCCACAACACAGGGATTCTGTTATGGGCACGGGCACTGGCACGTGTTCCCTGCCCCCAGCTTTTCTTGTGTGAATTTTTCTTTCCCCAGCTTCTCGGCAGAGAAAGAGCAAGCTCGCACCTCCGCTGGGCTCCACCACCGCACGCAGACCAGGGCGAGGCTGCCGGCCTGCGCAGGCCACAGGCGAGCGCCGCAGGTCAGCCTTTGCTAACTCCCTTTAAGTTAAACTCTGAGGAAGGTTAGTGTACTCCACGCTCTGAAGCATCTAGAAAATTGAGGTTATAAAACGTAGAGAAGGAAGGGAACCAGCAGTTAGTGTAATGGCTATGTCGCTGGACTCCCACGTAGTCGACCGCGGTTCACGTCCCGGACCCGGTGGCTTAAAACTCACGCCGGGCGCGTGTGCGTGCGTGCCCAAGATCCCAAGAGGAGAATGGAGGAGAAGGGATTGCGGCGTGACCATCCCCCCTGGGGGTTGATTTCTCGCTTTCTGTCTCTATGTCTCTCTCTGTCTGTCTGGCGAGCGCACGCGCCCTATAACGAAAAACGTCTCAAAAAAAAAAAAAAAAAAAAAAAACGTAGAGAAGGAAGACGCAGCTCCATGCGCCCCGCAGCCGCGCTCTGACCCCTGCAGGAGTAATCCCTCCCCACGTCAGGCGCCCCTTTTATCTCACCTGTCCGTGAAACTGGCTTGGTTCTGACTTGCACTATGAGCACAATCGTGTCCTCGCTCACTCATTAGGCAGCGAGTCCCTGGAAGGCCAGCTCCCATGGCTGACCCCTCTCTACCCCACCTCCACCAGCAACCCCTCCAGGGGCCACGTCGGCCCTGCTCTCGCCCCAGGACTCAGTCTTCCCAGTCGGCTCGGGTCTCCGGCTTCCGCACGACCCACCTGCATCACTACATCTGGCCCAGCCTGGGCAGTCCTGCGCAGGCTGTAATGCGGCGAATCGGAAGAAACGACACCCACAGAGGGGAAAGTGAGGTTGCCCTGGCAGAACCACCAGTCAGGAACAGCCAGCCTGACTGCGTCGCGTGGCCTGGTACAGGGCTCCGCTCCCGCAGCCCGGCTCCTCCGAGAACGACACTGACAGGACGCCATGTCCGTCGGGTGTCCCAGACCTGGGCAGGGGCCCCCCACTCCCAAATGCCCTCTCACGACCTGTGCAGTGCAAGTGAGAAGGCACGTCTGCGCTTACTCGGACCCCACCCACAGCAGGGCTCATTGCAGAGCAACACCAGATTGAGACGCAATGCACACAGTGCTGTGGCCGAGAAGAGGGACCCAGGCCAGGCCCGCCAGGGCAGACCCCGAGCCTGGCTTCCGCGGCTGCCCTCCATCTGCTCAGATCCAAACTGCAACTACCCGAAGAGAGCGTCTGTCCCCCACAGCCACCGCTGACCTCCACCGGGTCATGGGAAATGAGGAAGTCAGGTAGAAGCTGCAGACCTCTGGGTACTGGAGACCCTAGAGCCTGGGCCATAGCTACATGACATGCCAAGGTCCAGCGCCCTGGATACCAAGGGCCAAACCTGCAGGACAAAACTGTGTTTCTGTCCCCAGGGAGTGGCCTTGTGAGTGTTCATGGGCGGGTGCCCAGTGCATTGGTTTTCCCAGCCAGGTGTGTCCAGAGCCTGCCTTGTCCCTAGAACTGCCCTGCCCTGGTCGGTAACAACAGCCAGGGTAAGGCTGGGCCCCCGTCACGCCCTTGCACCCAGGCTGCAGGAGTGGCCTGCGCTGAGCCAAACGCCCAGAGGGAGCCAGGGCAACGAGGCCAGGACCCAGAGCCCGGCTTCCCACCCCTGGTTGTGTTGGAGTCAGCGTGCACCCTCCATGGGGCCACTGTAACAAAGCGCCACCAACGGCGGCTTAACACAACCGCAGTCACTCCTAGCTGCGCAGGAAGGAAATCTGAAATCAGGTGTCAGCCTGGAGGCTCCTGAAAACCCACCCCAGGCTTGTCTCCTCCTCCCGGCAGCTGCCAGCAGTCCTTGGCGCTCCCGGGCGTGGATATAGCACTGCGGTCCCTGCCACGTCGTCACGTGTCTCTGTGTCTGTGTCACTGGGTGCGGGTCGGCCTGACTGATCAGGGTAATGTCGTCTTGAGATCCCCATAATAACCACGCTCAGGTTCCAGGCATGTGTCCATTTTGGGCAAGGGGGTGCATTCAACCCGCCCTCGTTCTACAGCGCTTGAAAGCTGAGAGTCCTTCTGGCCCAGTTTCTCCTGGAGCTCCCGACAAGCAGAGCAGAACGGCGGCTCCTCGGGAAGCACCTGGTGAGTGAGCAGCAAGCTGACACCATGGCCGACGACACTGAAGACACCACGTGCACTGCCAGCGCGGGATAGGAGAGCAAGGGGCTTTGTCACCCTACAGCGGACCATGGGATAAGGCGCCTAATTTCTCCGAGGTTTGAGTTTGCAGATTTGGGTCCGTCCTGGCCAAGTGCACTGCTGCCTGGTCTTGCTGTGTCCATAGGCAACCAGGTGTCTGTCTGTCTGTCTCCGCAGTCAGGCCATGAGCTCTCGGAGGAAAGTTCTGCTTTCAGCCCTGCTTCCCAGGCTGTGCATGTGGCAGGTGCTCAGGAGTGTTTGTTGAATGATTGTTTGCAAAGATAATATTTCTCCACTCTTAGTTCTTCACATCAGGAGGAAGTTGAAGCTGAAGGTGCAAACCGAAGCTGGTTTGGAAGGTGCCTCAGACCCCCGGGATGCCTGTCTGCAGACGGGTGCGACACAGCCGGTGCTCAGGCTCCACCTGCAGAGTGCAGAGCTGACGGCATGTGGCCCCGGGGTCACACGCGGAGGTGCCGGCTGCACACAGCAGCAGCCCGGGGCGGCCATTCCTGGCGGGGTCTGAGAACAGTGCCTTCTGGGCCAGTGCAGTGCTCAGCAAGGTGGCCAGGCAGGCCGTCCTGGCCTCCACACTATCTCCCAACCTCGGCAGCCTTCAGGGGCCAGGCGGAGTCTCGCAGTCAGCATTCTGGGCTGGAGACTAGCACCACCACACGTCAGAGGCGATCAGCCTGAAGCATGACAGACTGCGGGGAAGGCTTGCTGGGAAACTCAGCTAGCAGTTCCCGCACACGCACGGGCCGGGTAGACGAGGGCTGTGCGGAAAGCCGAGTGAGAAAGCAGAGGACACGCTCAAAGTTGTCCTACGGGGAGTGCGTCTACCGGGGCATTACGGGAGCTATTTTAGGGTTTTGTTTAAGAAGAGACTCACTAGCAGGAGCTAAAGGATTCAAATGCGTAGAGAACGTAACGGAGGCAGGTACCGGGAGGGAAAGAGGAAAACAGTGTTTAACTGAATAGGTCATTCGTAAGTGAGTCACTTTTCCTGGAGAATAAGTTGCCTTATTTCTCCAAAATGAGACTGGGATGGGATGGGAGAGCTTGCTTAACAGACGCACCAAGCATGTAAACGGCGGGTGAGGTATGGGAGCCCAGTGCTCACAGAACAAAGCACCAGGGCAGCGCTCAACATGGATGTCAAAATCACCAGAGATCATTTTGTATGCTGTAAGAACGTACAGTGGTTGGGACCAGCAGTTAGCATAATGGCTATGTTGCTGGACTCCCACGTAGTTGACTGCGGTTCGAGACCCAGATCCAGTGGCTTAAACTCACACCAGGTGGGTGTGCGTGCATGCCCAAGATCCCGAGAGAATGGAGGAGAAGGGATTGCGGCGTGGCCCTCCCCCCTGGGGGGTGATTTCTCGCTTTCTGTCTCTCTGTCTCTCTGGTGAGTACACGCGCCCTATAGCAAAAGCCTCTCCAAAAAAAAAAAAAAAAAAAAAAAAAAAAAAAAAAAAAAGAGGTACAGTGATTAAATATAAAAAGGGAAGCGAAGTGGACTTCAAACAAACGCAAAGCAATGACGAATGACAGAGATGGTAGCCATGGCTTACCCTGCTTCAGTCATCACATGTTACATACATGTTTTGGAAAACCATACCGCACACCACAAATATGTACCACTGTCGTCTGTAAACTAGGGACTGCGATTAGGTTCCACATTTTAAAGAGAAAAGAGCATGAGAAGACAGACAGAGGCTCCAGCTGCGCCGAGCGAGCAGGCGGCACGAGCAGAGTCACGTGGCCCTGAGCGTCGCGGGCACTCGGCGGCTGGAGGAGCAGGCCCTCTCTGTCGGCCTCCGGTAAAGTACCTATAAAGCGGACACCTTACCGTCGCTGGTAAGCGCTTACAGGAGAACTTGGGAGAGCGTAGAGATGGTCATGAGAAGGAAAGGGGCACTGAGGTCTGCACACTGGAAGGAAGTGGGCGCAGTCCCCGTGTCCCCCAACTCCGCCCCGACACCAACGTCAGCCTCGGCACACGGGGAGGCCACCGGAGCGGCGACACAGCGCTGAGAGGAGCTGGCAGCAGTCTGCCTCGTGTCTGCAGGCGGAAGTGGGGAGGAAGTCGAGGCCTTAGGTCGGCTCCGACAAAGCCGGCGCAGCGCGGAGACGGCGGATCTGCACCCCTGCAAGGCTGCTTCCTGCTTACAGGCCCGGCAGCTGGAAGCGAGGAAGATAGACAGTTTGGAAGAGGTTCAGAGAAGCCCGTGACAAGCTGTTACGGGGCTGCTCGCAGGACTGATCCGGGAGGGAAGATTAAGGACGCTAAGTGTGTACAGCCTCCCTAATCACGGCCTGAGCGGAGACAAGGCGAACGTCATCACATATCAGGGGGCGGCAGCAGTGCGGATAGAAGGGATTATTCCGACACGATTCCCGATTAATGCACCAGGGTAAACTGTCACAGAACGCTGCGGAAGAGGACCAGGCTCAGGAGAGACGTGGGATGAGTGGGCCGGTCTGCATGGCTGAGCTACTCTCACAGAGAAGCCTCTCTCCAGACGTGAAAATGGCAGGAAATCTGCAGCTGCCTTCACACACAGAACAAGGCCGTGTTTAGGTCAGAGTAAACCGGGCTTGGTAGGCAGTGGGCTGGCACCAACAGACTCAGCAGCGGCTCTGGTTGTCATCCCCGTCCCACCCGCGTTTCCCAGGAGCCCAGGGAGGAGAGCAAGGCCCCTGTGCTGCGGTGCCCGCCGCTGGCAACGGGGTCTTACAGTCTCGGGCCCTGACACAGCCCCTCTCCTCCCACTCGTGCTAGTTCCTCATTCACCATGGCCAAGCTCCGTATCGGGTACCACCGGACTAATACTCAACGTGTCTCTCCGGGTCTTTGTTTGCCATTGCCTCTGGCCAGCTTCCATGGTAGCTCGGTTTTGTTGCTATGGGTGGTGATAGTGGTGACGGTGGTGATCGTAGGGATGGTGGAGATGGTGGTGAGGGTGGTAGGGGAACGGTAGTGATTACAATGGAGAAGGTAGTGATAGTGAGGGAGTGGTGGCCATTTTGGTGGTGGTGGTGATCGTCATGATGATAGTGATGGTGGAGATGGTGGTGATGGTGGTGGTGGAAATGGTAGTGACTGATGAGAAAGGTGGTGATGGTGAAGTAGTGGTGGTCATTTTGGTGATGGTGGTAGTGGTAACGGTAGTGACTGTGATGGTGAAGGTGATGATGGTGAGTCAGTTGAGGTCATGTTGTTGATGGTGGTGATGGTGAAGTAGTGGTGGTCATTTTGGTGATGGTGGTAGTGGTAACGGTAGTGACTGTGATGGTGAAGGCGATACTGCTGTGGTAGAGGTCACTTATTTTTTTGGAGAGGTTTTTGCTATAGGGTGCATGTGCTCACCAGAAAGACAGAGAAAGAGAGAGAGAGACAGAAAGCAAGAAATCACCCCCCAGAGGGTTGGCCACGCCACAATCCTTTCTCCTCTATTCTCCTCTCGGGATCTTGGGCACACACGCACATGCACCCGGCATGAGTTTAAGCCACTGGGTCCGGGACATGAACTGCAGTCAACTGCATGGGAGTCCAGCGACATAGCCATTATGCCATCTGCTGGTCCCATGGTCATTTTGGTGGTGATGGTGGAGGCAGTGGTGGTGATGGTGAAGGTGGTGAAGGTGGTGGTTTTGCTATGGTGATGATAATGGTGGTGGTGGTGGTGGTGGTGATGATGGTGGGAGAGACACAACCCTCCATGACAAGCAGCCTACTCAGCTGTAGCACAGTGTCACCATCAGCCTGGGGCCGATGGCCCTTTTTGTTCTGTATTTTATTCCCATCCCAACCCACTCCCACTCCCACTCCTCGTCCCCACAGATATCACTCACTGTCAGCAAAACTGGAAACCAGATTCTTCAGATGTGACTAGCTGAAACACCCACATGTCCTGTGAAGATGAAGCATGCTCTGCATGGTAACATGTCTGTCTTAGCGTCAGCAGTGCTGAGTCCACAGCCCCGTCTGTGACAAAACACCTACATGGGACTCTGACGATCTAGTAAGTGGATTTAGAAAGAGACTTGAGATTTTCCTGTTTATAATTTTGTGTTAAATACTGCATTGACATTTAGAATCCTAAACATCAATTTTTTAACAGAAACATCAGCTGGAAAACGTTGCCTTGAAAGACATACATCTATGACAGCTGGGTATTTAAAAACAAAGAGGTATTGGTAGAGGGACCAGCAGTTAGCATAATGGCTATGTCGCTGGACTCCTACATAGTCAACTGTGGTTCGAGTCCCAGACCCAATGGCTTAAACTCACGCCTAGCGTATGTGCATGCGTGCCCAAGACACCTAGAGGAGAATGGAGGAGAAGGGATTACAGTGTGGCCATCCCCCTGGGGGATGATTTCTCGCTTTCTATCTCTCTGTCTCTGTCTTTCTGGCAAGCGCACATGTCCTGTAGCAAAAAACTCTCAAAAAAAAGAGGTATTGGTGGAGTCAGGATGGTTTAGTGCGGCTCCCTCACCTCCTATTTTATCACGTTTGAAGGCCACAGGGTAAACAACTCATGCTATTAGTTGTAGTGCGCTTGTTATGTAATGATAACTTTGCTGTTTTCTCCATTGCATGAAACATGCACATGTGCACCTGCAGTTTGCCTTTGGCAATGAGCCATCATTGCCTGCAGCCCCTTTAAGAGAAAGAGAGCACCTGGCCAGTAAGCGAGCCCTAACCTGCCAGCTAGCCCAGCTCAGCTCAGTCTCGATCCAACCTGCTCAGTCCTGATGGCCTCAGCTCAGCTCCACACCATGAGCTCCAAGAGGAAGGAAGCTGCTTCACGAGCACTCTGCATACATATATGGGCTCCAAGAGGGATGCAGCACCTTGTGAGTGCTACTAGAGCCCTGTGAGCTCATCCTAAGCTCAGCAAGAGACATCACGACATCTGCCTCTTGTCTTTTTCCAACTCCCTGCATCTCTGTTCAACTCACCCTTTGGAGAAGGAAAGGACATCACAAAACAGTATTCTACCCAAAAACAAGAAAAGTTAGCAGGCAGATTTGACAGTCCCTGTAGTTCATGTGTGTGTTATAAATCTGATTAAAAGCTAATGGCCAGTGACAGGAGTGCACCTCTGACCCAGTGGCCAAATGGTCATGAACTATAAACTTCAATCTGTTTCTTTTTGTCTCTCCCACTAATGTTATGTTTATAAGATCGGCATATGCACTCCAGGCTGGCCTCTCGGAGTGCCCATTTGCCATGCTTAATTTGCCATTCCCATAGTGGCGGGCATCATCTGCCATGATTCACTGAGAAAGTCGGCAGTCACAGCGTGAGACTGCAGACGTGCTTATCCACGGAGACCAAGCCAAGCCCAAACCCCATCAGCCCCCCAGGCAGTGTAAGGCCCCCATTCGGGCCAGTGAATCATGGTGGGATTTATGTCCCTAGTCTTTAGCATCAATGTAGAGCTGGTTCAGATAATCCGGCAAATCTGGGTATTCCTCTCATGTGGGTGTGCTGTGTCCAGGGACCTGTCATGAGGTCACTTGGGAAAGCCCAGATGAAGACTTGCTGTGTGCTCCTGCAGCAGGACTGTGGGCTCCTCCTTCAAAATGACTCGATCTCTGCATCAAAGAGCTTCAAGTCCGAGAGCCGAGCCAGGCCCGGCAAACTCCAGTATGGAATCCTTTGCTATTATTGACAGCAAGCTGGCCGTGCAGCCGTTTTGTTCTGCGGACATGACGACCGAGTTGCTGGTTCACGTCTACTGCAGTCTGAAACAGTCTAACGTGTTCACCGTGAGCCTCCCCTTCCACCACCAGCTGTCGCCGTCTTGTCTCTGGATGGGAAAGCCGCTGCTTGGAATTTGCCACCCTGGTCCCAACATCCCCCTTGGAAGCAGGAAGCCCATTTCAAAGGCCACATTCCCCATGGCTTTACATAGGACCAAACCACGGAGCTCCCCAAAGATTTCAGAGCCCCCCTCACCACTGCATTGCTCTGATTCTCAGTGAAGGGGTGACCTCGGGGCCCCTTGGCTGACGAGAGGATGAACGGCTGTCACTTCATTGCCCAAACCATGGGCCCGCTCAGTAGTGAGCTGGGGGCTTGTGTTCCCCAGCACTGGGTTGAAATCTGACCCCCAGTGGGCTGGTAGTAGGAGGCAGGGCCTTGGGGAGGTGACCAGGTCCTGAGGGTGAGGCCTCGTGGTGGGGTCAGTGCCCTCAGATAGGGATCCCAGAGAGCATGTGCGCTCTCTCCACATGTGCAGACACAGTAAGAAGGTGGGTGTCGGGAACACAGAAGAGGCACCCCCAGAGCCTGCCACGCCAGCACCCAGCCTTGGACTCCGGCCTCCAGAGCTGAGGCGACATGCTGTCGTCTGCGTGCCCGGCCTGCTGCTCTGCTGCAGCAGAGAGATGAAGACAGGCCCCTCGATGTGTGTCTGCCATGGGGATTCAGTGGTCAGCTTCAGGCTAACCTGACGAGCCACAGGCTGCCCAGCTAACCTTATTCCTGGGCGTGTCTGTGAGGAGCTCTGTGTGAGGACAGCATTTGAACCGTGGACCCATGAAGCTAGGCCCTCTCTGACGTGGGTGGGCATCACGCAGCCCACTGAGGCTGGAACCAAGCAAACGAGGAGGCAGGACGAGGTGGCCCACATGCCTCCAGCCTACCTGCTGAGCCGGGGCACTGGCCTCGCCCAGGCCTGGCTGTGGTTTCCTCCACTGGCTCCCATGGCCCTTAAGCTTGGGCTGGAGTCACACCACTGTTGTCCCAGATCCCCAGTGGGCATCTCGGCCTCCGTGATTTTGTGAGCCAGGCCCTCACGACAACCTCTGTCTGCCTCTCTCTGTCTCTCTATAGGTGCAGGTATGCACACCCAGACACACACACCCCCATTCTCCAGGGAACCTAACTAGCCCAGGGATGTCTCAGCAGATAACCTAAGCAGGCGGGACTGAGAAGAAAAATAAGCACCAGCACTCCTCGTCACTCAGGCCTCATCCAAGTTTCTGGGGACTGTTGAAGCTGAGTGGCCCTTCAGAGCTGCCCCAGCTTAAGGCTACATGGTGGACCCTCCTGGCCTCCCAGGAACTACTCTGGCAACAGGAAGTATGTCCTTGGGCGCCACTGCCAACCCCAGCAGCCAGAGGATGTGCGTGTGTCGTCAGGAAGGGGCATGTGGGAGCAACGACCCCACAGGTGCCTTCCGGACCTCACTCAGGAAGGTCCAGCCGCAGTAGCCAAGTCCAGCCTCCGTCGCTGGGTGTCCATCTGACCGTTTCTGTTTCCGTTCTAAGAGAGGCACAGCACGTATCCTGTGCTTGTTTTCCTGTTCAGGGTCCTTCTTACTAACTCAGGGCGCTCCTGAGGGTTCCAACGCGGACATTGGACGAGTCCTCCACTTCTACCCACCCTTACGTCGCCAGTGATACCTGCGCCCAGCGGGAGGGAACCGCTCCAAATCGTTTCAGCTCTTGTTTGCGACCTCTTAAAAAGCCTTCCACTCCAAGATTACAAGCTATTCTACTACATGTTCCTTGTTGACTTTATAGTTTGGGTTTTTTCCATCCTTACCAAGTTTAACTGTACGTGGTGTGAAGTAGGTATCTGGTAGTGTTTTCCATGGAGTGACCCGATTTTCCCAAACCATCTGGCGAGCAGCGTGTGCCGCCACCCAGAGGTGGGGCTGCTCCGATGTGCACCACATCCCAGAAATGCAGGCCTGCCCTGAGTCCCTCCTGTCCCACGGGCCTCAGGGTCAGTCCCTGCACCAACACCAGGTTTTCGGTTGTCTTGGGCTTGGGCCTGTTCTGTTTGCTTTTTTTTTTTTTTTTTTTTTTTTTTTTGGAGAGGTTTTCACTATAGGGCACGTGCGCTCGCCAGACAGACAGAGAGAGACATAGAGACAGAAAGCGAGAAATCACCCCCCAGGGGGGATGGTCATGCCGCAATCCCCTCTCCTCCATTCTCCTTTCGGGATCTTGGGCACGCACGCACACGCGCCCGGCGTGAGTTTTAAGCCACCGGGTCTAGGACGTGAACCGCGGTTGACTACGTGAGAGTCCAGCGACATAGCCATTACGCTAACTGCTGGTTCCCTGTTTGCTTGTTTTTCATCTCTCTTACTATGTGGTAGAGAATCCCCCTTTTCTACCTACTTTTACAAAAAGGTCTGACTTGTTCATGGGCCTTTTGTGCTTCCTTTAGTTGTCAGAAGGCGTGTGCACTTGCCTGAGCGACATTGAGAGGGAGGCAGGGAGAAAGCGCCTCCCGATAGGCGCGACCATGCCTAGTCCCTCCTCCACCTGTCTGTCCTGTAAGAGCTTTGAACATGCACCTGGGTCTGCTGTGCCTCTCCAGCTGCCAGGGCCAAGCCAGGGATCACGGTAGGTCACGTGGGATCTGGCTCCCTTGGCCTGCACTCCGGGGTCAGCCCCTTTATGTTCCTAAATACATCGGGATCTTGAGTTCCTGAAAAACATTGTGCCGGAATTTCCACTGGGGTTAGTTATAGTCTGTGTTAACTTGAGACAGATGACAGCTTCGTAATGTTAAACCCTCGTCCATGAACCTGCTACAGCTTTGTGTTAATTACCCCCCTCTCATGTTCTAGAAGGGAGTTTTACCTTTTCCTTGGGAGGCCTCTGCCTTCTTTGCTGGGCGAAGTTCTAGACGTGCACAGCTGTGCGACTGCACGGGTGACGCCCGCCCCGGCGGAGACTCCCACGTTCTGGTGGCGGTGAACAGCACTCTGAGCCCGCGGCTATGCTGAGCCGCCGCTTCACGGGACACTTGTATCCGTTCCGTAGTTTACGTGTTGGCTCGTCTGCTCTTCTGTATAACCGGACAGGGGAGGACGGTCTGCCCTCTGTCGCACGTCTCTGTCCTTTAGCTCTGGTGTTTCCTGTCAGGACGGCACAGCGAACACTAACAGGGATAGAAGTCGCTGTGTCTTGACCCGAGTAACAAAGGGTCTTCAAAAATTTCAGTAAAATTCGTATTATGATGAAAGCTATGCGTGAATTTCAAGTGTTTTGTACCAAAATAAATTCATACATTAATTCCATTTTCCATAGAGTCCTGTCACATAACGAAACGTTTCTCCACGAAGTTTATTACTTGCCGTTCATTTCTGTCCATGCGAGCCCTGTTAAAGTTAAGGGCATTTCTGTATACTTTTCAGTTCTGAGACATTTCTTCCTTTGTAAACAGTGAATTTCATCAAATGCTCTTTCTGCATCTACCGAGGGGATCGTACAATTCCCCGCTAGTCCAGTAGTACAGGGAATCATGTAGAGGAATCTCTTCATAATAGGACATTCTGTCTTCCTGGGGTAGACTCAGCTAAATTATGATGCACTTTCAATACACTGCCAGATTACGTAGCTGCTGTTCCTTTAGGATAAGTGAGCATGTGTAAATTAGCAAAGTCAGCTTAGAGTTCCCCTTCCTTCTAAACACCCAGAAAGGATCCCTGGTCTCGTCCTAGGGACGTTCTTCCCGGTCATCACTGAGCCCAGGCAGAGCACCTGCAGCTTCTTAAAGGGAGGGCAGGGTGGCCACCTGGCCTAGGAAAGCACGTCACGGCCGGAACTGGGGAGCCGGCACAGGCAGCTCCCTGTGAATGGGAGGGCCGGCTGCCTGGCCAGAGCGGGGAGCTGTGCAGGCCGAGAGCGGATCGTGGCGAGCATGGCCCAGACACGCAGACAAGCCTTGCTCACCAGGCACACCCTCCAGAGGGAACAAGGGAGGAGGGGGTGACTGGAGATGCCAGGTCGGCTTTACACCGGGCTTCGCAATGCTGTGCTGGTCGGTTTGGGAGTTTTGTTGTGTTTCTGTATTTTGCCAGACGCCGTGTATTCTTGTCAAAGACAGGGAGAAGGGAGCGAAGGAAAGCGAGAATGCACCCCCTCAAAGGGGATAGCCATGCTGCAATCCGCGCCCCTACATTTCTCCCTCCCGTCAGTGTTTGGGGCACGCGCATACCCACATGCCCCCGGTGCTTTATAAGCTGCCGGGTCCAAGAATCAAACCAGCAGCTTGAGCCACCAGGCATGGGCTGTCCCATGTTGGTCAGTGTCATGTCAGCCCGCGGGAACAACTGTTCACAGCCTGAGCACCTGAGACTAGACAGGAAAACAACTGCCACGGCCCGAGCCTGTCGCCGTGACCACAGGGCCCCTCCCAGCAGCTGGGGGACCTGGACATAAAGCCTGGACTAATCGGCTTCTCGGGTCGCTCTCCAAAGGGGCTGAGAACTGGCTTTGCTTTCAGTCATTCCAGCGTGGCCCTTGTCCAGAGACAACAGGAGCCCACGGCCAGAGGCTCTGACGGCAACCAGCTCAGCTCCCCAGTTCAGACGGAGGGGGGGCGGACGCTCCCAGCTGGTCTGCCGGGGAGACGCGGTCTCAGGGTTGCAGGGGACTAAATGAACTGCTAGCCAGCGGCCAGCGGCCCTCATCAGCTTGCCTCCCTAGGCTCAGACAGCTCCCAGAAGAAGCAGCTCTCGGCCCTGTTTCGTGTCCCGCAGACGCCAACACCAGTAAATGCTGGTGGCCTTCATGCCATGCGGCGAGCAGGCTCTCCCTCCCTCGCCCAGACTGAGGCTCGCCTCGTGGTTCAGTGCGGAGCTCACACAGTTTGCCACAGGCAGTGCTGTTTTCCAAAGGCAAGATGGAACTCGAAACTCAGCCCACTGTGTTCTTTAGTTCTCGCCTTCTTGGGACTCTAGGACGTATCTCAGAGCCTGCACCGAGTCAGCTCCACTGTGGCCTTGCCGTGACACCTGCAGAATGCCCTCCCCCAGCGTTCGAAGGACGGAGGGACAAGTGACGAGGGGCAGATGCCAGGCGGGCTGCTCAGGTCCTGGGGAGGCAGCCTTCTCTCCGAGCTGGCTCCTCGTAGCCCTTCCCTGCGGTGCCCTCTGTGCCGCCGTCGGAGGAAACACTTGCGGTCGCCATCCACACTCATGTTCACGCTCGTCTGTCTGCCTTCCTGCATCGAGAACAGGTCACAGAAACGCGTTTCTAAGTGTGGCCATGCCAAGGCCAAAAGAAGGCCTCAGGCAGCTTCACCCTCCCCAAAACACTGCTTCTCTCCTACACTGAATACAAAAAAAGCTAAAAAATGTTACTTTTCCTCACAGCAGGTTTAAAGAATTTAATTTCGACAAGTTCTGGTTTTTTCTCAGGATGGTTACTTCACTGCTTAAAAACAAGAGAGGCAGGGACCAGCAGTTAGCGTAATGGCTATGTCGCTGGACTCCCACGTAGTCAACCACGGTTTGCGTCCCGGACCCGGCGGCTTAAACTCACGCCGGGCGCGTGTGCGTGCGTGGCCAAGATCCCGAGAGCAGAATGGAGGAGAAGGGATTGCGGCGTGACCATCCCCCCTGGGGGGTGATTTCTCACTTTCTATCTCTCTGTCTCTCTCTGTCTGTCTGGCAAGCACACGCGCCCTATAGCAAAAACCTCTAAAAAAAAAAAAAAAAAACAAGAGAGGCAGTGGCCAGCCCATGGCCTGGTGGTTAACACAGCCAGATCCCACGTGGCCAACCATGTGCTTCCAGTTCTGACCTCGGCAGCTTGAGAAACACTCCGTGTGTGTGTGTGTGTGTGTGTGTGTGTGTGTGTGTGCACGCACAAGCCTCAGATCCTGCAGATGAAGACATGGAGGAAAGGAATTGTGGCGTAACTGTCCCCACCACCTCTGTCTCTCTAGAGCATGCACGTGCCGTCTGGCAAATTAAACGGTGAGCACGATGACGGCGTGAGAAGCTACTCCTTCCAGACCTCTCTCCCTGTGGAGGTGCAGGGGTCTCTCACCCGGCCTGTGCAGGCCTGGGACCCAGGGCTGCGGGGGCTCGGATTCTGCATGGAGCCCCTGTGAGCAGGGCTGGGCCGGGCCCTCTCCCCGGCAGTGCTTGGGCAGTCTGGATGCCACACCCCCCCCGACTGTGACCCCACTGGACCAGGAGACTCCTCTCAGAACCCCCAGCGTGAGTCCACAGCAGTCTTGAGCCCTCGGGGCTGGAAGCACTTTCAGGGGAGCTGAGTAGAAGCCACCCATAAACCTGGAGGGCCTGTAGCCACGTCTCCCTGGAAGCCCACGCCACAGCAGGGAGGCAGAGGGTCCTGCCTAGGCCATGCTGTCGTGCAGGGACTGAGTGCTCACAGCCAGGGAGAGGCTCGCCCTGCCCCACGAAGGGTATGGTGCCAGCCCCCGAGGCTGCAGGTCACCCTCCAGCCACAGGACTAACTGAGCAGCGGGCCGGGAGCGATGGCGTCACCTCCCACAGGAACGCAACAGCGACATGCACTTAATTGTGAGTGATGGGACCACACCACGGCCTCCCGTCTGCCAAGGGCCCTCCCCAGACACCACGGCACAGCCCTGCAGTTCCCACAAACCCAGGCAGGGTCCTGGCCACCACGACCACCTCACACACGGGGAAACTGAGGTCCCGCAAGATTGAACGCCCCCAAGGGCAAGAGGTGACTATGGCAGGGCTCAGAGCAGGCTTCAGTCTCGCAGTTTACCGGCCTGCGCTGCTCCCTCCTCCCACTGAACACACAGCCAGGAAGCAAGACGTGCTTCAGCGTCCACCCGCCCTCCACTCTCACACTCAGCCCAGGGCCCCGCCTCTGCGGCCCAGCCGCCCTCCACGCTCACACTCAGCCCAGGGCCCCCCTTCTACAGCCCAGCCGCCCTCCACGCTCACACTCAGCCCAGGGCCCCCCTTCTACAGCCCAGCCGCCCTCCACACTCACACTCAGCCCAGGGCCCCCCTTCTACAGCCCAGCCGCCCTCCACGCTCACACTCAGCCCAGGGCCCTGCTTCTACAGCCCAGCCGCCCTCCACGCTCACACTCAGCCCAGGGCCCCCCTTCTACGGCCCAGCCGCCCTCCACGCTCACACTCAGCCCAGGGCCCCCCTTCTACAGCCCAGCCGCCCTCCACGCTCACACTCAGCCCAGGGCCCCCCTTCTACGGCCCAGCCGCCCTCCACGCTCACACTCAGCCCAGGGCCCCCCTTCTACAGCCCAGCCGCCCTCCACGCTCACACTCAGCCCAGGGCCCCGCTTCTACAGCCCAGCCGCCCTCCACGCTCACACTCAGCCCAGGGCCCCCCTTCTACAGCCCAGCCGCCCTCCACGCTCACACTCAGCCCAGGGCCCCACTTCTACGGCCCAGCCGCCCTCCACGCTCACACTCAGCCCAGGGCCCCCCTTCTACAGCCCAGCCGCCCTCCACGCTCACACTCAGCCCAGGGCCCCCCTTCTACAGCCCAGCCGCCCTCCACGCTCACACTCAGCCCAGGGCCCCCCTTCTACAGCCCAGCCGCCCTCCACGCTCACACTCAGCCCAGGGCCCCCCTTCTACAGCCCAGCCGCCCTCCACACTCACACTCAGCCCAGGGCCCCCCTTCTACAGCCCAGCCGCCCTCCACGCTCACACTCAGCCCAGGGCCCTGCTTCTACAGCCCAGCCGCCCTCCACGCTCACACTCAGCCCAGGGCCCCCCTTCTACGGCCCAGCCGCCCTCCACGCTCACACTCAGCCCAGGGCCCCCCTTCTACAGCCCAGCCGCCCTCCACGCTCACACTCAGCCCAGGGCCCCCCTTCTACGGCCCAGCCGCCCTCCACGCTCACACTCAGCCCAGGGCCCCCCTTCTACAGCCCAGCCGCCCTCCACGCTCACACTCAGCCCAGGGCCCCGCTTCTACAGCCCAGCCGCCCTCCACGCTCACACTCAGCCCAGGGCCCCCCTTCTACAGCCCAGCCGCCCTCCACGCTCACACTCAGCCCAGGGCCCCACTTCTACGGCCCAGCCGCCCTCCACGCTCACACTCAGCCCAGGGCCCCCCTTCTACAGCCCAGCCGCCCTCCACGCTCACACTCAGCCCAGGGCCCCGCCTCTGCGGCTGCAGGACAGTGAGAGAATCCGGCAGGACGAGCTGGTGAGAGGCGCAAAACAAAGCCATCTCCCTAATGGGCCACAATTACCAAATAAACACGAAGAAAGCAAGCCTCACGCTTTTGATCTCACACCTCCCTGGTCTTATTAAAGTGCGATGTAATTGAGTGAGCTGCGTCTGGGGGGCAGAGTCCTTAAAGGCCCAGCCAAGTACTTCCGAAACCATCTGGAGCAGCAGAGAGCTGCGTGGACACAGTTGATCTGAATCAGGGTACTTCAATTACTAGGAGTGATCACAGCTTATAAAACATTGGCACCGCCTCATGAAAGTGAAAAGTAGCTTCTCTGCTGCCTTGTCAGGTGTGAGGCACAAGTGTGATGTGTGGGCATTCCGTGTGCACATGTGTGTGTGCGGGGAAAGGCAAACGGAGGTTGCGTGTCTTAGTGTGGTTCAGGACGTGACCTGGAAAGCTCACCAAGTCCATCCCAGGGGAAGCGCCTGTCCTGGAAGGAGAAGGGTGAGTACCTGCAGACGGACACGGAGACGAGACCACCCTCCTCACTGGAGACGGGCTGGTGTGCGCACCTCGCTGTTAACGCCTGGTCACGGGCTAGTCTGCTCCTGGGGGTGGGGGCACAGGGGTGAGGCCAGGGGACTGGGAGGACACCAGCAGGTCTTCACACAGACAGGCGCTCCCAGGACACCGCCCTCGGCCAGGTTGCAGAGGAGACTGGGGGACATCGAGCTTCTGGTCGTCGCCCCCAGGGACCCACCGTGGGAAAAGCCGTGCTCTGTCCTCATGTTCTCCACACAGATGAGGTCAGAGTGACCTCTGCCTGCCCATGTAGGAAACTGTCCTGGAGGCCACAGCGGACGGAGAAGGGGCTTCCTCAGGCAGAGAACCCCGGCAGAGGTCGCCGCTCATGCCGAGAAGCATCCTTTCTTACCTGACCAGTCACCTTCTGGAGGCCCGAACTCGCGCTCCCACAGCCAAAGCCAACGTAACGTCCTGCCTCAGCTTCTCCATGCAGAGCCGCAAAGCCTTCGGCAGCTCACGGGGGCCGGGCAGGCGCCCAGGCGCACGCCTCGTGGGCTCAGAGGCTGAGTGCCTGCGCTCCCGTTAACGGCCCCACGCACCTGGCAGAGAAGGCGTGGGGCTGCGGCCACACCGAAGCGGGCGGTTAGGCGAGAGCCAAGGTCACAGAAAACGCAGCACAGACCGCGTGGCCCCATGAGCCCGACCTACGGAGACTGAGGGGGAGGGCCGAGTCTCGAAATACGACAGTGGCGAGAGCAAGGACGAGACGGCGGTGAAGAGGAGCGCTTCGGCACACGAAAGCCAGGGCCGAAGGAGGAGGGGCCCTCAGTGCAGGCGCCTCCTGCATCGTCTCTCGCACAGGCGCATGGAGATGAGAGCTACCCCCAGGATTTTGCAGAGCAGGTGCACCTTTCCCCGGGGGCCTGTCACTCGGACAGGTCAGCCAGGCGCCGGCTCACAGGGACGGCAATCAAAGACGGGGTCCCTGCCCTCGAGAGGGTGCGGGCTGAAGGGGCCGAGAATGTCGTGTGCCGTGGGCAGCAGGGGTGATGTGGGTGTGTGCCGTGGGCAGCAGGGGTGATATGGGTGTGTGCCATGGGCAGCAGGGGCGATGCGGGTCCTACAGCACCACAGTGGGTGGGGGGAACGAGAATACGCTCGCATGGAAAATGGCACTCGCCAGACCCTTAACGGATGACCAAGAGGGCCAGCAGGTGGCATGGTGGAAGGCGCGGGGCTCCTCCATGGCTGGACGTGTTTTGAGTGCCAGACCCGGCAGAACATCACACACTCACGCCAGGTGCATGTCTGCTTGCCCAAAGTCCCAAGAGGAGATAGAGGAGAAGGGATTGCAGGCTGGCCGCCCCACACACACACTAGGTGGTGATTTCTCCCTCCGCCCCCCCGTCTCTGTCTCTCTCCAGCAACGCACGTGCTCTCTGGCAAAAACCTAAAAAATAAAAAAGTTTAAAAAAAAGAAGGACAAAGACTGAGCAAGGAGAGGTTCTAAACAGGAAACAACACTGATGGGTGTGAGGCACGAGGCAGGAGCTGGTCCGGGCGGCCGAGCTCACGGGGCAGTGCCAGCCTGGGGTGGGCAGCGATGACTGCGGAGAGAAGCTCGGATGGGAAAGTGGAGTGGACCCTGGGAGGGGGACCAGCATTAGTAAGTCGGTGAGCCCCGGCAAGGCTGGGTCCCCCCAGGGCTTTGGTCTCCCCAGCACCAGTGAGGGGAGCAGCCCCGGTGTGACCCCTGCCCTGGAACTAGGCTGAAGCAGAGGCAGAGTCCCCTTCCAAAGCCCTGGAGCCTGCACGGACACTGGTCATTTGTGTTGGCCGACCATGGGAACAAAGACAGCTGGGGCAGGTGACATAGCAAGGCCACAGCCCCCCATGATATCCACCGGAAGACCCACAACTGCCCGTGAGCACCGTGAGCATGCTGCTAAAGCCATCGGGGCTGGAACAGCAAGTGTGGCAGACAGGGACCCTGCGAATACAGCCACCTGGCCAGCGCGTCTCCAAGCCCCGCCCCACGGCGCAGCCAGTCGTAGAAGTCCGCGGTCCTGCTCTGCGAACTCCTCCACCTCCACTTCCCGGCTCTGGGCAGTCACTCCCATGTCCCTGTCACAAGTGCGTGAAGCTCCGGGGTGCTGAGACCGTCTGCCAGGCCCCAGACCTGGAACTGCCTTGAAGAACTGGCTGAAGATCACCCCCTCCACTGCCCTGAGCTCCCACCGCGGCTGCTGCAGGGGTCTCTCGATATGCCTGCGGGATCCGAAGGTCACTGGATCTTTCCTGTTGGACCTGCTGGCTCAGCGCGGATCCCAGGAGCCGGGCCCTCAGCCCCGCAGAAAGCCACTTACTGAGCTATCCCAAGATGAGGCCAGAGGCCAGAGGCCAGCTGTCTACGGGATGCACCTGGGTCTGCGCGGCGCTTTCTGAGCACGCCCCACGTGCTGGAGAGAGCCGTCTGCACATCCGACAGGGACTAAGGGAGCGGGCGCTTCAGAGAGATGAGCTCACGGGGAGTCGAGCTGAGACTACCAGAGGACTGTTCCTCAACAATAAAACTGGCCCATCTAAAGCCGGGCCACGAAGCTCAGGATGTGTCACTTGCCCAACACTTGCTGTGGGAGGCACGCTTGTCACCCAGAATCACAGACAATAGGACAAGGCCCACCGCATGCAGACTGCATTCTTCTGACCACGTGTCTGGAGTAAAGTTCGCAAGGAGACGTGGGAGTCGAGGCACAGAGCAGGTGACAGGCAGCTGGGACACTCGCATGACACATTCCCCCGTCTGAGCCAGAAGCCCTGGAGTTACGACCAGAAACCCGGGCACCAGCCTGCCTGGCGGGCATCAACTCATTTACCAGAACAGGAGGTTGGTCCAGAGGAGAAAAGACTGGCAGAGGGAGGGGTAAGGGCTGAGTGCCTCCTTCGTGAGTGAGCAAAGAGCCCGGGCCCCAGCCCACCTGAGCCTTGACTGGCTCCTGATGCTCCATTCCCTTCTGTCTGTCTTGTCTCAAGTCTTAAACCAAAAGATCAGCCCAAGGCAGGAAGGATGCACAAGTGCTGTCTGTGTCTCCGGAGGGCCGGGGGTGGGGGGGGGTCCATAGTGCAGAGGTTAAGCACTGCCCAGTGGAAGCCGGGCCCACACGGGTTCAAGCCCCAGTACAGCAGGGCACACACCAGGGGCACACGTGCGTGCCCAGAATCCTGACAGGAGGGAGCAACGCAGAAGGGCTCTGCAGCGTTGACAGGCCCCACTCGCACGCTCTTCTCCTCCCACCCCACCCCCGTGCACATGCGTGTGCTCGCTAGTGTAATAAAAAGAAGAAATAAAACAATAAGTAAACAGAGGTCTCAGGCACACCCAGGGTCCAGGGAGTTCACCTGGTGTGGCCAGGACAGGTGGGTCAGTTCCAGTCCAGGCAGGTGAGTGGCTGGAATCTGGGAGGCCCTCTGGCAGGCATCAGGGTGCAGCTCTAAGGAGATAATTCAGCACCGAGGCATTGAAGTTCAAAGCCAGTGACAGAGAAAACTGAGATGCTGAGTTCAAAGTCGGCCAGCGGCGAGGACAAATTAACGTGCGTCTCTGAGCTGCTAATCTGGGTTCCTCAGAAAGCTCCGCCCGTATCCCGTGTCTGGGTGGAGCTGGTCCGTAGGTGGAGCGCAGCTTTGAAGTTTGGAAGAGGCGCAGGTGGAGCCCGCAGAAGGGAGAGGGCATCAAAGCAACCCTGCAGGCTGCAGGTTTGCTCGGGCTGGGCCGTCTCGGGTTACCGCCGCAGTCCTGTGCACCTCTGTTCGCTCAAGTTGAACTTGGTTAGGGTCCCGGCCTTGTTTCTCACTTAGGGAGAAAACGGTTTGTAAAGGGCAGTTCCTAATGAAACGTTGAGAACCCTCTTCACCCTCAGAGATGATTTTCGGCTCACAGCCTGATCCTGGTGGTAACTGACGAGCAGGATTTCCAGGAGACGTGCTGACGTTTGGCATACATTCTTGCTGAATATTCTCCCGCTACACTCCAGGGGAGAGTGCTGGAACCCCAGCCTCCGGGGCACCCCTAGATTCTTCCGGGAGCCGCATGCAAGCATCCACACGAGCCAGGCGGTACACGGGATACCCCGGGACACACGCAGGCACCGGCTGAGCATCCTGCGCTGGAAAGCTCCCGAGCAGGAGGGCTGCGAGCTGGATCTGGAACTTGCATACACACGACATCTCCTGGGACAGGACCCAAGCCTAAGCACAAATTCATCTGTGTTCCATTCGCACTCAGACACACAGAGCGAAGGTCACCTTACCCGGTTTTTGCATGGCGGCATTTTGACTGTGGCCCGTCACCTGAGGGCAGGTGTGGGATTTTCCATTTGTGATGCCAGTACTCAGAAAGTTCTGGATTTGGGGCATTTTGGATTTTGGATTTGGGGATCATAGACGCTCAACTCGCATATAAATGCACGCTGTGCCTGAAGGCTCTGACTGTGCCGTGCCCGACTCGAGCAGCGCTGCTGACCAACTTGGGAGTTCTGCCGGCTGACTGCTGCGCTCAGACCCAGCACGCAAAGCCCGGGCCCTGAGCGGGGACCGCTCCACAGGACGGTGGGCACGGCCCATGGCGGACAGCTGTACCCACGGCGCCAACCGCGGCTGCTAGGTGAGTTTTACCCAGGAGTGCGTGGTATCCTGACCCAGAGGACCAACCTGCAGGTGCAAGTGTTCAAGGCACCTGTGAAGACATAGCTTTGTGCACATTTCATTTAATTGAGACTAATTGCAGCATCCAGAGTGATTTGCAGCTAACCCACTGGGGCGCCTGTGTTTATCCTTGGGGAAGGCGGCCTTGAGCGAGCCCGTGAAGACCGTGCGAAGGTGTCAGCAGTAAGCACAGCTGGACGGTGACTTGGGCCTGTCCTGCGGGGGTGCCGCGGCACACGCTCTGAGACGGCGGTTAGCACACGCAAATGCACGCACAGCTTTGGAATCACAGCTGAGGAAGAAAGGGGAGGGAGTCCCAGCGAAGGCCTCAGCCCACGGGCCAGCGAGGGCGGCTCTTTCGAGTTCTCCCCAGTTGGAGCAGGGGCCAGGCCTCCGTACCCCTGCTCCTGTCAGTCCCAGTTCTGGGGAGCAGCTGCAGAGAGGGCTAGCAGGCGGTGTGTCCCGTCAGCGCTCCCTGCCACGAGGGAGCAAGGCCTTCCTTCCCGGAGGTCACCTGGGTGCGGCACCATGGCCGGGGAGATGAGGGACACGCTCGTGCATATTCAAGGGGTTCTGCTCTCTGCCCTGCCGCAGTCAGCCTTTGAGCATCTCGAGTGCAAGTGGGCACCTGAGACATGGCTGCCCCACACACATGGGCCCCACCCAGACACACCTTCCTCCCACAGTACCACACGTCCAAACAGGGTCCTGGTGAAGGTGCGGGAGTGCAGGGTGGAGGTCTGCTGCCCCCGACCCTGGCCCCAGAGGTACTGCCTCGGACTCCCAGTTAAGGCACCCCAGAGGGGCACTGTATCCCCAAATTCAAGCACCTTGCTTACATCAGATTGAAGTGGGCAGAAACAAATAAGAGTTTCAAAAAACAATGGGGTGTCCCACTAAAAAAGAAAAACAAAAACAAAACACCATAAAAGAACTAACGATGGTCTGCATTTCAGAAGATCTTATCTCTGTTGTCATTCATTTTATAACGAACCACACATTCTGGGGAAAACCTTCCTGAGACACTCCAGGGTGTGAGGTGTAACTTGTCCCCGCTTTCTACCATCATTTATTGAACACATTGTCACCTGCCTGCCATCAGACTAAAACGTGAGCGACCAAACCCTAGGATGTGCCTGTCCTCGGATGCCCGACGTCCGAGTTGGGACGAGACGTTCCCACGTCACATGCGGTCACATGCCCCAGTGGCCAAAACCGGCAAAGTGACTCTGGCTCCGGTGAGACTCCGAGGAGACAGGACACCGGCAGGCGGCAGGAGAAGGCCTTGCAGAGGGCAGGCCTGGAGCGTGTCTTGAACCTGGCAAGAACGTCGGCAGGTGGAGGAGGACTGGGAGGAAGGTGGGGGTGGTTTTACACGGCTGTCCTCTGAAATGGGAATGCCCCGGAAGGACAGCGGGGGCCACGTGGACTGGGGAGACTGCCCCAGCCACAGGGAGGGTCTGCACCAGGGAGAGAGCACGACCCCCGGGCAGGCTCATGTCGGACCACAGCATGCCCCGGCTGTCCCGCACATGCCCCCTGGAGTCTCCATTGGCCGGGGCCGGGGGCGGTCTGTGGACATGGAGGAGGAGAGGAACGTCCCTCAAGCCCTTAGCCCAAAAGAGTCTAAAAAATGAAGAATCACTGGCTCCCGATGGGCCTTGGGACGGGAGACAAAGCCAGTATGACGAGAGGAGAGGCACAACGAGGCCTGCAGAGCGGCACCCTGGGGAGGGCCGGGAAGGAGACCAGGCAGCGAGGCGCGGTGAGAGCGGTGCCGCCCTCCTCCACTCCACGCGGCAGACACACCGGCGGTGCCCGTCAGAGCTGACTGTCCGACAGGCCGGGGCTCGATCTGAGGCCCAGACATGACGCCATAGGCCTTCCTGGCCCTGTACCCAAGGCCACCCATGACACGCTATACTGACACCTGCACCCTAACACACGTGTCTGCCGGCCAACCCCACCTCCACCAGCTGGTCCTCAAGGGACATCTCATGTCCCAACATGTCCCAGCTCCGACCCCTTAGCCTTCCTGGCCCCTGCATGCACCTCAGCAAAGGCAATGCCGTCCTGTCAGTGGTTCGGACCAAGCAGCGGGTCTGTCCAGCCACCCCTTCCTCTCAGGCCCACCTGGCCCAGCAGCAGGTCTGGTAGCAGCGCACGTCAGCAGCGACGCCGTCACCTGCGACGCCGTCACCCGTCCCTGGATTCCATCGCTGCTCGGCGCCTGGCCACGCTCCTGGAGGGCTACTGTGCCCTGGGCCTACGATCTGGTCTTCCTACCCAGAAGGGCATGCACCAGTGCACCGGAGAATCCAGCCCTGTGTGACAGGGTGTGCTCGCCCCTCCGACCACAGGCAGAGTGCCGTGTGACCCGCGCCCGCACCTGCCGGTCTGCGCGCAGAAGTGAAGGCAGCCCCCAACCCGCCGTCGCCGGGATTCCGAACAGGTAAAGGCGGGAACCGCCCAGTGTCCCTCAGGGCTGAGAGAACGCAGAGATCATGGTCTAGCCACCAGTGGTGGCCACACAGCCTTGGGCAGCAAGGGAAGTCCCCACGGGCCGTAGGGACGTGATGCTCTGCGAGATAAGGGCACAGAAGGTGGAGTCTGCGTGGCCCGCTGGGTGAGCTTCAGAGCGTCGGAATCCCAGAGACAGAAAGCTGTGGGCGGGGGCGGAGGGATGCTGGGGCTGGGAGAGGGGCAGGGCAGGGCTCCGGCTTGGGAAGACACAGAAGCAGGGGTGTCTGCACGGTGACGTGTGCTGGGGCCGCGGGCCTGCGCGGTGTGACACAGTGAGGGGGAAGATGGTGCTATGCGCGTATCACCATGATGAGAAAACAGAGGCAGAGCAGCGACCACCGAGTGCAGATCGGACCGTTTCTCCTCCGCGGCCCTCCAGGGCCCCTCTCGGTGCGAGTCTGTGCTCTCCCAGCTGGCCATGAGCAAAGGCACCCTTCCACTCTGGGGCTCCACGCCCTGGTCACGGCGCGCTGTCCAGGGACACGTCGACTGCACTCCAGCCCCACCCAAGCGCACAGCCTCCTGCTGGACCCCTCTCCGCCACACTTACCAGGTGGTGCCCGCTGTGCTACCCAGCTCCTCAAACGGGGCGGGCAGAGATCAGGCCTCTGCCGTGCACCACGTCCTGGACACCTACACTCGTGGCCGGCTCACGGCGAGAGGCCAACGCCACCTCCTCTCTGTCCAGCGAGAAACAAATGAAACAATAAGCTGATATTTTCTTTAAAATATTAGCTTTTTCTAAAGCTCTAAATATGTATACCCCGATTCTTTTCCTTTACCTGAAGGTATGTTAAAAAGAAGCCACGTGCATGCGAGCGGAGCGAGGAGCACGGGCAGCCAGGCAGCGCCGCTGTGACGCACAGCCCAGTGACCGCAGGCCCTGCGCTCGCGGGCTGCAGAGGGTCACACGCCCAGCGGGCTCGCACCACCGCGTCGTCCGGGAGGTTGGAAACAACACCGTCACCTCACGTCTGACTGCGGGCTACTCGTGCAATGGAACGGCCTGCCCTGGCTGCTGCGCTGAAGCCACGAGGCCTCGGGAAGCCCAGCTGAAGACTGCGAAGCCGAAGCTCTGCACAGGCTTGGAAACCCCTCGAAAACGCCAAGGACATGCAGACAAACAGCTGGATGTGCGGAAGACAGGACCGTTCTCCCTCCCAGCACTTTCTCTTAACCCTCCGCCGTCCCACCTATCAGGTGCCGCGTGGACCTGGCTTCCCTACCCCCCGCCACCTAAAATACTTTCTTCCTTTTCATCAGAATAAGCTCCACTGTCTCCCTTCCAGCCGAGATGGTTGTTTTCGCACGTTACGTCCGCAGGGCCTTTGCCAGCAGCCCGTGCTGTCTCGGCTGTCGGCTGGCAGGCCGCTCGGCTTCTGCAGCTCCCCTGCAACCCACACGACGGGCACCGGAAGACGCAGACACGGCCGTCCCATAGCCAGGGGAAGCTGCCGTGGCTTGGACGAGCAGTGCTGTCGCCCCGACGTGCATCGTTTCCGGGCGTCTGCGGGAGGAAAGGGGTGTGGGGAAGCCAGAATTCGGCCCTCTCCTGATGTGTTCTGAGTGGGCAGGGGTGAGGGCAGCGGCTCCCGCCAGGGCGAGACGCGACATGTCTGGGTGTCTGGACACACGGCACAAGGACACTGACCCCGCCCCCACAATGGCCGCGAGCAGCCGAGATCCCCGAGGCTCCAAAATGTTTCTGGACAGGAAACGAAGACGTGGGAGGAGTGAGGGCCCCCTCCACCAAACACGCTTCTCGCAAACGATCTCAGCGGACCAGGGCTCCACCACCTGCACACCTGCTCCTGCAGGGACAGCTCGCAGTCAGCGCCACGAGCCACGGGGGTCCGAAGGGGAAGGGCCAGCAGCACCCCCACCCCGCTGCCCCCAGGCACCCAGGCCTGGAGCCGATGGCCAGTCGCTAGGGTGATCGGAGTAAGCCGCCGTCTGGCTGTGGCCGGGATGGGCTGATGGCGGTTAGCGCCGCCTTGTCGGCCTGACACCTGCCTCCCTGGGGGAGATGTGGATAAAGAACAGGAGGCCGTCCGGGTAGGCCATCTGCTCTGCATGCCGCTCTGTATCCTTCTGGACGTCATCGCCCACGTGACCTTGTCCTCTCAGCCCGCTCACACCTCAGCACCTCCCTCCAGCCCATCCCTCCACCAGGTCGTCTGGCTCGAGCGGGCACAGACTCAGCCGGAAACGAATGTCTGACGGCTCCCTCGCACACCGTCTCTGCTGACCCATCGCACAGCTGGGGAAAGGAAGTCCTCACTGCACACGGAAGGCCATGAGCTGTGTGGTGCCTCGTCGTGATCACGTCCCAGACGGAAGCACCGGGGGACACACGGGTCCCTGCTTTGCTGCTGCCCTGGCAGGCCGTCTGTACCCCGAGCTGCGCCCTGCGGCTCACTGGTTAGTACAGGCCCAGCCACCGTGCCCACTGAGTGTTTTCAAGATTTGTGTCGCATCATTAATAACTCCATTCAGAGCTCACACGTCGTTACTTCAAATAAAGCATTCAACCATGTCGTCAACACCTTGTTGACCACACCTACAAACAACTCTGACAGTTAAGCAAGAGCATGAGTAATTGCCTATCGCATGTCTCTACCTTGGAAATACTTTCTATCTGTTGTTAATTATCTTTCCACAGCTGCGCAAAGGAGGCGTGTAAAAATAAGCACCACATCCTTGGAATTACTTCATAAAGATGTAAATGCACAGAGATATACACTCTGTCGTCCGCTAATTCACTGCGAACAAAATGATTCGCTCTAACTCTTGCACACAGTGCGCCGTAAACGAGAGATTCTTTTTTTTCTTTTTTTTTTTTTTTTTTTGAGAGATTTTCGCTATAGGGCGCGTGCGCTCACCAGACAGACAGAGAGAGACATAGAGACAGAAAGCGAGAAATCACCCCCCAGGGGGGATGGTCATACCACAATCCCTTCTCCTCCGTTCTCCTCTCAGGATCTTGGGCACGCACGCACATGCGCCCGGCGTGAGTTTGAAGCCACCGGGTCCGGGATGCGAACCGCAGTCGACTACGTGGGAGTCCAGCAACATAGCCATTACGCTAACTGCTGGTTCCCGTGAACAAGAGATTCTTTACTCTTCTCTCAAAGCAGCGAATTCCTCTCTAAAGGTTAAGTTACGGGCTATTTCACTTAAGCGCATAAATCCAGGGTGGGAACTGAGTAAGGACGGATCGGTCCTGTCCAATTGCTCTAGCTGAAACTACACCATCCTTCCTGCCCTGTGGACTGTGTGGTGCAGCCGTGGCACCTCGAAGGATCTGCTTGCCTGGCCCTCTCAGTGTTAAACCATCCAGACACCCAACGGACGCTTCGTGCAAGCCTAGCCGGTGGCCTGGAGCGCGTTCCTAACTCAGAAAGCCGGCCCTGTCTTTCTACCACCGCCATGACAAGACAGCAAGCAAGCCCGCTATACCTGCACGGTTCCCCGACGGCTTACACGTGTCATCTGCAGAACGGCGGCGAGCTCAAATCAACTGACAGCGGTTAGCGGAGCTGCTGCGCAGTCACGGGCCAAGGAGTGCGGCGAGGAGCGTGCACGTAGACAGGGCCCGCTGGGACTGAAGTAGGCAGGCCCGCCCCGGGCACCTCTGGGCTCAGCGCCGCTACATCCCCTGGGAAGCCCTTTAGGGGGTTCCTATTTTCAGTCAGTTTTCAATACTTTAATTTCCGAGTGTAAAATCTGTATGTAAAATATGTACGCTTAGAAGAGAATACAGCACCACTGACTATAGATTTAGGTTTGCCAAATTATAATCTGCTTCTATTTGGGTTGATATCTGAGGGAGACTGAAGGAGGTCGTTTAAAAATTTTTTCAGCAAATATAAATTTGATTCCACTAGACTTTTGTCCCTGAGAGTGGTTATCTGTAAGTTCATTTGCCCTATTATCAGGGTGGGGCCGGAGGAGTGAGAGAGGAAGAACGCCACAGCCTTGAACATCAAAGGCCTGCCATTTATCTCAAGTAGGTCTGAGTCCTTTCAGTGTCCAGAAATTATCCCAGTGCTCTGAAAAAAAATTACTGGAAGTACAGAAAGCCCATCTTTTATAAAAATTATTATACCTTTAGTTTGCTTCCTGCAAAAAGGTCAGAGGGCCTAGATCCAATTAATGGTAAAAATCTACTGCAGTCCATGACATAATTTAGTGGTGACTCCATTTTATTACTTCTGTGGTCTCTGAGACAAAAGCCACCAGTGTGGGGGTATCTAAGCCGATTTATAAAGACACTCCTTTTAGGGCCTAATCTCTACATATAAAACAAAAGAAAAACTTCTATAGGTCTCCTCATAATGGGATTCTGTTATGACAAATAAACTGCTACAAACCGCATTCCTGATCTGTAAGACAGAGAGGAAATAGACAGACCCCAGCTCCTACCGTAAATTAGTGATTAAAATGAAACACTTTGTACCAGAGGAGAAAAAGAAGGTCATCATGCAAATACTTTTCCTCCTCGGAGTTCTGAGAGCAGCTTTTTATGTGTCTTTGTTGTTTGTAGCTTAGGAGTTGAAGTGGGTTTTCCTGCCTGGAATGGTTGGAATTCGTAAAGTGGCGAGGGCCATTGATGGCGGAGTAGAAAACTTGCAGAACTCGGCAACGCGGTCAGCTCTATGACCCCGTCCAGCCTGCAAAGTAAACAGCTCCCAGGCGCCCCTGCAAGGCGGGGCGTCCTCTGATAAAGACGAGGCACTGCTGCCTTTGAGGCTGTTCCTAAGCTGGGGGCACCGCGCCCACACAGAACCTCCCCACAGTGGGTTCTGGAGCGATGGAGTCCCCCTGCTGCACATGTGAGTGCACAGGAGCTCGGGACCCGAGGCTGCCGCTGTAACCGTGAAAGCTACGGGTGCCTGGACGTGCCCCCGGCAGTGTCCGCGGCGGCTGCCCATAGGTCTGGGTACTGCAGGGGCCGTGCACGATAAAACAGCTCTCCAGGAGTCTGTGCGTGGGCTCTGAGCCAACATCACTAAAGTGACCCAACAGCAAAGCCACCCTACAATCCAGGACTCGGGCGGAAAAGAGGTGGGGGTGCCCCAGACCTGGCCGGCTGCCGTACCCCCCGTCGAGAGTATGTTCTACAGGGCCACGCTCAGCTCCCACTCCATCCACGACCGCCCGGACAGCTCCTCGAACCACGGCATCCACTGCTGACGGCTCCTGTCCTCTCCCACCGTGTCCCTCTGCCCTAGACAGCTGGAGCCGGGCTCGTTTTCTTAAAAAGGAGGTGAGCGACTTCCTTTGGCCTGTTCGCTGTGGTTTTCAGTGTGGCGTGGGCGGTGAGCAGGACTCCACACCTGAACGGAAATCCAGAACTGTTCGAGCATGCAGAGTCACATGTTTGACCTGACTATGAGTTCAGCAAGGTTTTCCTCGAGATTCGTCTTTAGCACCAAACGCAGGGACACTAACAGCATGGGGTGGCGGCCCCAGGGACGGGGGCGGGGGCTGGTCCCCGTGTCCGTGTGTCCGTGCGTCTCTGTGTCTTCCCTGCACACGTAGGAAAGCACCAAGCGCACAGCAAACATCAGACGGACGAATTCCTCCTTCGCCACTTCACTGAGGAGGCGACCGTCCTCGGCGATCACTCAGCACCTGCCATCCCCCAGTGGAGCAGCCATTTGGCTCTCGCCAGCCGAAGCTTTACAAACCAACACCCGTGTCCTGGAGGGCCCCAGGGGAAGGCGCAAGCAGAGATGGGCTGAGCCTGGCGGGCTCCCGGCAGGAGCTGCTGTCACGCAGCAGGTGGGCATACGTGCTGTCTTCACCCCAGCTGGCCTGTCACTGCTTGTGGGTGAGGACAATGATAGAAACCGGGGCCCGACTCTGGGCCAGGAGCACTCCAGGTTGCTCGTAGCTCTTCCTGCACAGGGACTGGGAGGCCTGTGGTCGGGGAGCCAGTGGCTAGCACCGCCAGGCAAGGCCCTTAGGGCAGGGATTGGGAACAGAAGACCTAGCCCAGGACACACCTAGGACACACTTAATCAATACTCACTGAACGGCTAGTCAGGTCGATAAATGTCAACTAACACAGGACTTATTTTACTTGCACGCTGTGGAAAATGTAGCCCTCACTCCCCGCAGCAAGGGAGGAGGGGGAGATGTCGGCACTGTGAGGCGCGAGGCACAGCAGGCAGTACGTTCTACCTGAGCCTGGTGGGTACGCGCATTCCCACACCATTCCCATCACGGGCCCATCACCCTCAGCCCAACCTTTCATTCCCGGGTGGCCCACCCTGAGCCCACAGTGGGACGAGGCGTGCAGGTGCAGATGCCAAGGGCCTGGACGGAAGCAGATGAAGACAGCATGTCTCCCAGGCCAGTCGGTCTTTGGGATTTTAAACCACTGGAAAGAGAGACACCCCAGGGCATTACACACTCCTCACTGTTCTCCGGCTTCCATGTCCCCAAATAGTCCTTGGACCCCACCCACCCAAGGTCCCTGCGTTCTCACATCGCTGACTCAGCTACTCGGTTCTCACAAGCAGTCCCCTCACTCACACTGACTGCAGTTTCCCCACGGGTGCAGCGCTGGACACAGGTGGGCACATGTCACCACCTCCGAGCAGGGCTCACCGCACGCCGTCTCCCGGCCACAAGGGCCTCTCCCGTCCACCCACCCCACCGACGGCCACAGAATCGGCGTCCTACAACACCCCACGGCAAGCACAGAGGGTGAGAAACAGTCTTCTTCTCCAAGAAAGAAAAGACTCCTCTTAATCTCAAAATATATGCTCAGCAGGAAGAATATTTTTATAAAAATAAAGGATAACCTGAAAGAACGTGCAGCAGAAGCTGTAATTTCAGCGATGGAATTCAGCCTGCTCTTTTGAAGCGCCCGCAGTATATATTATTCTGCATTAGCTACAATGATAAATAGTGTTTTGAGATCAAGTACATCAATTATAGTGTTCCTGGTGCTCGGATGTCTTTTCCTGTTCCATTTTTTACATTGTTCCTCCGAGAGTACAAATCGAAACTCCAAATACATGTATATTTAAGTGTATTTGTTTAATTCATGGGGGTTGGCAGGGTCTTGTCACTCTGCCACCCGCGATCCTCAGCCCTCCAGCCAGCAGGGACCACGGAGCAGCCTGCGGGCACATGACAGAACATGGGGCAACGGGGAGCTGAACCCAGGGCCGGGACCCAGGGCCTTCCTAGACGGCTCCAGATTGCTGTGGCCACCTAGCACTGCGCCACCATGGCTGGGTCCGAAAGGATATTTTTCTCGAGTGTAAAATCATGCTGGCCATTCTTAACTTCAATATTCTTGGGAAGACGAAGAAAACCGCACCCGGCTTGATAACACCTGCCTATCCCCGTGTTGACGTGTTTCCATCATCTGCCCAGATACAAAGAACACGGGCAGGCTTCGAGGTCAAAGTAAAAGTGAGTCTTGAATACGTTTTCTGGACTGGTTTGTCAACGAGAGATGAAAACCCATCTGCTACACAACCCTCCGTGCCAAACCCCACTTTTTGCACCTCCTCCTTCGGTGAAGTAAGTGCGTGAGTTACTCTCGCTGCATCGCTCTACTCCAGGCCAAAGGGAAGAACAGCCGAGGGACAGCCAGGCGGGGGGCAAAGGCACCCACACCGCCGGGCCGCCTGGCGTGCCCCCGCCCTAAGGTCCAGATGCAGCAGGAAAGACGTTTTTCAGCTGTGACGGCAGATGAACATGGAGAGTGGGAAATCATCAAGTATGGCCTTTGCATCTCTTAGCCACAGTTGTAAACATTAAGTACGTGTTAGTGAGCCCGGAATACCAGCAGCCAGAACCCAGACTGTCTGTAAAATAGTGAGCCCGGAATACCAGCAGCCAGAACCCAGACTGTCTGTAAAATAGTGAGCCCGGAATACCAGCAGCCAGAACCCAGACTGTCTGTAAAATAGTGAGCCCGGAATACCAGCAGCCAGAACCCAGACTGTCTGTAAAATAGTGAGCCCGGAATACCAGCAGCCAGAACCCAGACTGTCGGTAAAATAGTGAGCCCGGAATACCAGCAGCCAGAACCCAGACTGTCGGTAAAATAGTGAGCCCGGAATACCAGCAGCCAGAACCCAGACTGTCTGTAAAATAGTGAGCCCGGAATACCAGCAGCCAGAACCCAGACTGTCTGTAAAATAGTGAGCCCGGAATACCAGCAGCCAGAACCCAGACTGTCTGTAAAATAGTGAGCCCGGAATACCAGCAGCCAGAACCCAGACTGTCTGTAAAATAGTGAGCCCGGAATACCAGCAGCCAGAACCCAGACTGTCTGTAAAATAGTGAGCCCGGAATACCAGCAGCCAGAACCCAGACTGTCGGTAAAATAGTGAGCCCGGAATACCAGCAGCCAGAACCCAGACTGTCGGTAAAATAGTGAGCCCGGAATACCAGCAGCCAGAACCCAGACTGTCTGTAAAATAGTGAGCCCGGAATACCAGCAGCCAGAACCCAGACTGTCTGTAAAATAGTGAGCCCGGAATACCAGCAGCCAGAACCCAGACTGTCTGTAAAATAGTGAGCCCGGAATACCAGCAGCCAGAACCCAGACTGTCTGTAAAATAGTGAGCCCGGAATACCAGCAGCCAGAACCCAGACTGTCTGTAAAATAGTGAGCCCGGAATACCAGCAGCCAGAACCCAGACTGTCTGTAAAATAGTGAGCCCGGAATACATGCAGCCAGAACCCAGACTGTCTGTAAAATAGTGAGCCCGGAATACCAGCAGCCAGAACCCAGACTGTCTGTAAAGTGAGCGTGAGGTCTCGGGAGGACCTGCACCTTGGCGCCATCTGCTGCCCACACAGAGAAAGCGTCCAAGCCGACGTGATGCTCTTTGTTGGCAGGAGTGGCGCGCGTGGACTGCGGGCTGCTGTGCGTCCCGGTGACTCCCCGGGTACTGCTGAACAGGTGCCGTCGGGAAACAGCTCGGCGTCGCTGGTGGTTTCCTCAGCATGCCCGTCTCGGGAGAGGAGCGCCGACACGCTCTGCTCCCCGCAGCCCGGAGTCCTTCCGCAGAACGTCAGCGCCCTCTCCCCTCCTCCCCTCGAGCAGCCCCACCTGCGGCTGCGGTGGAGACGGGTAGAGGGACGCGGTGGAGACGGGTAGAGGGACGCGTAGCCCCGCGCCCGCCCGGCCACCTCAGACGCCGTGAGCCCCAGGCCCCCTCCTAACGGTCAACTCTGTCATCGTCTGAAAACTTGAAAATTCAACATTCTGATTATTCAAGTGTTTAGGGAAATGCGGTCCAAGAGCTCGGAGGGGCCTGGTCCATCGGGGCGTGCCGACCACCGGGGCGCCCACGTCACCAGGCTGGGCCACACGCCGTGTGGCAGCCCCGCCGGCCCGGCAGACCATCGGCGTGGCTGAGTGCCGGCTCCGAGGGCTTCCTGCACTGCTCCCTCGTTCCGGTCTCCTCTGACCGGCCTGCGCAGGGACGGCCTCCACAGCTTCCCCCGCACCCCCGCTCCGGGTCACACCACTGCCACCCTGTGTCATCAGCCCCCACCACCCCCCAAGGCTTCAGCCAGACTGGCACGGAGTGGGGGGCTCCCAGATGTGTCCCAGCATCCTGCCCGGGGGGCTTCCTTGGCACCTCTCCTCCCTCTGAGGGCCGCCCATGACCCCTGCCATCCAGGCCCTCTCCCGCATCGCCGCACACGCAAGTGCACGGCACCTGCGACCCCGCCCGGGGCTCCCTGCAGGCCTGTCCAGGCCCCGATCCGGGCTGCGGCTGTTCCCCCAGCCGGCTCGGACGCCCTCAGCAGGGAGCTGCTCCCCGGGACCGCCGTGTCCGCCGCAGCTCAGTCAAAACTGCGGGGCACGTGCCGGAAGTCCCTTCATCTCAAAGTGCAGGAATGGGGGCCAGCAGGTGGCATGCGGTCACGTCACTGCACCCCACATGGCTAACTGCCATCTCGGGCCTGGACCTGGGGGCTTGAGAATCAGCCTGGGTGTGCGTGCCCCAGACCCCAGGAGGAGCGTGGAGAAGGGGCCATTGCTCACCCCGGCCCTCTGGCGAGTGCACAGCCCGTGGCAGAGCAGGAGGGGCCGCTGGGGACGCGCCGGAGCGAGGAGCAGCGTGCTGCCTGGTGCTCCGGTCCCTCGCCGTCACGCGCACGCCCGACCCACGCCCCACACGCTGCTTGTGGAGACCGGCTTAAGGCCTGCCGGCCGTCGATGCCAGCAGGCTCCTCGCACCCGGAGCCGCCGGGCCTGCGCTGCACACACCTCGCCTCCCCGTCCTCCCACACGAGCCCGCGGCAGCCACCCTGCGAGCCTCGCTGCGGCGTCAGAGGCCACAGGCTCAACCTCGGGGTGCTCGCCCTCGGGCGCCGAGCGCCTCTGACCCTTGTTCCCTTTCCTGACAGTGACGCGTGCCCCGGGGCTGCGATGAGGGCAGGAAGAAATGTACCAGGGCCCTTCCACATTTGCCATGGCGTCCCGAGCTGGTGGCTGTCCGCGGAGCACACCGCGGCCTGGCGTCCTCCCACGCCCACGCCCACGGCAGGCGGCAGCCCTAGACTGCTGGCCCAGCACCCGGGCTCCTCCCGGCCACTCCACCGCCCTCTGGAGCCCAGGGCAGTCTCCGGCCACACCCTGAGCACCACCGATCCCAGGAAGGCAAACGTCCCTTCAGGCACAGCAGGCCTTCCTGCCCGGACATGCAAGGTGGTCTCTGGGTGCCACGCCCTCCCCGCACTGGGCACACACCTACCCACCCACTCCTCCCGTTCCTTCTCTGTGGCATGCCCACCCTCTCTCCAGAAACCGGGAGAGCAGAGACATGCAGGTCCCCCACTCCTGCTCGGGGTCCCAAGTGAACAGGCCTGCGAGCCGGCCCTCCTCCCTCCGGGCCACTGTGCCCACTGTGAGGGCGAGCACTCCCGGGTGTGAGGCGGGAGCCAGCTGCAGGAGCCTGCTGAGCCGGGAGGGGCCCCTGCGGGTGGGTGGACTTGGTGCCTGCGAGTGACAGCGAGGTGATGACTCGGAGCATTCCAGAGCGCCAAGGTGTGAGGGCTGGAAAGGCCCGTGGCACACCCAGCAGGGCCAAGGTGACCAAGGCACAGGAGCCCGTGCTGGGCCAGCCTCCGGGCTCTGGGTGCCACCAGACTCGGGGGCAGTGACTCTAGGAGGCAGCCAGCCATTCAGTGAGTCCCCGGGGACAGGGCAGGGGCCTGGGTCAGCTCTCCCCGCCCTGGGACTTGGCATACCCAGTCCCAGCTGCCGGCTCCTCTCCTGCCACTTGCCCACCAGCTCGTAGCTGTGGGGAGCCCACGTCGCCACTCCTCCGGTCCTGGCACAGGAGTAAGAGTGCTCCCTGCTGTCCCCCCAGTCCATCTGTCCCCTCCCGGAGTCAGCCTGCTCCCAGCCTGTCCAGGTGTCCAGCCCCAAATGCCTCTCCACACCCTCCCGTCCTGGCCAGCCAACATCGCTGATCAGCACCTACCTCCTCGTGGGACTGCCTTCACGGTCTCCCTCCTCACGCAGGCGTAAGTTCTGAGAAGCTCCCTGCCGTGCCAGAGAAATGTGTCAACCAAGGTTGTGCGTGACACACACATGCAGAGGAGAAAGACACGTTTCAGAAGGTACCACGTAAGGCCAGCCTGTGCTCAGCAGTAAGGATGGCCGGCCCCACAAGGCTGGCCACAGTGCAAATCCCAGCCCCACAGGCTTTAAAACCGTCCCAGGCACAGGTGCATGTGTGCCCTAAATCCCGACAGGAGGGACAAACGGAGGGGAGAGGGCCGCCCACTGAACGGTGCCGTCTCCCTCTCCCTCTGCCTCTCTCTGGCAAACATACACTCCTTCTGGCTTTACTAACAAAAACAGATATTCCTGCAGCCTGAAAAGTTGAGGGAGGAGAAGAGACTGTTTAGCGGGCAGGGTGTTTCGTTTTGGGGGTGATAAAAATGTTTTGGAACCAGAAGTGGTGGTTGTCCAGTGGGAATGCACTAAAGTCACTGAGTTGTTCACTTCAAAACATTTATTCATTATTAAATGTCTAATGACTATAATGGTAAATTCACCACAATAAAAAAAAAAACAGAAAAATATATTTAGTTTAAAATTTATTATAGCTGGGACTAGCAGCTGGCTTAATGGCTATGTCGCTGGACTCCCATATGGTCAACCACAGTTCGAGTCCCAGACCCGGTGGGTGCATGTGCGTGCGTGCCCAAGATCCCAAGAGGAGAATGGAGAAGAACGGATTACGGCATGGCCATCCCCCATGGGGGGTGATTTCTCGCTTTCTGTCTCTCTGTCTCTGTCTTTCTGGCGAGCGCACGTACCCTATAGCAAAAACCTCTCCAAAAAAAAAATTTATTACAGCTGAACATAATTAATGCTTTTTCTCACAACTAGTGTTTTTTAAGTTCATTTATCTCTTCCATGAGCAAGCAAGCTCTCTCTATATATATACATATAGTATATATATATATGTGTAGTATATATATATATATATATATATATATATATATATGTATGTATGCAATATGTGTGTGTAGTATATATGTGTGTAGTATGCATGTGCCTACAGTGTATGTATGTGTGGTATATATGTATGCAGTATATATAAGTATATAGCATATATATTTAGTGTGTATATATGTGCACTGTGTGTAGTGTGTATATGTATGTGATTTGTGTGTGGTGTATAGTATGCATGTGTATGTAGTGTGTATGTGCATGTAGTGTGTATAACATTGTGTAGTATATATGTAAGTAGTATCTATGAGTATGTAGCATATATATGTATGTAGTATCTATACATGTATGCAGTATGTGTGTATGCATATGTAGTATTCATATGCATGTAGTATATGTATATGTAGTATTGTGTAGTATATATGTATGTAGTATCTATGAGTATGTAGTATATGTGTGTATGTATGTACATGTATGTGGTATATATGTGGTGAATATATGTATACTGTGTATATGTGTGTAGTGTGTGTGTGGTATGTCTATGCATGTGGTGTGTGTGTGTCATGTGTACACGTGTGCAGTAAGAGAGCCCCAGCAGGGTCCTCACGCTGTGGCCCTCCCCAGCCTCCAGCCAGCCCCATCCATGTGCAGGTATGCTCACAGAGGTCCCCAGACTCGAACTGGCAACCTGCCCATGTGGGCCTGCTTCACAGAACTTCACCCACCGCTATGCAGTGTCTGGCCCCTGATTTTATTTTGGGATTAAAGTTCAGGAAATCTTCAGAACCACCCTGGGGGGACCAACCCTTGGTGCTGCAGATGGAACAGCTTTGCTGTCGGCCCACCGGCAGCCGGGGACGGAGCCTCCGGGGCGCGCGTGGGTCCAGAGCACCGCCGGCTGCCATGCCGGGGAGTGCGAAGGCCTGGTCTGCAGCACCGGCAGGCGGCCTCGCTAAGGAGGCCTGGAAGTAGAGGGCACATGAGACCCCAGACGTGCTCTCCTGGCGTCTCCGCAGGCACGAGGCGGAGAGGAGTGTCCTGTCCGGCGGGAGGGCCTCTTACCTCGCCCTCCCGGTCTCAGGCCCACCACAGCCCCCTGTGCCGATCCAGAAGGGAGAGCACTGCTCTTCTAGTTTCCTGCAGAAAACGACAGCTTTTCCTTCAACCAGGGGACCGATGTCCCCTCGAGACTCTGCAGAGGAGCAGCCGTAGGTGCCAACCCACGCTCTCCAACCTGTGGCCAGAGAGCCGCTGCACTTCCCACCGCCACGCCCGCCATGTTCTTTCTGGCCCCGGCCCGAGGACAGAGCACGGAAAGCTGGGGCCCGCCAGGGCCGCGGCCACCCCTCCCAGGGCAGAGTGGGCGGCAGGTGGCGGGGCCAACTCACAGGGCCCGGCTCCAGCAGAACACAGAGTTGTCGAGACCCTACTGGTGCTTCACTCGGGGGTACGGAAAGAGAAAAAAACAAAGTTTTCTAAATTAAATCAAGTATATCCATATTTAAAGGAACACTGCAGCTAATCATTCTGTAACTGAGAACTCACCCGTAAGTTACGGATCAACGATTACTCTCAGCACAGGCAGGCCTGTGTCGTTAGCACTGGAACGTCAGTTAGTACCGTCCTTGAAGCAAAAGATGGAGCAGCATCAGCCAAGATGAAGCCGCAGGCAGCTGCTCCCAGCAGCACTTCCGAGGACTCTGGGCAAGCATGCACGGCTGGTCCAGCTCTTGAGAAACGGTGGGTGGGGATGGAGGGATGGAGGGAGGGAGGCAGGCAGAGAAGGGGTGGGATCTGGGATTGCAGGGAGGGAGGGAGGCAGACAGGGAAGGGGCGGGAGATTTGCCTGAAACACGCGTCACCTATTGGAGCACGAAGCCAAATACTGAGCCCAGCCAATGTCACAGTAATGAGCGTGCACGCATGTGTGAGTGTGTGTGCGTGTGCTTGGGTGTCTAGGGGATGTTGCCAGAGACAGAGAAGTTCTCCAAGGGAAACCCCAAACCCCAAGGCAGAGCCTTGGCCAGGACGGAGGCGGTCCTGCGAGGGGAGGAGAATTAGCCTGCAGTACCCTAATTCACTTCCGGGTTACCCTGGAGGTCATCCTCCTAGTTACAGGCCCCGGGGACTCCTTGGGGCAGTGCTGTCACAAGGCTGAACCTGCAGGGAGACTTAGAGAAGTTCTGATGGGGCAGAGACACGGTGGGCCACCCCAGTCTCCGAGAGACTTTCAGAATCCATTCGTCATCTGAGAGTTCCAAATTCTCCTTCCACAGAGAATAAAATAGTGATAAGACTTTTTAAAAGTAGGAACGGGCTCTACGTAGCTAACGGACTGCAAGTGTGCAACCATGCACCTACAGTAGGGCCTCAGGGCTCTACGTAGCTAACGGACTGCAAGTGTGCAACCATGCACCTACAGTAGGGCCTCAGGGCTCTACGTAGCTAACGGACTGCAAGTGTGCAACCATGCACCTACAGTAGGGCCTCAGGGCTCTACGTAGCTAACGGACTGCAAGTGTGCAACCACGCACCTACAGTCAGGGCCTCAGGGCTCTACGTAGCTAACGGACTGCAAGTGTGCGACCATGCACCTACAGTCAGGGCCTCAGTGCCGGTGCACCCCCACAGCCCTGCGCCCGGACAGGCTCTCCACGGGGGCTCGGCCCTTTCCGCTCCACAGCCCCGCCAGACCAGCCCTCGCACCTGCAGTCAGTGTGGGTCAGTCTGAGAGTGGACGCCATGAAAGCACTCGGGAAGTTCGACCCAGCCCAGGAACAAAACCAGATAAGGCCACACATGTGGGCGATGTGAGCCAGGCCTTCATGAGGACCGGGTGGCATTGTTGTCCTCAGCGTCGAGGTCAAGAGCCGCCATCCGTTCCCCAGCGCCCCCCAACGGAGCGTTGTGACCACGCGTCTTCCTGGTGCTAGCCACGTGGGCCTCAGTCACCTCCTCGAGCTTTGGACGGCCTCCCCCTGCGGGGTCATTCTAGTGGCCCCAGACCTGACTCCCTACCAGAAAGCCTGATGCTGTGGTTACTAGGGCACGATGCCGCAGAGGTGCACGAGGGGCACCCAGGGTGCACAGGGGTGATGTGAGCCATTGCTACCTTTGTCTCCAGCCCTCCCTTTCAAACCTGCTCCAGGGAATTCTGCCTGTGTGTCCCTGGATGGAGAACCAGGTGGCCCCACAACATTTCCAATCACCCCTAGGGAATAGTAATTCCCTTGGCCACTTTAAGTCACCACCTGCAGCCCAAGGTCAGCAACTACAAGTGTCCAGTCTCACCAAGACATCAGAAACTCTGCCCCGGCCCCGCCATGGCTGTAGGAGCCCCTTCCTCCAGAGCTGGCTGAGGCTCCTGACCCATCCACAAGCATTCCCTTGCTGTTGAGGGGCCAGGAGGGCTGGGGAAAGTGGAAGGAGGAGTGGAGGCGGAGGCAGAAGGGCAGGGTGAATCTCACGTGACTGACGCTATCCTAAGTGCCTTTGTCCTCCGGGCCCCTTTGGCCTGCCTCTATCTGACAGGGCAGGGCCCAGTGATGAACTTGAGACTCACCTCCCTGGGAGTCTCTCGTCCCCACCCGCTCCGCCAGGGACTTGAGGTTGGTGCATTCACTCCACTCCTGAACTCGCTCTCTCTCTCATCAACCTCCAGGAATCTGAGGACAATCAACAAGAGTAAGATGTAGTCAACCACGGTTCGAGCCCCAGACCCCATAGCTTAAACTCACGCCAGGCACGTGTGCGTGCGTGCCCAAGATCCCGAGAGGAGAATGGAGGAGAAGGGATTGTGGCATGGCCATCCCCCCTGGGGGGTGATTTCTCGCTTTCTGTCTCTCTGTCTCTCTGTCTCTGTCTGTCTGGCGAGCACACACACCCTATAGCAAAAACTTCTCCAAAAAAAAAAAAAAAAGATGTGGTTCTTAGGAGAGTACTGGGCAAACTTCTGGAGAATGGAGAAATGATAGAGCATAAAGACAGCAGATAATAATGGTCACAAAGAGACGTAACGCCAGATAGAAAGCTTAACATAATGTTCACCAAAATGTGAACACTTGGGAAGCAGATGTTTTAAAAATACATAAAAACTCAAAAACAAACAGAATTCTTAAAGAATCTTTTTACTGTTTAAAAAACCAAAGCAGAAGTTAAGGATTTTCCCAGAAAGAAAATATAATACAGTATGATTTTTCAAGTGAGTTCTAACACATTTTCAGGAAACAGATCATGCCCATCTTGTTCAGTTGTATTCTTCTTAAACATGGAAGACAACTACTGCCAGCCTCACTCCATGAAGCCAGTGTAAACTCCATGTTGAATTTTCACGCATGAATACACATGTCAAAATCCTACAGAAAATGTTAGTAAATCAAAATCAGGAGTGAATAAGAAAATACATGTCATGGCCATGTTTGATTTATTTCGGAAATGAAAGAGCATTTTAATATTTGAAAATTCATCAACTTCATTCACCATATCACCAGATCAAAGAAGAGTATCAAACAGTTTTCTCAGTCGTTAGAACACATTTGATGTAATCCAACATCATTTAGGCTCAGAACAGAGGAAACTTCCTTGACCAGTGATGGCTACACATCACACCTGTACCACGACCACCGTTCTCTGTGGGAGACCCTCGACGTTCCATTTCCTTCCATTCAGGTCAAGACCAAGATGGCCCCCATGGCCACCTTCAGTCCATGCTGTCCTGGGAAATTAGGACCAGCACAGCAGAGAAACCACGATACATAATAGCCCTTGGACCGGAAAGGGAGAAACAAAGCTTTACTAACTGTGGAGATATCATAGGATAAATAGAAAATCCAATGAACACTAACGTTCAATGTTCGATCGCACTGGCCATCAGCTCTGTGTACGCTAGCATTGCACTGAGGTACCACCTCTGCCGTTGTATTAGCGAAAAGTGGGAATTCTGACAATGCCACACATGCAGAGTGAGCGACTGATGGTCCGCAGGGGTGACTTGAGAGGACCTCTTTGGAAACAACTTGCTGTTATGCTGTGAAGTGGAGCAGCTGCCTGTGACCCGGCGACTCCACCCTGTACATCCATCCCAGAGAAACTCTGTGCATGTGCCTGAAGCAAAGTTCACAAGAAACGCCAACAGCAGAGCAGTTAGAAGTAGCATAAAAAACGACTCCAGTGTCCTCCACTGGTGAATGGATACACTGGGAACACTCACACAGAGTCCTGAGCAGCTATGAAATGACAGCAGCTATGTGCAATAACAACTAAATCTCACTGCTACTCAGAGATCCCGAGAGTAAAGGCAGGCGAGGCCGCCAGGAGGTAATCAGGAGGGCGTAAGTGGGCGGTGCTGAAGGTTTGCACTGAGGGAATGGCCAGAAGTTGACAGATTTGAGGGGGGTTTGGGTGTACAACAGAGCAGGCATGGTGGTGCAGTCACTGTGGGAAGTAGCATGGGGAGTCCTGGGTTCCAGTGAGCAGGAAATGCTGTTCTCTGAGACGGGGATGGAAAGCATGGAGAAGTGGGGCATGATGTAAACGTAGACAGGGTGGTAAGAGCAGACCCAAAGAGGATGAGTTAAATGCATGCCAATGACCAAAGATTAAAAATACAAAAAATGGTAAGTGTTGGCGGGGTTATGCTGAACCCTCCTGCACTGCCAGTGGGAATGTAAACTCCACAGTGGTCCAGCTACTGTGGAGAACAATATGGAGGTTCCTCAGAGACCTACAAATAGAACTACCATATGATCCAGCAATTCCACTCCTTCCGGTATCTACCCCAAGGACAGGAGAATGCTTAGTCGAAGAAGTGCCTACACATGTTTATTGTGGCATTATTCATGATGGCTTAAACATAGAACCACCCAAATGTCCATGAACAGATGAATGGATTGAAAAATTGTGGCACACATACTCCATGGAATACTATTCAGCCATAAAAAAACAAGACCCTGGCATTTGATAGAAAGTGGATGAATATGTAAGATTTATTGCTGAGTAAAGCAAGTCAGGCTATGAAAGAGAGACATCGTATGTCTCCACTTAACATATACCAACTGTCCGCACTCTGTAGTATTGATACTATATAGATGATAACGTATAGTATTCTACACTGGACTAGTCTGCAGTATGTTTTATGTTGAGTAAATTCTCTTTATAAGCTAAATGATGTATAGTGATTGAATGTATAAAAAAAACAGGTCCTAACTCAAAAAGAAAAAGACATGCCAATGACTAGAAGAAGACTGCCGCCTGGTGAGGGGGCACGAGTGCAAGGCCCTGAGGCAGGAGTACATCGGGAGGATGGAGTAGCTCCCAGAAGCCCACAGGTGTACAGTGAGGGAGGTAACATGGTGAGCAGACTCGGGAACAGAAAGCCCTCAGTACACCTTAGACATCCTCCTCTGGCTCCTCAGAGTGCCCCCAGGGTGCAAGGTACCCCAGTTTAAAAAGCAGGGATAGATTATCATTTAGTCAATTCGAGAGTGACGTTTATAACATGAATAATTACTTCTGAATTTATGTCTGCATTACTGATTAAAAATAGCCCCTCAGGGAATTTAAGTTACCATTTGCAAATCATTACTCTGTCTCATTCAAGTTTCTTCTTTCAAGCCTAAAATTTCTAATTTATCAATTTTCTTCTCCAAACTAAGGTTTAAAACCAGAGCAAAAGAGTAATAAGGTGAGACAGAATTAGCATGTTTGTAAAGTGAAGCCGAAATCCAAAATTAGATTTTGATCTGTAAGAAACGCAAAATTTATTAGTGTGCTACTCATTCCTTTTGCCATTTTTTTCTCCAGGTCAAGCCTACTTCAGAAAGCACCTTTATTATATGAAGTCACAGAGTACCTGCCCTACAGTGAGAAGGAGATAGATCAGGTGAGTGAAGTCCACGGGTAACCCAGAAACCTCGTTTCAGTTCAATTTCAAACCTTCCTGCCATCACTACGTCATACCTCCTCTCGGGCAGGAGAATCGGGTGGTCTATGGCCTTGATGAGTTCTCCGACCTCTTGAGGCCTTGGTATCCTCCGTGGCCAGGTGGAGCCGTGACTACAGGATGATCCCTGTGGCCCTTCCCAGAAGTGTGACACCCCGGCAGTGTCAGGGCCCTCATCTTCCCGTCCCACGTTGGAATGGTGGCAAAAAGACTCTGGAAAGCAATCCCCAATGAATCGCCAGTGCAGGCCTTAGTCCATTTCATGAACTCTTACGTCCAGAATTTCCAAGTTTTCAGGCTTCAGTAAGTCACTTCTAAGTGTAAAACAGTAGTAACCAATAAAGTAGGATGTTACAAATTCCTTCCATGCAAACACATAAATACAAGGAGGGAAGTTAAATACAACAGGTTGTAAATGAGTTTCTGGGGATACTTAAAAAGGAGATAATTCTCCGAGTAAAGAAAAAGAAGAGACAGATGGTAACAAAGAAAATCCTAGATACAGGATATGCATTGAAGTTTTCAAAGTGCCCCCAAAATATTTATAATGCCACCAACTTTAACCTCTTCATTTATCAAAAATTATCAACTAGATTTGTGGGGTGACCCTTCTTTGCAGCTGTACATCTTGAGTATAATAATAACAACATGTTAGACATCTTTTCCTTAAAATTCACATTACCACCACCTCGCCGGAGCCGGTAAACAGGACGGCTCGAGTAGGAAATGCATGTAGGCAGCTGCCCACGGCTTGGCTGCTGATGAAAATCACCAAGGGGTTGTGTAGACGCGGAGGCCAAAGTCCCACTCTGTGATTCTGATTTCACTGGACTGAGGTGCCACCTGGGTGTGGGCATTTAAAGAAAAATCCCAAATGGCTTTAATGTTCAGCCAAAATTGAGGAGCAGTCAATGTTCAAGGGTCAGGAGCCAGACGGCAGAAAGACACGGAGTGGGAGGCCAGCCTACCCCAGCCCCGGTTATTTAAAGGTTGACGTGGGGTGATGTAATTCAAGATTATGTCGGTACAGTCATATGCAATCCCTCTCATCCTACAGAATTATAGCCAAGACAAGAGGCTTCAATTCTCTTGAAACGTCAGTCCTAATCCATTCAACATGATCATCCTTCCATTCCCTTCCTTCAAGCAAGTTTCCCCCTGTACGTGACTTAACTATTCCTGTACCGTCAGCTCATTCTGAAGACGAGTTCCGGAAGCCTGATAGCGTGTTTAAGTTTCCTTCTGACTAAGTGATATGACACGCACGCTGAAGGCTAGTACCCGAGCACTAAGTTCCTCTGCAACCTCGTCCGTCTGCTCAGGTGGGAGCAAGTTCGCCGCCTCCAAACCCACAAACGCAGGCAGCTGTTCGGGCTCTGCGCTGCATTCAAATCTCAACTTTGACACTACCAGCTCTATAACCCGGGGACGCGCATTTGTCCACATGGCTTTCGCCATACACTGCGTGGGGTGGTGTCAGGGCCACAGGATGCATTTGGTGTGGCTGCATTCCAGTCCATGCCCATTCTGAGCAAAGCCAGGACAGTACCAGGGACGTGGCACAGAGGCTAAAACAGTGACTCTGTGACCGTCCGGTCAGCTTGAACTGGTATTCTTAACACAGTCTCTCCTGAGCTTGCAGAGGAAAGATTCATAAAATGGAAGTGTTCCTTTTTCCAGAACACTCCCAGAGGCTGAAAATGTAGTGCGGCCTGAGAGCGAGTCTACCTGTCCTGGTTGTCCCCGGGGATGGTCCCGCAGTCCACGGAGAATGCCGTTCTCTCCGCCCGCTCCCCCTCCTGCTCCGCTGACAGTTGAGCACCTTTGAGCCGCAAACCCTCTGAGGCACTAAGATCTGAGGGCGAATCAGTGGTTGTGTAGATACTCATCGTCCAAGGATAATAATGCATATTTTAAAAAAGAAAAAATCAAGGCCCTAGAGTGTCGGTATACTTACGAAACAGACGGACATGCAAATGGCGAGAGCACTCTGATGAAAATCCCACAAGAAAAGGGGAAGTTTCGTAGCACGAGCATCTCCGGTGGGCACACCCTTTGCCACTGCATTTTCACATCTATGGATTTTGTTTTGGAGCTAATTTAGGAGACATGCAGATTTCACCACAAAGCCATTCATCCCAGCATTAAGCTGTTAAGAATTATTTATTTAATTTAATTCATTTATGTGTTTCTTTTAATTTGATCAGAGAGAGACAGAGAAGGAAAGTGAGAAAGCAAGCTGGGACCCAGGACTGGGACTCAAACCACAGTCACCCATGTGAGAGTCCAGCACCTCAGCCACCACGCCACCTGCCAGCCCGCCACCCCCAGCATTAATCTTAATAGGAAAAAAATGGTAACTAGAGAAATTATGGTCCAGGCATGAGATGAAATACTATCTGGATATTAAAACTGATATCCAAGTGGTCAAATAATGAGAGCTCTGAATTTCCTTCTTAACATGTCCAAATCTTCTGAAAATTTTCCATAGACTTATTTCAAAATCCAAAGAAACAAACTCTACAAATGATGTCGCAGAAAAATACTTACTGAGGCCAGCCTGTGGCCTGGTGACTAAGGTGGCTGGATCCCAGTGGCTTGAGAAACACGCTGGGCACATGTGCGTACACGTATGCCCAACATCCCAAAAAGGCGGAGAAATGGAAACGAGACTGTGGCTCGGCTAATTGCTTTCGCACGCGCGCGCGCGCTCTCTCTCTCTCTCAATAAGCACACGTGCACTCTGGCAAAAAAGAGAAAAAAAAGGAAAAGAGTTATTAACTTAGGAAGATGCAATGCACATATGTACATGCACATATGCTTACGTTATAGTAATGATTAGATGAAAGATGGAAGCCTGGAAATTCATATTTTGGGTCTTCAGTAAAGTCATGATATAATATTACAGAGGAAAAAACATAGGAAAATATGTCATGACTTTCCCTGTTACTGAATATGACACCTAAGTGCTGAGTGTTTCTCTCTGGGTAGTGAAACGGTAGGTGAATTTTATTTTTTCTTATTTGCTTATTTGTGCTTTCTACTAAGAGCGTGTACTATGAGCCCACTGATTTCCTGAAATAATAAGTCTTTCTGACAAGTGAGTATGGACTATCTGGGGGCCTTGTTCCAAGTGTCATGATCACTGTCTGCTGGAGAGAAGAGCGGACACCTGACATCAGTGGAAAAGCGCACGGTGGTGTGAACCCGGGGCAGGGGACCTCGGGGATCCAGGTC